>CM065427.1:62177500-63403928 GCA_033030585.1 Hippophae rhamnoides | reverse complement strand
AAAGATTTGAAGTTTTAGACTTTGATCTACAACCATTTAACTTTTTATAGTAGAATAAATTAATTTTAATTCTTCGTGACTTAATTTTAGTCACGATAAATATTCAAATTTTTAACCTTTCAAAATTTATTTTATATTTGCAATATAAAATAAAAGCTTTTTTAAATATAGACTTCAAGTTATATATTTAAACATTGTAAATTTAGACCAAAATATGGATCATTCATACAATTTTTATCACAAGGCTAGTCTTTTGGGAAACTTTTCAAGGTTAAGTTTCAATCTAAGGCTTTAGAAGTAATGTAATTACATTTTTTTTTTAGTCCGGAATATCATTATCACCAAAATACATTCAAAATATTAATTTTTTTCTACAACTTTGAAGAATTTAATTACCATTGTATATAATATTATTCATCGTATTTTAGTTCTTCAAAACTTTCTACTAAGTTATAATTGAAATTGTGCAAAACAAATCTTATCCAATAATAGTGTGTAATATTGCATTATATTTAAGAAACATAAGTTTTAAACATTTCAAACTATATGCATTAGTTACAATCCTAAATTATATTTCTTCATCATCATTCTATGGTTGATCATTATCTTTCAATATGAAATGGGGCATATGGATAATGTTAATAAAGCATAGGATCTTAATTAACATCCTTTTATTTTGCTTTCATGGAAGCTCATAATTCATCATAAAATTAGATTTTAAATACATCATTGCATAACAATTACTCCAATATAAGTTGTATTTGACTATTTTGCGTTCCTTTTCTATTAATACAATAAAGATAGTAACTACCACGTTGTCAATATGAACACAATAGTTAAAGTTAGGTACATGTTCATAAAATAACATTCACTTATTGGAATAATATGATAAAAATGTTTTTATTTACTTAATAATCTTTGCATGCACTTAATATATATGTTTATATATTGCTGATTCATGAGCGAATTTCATTTGCAAAGATAAGATTACCAATGGACACAGGTATGAGTAGGCACGATTATTGATATAACTGTCTCCGAATCGAATTATAAAATATGCACTCGAAATGATCCGAAAATCCTTACGATTTGGGGACATTTTTTACCCATGGGTAACAATTTGAAACAGTTATTAAAAGATATCCGAAAAAAATGGTTTTTCCAAATATTTTAAAAAATTCTATATACTTACTTGAAAAATCAATAAATCCTAATTATTAATTAGTATATAATTTAATTTAATAAATATATAAATTAATTAAATAAATATAATTAATTTCAAGTACGGGCGGGTACAGTTATCAGTATAACCGTACTCGTTGCTTCATGTTCGGTTTTTTATAAAATTGTACATATCTCCAAAACTTATCGAATAAAAATCGAATCGACGATGTAGATAATCGAACCCATAATATTTTTGCCCATTCTTAAATAGGATATGAAAATTCATATACCAATTTCTCTCTCAATGTTTTTGTATAATTACACATGAGAATTTTGTATATGTTTCTTTTAGCTCTTAAATAAAATGATATATAATTCAATAATTATTTTTCTATATACTTTTTCAAATAGAAGGAAAAAATATTAAAAAATTTAAAGATGATAAATAATCACAGTTGAATTTTAACCGTATAGTATATGTTTGTATAGAGTATATTATATTGATACTTTCAAGAGAAAATTTTACTTATAAAAATAACATGCATAATATTTTATTATATCAATTTTGCTCTCAATGTTGCAACTTATTAGTATACAAGAGGTATTGAATATAAATTATCTTATATTTTTGTTAGCTTTGTTAGCATCGTAGTTTGTAGGATCTCAATAAATAACATGTTTATGTATAGATTTCATAAAAAATAATCCTATTTAATGTTGAAAAAAATCGATATCAACGAAACCTAATAAGCATTTAGAATTGAACAGCAAGATAACATCCAATTTACTACTAAATTTTTTGAGAAGAATGATACTAACAGTCTCATAAATTTAGACAAATAAGTACATTATTCTCGTAGCTTTTAATTGAAAAATTTTAATTCTCTTTTTTTTTATAAACTTTAATCCAAAAAGAGTACACTTAAGTCCTAAAAAATGTGTACAAAAGTTCAATAACTTTGGACTTTCATGACTATATATCTTCTTTTTTAAAAATTATAGTGGTAAAACACTCTAATTAAAAATAATAAAATTAAAACATTTATTTTATAAAAATTATTCAATATCTTGTACCTTTCATAAAAAAAAAAGTTACACTAATTTTTTAAATATCAATTTATTGCTATGTCTTAGTTTGAGTGCAATTTTTTTTTTTCAGAGGCAGCTTTGTTCTAAGTATATTTGTACTGCCGCATGTGTCATCTATTCATATTCTAGTCAAATTAAAACTAAAAGTAGGGTGTCTGTGGAAACTTTTTTAAATATACATTGAATGTTATAAACGGACGTAATAATGTCGGAATAAATAGAATATTTTAAATTATTAAATTATTAATTCAAGACATAACGTAATATAACATGTAAATAATAAAATACAAAAATAAAAAAAAATACGAGATAAACAACAACCATAACCTACGATAAAAACTACTATCGAAAAAACCATCTAATTTTTATACTATAAAAATCAAATATACAAATAAAAACTATATCTTATACTACACTCCTTAGTATAGTATTTCAATGTATTTTACCTACAAATCTATGTTTTATTAGATACATTTAAGAAGTAACCTATAAACAAAATTAACACAAAAACATAAATATTATGCATTCTAAAATATAATTTATTAATGAATAATCTTAATTAAAAAATTTAAAATATATATCAAATAACTCAAATAAATTAAAAAATCTTAAGATAAGTAGATTAAATATAAGTTTAATAAAAATAATTTTTTTAAAAATTTAATAAATTAATTTAATGATAATGATTATTTATAAAACTATTTGTTACAATAACTTGATAAAAAAACTATATGAATATAAAAATATAAAAAAAATGGAATAAAATACGAGAACATGGAGAAACAAATAATTTAATACCAATTACTAATGTGCCGCTGCAAAAGGAAAAAAAAAATGAACTGTTTTCATGTATCCCCGCAACTATAAGAGGAATTAATTTTTCTTGTATCCCCGTAGCTATAAGAGGAATTAATTTACCCAATCTCTTACATTAACAACATGAATTAATTTGCCCTTCCCTTATGACTTTAACTGTGTTGCGGAAGAATATCAATTGATGTTCAAAAAGAAAAAATTCGGCACATCTCATAATAAGCACCTAATATATATATAGTAGTAATATGCTCCGCTAACGGAGTTCCTTTATGCCTCTCACCCGTTAACAAAGACATACACATGGCTCTGATAACATAAGAAGGAAGAGTTATCTCCCTAGGATTTAATGAACATTGGGTTTGATAACTAGCAGCCCCAAGTCATTTATCAGTTTGCCACTAGGAAAACTACAAAGTTGCAATTACTTCCCCGTCCTAACCAGATAAGCGGAGACCCCTCCTTTTCATGCGTTACAGGTGGTAGAGTTCTTATCTCGTTATATGCTCCGTTAACGAAGTTCCTTTTTACCTCTCACATTTTAACAAAGACATACATATGTTTCTGATACAATAAGTACACCAAGGATTTGGGGATTTAATCAAAGATATAATACTAAAGATTAAGAGTACAAAACTAATGAACAATCATATTATATTGATAATATTAGATGACTTAATCGAACATAAATATTACAAACGAAATATAAATATTATATATATATATATAAGTATGAAAACTTAAATATAGAATTGAAAATACAAGGTGAAAATAAACATACTTAATTTACAAAATTAAACTGAAGGTAATGAAGATTACAAAGAGAAACTATTATCAAAGAGGATGAGTATGGAAACTTGAGAGCAATGACACTAGGTAAGTAAGTGATGCCTCTTTCTAAGAATGAGCCTTCTATTTATAATCGAGTGAAGTATTGTTAGAGATGTTTTTAATATGTTGTAAACAATATTTTGTCACCAATTTTAGATTGTAGAAGATGCTTGTAGTGTTGTGAGTAGTGAAAATATTTTATTGTTTTGTGAATAATGGTTTGTTTGCACCGTTCTTTGTTCTATCTTTTTTCTACCGATGTTATAGTAACTTCTACGGTGACCCACTACAGTACTTTTATAGGTTGAAGATTTTAATTGACCGTTGAATAGGTCTTTGGATGGGTTGTTGCATAGGCCTTTTTACAAATAAAATGGGCTTTTAAACCAATAATGATTTTGGGCTATTAACCCTAATACATAACTTGAGTCTTATACCTTAATATAAATGGGTTCGCAGACCCGTAATATTTCTTCTTTAATGGCTTTTGGAATTCTTGAAGAAGCACTGGAGATTGGTGATAATGGTGAGAATGTTTCTTCTAGTGATTGAGTCTCATCTAAATCCTCCTTTTTGTTGGATGATTGGTTAGGGGGTTCATGTGATAGCTTCTTGATGATATCCAAGAGTTCTTCTTGGTTTGTGCTTTGGTAATGAGGGCATTGGTATGTATCTTTTGGACTAAGAACAACGACATGTCTTGAATTTCTTCAACCTTGGATGCCCTATGTTCTATTTTGGTTAGCCATTGTTCGATGGCTGGTTTAAGATAGTTTTGGGGACCATAAATAATGACCACCATTTTACCTGGAACAGGCAAGTAATATTAACTACCTTGGATATAGGTTTTAAGACTCATTGATATACCTAAGGAATGTGGAATTTTGTTGCAAAAATACATAGAGGGGGAAATCTTTTCTCTTTTGAGGTAGGTTTGAAGTGGGTAATGAAAGTTTCATAACTTTCCTTCACCGGAGGGGTAAGGATGGCAGGAACATAACCAAAAAGTTTCCACAATTGTGAAACCATGATGGACATTTGGTTGGGTTGATATTTTTTTGAAGAAAAGAATAACCACGAGTGTTAGTTATCTTTATTTTGGATGAGGAAGACATTGAACCATGTCTGGTGATAATCCTAATAATTGTAGGTTTTACAATATGGTAGATTTGAGGTGATACTACTGGGAAAGCCAGAGGTTTTAATATATCAAGTCCTTAATCTGCTAGAGATATTATTTTAAGAATTTTGGCCGTGGAATACTAGGCATCGGTTTGGTTATGGTAGAGGAAATGTTTGAATTCCACACAATTTGTAATTTTAAAAATACTCTAATAGTATTTTAGGGTTTCAGAGACTTCTGAAGGTCGATATAACTATTTTTTGCCAAAAAATATTTGTACAATTAAATAAGGATTTTTGTCCTGAAATCCATTTTCAAAAGTCATAATCATCTAAGAGACTGGTTTTAAAAACACTCAGATGAGGGTTTTGAAATAGATTGGAAAACAATTTCCCTTTTCCCTGGTGCAAGAATGATTTTAGAAGAGGACATTACCTCTATCTCTATAGTGGAAAGTTTTCCAACTGTAGGTTTTGTAATGACGAGTTTTTGATTGGAAGATTTTGCTTCCAATTTTACCTTTTCCTTACCTTTTGAGACTAGGGTCTCTGGTTTGGATGATGATTGTGCTCTAAGGCTTTGGAGGTTGTCATATATTGCCTGTAGATATTTTGGGGTTTCTCTTAGGCTAAAGATCCAATCTTGGATCTCTTGATATCAAGCTTCTTCTGAGGATGTTGGTTCATCTGCTGGTGATTATAAGGACTCTTGGGACCATGTGATATTTGATTTTGAGGAAGAAAGGGTTTTGATTGAAGGGTTTGAAGGAGGTTCTTTTTGTTCCTTTTCTTTCTTCTTTTTGGACATTGATTCACCTGTTTTGGAAGAACTCTCTGGTTAGAAAGTCTGGTAATGAATTGGCTTCTCCTATAATCAATTTAATATTAAATTCGAAAACACTTAATAATGTTTGTCATCTGACAAAAAATTGTTTTGATGTAATGTTTTGAACATCTTTTTTAAAATTTTTTTGTGTAGATTTATAATCAATTCTTAGTAAAAAAAATATGATTTAATAAATCCGATAGTGCTTCTTTTTTGACAATGAAATAATTCTTTTGACAATCATTCCAATGGTTAGAGATTAATTGAACAATGAGTTCTTTATTGTCTTGAACTTGTTTGAGGATTCCCCTAAAACCAACTTCGCTGGCATCGATTTATACTATCTTGTGAAGTGTTGGATCCACAAGATGTAAACAAAGAATGTTTTGGACTTGTGCTATTATTTTTTGCACAATTTTGTTGTGTTCTTTTGTCCATAGCTCGGGAGTTTTATAAAGCCTATTATAGAGTGGTTTTTCCAATCGATTGATGTTGGGATAGAAATTGAGAACATAATTCAAGCTTTCGAGGAATCTCTAAAGATGGCTTTTATCGATGATCCTGTTAGGAAACTCCATTGTAACCTGCAAGGATCTTTCTATAGGAATAAAGGTTCCATTAGACACATTATGTCCAAGAAACATTATGTCCAAGAAACATGATGTTGGTTTGAAAAAGAGTCATCTTTTTGGCAGATAAGGCTAAACCATTCTTCTTATTGATATGAAAAAATGTTTTGAGATGTCGAATGTGTTGTCCGACAGATTTTGAAAATATGAGTAAATCATCAATGTACACGATACATAATTCTAAATTTTGAGTCCAAAAGGCATGACATTCCGTTCATACTGTCCAAAAGGAATAGTAAATTCCATTTTATATCTGTGTTTTGGTTCGATTTGAATTTTCTAGAATCCTGACTTCATATCGAATTTTAAAAATATTAATGAAGAAGAGAGTTTTTGAATAAGGTCTTTTTTTATTTGGAATAAGGTACCTAATCCATTTTAAGGCCTTGTTAAGGGGTTTGTAGTTGATGACCAATCAAGGTGTTCTTCTTTCGATCTCTGCTGATTTGTTGACATAGAAGACCGCCCAACTTCACGACGATCTGGATTTGGAAATTATTTTTTTAGATAAGAGATCATTGATCTCCTTTTTGTAAAATTGTTCGAGGTTAGCGTTCATTTGGATTGACCTCGCTTTTGTTGGATTATCTTTCCCATGAAAGATTGGTTCATATGATAAGTCTATCATATGTTCTTGTCTAGCCGAGAAGGTAGTGTCTAGCCCAGAAGGTAGTGAGTAGGTCAGAACAAACTTCTTTTTCAAAAGAGTTTGTAGTTTAGAGATTTGTGTTATATCTTCGAGAGTTGGAGTTCTTTTTCAACGTTAGGAAATTGAACTTTGTTTTTAATATAGAGATCTTTTTGTATATGCTTATTATTATTATTATTATTATTATTATTATTATTATTATTATTATTATTATTATTATTATTATTATTATATAATAACCTAATAGTATTAGGATTAAATTTTTTTGCGTTAATTATCTAAAATCTAGTAAAAGTTTTAATAAAAAAAATTATATTTGGGACACATCTTTAAAATATTCAAAAAAATAAAAAAAAATAAAGTGATAATTTCATAAGTTGACTCGAATTTAAATAAATATTTTAGTACAAAAAATAATTCAAGTGTTGTAAACATATGTTATTCAATGAATGAACATAATATTATGTGTAATAGTTATAAAAGATATATATGAATTATAAATATTTGAAACTCGAGCTTCTCTTTGAATTTTCTTGATAGATTTTATTGATAAACGTTTTGTCCACAAAAATAACTAATACTCATAATTATATATATTTATGTATTTCAAATAGATAAAAACACTTTTAAGAATGTTTGACAACCTTTATGAAAAGTAAATTTAAAAGTTTAAAAACTATTTATGTTTAAAAGAGAAGTAACTAGTAATTGCTTTTAAAAGTAGCATTTTAAATAGTATTTTTTGAATGCATGCTTCAATTATAAAATAATTATCAAAATACTGCTTAAAATCACTTGTAACATTTTCGTTAAAATATCTAAATGCTTCTCTTAAAACTATTTTCTACTTCATTAAACTTTCTTAAAATTACTTCAAAGATCTCCACATCTAAAGAGACTATACTAAATAGATTCATATTTAAGATAAAATTAAGGAGTAATCATCCTTAATTTAAGGAGTAATTCAAGGAGTAAAACAATAAATTCTTAATTGAATGAGTAAAACAAGGAATCCTTAATTGAAGGAGTAAAACAAGAAATCCTTAATTCAATGAGTAAATCTCCTTATATATAGCTATAGAATTGTAATGAAAATATGAAAAAAATAATACAACTTTGAGAGAGTTTGTTTTATTTAGAAAGACCTTTAGGTCTTAGTATTTTCAACACCAATTTTCAACATGGTATCAAAGCAAGTCGATCTTCGTGAAAAAAATGTTATTCCTCTACCAAAATAGCATATACTTGTAGCTCTTGTAATTTTATCTCTGCTTTCGACAATAGAGTCTATGATGTCTCAAAGTGCATTTGGCACTTTATCAGAGCGATTTCTTGACTAGTTTTTTTTTAAAACCAAGTTTCTTAGTGATGATGGATTAAATCTCTCTTGCATTCTACCTATCTAATGTGGAGGAGGAGTATTGTGGTAAAAGGAAAGGTCACACATTGAAACCAAGTTCTTGGCAATGATGGATTAAATATCTCTTGCAGCTTCTACCTACCTGATGTGGAGGAGGAGTATTGTGGTAAAAGGAAAGGTCCCATATTGAAACCAAGGTCTTAGCGATGATGGATTAAATCTCTCCTGTAACTTCTACCTACCTGATATGGAGGAAGAGTATTGTGGTAAAAGAAAATGTCTCACATTGAAACCAAGCTCTTGGCAATGATGAATTAAATTTCTCTTACAGCTCCTACCTGCCCAATGTGAAGGGAAAATATTATTGTAAAAGGAAAATATTATTGTAAAAGGAAAATATTATTGTAAAAGGAAAGGTCCCGCATCGACAACAACATTTTTTATTTTTTTGTTATTTTTTTTTGCTATCGCAATCAGTTTTTTTGTTAGTTTTACCTTTGCTGCCTTAGATTCTCATCAGTTTCAACGACTTCTATGCAAGTTTAGATCTATAAAGCTTATGGATCCAGCTTGAGAGGGAGTATTGGAGATAAAATTAATGAATAAATCAAGGAGTTGTCATCCTTAATTTAAGGAGTAATTCAATAAGGAAAACAAAGAATCTTTAATTTAAGGAGTAAATCTCCTTATATATAGCTATAGAATTGTAATGAAAATATGAAGAAAAAAGACCTTTAGGCCTTAGTGGTTTTAACACCAATTTTCAACAATTCAAAAACAACTTAAAAGCATTAAATTGTGTTCATAGAACCATAGAACGAGTTGAGCAAAACCAAATGGTTAAAGAAACTTCCAGTACGGGGAAATTCGAACAAGAAAAGGTTTTGTAAAGTGTTTGGGAAAGTATTTGGTAATTTTGAACAACTTGTACCATCAATATTCACAGGAAGAAACAGAATAACCGCCATCATAACAGTCTAATAGAACCCTAATCCAAGCTCCACGGTCTAACAGGAAGTTTGCTATCAAAATCAAGAGAGCATTCCAAATTATTCTATCAATCCACAAGACAAGTTGATTGTCAAACATGACGTTTAGAAACCATCGACAGATGAAACTAGGAATGGGAAAAATAACCACAAGTTCGGTTATCTGCGGATAATCGCCCCAACGGTTCGGTTTTTCACCGTTTAATTTCGGGGATGGGTTCGGTTTCGAGTAAAAATCGAACATAAATGAGCGGGTACAATTCGGTTACTGTTATACTCAAAACTGTACCCGCCCATACCCGAAATTAATTAATTATATTTAAATAAATTATATATTAATTAAGATTTATTTATTTTTAACCTAAATACCTAATATATAAGCCTAATTTATCAGATTCCTAAATCCTAACCTAACTCTCTCTGCGCCTCAATTTCTCTCATTTTTCTTCCATCTGTAGATCTGCCTTCTCTCATAGCACCGCCTCGTCGCCACCCTTAGCTGCAGTCGCCAGTTCTTGCACCTAGTCATCACCAATTCCCTCCGTCTCGTCGCCATTCACAGCTCCAGTCACAGCGCTGCATCGTCGCCATTTACAGCGCCAGACATAGCTCTCGGTTGTACGCTTATTACCAGCTTGTTATCCCTTCTTCTTCGTGGTCTCATTAGGTAATTGTTTCCTTTTCTCGTATGAAGCAGATCTATTGGCGGTTGTCTTGCTATGATATTTTTACTACTCTGTTTCTTGAGCAAAACTGGACAATGTATTACTCTATTAAACTGTTAATTTTCAAAAATAATGAAACTATCACTAAAGTGTTATATTGGGCTACTTCATTTATGAAACCTTGATCATTGTAACTATGGTGCTGTATTTATTGAACCATTATTATGTGCATTCATCTTACTGGAAAACGAACTACTTGGAAAGGAAATCCTCATGACTCTATCATTTGTTAAGCATGCTGGAAAGTGAAAACTAGTGTAGTAAAGTCTTCATGAGTAATAGGTTTTCAAGTCTTGACAATATGTAGTTTCCTGCATGATCTTTTACTATCTGTGAGGTGGGTTAGCATATTGGCGCTGCTCAGTAACTATGTTGTTGACGTTATTCTGGTTCATAGGTTTTTGCTGCTTTTACCTATGATTTTAAGATTGGAATCTTGTGTATATTACTTTGAACAAGGTTTTATAGTCCTGTTCCTTATGATTTGGTTTGGTTATGATTATGATCCAATCATGCAGGATCATAGGCTATCCAGCAACGACACTTGAAAACTAGTGTAGTAAACAAGGTATAAGCCTATATATTTAATACTTGTACATATTATAGTTTATTAACACTTGTTTTATGCATTATATATTAATTATTTAATTATGTATTCAAATATTTTATAATTTATTCAGATATATTATCTCATGTTTTATCCACTTCCACTATTAATATCGCAAAAGATAACGTTGAGGTAAAAAATTTATATTATTGATTAATCAATTTATTATTTTGGTTTATAAAATTGATTTTATATGTTTGATTTTTGCAGGATACGCGTGCATTTGATGAATAATTAGAAGAAATAAGTTTTGATTTATTGTACTTGAAGTTTTCTTAAATTTATTTATTTAGTTTTCAATATTTGTATTAGTTTATAATATTTTATTTATATCTTATGTTTTTTGTTGATATGTATTTAATATTATCTAGATTCATAGAAATATATATTGTTAAATGTTAAATTTTTAATCATAAACTCAAAATAACAAATTGAGATATCAAGTTCAATATTAACCATTTGTTTTAGTTAGATTACATTGCTAAAAAAAACTCAATTGAATAGGATTTTGAAAAACGTTTTTTTTTAATAACTATCCCGAACTGTTAATCGTGGGTAAAGAATTGTCTCCGAACTACAACAATTTTCGGATGATTTCGGAGATAAATTTTATAGTTTGATTCGCCTACGGTTATATTCAAATCCATCCCAACCGTACCGTGCAAATCCCTAGATGAAACCTTGTATATCTACAAAAGCAAATAATAGATAGAACGTGATGTCATTTCGTCAAACTGATATCTTTTCATCATAATATATCATTTCCAACCAAGGATGGTAATTTGACCCAACAGTTCATTGCCCTACGAGTACTCGACCGGTTCAGATCGATTAGGGGCAATCAATTCAGGTTGCGAAATATTCATTCGTGACCCATAATTAAAATACCATTTTGATTCCATTCGGGTCGGATATTACCGTTTTAATATTTATTTATAAATATATACACATTAAATTATGGGTCAACGATTCTATCCGTTGACCCGCAGGAAATACCCGAGCCTCCAAAATTACAAAAACATTCAGCTCAATTTTCCTTGTGGGTCAATTAGATCTATGTCCGACCCATTACCATCCATATTTCCAACAAATGAACTAATAGAAGTTTAGAAACTGCTAAATAGATTCAAACTGGTTGTGTAAAATATATATATATATATATATATATATATATATATATATATATATATATATATATATATATATATATATATATATATGTATATAAATCTTCTTCAACTCAATGCATGCAACAATCCATTCATTCAATCTCACATGAATGTGAAAGAAAGAAAGCAGAGCAGTTAGAAAAGCTTCGAGGCTCACCATTTCTAATTACAACCGACCTGATTAAACTAAAAAAGTCAGATGATAAGAGAGATTCAAGCAAATTTAGGCTTAGGTGTGCTGGAACCAGTCGGTTGTGCGGGGCCAACCTTTTGAATCCAGTGAAGAAGCCCCTTCTTGTGATCTTGGCAAGTAAGGTTAGATGCGAGATTCAATGTCCCATTGGGCTGGAGAGAAGATTCAAACTGCTCTAGCACCTTCACAATCTGCCAAAACTCGGGCCTCTTATCTGGCTGCAAGGACCAACATTGCTCGATTAAGGCTCGCATGGCAGGTGGACAGTCTGCTGGGATAACAGGCCTCAGATTCTGAAAAAATAAAAGTCCACGATTTCCATTTAACTTAAGATTCTGTCTCACAAGCCATTACTTTCATGAGTATAAAAGAATACAGGCCACACATGCGATATGAAAAACAAGCCGAACCAAAAATAACAAAGACTTTGCAATTTGCATCAAATTTGAATTTCAATTACAAGAACAGACTAACTGACAAGCAATTACCCATTTTGGAATCTATTTAAAAATAGCCACTCTTTCCAAATACATCATAACTTTCCTCAAAAACAGAGCAGAGAATATAACCACAAGCCGTGAAAGTGAGCATGGAAATAAAATTTATGATAAAAAATTTACCTTATTCACAACAGCAAATGCAGCTTGAATGGGATTCATATCCTCATATGGAATTGTCCCTGCCACCATTTCCCAAAGGATGAGGCCAAAACTATAAACATCAACTTTCCGTCCGTAGGATTTATGTTTGATCATCTCAGGTGCCATCCATCTATAAGTCCCAGGATCATCAGCCAAAGAATCACAATAAGCTTCATCACATGCTACACCAAAATCAGCTACTTTTAGATGAGAATCTTGATCAATAAGAACATTTTCGGGCTTCAGGTCCCGATGAATGACACCTTGAGAGTGAATGTATTCCATTCCTCGAGCAATGTCCAAGGCAATTGAGAGCAGTTTCTGCAAAGGAAGAGATTTACGCTCAAGCTTGTGTAAATATGCCCTCAAGGAACCCTCTGATAAATATTCTGTAATGACACAATAGACCGGTGGTTTTCTGCAGGCTGCTACAAACTGTGCCATAAAAGGAAAATATATCAACAACAAAGAATACCTAAACTATAAGTAGCACCCTTCAACTAATTCAACATGAAACATAGACATCAGAAAACATAAAGGCCATCCAAGTTTCGGTAATGAGCTAATTGAATAATCAAACAGTCAATGAGCAAAAAGGATAGAAATATATCACCTTTATAACATTTTGATGGTGCAGCCGAGATAGCAGAGTAACTTCACTGATAAACTGTTTTTCTAAACGAGTAGCTAAATTTCCATTTTCATCATCATCCGGTACCCTAATAATCTTAACTGCAACAGCTTCGTCAATGTAAATCCCATGATAAAGCCTACTATGTGCCCCATGAGCAAATTTAAGCCCCAAGAACAACTTCGACAGATCAACACTGAATTCATCTGCTGCATCAACAGCAGTCACCCTTCCACCACCGTTATCAAAATATTTGGCCCAAGGTGACTCCTTTCGGCCCTTGAACTTGCCATTGACTTTCATAGATGCCAAGTACTTGAGAGGACTAACACTCCTACTTGAAATCCTGGGAGTCTGAGACTCCTTGCTGAAGAACGTTCCGATAAATTTCTTATCCTGTCCTCTTCTTCTAGGATTTGGAGTTGAGAATCTCTTCCTCTCAGATCGAGCTTCCTTAAAGGTATCAGAAAGTTCTGTAGAAGGAGAAGGTGACAAAGATCTATGCTTGTTGAAAAATACATTTCTCCTAAACGGTGAATTATTTCGAGAACCCCTTTGACTTGATTTATCTTCAGAAGAAGATGGCCCAGGTCTCGATTTCAAACCAGCAATTTTCTCTGACTCAATGGTAAGAGGAAGGAGGGTCAATCTTGAAGAGTCTAATCGATGACAAACTGTGTGAGAGTATTTGGTTCTTCTTAGCCATGAGGTACCATCTTCAGCCATTTTTTACAACAAAAATTCCTTGAACCTCTATTTTTCTTTATACCCAAAAAAGCTCCTGAATATATTTTTCCTTCTGTTGTTCTTCTCCACCAGCTGAGAAGCAAGCTCAAAATCAAATGAATATTCCTCGTACCTCGGAGAATCAGATATCAATTATAGAGCTCCAGAAACCAAATACCTTCAAACCCATCAACCGAAATTGAGCAGAAACAAATAAAAATCGAACCTTTAAATCAATAGATCTGAAAAACCCATAAAGATGCTTGAAGACGAAGTTCAGATACAGCCGAATTAAGGGCCTATCTCATTTCCATAAGAATTATGATCCCCTGTAATCCACCATATCACATCAAAAGACAAGAAGAAGCTTCAATCATTGAGAAGTTGGACCTTATCACCACCAAACCCTCTCTAGAAAAAGTCAAACTACTGCCTTCGGTAAAAGACTAGAAAACCCAACACAAAGAAATCAATAAGAAATTAAACACCACCACTCCTGAAAAAAACACTAGGCTTTATTAAAAACAAAGAAAATCCCGTATTTCCAATCTCAATTAATTCTAATGATGCGTCAAAGCACTTCTTAAATACAAAATTGATATTTGAGACGCAACTATAATATACCATCAACACATGATTCTAATTGAAAATATACCATCAACGCATGATTCTAATTGAAACTTCAAACTCACAAGAAAAGAAGGAAAAAATAAAAAATTACCCAAGTAGAAGAACCAAAGGGTCAAAGCTAATCAACCATGGCTTCATCATGGTAACAAAATCATCATCAATGGAGGGGTATTTCACTATTTTCGGCCATGCATGCAATCATGGCCCAGGATCTTTTGTAAAGAT
Organism: Hippophae rhamnoides; assembly: GCA_033030585.1. NCBI lineage: Eukaryota > Viridiplantae > Streptophyta > Magnoliopsida > Rosales > Elaeagnaceae > Hippophae > Hippophae rhamnoides. The sequence goes on along the minus strand of CM065427.1, from coordinate 63,388,909 downwards.
TATAATGAAAAAAAAGGAAAATGAGAATGAGAATGAGAAGAAAAACTCTGTTTTATTTTCTTCTTAAACTTAGTAAAATACGCATCATCTAACGGGAGTGGCAAAGAAATAACCTTAGATTCCATTGACCCGATGTGCATTTTTATAAAATATCTAATCCGTATTCTCAAAATTACTTGGATATTTAAATTTTACAATTTAATGTATATTTGTTATAATTCAACCTAACTCCACCTCATAATAATACTTATTATTTCATATATATATATATATAATAAATTATTATAAATAATATAATTTTTTTAAAAAATATCTAATATAATCTCCTTTCATCAATTTTATTCTAATATAAATATCTCAATATTATTTTAAATAAATATTTAATCAATTGAAAATAAAATTAATAAAAAATATTAAATTATTATTTTTAAGTCATACACTAATATGACTGCGAGAAGGGTTGTTAACTCCAATAAAGATAATCATATATAGAAATAAATAATTTTACCGTATGATATATAATAATTAAATATATATTACTATTAATTTTTTATTATATTTATTATTTGATTTATAATTTTAAAATAATATTTTTTAAATAAAAAATGATATTACTATTTTAATAGTATTATTTAGCATTATTTTTCAATAAAAATAAGTAATTAAAAATTTGTTTATATCAAATTTATTTAATAGCAATTATGTGTGAGGTAATAATTAATAAAAAATAAATTTAATTATATTATTTAATTATTATATTAAATAATAATTTAAGTAATAATTTAAGAAAAAGACACTTATAAATAATATTGATCGACGAATAGGGACCACTGACTCAAAGTCAGAAATGACGACCAGAGAATTTGTTTGGTTTGAAAATTAAAATAATGAAAAAAAGTGTGCAACCCATGACATATAAATTGTGAAAAGTTACACAATGACGGTGAACTAATAATAATTTGAAAATATAAATTTAAAAATATATAATAATAAAATTATTACGATAATAATATTATTAAAATTTAAATATTAAAAATAATAAAATTTAAATTATTATTATTATAAAATAAATTATATAATAATATTTTAATATAATTAATATTAAGGATAAAATAAAAAATTGTGATAATATTATTATTCAAATAAAAAATTATGATAATATTATTATTTAGGTTTTTTATTAGAAAATTGATATGTTAAAAAATATTAATATTAAAATAATTTAAAATTTATATACATAATTTAATAATTATAAAAATAAATCTGATAATATTATTCTCTCCGCTATTAACCTGGATTAATGATCAGGTGAATGAATAATTCCTCGTAAATCCAAAAGCTATAAAAACAAACCCCTCAATTCCCAAAGTAAAAGCGAAAGCTACGGTTACTGGTACGTACGCTTCTCACGGATCAATGGCACACAGTACCGTGTTTGTCTCTTGTTTTGGCGTGTACGTGGAATTATGGAATTTTGAGATTTTCATTTCTTTGTTACGTGGATTTGTATATATATTACCATATTCTATTCGTATCTGAAGTAGGGTTGGTAATTTATGTATATTTATATGGTATTTATTTATATTACATGTGTTTATTTAAATAATTTATGTATTTATAATAATAAAGATTTAATATTTCTATAAATATAAAAAATTAATCATTAATTTTAATTAAAATATAATTTATATCATATATCATTTTAAATTTATGTTCTGAGTTGAGTAACAAGTTATCACCCTAAGTATTCAAAAAGTTTAAATTGTTAATCTGTCCTCACATCTGGTAGCTTTTTTACTTTTATAAAAATTAATGATAAAAATAAATTTAGTATATGACGTATTCATATGCGTTGTATACAACATTCCCACTCGATAATGGAGGAGATGTATTGTTCTGTTCACATATGAAACGTGTCAGTTTAAAAATGTGAAGACTTAAGAACAACGAATTTATGACTTGACATGTGGAAGTCACCTTCCATCCATTTTTTTTCTATTTCTCAACATCTTCCATCTTCATCACGTGCAAATTCGGTAGACTTTTAAGTATATTTGATATACTAATGTGGGGGATTTAAAAACCACGAGGCTATCAAAATTAATAACAATAGTATAACATATTTAATATAAAATAATATATTAAACTTTTTTTAATGATAAAATATATGAGTTAGATATAAAAAAATACTATTTTTATTGTCATAAATTTTAAAAATATATATTTTTTATTTTCCTACTAATTTTTAGTTTTTAATAATAATATATGATTAAAATTATTATTAATATTTTATTAATAATAATTCTATTTTATATAAATATTAAATTGTAATTAATTTTAAAAATAAAATAAAAAAATTTATATATTTTTGATACGATAATTACAAAAATAATTGTTATAGAAACAATTGTATTTTATAAGAGAAAAATATCGCAATGATTCTTTATTTATTATATGTTAAGGATAATTTCAAACAACACACGTAACAGTTAAATAGTAGTCTCAATTAACAAGAGTTTTAGGAGCAAAATTCATACTACAGTTAATGTTTGTTGAAATATAACTCAAATTTTTGTCGCCCAACAATCTAATTTGGCCAAAACGGGTGATAGAATGACCCTCATGAACAACACCAAAGAAACCGTGACTTTGGGATGGTCCAAGGCCTTCGTACGATATGATGCGTTCCTAGCTATCATAGGCTAAACTTTGGAGGGTTTTAACCAAAAGATTACCAATAATGACACCGTCAACTAGATGATTGCTTGCTAAGGCAGTGCCAGCCAGACCACGCTTCCATTCAGCCACCAATACACATTGCCCACAAACTTTCATCCACCTCAGTACGCACCACGATGGCCAAACCTAGTCTTAGACATCCACAGATCTAGTATCCATCACTTCCTATGCAAGAAAGTATGGTATAAGTGTTGTAAGATGTAAAGTGTTTGAATGATGAAAAAATAATTATTCTACACTACATGGAATCTAAAGAAACAAAAATAAATGAAAAATATAAAAAGAAGAAAACAAAAAAAAAAAGAAAAAGAAAGAAAAAGCAAAATAAAAGAAAACTTCCTTTAGAATTTTCTACTTCTTTTCACTCTCTTTCTCCTTTCAAATGGTGTGCTCTAAAAAAATATTATGATTTATGAAGAGTTGAAGAGAATGAGAGCTTGGACATATAGAGGTGGATAAATGATCTTATTTATCCCTCCAAGGTCACATATAATGGCCATGATTGCTTTACCAAGTTTAGGATTTAAATTTTAAGTTTCCCTCGTAAAAATTGAATGATTGCCTTCCTCAATAAAAACATTGATTTTGATATAATTTTCTAACTTGAAGTTTGATTGAAAATTCAAAAACATCATCGACGATAGGACATTATTGCACTGTTTTTGAATATCCAAACATGGCATAAAGTTCCTCACTCGATCATGTAAAAAATAAATCAAATGAGAGTAAGCTTAGTGTCGCCATTGTAATTGGAAGGGGTATTGAAACTAAGTATCCATAGAAATTACAATAAGACTTTCTAATACAAAGGTCAAAAAGTTTTGAGGTTAATGTTAAAGGTAATTTTATACATTTCATGTGGCAATCAAATGGTGGTTTTAGTCAACAAAAAGTCTCATGGGTCATGCTCAATAAATACTTAGTAATCATAAAAGTATCATCATAGTATAAATATCCTAAAGAAATAAATACTTAATAATTATCCTTTAATTATTCTAAAGAGATAATTAAAAATAGATGTCTACAATGCTACAACAAGTTAATACTATCCTGACATTAGAGACCATAGACTACCCCTTACTCGATGATCCGAGGTCTTAATTGTTTTTTCATCTCCTAGATCCATAGAAGAACATCCTTTCTAGTGTTGAAAAAAATTGACATCAACATTACAAAAAATGACACTTAAGTCTTGTGCCTATCTTTTGTTACAATTTTGTCATATTGTCATTAAAAAGTGATTGTACAGGAATAAATTTAATTTTTTTCATTTTTTTAAAGTTTTTAAGTATTATTATAACTTAAATAAATTATAACCGAAAGAATTGATAATAAAATAAATAAAAATATAAAAAAATAACTATTTGTCATTATATGATCATTTTTTTATAGCAACGTGAATAAACTATTTGTGGGGTTATTATCACATCATTTTTTATTGATTACACATCATAGCTAATGCAAATTTTAAAAAATAACAAAAATATCATTTTATCTTTATTGTATTTGTTCTATACTAATTAAATTGCTTTTAATGATTTGTCTATCTTTAAAATTTACATTAAATAAGATTTGTAACCAATAAAAAATAATGTGACAATAATCTTACCCTTAAATTATTTCAAAAATTAAATATAAAATCTAAATACAATTTTAAAAATAATATATTACATTTATAATCATATTCCCATTCCACAATTTTTCAAAGTATTGTTTTGGGAAAACATTAAATTAAAAAATTGATTTCAACAAAAAAAAAATCATTACAGGTTGAGCCTGAATGAAAATCTTATTATAGACAAAACTAATATTAAAATACAAAATTAATTTTTTTAAAATTTCAATAATGTGAATGGATTTTTTAACTTACTAACTTATAAATTCCATAAAATATTTAAAAAAATAGTGAAAATGTTTTAGTTACAATTTGTTTCCCTTTTGTTGCAATGTTTTAGTGGAAAAATTACTAGGAAACTCCTTTTTAAGTTTTTAAAAATAACAAAAACTTTTATTAATTATCGTTTTATTATAAAATATTCTCTCAAATTTATTGATCTTTATTGATTTTTTTTTTGTAAATACCTCACAATGAAAAAAATTAAAATAGTAAAAATAAAAGATGTGATTGTTATTTTTTAAATTTGTAGAGTTCTTTTATTGTTTCACTAAACATGGAAGAATACATTTATATAATTAATACTTTAAGAGTGATACATCTAACCATACACATTTACAATGATAGAATTTACAATGATAGAATTTTAAGTATGAATGCTCCTAAAAAGCATGTTATCTAGGCTTTTAAACCTATGCTATACATTTATACTTACTCTTAATTGGTTTGATTATGACATCCATGTTTCATATACTATAACAAAATTATCTTTTTATGGCTCTTTTAATATAACATTTTGTTAAAAAAATGTCACATAATAAATTAAAAACGTATTTTTGAACTAAAATGCCAAACCAAATATCAATCCCGTATTTTGCCTTTTAATGGCATTTTATTCATACTCTATTCATTTTGGTACGTAAAATTTCTTTTCCTGCTAAATCTGATACATCCCGCGCAAGATAATTACCAATCCCGATTGCATTTTATTATTTGGTATTTCATATTTTATTTACATTCATGTTGTCCTTTTACGCGCGACTCTGAGGAAACCAAAAAAATAACTAGAGGCCACTCTCGAAGAATCAGAGGGTCGCGAAGAACAAGAGGGTTATTTCTCGAGCTAACTGCGGCGATTCACTGAGGCATCAAAAACCAGAGGCTCGCGAAGAGCCAGAGGCAACGAGAGGGTCATATTTCTCGTTATTCAACCAGAGACACCAGATTTCTTGCGTCGATGAAGATGAACCAAAGGCACTTTCTTGCGTTGAAGAAGATGAACTGAAAAGCACCATTCCTCACCCAAATCAAACCCGATTAAGCAGTCCAGAAAATACTTCATCAAAACCTGATTTAGCCAAAGTACGATTTAGATGAGTTTCTCTTGCCTCTCTATTTTACATATCTATGTAAGATTCGGTACCATACTCTTGAACATTGGCTCAGGTACAAATTAGTTGTATAATTACTGGTTTAATTTATGGTTTAATTTGCCGCTGGAGTGTTACTGTCAACAATTAAGTCAACTTATTAAGTTGATCGAGTCAATTCACCGAGTTGAATTGTCTAAGCTATTTGATTGAGTTGTTGACCGAGTCGTCAACTCGAACTGATTAGCCACTTTGACCTGGTCGTCAACTCGAACTGCTTAGTCACTTTGACTGAGCTGTCAACTCGAGCTGTTTAGCCACTTTGATCGAGACGTTGACTAGCGAGTCAGTCATTAGTGAATTTTGGACCGAATTGGTTCGTTTTTTACCCGTTTTTAACTGAGTCGGACCTATTTTTAACTAATTAGATCTTTATGGATTTAACCGCGGACTCCGTTTTTTAAAATAAGGTATAAAATTTTAAAAAATATTGTTTTAAGTTATAAATACAAAATTTATGTTATTCGTTTGTATTTATGGCTGATACAAGAGAGATCAAAGAAGGTGCACAAACTGACCTTAGAAGTTTCGGCAAACCAATTTGTTCTACTCGAAGAACCATGTTATCCAATGCAAAGTTTGAGGTGGAGAAATTCGACGACCACGTGACAATGTGAAGTATTAGATTTATTGTTTCAAGAAAGATCTAATATAGTCTTGGAGACCATGTCAGAATACTATTCCAATGAAGATTAGAATTATGTCAATCGAAAAGTTTGTGGTATAATTCAACTGTGCTTGGGAAAATATCCGAAGTACTTTATCATGAAAGAGAATGTAGTCGCATTTCTTTGGAAGAAACTAGAGGACAAGTACTGACGAAAAGTATAAAGAACCGACTCTACCTGAAGAAAAAACTTTTTCATTTCCAGTACAAGAAAGATACCTTTATGATTGAGCACTTAGATAATTTCAATAAAATTTTAGTTGATCTGCAAAATTTAGATGTTGAAATTATCGATGAAGATAAAGCTTTGTTATTACTGAATTTATTACCTGAGAGCTATGAGCATTTGACCACAACTCTGTTATATAGAAAATATGAGGTTAAATTCATAAATGTTTCAAATGTTTTGGTAAATAATGAGTACTAGAAGAAAGATCAACAAGATTACAAAGACTCAATATCAGAAGCATTGACTACAACCAGAGGCAGGACGAACAATAAAAAATCAGGCAAATCAAATAATGTGGGGTGATCCAAATCAAAGTCCAGAGAATAGTCATCCAGAAGACATCTTGTGAAGGACAAGTGTACCTACTGCCACCAGAAAGGGCACTGGAAGAAAGATTGTCCAAACAAGGACAAGTCAAAGGCAAATGTTACACAGAAGGTCAATGAAGATGAAGAATCAACCTTTACAATTTCATCATCATATACCTATTCAGACAGATGGATCTTTGATTTCAGATATTCTTATCATATGTGTCCAAACAGACATTGGTTTTCGATTTTTGAGAAGCTCGATGGAGGAGTTGTGCTTATAGACAACGACAATACTTGTCAAACAAAAGGAATTGGAACAATACGACTAAAGATGCCTGATGGTACAATCAAATGACTTACAAATGTAAGGTATATTTCTAATCTAAAGAAAAACCTTATTTCTTTAGGTGTTCTAGATTCCAATGGTTATAAGGTAACATTGGAAAATGAAGTCTTAAAAGTTGTACGAGGTGCATTTGTAGCAACGAAAAGTATTTGAAAGGTAAACCTGTATTTCCTAGATGGGAGTACAGTTATAGGAAGAGTAGTTGTCTCAAGTAGTTCTGAAGAAAAAACGTGATTCTTCATGCCTGTGGCACATGCGCTTAGGACATGTTGGTGAAAAGGCTTTGTAAGGCTTAATGAAGTAAGGTCTTTTGAAAGGTGCCAAGATTTGAAAGTTTGATTTCTGTGAACATTGTGTATTGGGAAAACAAACAAGAACAAGAGTCAAGTTCGCCATTACCATTCATCATACTAACGACTAAGGGAACTTTAGATTACATTCACACGGACGTCCGGGGACCTTCCAAGAATGCTTCACTTAGAGGTAAACGTTGGTTTGTGACTTTTATTGATGATTTCTCTAGATATGTCTAGATATATACCATGAGTTACAAAGATGAAGTTCTGGATATCTTTCTTAAGTGAAAGAAAATGATCGAGACTCAAACTGACAGGAAAATTAAAAAGCTTAGATCTGATAATGGTGGCGAGTACACAGACATGGTAGCATTCGCACTTCCAATAATTGATGATGATGTCCCATGCACTTACAGAGAAGTCGTGCAGAGAGTAATAGTATGAAGTGGAAAATGACACCAGAATCAGACTTAGGAGTTGGTTCAACTTTCCAAAGGAAAGAAAACTATTGGTTGCAAATAGATTTATGCCAAGAAGGAAGGTGTTTATGGTAAAGACAACATAAAATGCAAAAGCCATATTGGTAGCAAAAGGCTATGCTCAGAAAGAAGGAATAGACTACAATGAGGTCTTCTTACCTGTTGTTAAGCATTCATCTATTCAGATATTATTGGCTTTGGTAGCACAATTTGATCTCGAGTTAGCTCAACTCGATGTTAAAACAACTTTTTTCCATGGTACTTTGAACGAAAAAATCTACATGTCTCAACTGAATGACTTCAAAGTTCCAGGATATGAGAATTGGGCTTGTAAGTTGAGTAAGTCACTTTACGTTTTGAAGCAATTACCACAATAGTGGTACAAGCACTTTGATAGCTTTATCAGAGAGTAGAAGTATACACGTAGCCAGTTTGATCGTTGTTTATACTTTCGAAAACTCCAAGACGGTACCTTCATTTATTTTTTCTTATATGTTGATGATCTGTTGATTGCATCTAAGAGCAAGGTGGAGATTGACATACTGAAGGCCCTATTGAGTTCATAATTTAAAATGAAAGATCTTGGAGAAGCTAAGAAAATTCTTGGGATGAAAATCACAAGAGATAGAGTTGCAAGCACAGTTTGTCTGACACAGACTCGGTATCTGAAGAAAGTACTACAAAGGTTTGACATTGATGAGAAAACCAACTAGTAAGTACACAGCATGTTCCTTATTTTTAGTTGAGTGCATTGATGTCACCTAGCACCGTTGATGAGAAGAAGCAAATGGAGCGTGTTCCATATGCAAATGTCGTTGGTGCCTTGATGTATGCAATGGTATGCACTAGACCTAATATTTTCCATCTTGTTAGTATGGTGAGTCGTTACATGCACAATCTTGGTAAAGGATATTGGAAAGTAGTGAAGTGGATTCTACGGTACATCTATAGTACTGTGGATATTGATTTGAAAGTTTGAGAGAGAAAAGACTGAAGGCAAGCACTTAGTCGGATATGTGGATTTTGACTATGCTGGAGATTTGAATAAGCGCCTGTCTATAACTGATTATGCATTCACAATGGTAGGAGGACCAGTTTTTTGGAGATCAATATTACAGTCAACTGTAGCTTTGTCTACTACAGAGGCAGGGCTATATGGCTATAACAGAAGCATTCAAAAGAGCTATATGGCTTCTTGGGTTGACCAAGGATTTTATGTATTGTTCAGAAAAACGTGACAACCAAAGTGTCATTTGTTTGGCAAAGAAGCAAGTTTATCATGGTTGTACTAAACACATTAATGTTTGATTTCATTTTGTTTGGGAAATCGTTGATGAAGGGAATGTTACACTCTAAAAAGTTGGGATCGTAGATAACCCTGTAGATATGCTTACAAAGGTTGTTATAGGAATCAAGTTTCAACACTGTTTGAACTTGATCAACATCTCTTGAGCTTAGAGCACCTAGGGTGGATTTGGAGACAGCGCTATGAATGTTTTTGCCAAGGTGGAGATTGTTGAATATTGATTTTAAAGTAACGAATTAGTGGCCTAAATTATGGCATAATTTAGGAAGAGGGAGCTTTGTTTCATCTATAAATATAGAGAAATTTATGCATTATAAACATAAGAAAAAATCAAAAATAATAATCAGAGAGAACATAGGCAAAATTAAAGAGAGAAAATACTAAGTGTGAGAGTTTTCTACGAGTTTAGGAAAACATCTGAGAGATATTATTAGTGAGGAAATCTGTATCTGTATTCTTATATTTCTTATTCAGTTCAATAATATCTGCTGCTTCCCGTGGACCTAAACAAATTGTCGAACCACGTAAATTTTGTGTTTTCTTTTACTGATTTGATATATTCATATACCGCTATTTATTGCTTTCGTGCACAACACATACAAATAAAACAGTACATATATAAGCGCTAGCATCATAATTTTTCTAAACAAATCCTCTTGCAATTTTGACTTTTTACTTATTGACTCCATTCATTCCTCTCTAAAACTCATTTTTGCTGCAATTTGGTAATATTGCATGATTCTTTTATTCATTCTCTACTTGATTGCCTCTCGATGTGTTATTTTGCTTTGCTTTGCTTTCCAAGTTGGTAGTATAACTGTTCATGTTTATCGTTCGAGGGTTTTAAGTTCAAATTGTTATTAATTACTTGAATTATTTCATTAATTAGTAGATTTTCGTTTACTGTCATGGGCTTTTAGAATAAAAGCAAAGGAGATACTTGGTTGACTCGATTTTATAACTGCTGTTTTCTTTGTTTAGGACTTCGCTGGTGAAAGTCTGTATAGCACATACTATATTTTCAATCCTACTTTTAAGGAAGTTTTGTGAGAAACGATTCTTATATTTTTCTTTCTTAAAGAAGTGGGAGATAAGGATTGGATCTTTGAACTCATTTAGTTAGATGGGTATCTTTACGTTTTAGAATCAATTATGATTATGAATATGCATTATTATTGTTAAATGCTGAAGCATTATCAATATGGATAATGTTATTTACTGTTCAAAGTTGGTAGGAAGTTCAGATGAAGTCTTTGTGAGCATATTTTGGATGGATTGTGATAATTAAAAGCGAGAATATTTTAAAATTGTCATGATTATAGATCGCTTTTAAATTTATTTGTGATGATTGGCTGTTGAGTGTGTAAATTATTTCTAGTTTTATCATTGGTGTTGGGTGATTTGAGATTTTTAAGAATACATTTGTCCAAGAATTGACGAATTGAATTGCTAATCCAAAGGAAAAGTGTTAAATTTCAATTGCAAAAGGAAACAGGTTTGGTAATATGATTCCAATAACCTAATAATTAATATGTTGCCAATTCCATATTCCAACCAGAGTCGTGGTTGGAGTTCATACTCTTTTGATGACTTTCCTAGGTTCTTAATCATGACTATTAGTTTGCGCTAAATCTAAAAGAGTATGGGTCTCCAGTCAATGTAGCAAATATTGTTTCTTGGTAAGCCTTTGCTAAACATATCATAAATTATGTCTTCTTACGACTTCCTATCTAGTGTTTCACATGAAGAATTTCTTACTAATTAATTATATATTTTATTTCATCTATAGGTATGTTTATAATTTTTGTAAAAGTTATACACATTGGTCTAATTTAGTAATTACCCATTAGGAAGCCAATAGAGGTCATAATGCCTCGTAGTCCAAATTGTTTATGCCTTGCAGTCCTATGATTTATCTAGTCCCAATTTGAAAATTTTGGTTTGTTACATCAATTCAAGAAGATGAAAGACATAAATTCCCTCGTATCGAGCGTACCAAATGGCAATATAAGTAATGAAAAGAAGAAATAAGCTATTGCAAGGGGCTCTAATTAACATTTAGACAAATATAGAAAAGTTGGTATGATATTTACATGTAGATATTATAAGGAATCATGTCACAATAGAAAAAGTTGCAAGAACAAAAAGGAAGATAAAGCTCAAGATGAACAAGTTCGAACTATTTGAAACTTTGTAAGTATTAAAGTGTTTTATGTTAAACTATTTGAATTGTTTGATCTGCCTAAGAATTCGTGTTAAACTGATCAAACTACAGTACTAAATATTTTGTAATACAACAAAATATAGATATCAAAATGAAATGAAGTCTGAAGTACAATTGTTATGCATGTAAATTATGGATACTGTTGTTTATTGCTCCAAGTTGGTAGGAAGTTCAGATGAAGTCGTTGTGAGCATATTTTGAGTGGATTATCATGATTAAAAGCAATCCATAATTGCCACAAATAAATTAAAGGCAATTCATAATCAGACTTATCAACTACTGAGCAACAATGAAAACGAAGATAGTTATTATCTTTTCCCTGCTTATTTTGGGTGCTTGTGTTTCTGCTATTAGTTTTTCTCAAAATGTGGTAATTTTGTATTTCATATCGATGGATAGCTTAGTTGTCCATATTTAATTTTTAGTTGTCTTATCTATAGTCATTTTAGTTGTCCATAAACAACAGTCCGTAACTATCTATAAACTGTTGTCAATAGCTGTTTGTAGATAACTATGTTGTATTTTGTAAAGTCTATAAATGGAAAGAAATCACAAGACCAAATCATTCGGTCATTTTTATACAACATTTTTGACTTATTTTTGACATGGTATCAAAGCAAGTTTAAAATTTTTCGGTATTTTATTTCTGAAGAAATCTTCATTGATATTTTCTATCGTTTTCTACTAAACTAGCATTCTTTGTCAATCTCTGTTTAAGGTCTTTCTCTCGGTTTCTTTAATTTTTTTTGAATATTTCTTTTGTTTTATCTCGGGTTCCATTTACTTGCAATGGACATTGACCCAGTGTGTGTTAAGTTTACAGACAAAAAATATTCTACTTGGGTTTTTTAGTTTGAACTTTTCGTCAAGGGAAAAGACCTTTGGAACCATATTGATGGCACGGATGTTGCACCAACATCTGACACTGTCAATTTTAATGAAGTCGTGTCTTCTTTTTCTTGGGCTGTGCTTGATGCTCGAATCATGTCTTGACTTCTTAGTTCGGTAGAGCCATATATCGTTACCAATTTGTTGGCTCATTGTTTTGCTCAATTCATGTGGAATTATTTAAAGAAAGTTTATCATCAAGATAATGATGCTTGTCGCTTTTAGTTGGAACATGCGATTGCCATGTTCCAACATGGTAGTCTTTCCATTTAAGACTTTCACTCGATATTTTTAACACTTTGGCATGAATATGCTGATTTAGTTACAACAGATGTTCCTACTGTTGATATTTCAACTATTCAGAATCTTCATAGGATAAGTCAGTGTGATCAATTTCTTATGAAACTACGCCTATAATTTGAATTGGTTCATTTTTCTTTATTGAACAAATCTTCTGTTCCCCCTCTCGATATTTGTTTTAGTGAGTTACTTCGCGAAGAACGTCTTAGTACTTAAGTTATTATGAAACAATCTCATGGAACTTCCATGACGACAACTATAGCTTATGGACGTGGATCACCTATTACTTCTAAAAATATGCAATGTTTTTGCTGCAAAGAATATGGGCATATAACTACTAATTGTCCTAAAATATTGTTCTTATTGCAAGAAAAAAAGTCATATTATCAAAGAATGTTGTAATCGCCCCCAGAATCGTCAGGCCTAAGCATTTTAAACTTATATTGTTGTTCCTCCATTAGTGACTTCTGTAGCACATGGGTCTTTCTCAAGTGCTCCTAATCTTGCACCTTTTACAGCAACTTAATGTACTCTTGAAATGGTGCAACATATGCTAATTTCAGCATTATCTGCTATGAGATTTCAAGATAAAAATTATACTATACTTTGGTATGTAGACTCGGGGGCTTCTAATCACATGACGAATACTCCCATAACTTTGTCTCATGTTCAGCCTTATGTTGTCCAATCTACCATTCAGATTGCCAATGATAGTTCTTTGCCAATCAATGTTGTTGGAAATGTTTTTTCTACATTTACCGATGTGTTTTTTGTTCCTTAACTTTCTACAAATCTCATTTATGTTGGTCAATTAGTTGATAACAATTGTGTTGTTAACTTTTCTTATAATGGTTGTGTTGTGCAGGATCAGGTAACATGGGAGTCGATCACGAAGGAACCTAAAGTGGGAGGCTTGTTTTCATTACTTTTACATGTTCCAACATTTTATCCAGTTCCTTCTATAAAGTCTTTTGTTGATAATAATGTTCTAAATCTAAGTATGGTATGTTATCGTCGTTTAGGCCATCCCAATACTCAAATTTGATATCATATATTGAACTCGGGTTTTCTTAGTAAGAAAGAACGTTCTTTTTTATCTCTTGAGTGTGATTCTTGTAAACTTGGTAAAAGCAAAACTCTACCATTTTCTTTGCATGCTAGTAGAGTTTCTCACTGTTTTGATATTGTTACGAATTGGCACTTGCGGAAGCAAATATTAGGTCCAATTTTGGTTACACAAATTAATAATAATGGGTAACGGCAAAAGTAATAAGTAGTAAGAAATTAAATGGCACACAATGATTTAAGTGGTTCAACTTTTCAATGTGAAAAGTCTACTCCACTGACGACGGCACACTGAGGAAAATCCACTAATAATCAAAATGGAGATACAAACACCAATTCCAGATAGCTTCACAAATTATACCAAAATCCAAAATCAAACCCACAAAATATCCCCTCTAATTTACTGGTAATATATATAGCAAAATAAATTAACAGATATTATCTATAATGATGTTTGGGGACCTTCCTCAATTACTTCACATGAAAGATTTAAATACTATGTGATTTTTATTGATGATCATAGCAGATTCACTTGGGTTTATTTTCTTAGCTCTTAATATGAGGTTTTTCATACTTTCATCGAGTTTTTAGCATATGTTAAAAAACAATTTTTTGCAAATATGAAGACATTATGCACAGATTCTATTGGTGAATATTTGTCCACTGAGTTTCAGTCATTCTTGGCTTCTAAAGGTATTATTCATCAATGTTCATGTCCAACTACCCCTCAACAAAATGGAGTAGCCAAACACAAAAATCGTCATCTTTTTGATATGGTACGTACTCTTTTATTAGAATCTTCTATTCCATCCATGTTCTGGGTTAAGGCTCTAAAGATTGCTACTTGATTAATTGTTTACCTTCCTAAGGTTTACATATGGAGTCTCCCTATTTTTGCTTGTTTGCTAAGCAACTTAGTTATGATAATCTTCGTATCTTTGGTTGTGTATGTTTTGTCTATTTACCACCTCACGAGTGACATAAATTATCTGCTCAATCTGTTAGATGTGCTTTTTTAGGATATAATGTGTGTTAAAAAGGATTTATTTGCTATGATCCTACATTACATCATACACGCATTTTTAAGAATGTTATTTTCTTTGAAAATCAACATTTTTTCCTATGCCTTCTATGCCCTCTTCTTCTACTGTGGTCCTTCCCTCATTTGACCACTAGTTCTTAGCTCTTTCTCAAAATAGTTCTCACTTTAAGCTAGGAATGGTGTATACAAGACAATCACGCACACGGTCTCTTCCGGTGGCTCACCTGATATCTGATTCTAACTTGCACCAGAGTTAGTCAATTGCAGCACCTTCAGAGCCTTTGGTATGTCGCTCTTCTCGAGTGTATGTACCTCCAGATAGATATGGTTTTTCTTCTAGTAATTATATTTAAGCTTTTACTATTGTATTGTCCAATTTTGATATTCCCACATGCTACTCACATGTTGTCAAGCATGACTATTGGCAACATGCTACTCCCCTGATATCTGATTCTAACTTGCACCAGAGTTAGTCAATTGCAGCACCTTCAGAGCCTTTGATAAGTCACTCTTCTCGAGTGTCTGTACCTCCGGATAGATATGGTTTTTCTTCTAGTAATTATATTTAAGCTTTTACTACTGTATTGTCCAATTTTGATATTCCCACATGCTACTCACTTGTTGTCAAGCATGACTATTGGCAATAAGTTATGTAAGAAGAAATTGTTGCTCTAGAGGCTAATCACACTTGGGACATTGAGGCTTGTCCTTCTACTATAGTTCCTTTGGGTTGTAAATGGGTTTACTCAGTCATGGAATGCTTTGATGGAAGTTTAGATCGTTATAAAGCTCGACTTGTTCTCCTCGGAGACAATCAGGAATATGGTGTTAATTATGAGGAGACCTTTGCTCCTGTTGTTAAAATGACTACTGTTTGAATGATTCTAGCTCTTGTTGCTTCCCATGATTGGCCACTATATCAGATGGATGTTAAGAGTGTTTTCCTTCATGGAGATCTTAAAGAATGTATTTATATGAAGTCACATTTGGGGTTGTTTTCCTCTCTGACCTCCAATGTGTGTAAATTTTATCCCTCCCTTTATGGTCTCAAACAAGCTTCACAGACGTGGTTTGAAATTTTTTGAATCACTTTATTACAATTTTCTTTCACGTAGAGCAAGTATGACACTTCATTGTTTCTTCGAAAATCAGACATAGGTATTGTTATCCTTTTGGTTTATGTTGATGATATTGTGATCATTGGTTTTGATTCTACTCTATTTGTCTAACTCAAGACCCATCTCTCAAACTCCTTTCACATGAAAGATCTTAGGTCTCTTACATATTTTATTGGTCTTGAGATGCATCATAGTTCCTATAGTATTTCATTAAATCAACACAAGTATGCTAGTAATTTGGTGACTATAGTTGAACTATAGGAAGCTACCCCTGTCGATACTCCCATGGAATTAAATGTCAAGCTTCATAAAGAGAAGGGCGACTTACTTGTTGATCCCAACTTATATTGGAAATTGGTGGGTAGCCTTATCTATCTCATCATCACTAAACCAGATATTTCTTTTGTTGTACAACAAGTCAACCAATTTCTTCAAACTCCTCATCATCTTCATTTGGTTGTTGTCCGTCGGATCATACGTTATGTTTAGGGCACTTTTGCCAATGGATTATTCTTTCCTTTAGGCAATTCTCATCGTTTTGTTGTTTATAGTGATGCTGATTGGGCTAGTTGTGTTGATACACGTCGCTCCATCACTAGTTGGTGCATGTTCTTAGGTGATGCATTGATCTCCTGAAAGAGTAAAAAGCAAGACAGAATTTCTAAGTCCTCTACACAAACTGAGTATCGAGCAATGTCTCTTTTTTATTCTGAAATTATTTGGCTTCGAGGTTTGCTTGCTGAGTTAGGCTTCTTTGAGACCAATCCTACACCTTTACATGCCAATAATATAAGTGCTATTCAGATCATGGTCAATCATGTTTATTATGAGCGCACAAAGCATATTGAGGTCGATTGTTATTTTATCCGTAAAGCCTTCGAAACTCGTGTTATCACTCTTCTACATATTTCCACTGAACTACAAATTGTTGATATCTTCACAAAGGCTCTCATTCGTCATCGATATTGCTTCCTAAGTTGCAAATTAATACTTGTTGAACAATCCGCATCAATTTGAGAGGGGCTATTAATGGACAACTTAGCTGTCCATATTCAGTTTTTAGTTGTCTACAACTATCCATAGCTGTTGTCTATAGTCATTTTAGTTGTCCATAAATGACAGTCTATAGCTGTTAATAAACAGCTGTACATAGCTGTCCCTAGACAACTTTGTTGTATTTTGTAAAGTCTATAAATAGAAAGAAATTACAAGACCAAATCATTCGGTCATTTCATACAATATTTTTGACTTATTTTTTACATTTCCTTACCCTTTTAGTACAAATGATAACTTTAGAAACTCTATGTACAATGTTTACTGCAATAATGACACCCTTTTGGTTCTTGTCTGTTAAAGGGTTTTACTATGAGATACTTAGCATTAACCTAGCTACAAGTAAGCTCAATATAAGGCCACCTTTGATGCATATGTTATTCATCTAATTTCTCTACTGAATGCTTAATGATTGATGAGAACTCACCATTTAATGTCTCCACACAACCGTTTAAAACTTTGAAAACTCTATGTACAGTGTTTACTGTAATAATGACACCCTTTGGTTCTTGTCTATTAAAGGGTTTTACTATGGGATACTTAGTATTAACCTAGCTGCAAATAAGCTCAATATAAGGCCACCTTTAATGATTGATGAGAACTCACTGTTTAAAACCATAAGCTATTTGTAACTTTAACTCTCGTACAAAACAATATATATAAAAATTATAAAATAGTATATATGGACCTCATACATATAAAACATTATATGGTTATTAACCCTTTGGTTATCAAGGACTATTTTAGTCTTTAGGGCATCTTTCCAACAAGTCTTTAATTGGTTATTAAACTTTTAGCTATATTTTACTTTTGCATTAGGTTATTTATAGTTAATTAAATTTTTGAAGGTTATTTTAATTTAAATATTTTAACTTATTTAAAAATAATTTATAATGAAAAATTATTTATGTCATGATTGTAGTTCCATTGTTGACATTCTAAAGAGTATACTGATACTGTATAAATTTTTTAAAACACAATTAGAGTAAATACATGACTTATTCACAAGATTATGTTCTTACATTAAATGCAAAGACTATTGTTGTTATGATGTTATTGGAATGAATCTTTTATATAAAGATTGTGTCCTTTATTGTGAAGTCCCAAGTTTTGTAACGAATGTTGCTACTGAAGTTGAGATAACTGATACATATAAGATGTATAGAGCACGCATGATCAATTTGAGCTAGAAGAATTGGTTGATCAACAAAAATAAGAAAATGATTGTAGACAACACTTAGAAGATGTAGAATTTCAACTTTACTTCGAATGTAGTAAATTTACAAAGTTATTAGCACATGAATATTGAAACATAGTCAATGAAGACATTGAAATTTGGGAATGAAAAAAATATCAAGGGAAAAATAAGAAAAAAAGTAAAATAAAAGAATAGATGGGATGAGTCTACGACAAATAAAGAAGGAAGATATGTGTGCTAGGTTGGGTTGAATTTCATGTAAATAAGGTTTGTGGCTTATTAATCTGAAACTTGGTCACTAAATCTAAAAATAAGTTCGTTGATATGACAAAATAGAAGTAAAATAATAGAATTAACCAAAACAGAGGTTAAAATGATAAATAATTTTACTAATTCATAAGATAACTAATCTTTAAAAAGTGTAACATAAAATAGACATTTTTTTGTAATTATATACCATATCTATGTACTCTTGTGATCGTATTCAAAATTTGGATACTTCTTATCCATGTTCCCAAATCCTAATTTTTTTAAATTGACGAGTTGATAAGTCTGACTTTTTTATCCGTACGTTTACCTGACTCTTTGAAGCAAGTCCATTTAACATAACATAGCATGTTTAATAGTTTAATCATGAGTTTGTGACTTGTATATCCACTTTTTTTCTTTTTCTTTTTGGGGCAAAATTGCAAATTGTTTCTTTACATGCCCTCTTTAGACCCAATTAGATAGGTTTACAACTAGTTGTGCAGTTGTACAACTAGAGTTTAAAGTATATTGCTTCTTATACAATTGGTAATAAGTGGGCATATGGGGATAAAAGTTGTGTTTGTGCTAAAAGGTGGGTATGTAGACTATAGAGCAATTCTCACTTTAAATTATTTACTGGGATTGGTGGGGTATGCATGATGTTTTTGGATATTTCAGGACGTTTGCATTGTTAATGCTATTATTAAACTTTTATCCTTATTTACTATGCTTTTATAGCAGCCTCAGCTCTCTATATTTATTATGCTGGGGTTCTGTGTTCTACTTAGGTTTTGTTGCTGTTTATACAACCTTTCTATTTTGTTTGCAGAGTAGATTGGCAGGTTCTTATGTTAATTCTGTATCATATGAATATTCAGAATCACATCAAAGGACTTTAGATAAAGGTACTTCATCAGTTCAAATGTTCATAGTTGGCTGGTTGTTGAAACCCTCCGCTTTATTGTATTTTATTTTTTAATTTTCTTTGGCACTTTATCCTCCTCTCTAGAATCCCTTTCTTTTTAGTAGAATAATTTTGAATATTGATGCTTCTTACCTATGATAAAGTTGTAAAATATTGCTCTGGTCGTTCATGGTGTGGTTTATAAGTTATCAAGTAAATTAACCTTTCATAGTTACGTCTATTGTTTAAGAATTGGTTCATCCCAGTGAAAAACCTTTGTGGAAAGTATAATATTCTTAAGATTAAAATATTATAGTATAAGAGCCCTGTGTAGTTAAGAAGCAGACCCCCTTGAGCATAGGTCCAGATGACCATCTTTAGCTTACTTAAGATAATGGATTAAATTTGGTATTGAGGTGTGTCTTGAGGTGAATGGTTGCTCCACGAACTAAGGCTAAGCCTAATTATATATTTCATAAGGCTTATGCCTTTTGTTGCTGAGGTGGATCACCATGAGGCCGAGGGACTCACTCTTCCGAGTTCTTCAATGGCTATCAAACAGCAGAAGAAATAGGAGAAGAGGCAGATCACACGTTGCATTGGTATTTAGAAATAATAAAATATCACTTCCATCTGTTGTGAAAATGTTTTATCACGTTAAGAAATATTGGCCAAACAATATGGGCTGGGCTGGACGCATGCATGCATGCATGCCGAAGTACTGTCAGTGGGTGTCAGGATGAAGATCCGTACGATCTACAGGTTGGTGTTGTCTCCCTAGGTTGGTGCTGTACCCACGGGTTGAGGTAATTTATTGGGTTGATGTGCCGTGTATTGGACTTTATTAGTGGTCTAATGGGCTAGGGCAAGCCATGTAATGGTTACAAGGTGCCCTATTCCTTTATTCCTTTGTACCAAGCATAAAGAAATCAACACATGTACTCATGTAGAAATGATGAGAACTTGAAAAAGGGCAGTGACACCCAACAAAGGCTTCACTAGGATTTGCAAATAAAAGCCAGAAATAACAAGGTTATGCAACATCAAACTGACCAAGAAGACTTAATAATAAATCGAAAGAAAATAGGCAGTAGAACCAAACTAGTGCTGACATGGTCATGAATAGATCAATCAATAATGGAACCTGAATATTTAGTTGGACCTCTATTGAAAAACCAATCCCGAGTAAAACAGTACAGGAAAACACCTCAGATCAAGCCATGGAGGATAATGAATGGACTGAGGAAGACCCACTAATATCAGACACAAGACAAAGAAACAAAGTCACAATTAAAGATGGCTGCTCTGCTCGACAAAAGATGGCTAGAGTTTGGACTAAATGTAAGAAATAGGCTACCAAATCTAAGAAGGTGGTGGATGGGCCACCTGAGATGTTCGGAATAGTTGGTCAGTTGGCCACCAAGACCTTGTCTAAGGTAGTAGCAGATGGTAGCTGCTATGGTTCCTAAGGAGGGACCAAAACAAGTTTTCTTATGACAATTTTTTTCAACATACACAGGGCAGAGTGAGGATATGACAAAAGACAAACTAAAAGCGCTCTATAATTTATCTTGACAGAAGGATAAGAAAGATAAAGAAACTCATACTAATTTCATTGTTAAATATTATAGAATACATGGCCTATTTTTGGATAGACTATGACACTAGAACCCTTGTGACACACTCAAACCATAATAGACTCCAAACCAGTTTAAGAAACTAATATTTGATATTTGTTTTACAACATATAGTCTTAGAACTTGGCTCCTAAGTTTATTAGCTATTCCCATTATGAAAATTAAGGCTACTGGAAAATTAAAATATGTTTAAATCTACATTTCAAAGGATGATCAGAACCCCTGTGACTCTCATTTCCATCATTAAGTCCTCTTCATCAAGTTTCTACATGCTTCAAAATGTGGTTTATTTGGATAATGTATGGTTTTGTTTGTAAAATGCTTCTTGCATTTTCAATGTCTTTTACTGCTTAATGGAAGAGAGTTATGTAATTAATGTTTTGATGGTTAATTAATTAGCTACCATACATATGAGGAGGAAACATGGCACAAAACGGCTGTCTGGGAAGAAATGAACAGAGTGTACCTGGAGGTTTTAAATTTATTCTTCCACCCGTTTTTTTCTTTTATGTTGAATATTTTGATTATGTTATTAGCTAGTGGATCTTATGCATTATTTCCTTTGCAATTCTCTAGGAACAGGCTACTAAGATTGTTCATGGTGAATCTGCAGTAAAGCCGAAAAAGATCCTTACTATTTTTTGATAAGAAACTTTATATTATATTAATAAAGTTGAAACATTCATTCAAAATGAATCATTAATTCACTTAATTCCAACAAAAACCAAAAAATAACTACTAGATAGAATTCTTACAAAAAACTTCTAACTAAAAAATTCAAGCTTCCTAATTAAGATTTATAAGAAATTGAGAATAATCTTTTAATTCTTTAGAGGTTGAAGTCCAAGAAGCGAAAAATAGAAATTTCTCCCATATCACAATCGAATTGTTTTCACAATCATCAAAAATTCTTCTATTCCTCTCCATTCACAATACCTATACGATTGCTTCTATCCCACCGATTTACAATACCATTGTATTCAAAGCTTTATTACTATTCCCATACAATATAGAAAGTTTTTAGAAATAGTGACCGACAAGATCTTGAGAGAATCTAAAAAATATTCATTTTATTTTGAAACTTGGACCAAAGAAAAGAGTAATTGAACAATATAAGAATAAATTATCTATATCTTCAAAATTCTTCTTGTATAGCATACATCAATTAGAAGAAAGATAAGATTTAGAATACTTTAATTGAATTAGGTCATTTATGTTCAACTTCCCAGGAGTAATCAACCATTTCAAAAAATTTATTTTTAAAGGAATTGGGTTTATCTACATAAAAGTGAAATGATAAAAAACTTGGTCAATAAAGCCATCCATAAGAACCTTAAAATAAGATTTACATGAAAAACATCCAAAAGAATCATTGATCCAAATCTTTCTATCAAAAGTGTATGCCCTTATTGTGACACTTCCAACTCTAACAAAATGCTCGAGAAATCTATAATTTCCTAATCATTGAAGTTTCTCCTAAACTTGAAGTTCCAACCTTCGGATGAATGCATCCTATTGATAGACTTATTTTGCTCCAAACATAAACTATATAACCTTGAAAATCTTGTTGAAAAAGAATCACCTTCCATCCAACGATCCTCCCAAAATGAATTTTACTACTATCTCTAACCTTATATCTCATGTCAGAAAAAACGAAGCTGAGTCATTAACAATTGTCATCTAATGATTATAGTTAACCCGATGAGAACCTGAAATGCACCCCATCCATTCTCATCCAACCTATATCTACTTTTAATTACCTTATGCCAAAAAAAATTTACCTCTAATGGGAGCCTCCAAAGCCATTTCTCTAATAGAGTTTTATTTCTTCTCATAATGTTACTAATACTTAACCCTTCTTTTTTCTCCGTTTTTTGAATATTCACCCAATTGACCAGGTGACTTTTTTCCCCTTCACTAGCACCTTCCTACAAAAATGTTCTTAATACTTTCTCTAATCTTTTGGTTACTCCCACAGGTGTTCTAAAAATTGACAAGTAAAAAATAGAAAAACTAGACAAAATTGAATTTATCAAGGTTAATCATCCCTTTCTAGAGAAAAAAGCTATCTTCCATCCCGTTAATCTTCTTTCAAATCTTTCAATAGCTAGTGACCAAAACTCTATTGTCCTCGAATTGCCTCCTAAAGGTAAACCCAAATATTTCAATGGCTAATTTCCAACTTCACACTTAACGAATTAGCTGAAGTCAACACTTTATTTTCGTCACAATTAATACCTAATGAGCAACTTTTGGACAAGTTAATCCTTAACTCTAACCTAACACTAAATAGTTGAATCACATTAACCAATTTTTTGAATTTATCCTCATTGCTCAAAGAAAATAAAATAGTATTGTCTGCAAATTGAAGGTGAGAAACTTTAACATGATCTGTTCCGACATAAAGACCATCTATCAGATTAAATCTCTTAGTTCTTTGCATTAATTTGCCTAACCCATCAACTACAAAACGAAAAGAAAATAAAAAAGTAAGTCTCCTTGCCTTAAACCTCTTGATGCCTCAAAGTGTTCTCTTGGTTTCTTATTAATAATAACTAAAACATTCAGGGAGCTTAAAAAATCTTTGATCCAAAATCTCCATCTTTCCTCTAACCCTTTGTCTTTCAACACAAAATCTAAAAAAGTTCGATCAATATGGTCATAGGTTTTCTCAAAATCAATTTTGAAAATCAAAGCGTCAATATTATTCCTCATATGCTCCTCAACAACTTCATTAGTTATCAAGACTATGTCTAAAGTTTATCTACCTTTAACAAAAGCAATTTGTTCAACAAATATGGTGGACTCTAGAACCTCTTTTATCTTTAGAGACAAAACTTTGGAAATGATCTTGTATAAACTAGTGATCAAGCTTATTGGTCTAAAATCAGTGACTCAAAGGTTTATCTTTCTTTAGTATTAAACGAATATGAATACCATTAGTTTTTTTTTTTGTTAACTATATCATTATTAAAGAAATCAAAAAAAAAATCTTTAGTAGATCATAACCAACTCCTAACTTGTGAAAAAAGAAAAATTAAACCCATTTGGACGAGGAACCTTATCTTTCGAACATTCAAAATTGCTTTTCGAATTTCCTCTTCTTCAAAAGGTCTTTCTATCCACCGAGCCATTTTATCTTAAATACATCCCCAATTTAACCTTTGAATTCTTTTTCTCAGCCCATCGGAATGGGAATAGAGCTTCTTGACGAAACTTGTAACTTCTTCTTATTGATGATTATCATCCACTGTACTTTCATCTTCCTTTTTTAGTTTTTCAATCAAATTTATATTCTTTCTTCTGTTGTCAATACCATGAAAAAAGTTTGTGTTCATATCACCTTGCTTAATCCAAGTAATTCTCGACTTTTGTCTCCAAGATATTTTTTCCTTTACAATTAAGTTTTCCAATTGAGTTTGAGGCAATTCCTTATCCATTTGTCTTCATCCCCTCTTTTCTTCCCTATTTTTGATTAGATCTTTATTTGATTTAACATATATATAGTTCATATAGTTTTCATTATGTCTTTAACTTCTCATTGTTTTTTACGGTTATCATTATTGTTACCTTTTCTTTCTTCCTTGTGAGGGCTAATCTATGTTCTATGAAAATTAACTAGGATAAGTGGTCAAGTATATTCTTTCCTAGAAACGAAGTTATTTTGAAGGGATACTCTTTATACTTTTAAATATTTATGTATGATTGTTTAGTAGTTGTAGTTTTTGTTATCTTCTCATGTGCATTTTCTTTATTTTTACTACTATCGAAATCCTTTTGTTTTCTTACGTTGGGAAAAGGGACTTGCAATGCATATTATATATTATTAGTCAATTCCATGGGCTAGTAACTAACAACTTGTCAAGGAAATATGCACATAAGGTGTTGGTAGTTAGAGAAGTATTGATTAAACACCAAGAGGAAGAACAATATAGAAAAATAGAAAAAAAGGGAAAATATAATAGAATATGGTTATGAATTTGAATAGAACATAAAGATAATATAAATAGAACAATAAGGGTGAAACTGACATTTAACATAATAAGATGAGCTCAAAAATTAATGGAATATATGGTGTAGGAGGTTAGAGATAACAATTCTTTATTTATAATAAAACTCTAAAAATGTGAAACCTGATTTTAAAAATATCAACATATGATATGACAACAAAAGTTTGGTAGTTGAGTGCTAACTGCGTTAAAAAAACATACAAAACAAAGTTATAAACATAAAAATGTCATCCAGATCGATCCAACTCTGGGTGAATCAATCCACTCATTTAAGTTTTTACACCAATTCAACACCAAGAGGAAGAACAATATAGAAAAATAGAAAAAAAAGGAAAAATATAATAGAATATGGTTATGAATTTGAATAGAACATAAAGATAATATAAATAGAACAATAAGGGTGAAACTGACATTTAACATAATAAGATGAGCTCAAAAATCAATGGAATATGTGGTGTAGGAGGTTAGAGATAACAATTCTTTATTTATAATAAAACTCTAAAAATGTGAAACCTAGTTTTAAAAACATCAACATATGATGTGAAAACAAAAGTTTGGTAGTTGAGTGCTAACTGCGTTAAAAAAACACACAAAACAAAGTTATAAACATAAAAATGTCATCCAGATCGATCCAACTCTGGGTGAATCAATCCACTCATTTAAGTTTTTACACCAACAAGATGTTGGATTGATTTACTAAGGGGGGATCAATCCAAGCCTTAAAAATAGTGTTTTTCACAAACAAGTAGATTGGTTGGCTTGAAGTGGGATCGATCGAGTTCATGAAAATGGATTTTTTGACAAAATGAGCGAAAAGTATGGCTCGATTGTGGATCGATCCATCAATCCAACTATTAGAGAACTAATCCATTTGTATGAAAAAAAGGCCATAACTTTTGTTTCAAGTATCCAAAACATGCCAAACAAAATCCTTGGTGTAATGCACATGAATAAGTATGTATGGTACCTGAAAATGGAGCTTTTTTTCCATTTTAAACATGATGCGACTTGATTAACCTCATATCCACATAACTTATCGCAAAGAACACTTATAAACTAAGTTTATACAAGTTAAAAACGTTTTGTCCAAAAAATTACCTACACTCATGATCCTCTCATTTGGTTTCTAGCTTTTCTAGGATTTCGAGGGAGAAAGGATATTGAATTTTTCACTCTCTTTTGCTCTAATAATAAATTGAATCGTGAAAAGCTTATTTTTATTTCATAGACTAAATTGGGTATTTATATAGATGTATGAAGTATAAACTAGGAAAGTTAATTACTACATATTCACAAAATATGAAAACTGAATAATCCTAGCAATAATGCAACTAATTCGTATATATGTCACCTAATACAAAACCCTAAATTATTATCAAAATCCTTCGGTTGTTATTTTGCATCAAGTCTAGTGCCTCTAAATTCATTATAGGTGTTGTTTCCATCATTTGATTGCATACTTTAGGTTTTGTATTCCTTTTATCAAGTTTTAACCTCTCGTGGATCACATTGTGAATTTTGTTTGAATCCCAGACCTACAATCCGCATCCCAATTCTTTGGAGTTCCATTTTCAGTATGAAATTAGTTTCTTGATGCTTCTTTAAAGTAAAATCTTTCTATATTAATGCTTACCCTTATATATTTTCTCATCATGCAATTCATGATTGCCTCTAGGACCAAAAATAAATCATGATTGTTTCATAATTACATAGAATTTCCTATGTTTTGTTTAGTTATCTTTTGATTTTTCTAGAACATTTTAAAGATCTCTCAATTTCTTGCTCTATCTCTTTCTCATCGTCATATTAGGAGTGGTGTTAAAAGTGAGCTTTAGATAACAACCCTGCATAAGTAGTTGTCGAAACAAGAGGCTAGGAGAGTAAGGGCTCTATGAAGTTTAATCTTAGAAGTTAACCAACCAACAATTGGGCAATTTTTGAGAAAAGCAACTTGAGAATAATTTGAAAACACCACTCTAACAATTAGAAGATTTTTTGGCATTTTCCACAGGAAAAGAGAATTCATAAAGGAACAATAAGCTTAAAGTTGCATAATGTGCTCTGTGTTCCAATACTAGCCAAAAACCTCATTTTTGTCAAGAGAATGTGTGCAGACAACAATGTGATTGTTGAATTCTTACCATGTTCTTTCTGTGTCAAGAATGTAAAGAGTGGAGTTGTGTTTCTTGTCAGTGGCATTGAATAAGGGTTATACAAATTGCATGTTGCTTCCAATGTACTAAATGGTACTTTAATTTTCTCTTTCCTCAAACTCAATGCTTGTTAATGTTATAACATTGAATGTCATAGTAAGGCAATAATAAGTGGTGAGTTATGGCATAATAGACTTAGTGATCCTCATGTTGAGGTTGTTCATAATGTGCTAAGTAGAAACAATATGAGTGGCAAGTATGGTCCTCTATTTGATGTGTGAGAAATCTATCAAAGGGGAAAGTTACATAGGCTACCTATATAGCTCTAAATGGCTCTTGTTATTTTCTTTTATTTGTTGATGATTTCACAAGATTCTAGTGGCTTTATACATTGGCTTATAAGAGTCAGATGTCAAAATTGTTCAAGCATTTTATTGCTCTAGTTAATAAGCAATATGAGATTGACATTAAACAGGTACAATTTGATAGTGATGGAGAGTTTAGAGTTCTTGATCACTTGTTATTTGAAGGTGGTTATAACAAGAGAGTCTCATGTTCATACACTTCTTCTCATAATAGAGTTATTGAATGCAAGTTTAGGCATCTATTTAAGACAATTTTGTCATTACTTTTGAAAGTTTTTTTAACTCTAGAATTTTGGGAATATGCTTTGAGTTGTGCTATACATATTATCAATAGGATGCCTTCGAAAACCTATGGTTTAAAAGCACCTTATGAGTTGTTGTATAATGAAACACCATCCTATGCCCATCTTAGAACCTTTGGATGCCTTTGCTACCCCTTCACCAAACCCTATAACTCTAACAAACTAGAACCTAGATCTATTCCATGCATCTTTTTTGGCTATCCATCTTAATACAAGGGTTATTAGTGTATGTATATTGCTACAAAAGAGTATATGCTAATCTTCATATTGTTTTTCATGAAACTATATTTCCTTTTCTTACTTTGCCAAAACCAATCTCTTATGCATATCTAACTCTTCAATTCAACCCTCTCATTTTGTCCATTTACCAACTTCCAAAATTACTTCTAATGCCTTTGATCTGAACCAACTAATACCTAGTGACATTGACCAATCACTTTCACCTTTAACTCTTTATTTTTCCAATGGACAAAATCAGTCATTCTATACTTCTCTCATTAGTTCCTCTTCCCAAAACCATACTTCTAGCACATGCATTGTTCCTAGTGATCCATCTACTTCGTATGGTGTACCAACTCCCACACTTATTGCACCCACTATGCCAACCATTTTAGCTTTTAGTCTAGATGGTCTTGATTTGTCAGTTCACTTGCCAAGCTCCTTACATATCTTCTCATTACAATCCTTTCAACCTATATTATCCCTGTATCTACCTACTAAAAAGAATTAAATGAAAACTCAAGCAAAAAATGGCATTCATAAGCCTAAGGTGTTGACTATGTAAGTGACTTCCTAAACCAAGTTTGTGTTTGAGGCTTTGAAATAATCAAAGTGGTTTGAATCTATACAAATATAGGAGTTAGTACTAGCTTCAAGAAATGTAGGGATTATTAACAATAAATAGGTATTCAACATGAAGTTCAAGGCTTATAGAAGTCTAGAAAGACACAAAAGTAGAGTTATAACCAAGGTATATGACCAAATTCAAGGCATTGATTACATAGAGATCTTTAGCCTTATAGTTAGACCATGCATTATAAGGGTTGTGCTTGCCTCGTAAAAATGATAGATTGTGAGGTAGTTAGATGTAAATAATGCATTTCCCAATGGAAACTTGCAAGAGGATGTGTATATGTTTTAGCATGAAGGTTTTGTAGACAAAGAGAAACCTCACTATGTGTGTAAACTCAAGAAAGCTCGTATGGGCTTAAACAAGTTCAAAGAACATAGTTCGTTAAGCTCAATAATTGTCTAATCCATTGGAGGTTTAAGTGTTCTAATTCTGATACTTCTATGCTTCTCTCTAATACAAAAGTAGATATGGTAGTGTTTCTAATCTATATGTATGACATAGTTGTTATTGGAAATAATACTCCCTTAATACAGTCTGTGGTTAGCAAGCTAAATGAAATTTTTGCATTGAACGACTTAGGAAGTTTAAACAACTTCTTGGGGATTGAAGTGGTGAGAACATATAAGGTTTTTCATTTGTGCCAAAAAAAGCACATTTTGTAGTTTTTGGAAAAAACTCAACTAGCTAATTTTAAGCCAACAAAAACACCTTAGCCTTAAGGAAAACATTATATGTCCTTTGGTTAGCCTTTTGATGATCTCGGCCATTACATAACCATATTTATGGTTCTCCGATATTGTACTCTCACTAGACCCAAAATAGCTTATTCAGTCAATAAGTTATGCTAATTTTTTACACTGTCCAATTGATGCTCATCTATCATCAACTAAAAAAGTTCTTAGATATCTTAGTGGTACAACTAGTCATGACATCACTTTACAAGAACATTTTTTGAGTTTGAGTGCATATTATGAAGTAGATTGAGTTGCATGCCCTGATAACAAAAGAAGTATTAAAAGGTTTGGATTTTTCTTAAGTCTCTCATTGATTTCATGATCATCTAAAAAGCAGAAGCTAGTATCAAGATCATCCATTGAAGTAGAATTTAAAGCACTTACTCATACCACGATTGAGATTTTATGGGTTCAAAAATTGCTGAAGAAGTTAAAAGTGCAATTGCAAAAATCCCCTGTGGTGTATTGTGATAATGTGGGTGCAAGCCATTTGGCTAAAAAATTGATGCTTCATTCAAAGATTAAGCATGTAGAATTTGATTTAACTTTGTGATTAAAGTGCAAGTTGGAGAGTTATCGGTGGAATATATACATAGTGAAGAAAATGTAGTTGATAGAATGATAAAACCACTTCTTACAACTCAGTTTGAGGATTTGAAAATTAAAATCATTGTCTTAGCAAAGCCATGAGTTTATGG
Organism: Hippophae rhamnoides; assembly: GCA_033030585.1. Classification (NCBI taxonomy): domain Eukaryota; kingdom Viridiplantae; phylum Streptophyta; class Magnoliopsida; order Rosales; family Elaeagnaceae; genus Hippophae; species Hippophae rhamnoides. Next base: position 63,358,698 of record CM065427.1, on the reverse strand, counting down.
GAGGATGTTAAGATGATGATTGTAGGAGCTGAGTGTTGTTATTGTATTAAGAATGCTAAGTGGTGAATCTTTATTGTATTGAGAATGCTAGGTGGTGAATCTGTTAGTGTGTACACGTTATTATTGTGTGTATAATAGCCTAACAATATCAATTATATGATTGATGTAAAAATTTGTAAATTCTTCGCAAATTAATCAAGAATTGAGATTCATGATTGCTTTCGGTTCATTCTCTTCTCTTTTATTCTTTATGCGATTTAGTTTTAACATAATTAAATGATAAATATGAAGTTTCAACTCTAGAAAAGCTAATAAGAAATTAATATTTTTAAAATTTATAACAAAAATTTAATTTTAATAATATTAAATGAGTTTAAATAAGTTAAATTAAACTTAACGAAATTCAATTGGACGATGTTTAATATAAAATAATAAATTAATTTTTTTTAATAATAAAATAATATAAATTAAAGATAAAAAAGATACTATAATTACTTATCTAATAATATATCTAACTCTACAATTAATAAAACCAAACACCATCATCTTCTAGAGATCCATCACCCAAAACAAGGGGAAAATGTAAGTGCATATTAATTAACAAAAATTATATGGTAACATAAAATATTATATGATTCACAAAACTTCAACTGCAGTACATGAATGCATATTAGGCATTAAAACAACCGTTAACATGGAAGCCCTAGGCTTGGATGGCTGCCTAACTTCAACAGGCATGATTACATTGAGCAAGTTTGGTACTGAAGGAGTAGTTGTGAGTCTTTCACATATTGGTCCCACCCATTTTGCTTGCATGTACTTGTGTTTTCTCCAAGGTCCCATGTGCATTTTCTTGTCCTTCATACACTTCTTAGCTGCTGTACATAATATTCTAATTAAGTTCTTTAATCTTTCAACTTTCCCTACAAACACTTGAGGTAGTCTACTAACCAATCTGTTGTACTCTTCACTTGCTTTTGCCATCTCAAACTCTGACCTGAAGTTTAATTCTACTATTATCCTCATCTCTTCATCTCCTCTTTTAGAACTTGAATTACTCATCACCACATCCACAAAGCTATGCTCACCTGTGCTACCAATAATTAATTATTAATTATTAATTATTATTATTAAGGATAAGACATTATACACCATATATTAATTTAACAATGAGAAAGAGCACTTTAAAGGAAAAAAAAATCTCTCTTATAAATTCTAAGGTATTTAGTTCAATTTTATGATTTAATTTTCACCGGTTATGATTTAGATTATCATTATTAACAGAGATTATCTTTACATTGTAGACTTATATATGTCGATTGTAGCATAAATTAATTTTAGATAAAAATATATATTTTTAAAAATAATTACATATATTATCCTTTATATTTTACTTTAATTTAAAAAAAATTAAGCTAATAATTACTTTGAATAAAAAGGCTTCAATAATATTAATGAGTTTAAATAACATTAAATTTTATAATATTAATTTTTGATACATATGTATATTTTAATGATTGATTTTTGTTTTTATTTATCATTTTATCACAAATTTTACATTTTGACAAACTTATTTATATGATTTATTGTACAATTAAAAAAATATTAAAAAGTATAAGTATAATGTAGGGGTAATATGCTTATCTCGGATTAATATATATATATATATATATATATATATATATATATATATATATATATATATATATATATATATATATATGAGGTGGGGTCATTAAGCTCATATTAGATTTTATAATGTAATTTGTTGCGTTAAATTAAAAGTTGTCACTTAGTCAAGTTATTTTAGAAAAAGGTAATAAATTAATATATATATATATATATATATATATATATTATTTTAATAATTTTTTATTAAAATATTTTAATATAAAAAATATTAAAATAATATATTTTATATTTAAAATAATTGTTTTGTTATCTTAATATGGCCGGGTTCTTCAAATTTAGCTTTATTAATATACAACTTATCTTCTTACATGTATAAGTTCAAATATAATAATAACTATTCTATGTAACACTAAAGATTTAATGACCCTTCCATAAGATAAACACCCATTAATTATGATTTTTCATGTTTTATAATAACTTTAAATTTGAAAATTTAATTCTTTATTTTTAAAAAAAAAATTATACCACATAATATATTATAATTAATGTAAATATAGTAAATTTAAAAGGACAATTGATGAAAATAATACCTGAGGGCATATGTGAGGAGCTTCTCCATTTAGATTTGCAGATGGCACTGTTAAAACCTTCATTCTGAAGCCGACTCGAAACCTCTCTCATTAAGCAATTCCTACAAACAGCTTTCCCACAACTACCACAAACTACTTTATTACCTTGTTCATCTTCTTCAGACATTATTTTCCATTCCTCAACTGTTTGTTTTGTTACATTTCTTATCCTTGTTTCCACTGAGCTTGTTCTTAATAATGTAGCCTGTGTAAATAACAACTAACACATCATTTAATATTTATTATAATTTTTTTCTTTCACGATTCAAATTATAAATTTATTTGCCTGCATGATCTTTTTAGTGTAGTGGCACAAAAAAGTTTTTAAATTTTTTGAGGCGCTAAGATGTGTGCCATGTAATATTTTTTATAAATATATATATATATATATATATTATTTTTAATTAATTAATTAATTACCTGCAAAAGTTGGTGTTGTTTTTCCCAAAAACTATTATTAATTTCTTTCTCTTTCTCTTCGTCCAAATACTCTTCATTTTCTTGATCATCACCACCATAGTTACAACTGCTACTATAACTGGTTGCAGAAAATCCATCAGAATCACCTTCATCATCAAGAAACCCAAAAACCATTTCTGAAAAACTCGAAGCATCTAATTGTTGATTTTGGAATCTGGGTTGTTGATCATGACCAAAACGCTTTGATTCTTGAGAACTACCCAGAACCTTAGTTGTTGAAACACCAACCATTGTTATTTGTAAATTACACTCACTCACGTTTTAATTTCTTTGTTTTTTTTTCCCCTCTCCAAAAAGGATTTGCTCTATCTGTGAGTCTATGCATGTTCCATGTGAGCTTTTTATACCCGAGATTTGGATTAGCTAGCCAATGAGTAATAGCTATTTATCTCTATCCATATGTCATTTTTCCAATGGGTTAGACATTGTTATATATGAGTGATAGAGTAAACTAATAGACGATTTTATAGGTGATAATTTTTTATTAAATATAATTAAAAATTGTATCAAAATAATAATACATTAATTTTGATTGGTATAATAAATCGAACCGGGTTAATAATTTTGTTGAAGTTGGACCGGACAACAAAGATCCACGTCAGTCAAGATCCAATAATTTCAACAACAATCTATCTGGATATACCCGAATAATGCCTTGCTAGTTTTTTGTTTTTTTTTTTCCAATTGAAAATTAACATTCTTGGAAAAGAATTTTAAATCTATCCTCATCTTGTGAATCGTGGGACCGATGCCGGATAGAACAAGAGTAATTTTATTAAACATTAGATTTATTTTGGGTATAAAATTTATATGATAAATTAATTTTTTATATAAATATAAATTAACATGTAACTAATATCTTACTTTAATGCGTAATATATCAATAGTTTTTTTTAAAATATAAAATAAAACGTAAATGATAATATAATAAATTCATTATTTTTAAAAAATTATTTAATAATATTCTATATTGATAGAACTTAATTAAACTTAATCAAATTTATTATAACATTTTAAAATAAATTTTACGATCTTTAAAATAAAAGAATTGATGTTATATCTTTTAAAATTTTAATATTTTTATATATCTTTTTAAAAGTAAGATACCATTCCATACCCAACTTCCTTATTGCTTATATTAAATTAATTTTTGCCTTTTTAAAAAAATATATAATTATTTTATTAATAAAACTTTTTAATTTTTCATCAATTAAATCATTAAAAATAAAATAAATATATCTGTTATAAAAATCAATATTAATAAATAAGAAATTATTATTATAAATTTTTTATATTTATTTTTTTAACAATTTTGTTTACAAAGTAAATGTATAAATATAATTAATTATCAATTGGGCTAATTATTAAAAATATATATATTCTAATATAATATTTTTTTATAACAATTGGTATAAATTATTATAAAAATATAATTATAGAAATTAAATAAATTATAAGTTGTATTTTTTAATAATACTAATATAAATAACATATATTTTTTTTATTTGAAGTAGAGCCGACAATCTTACCGTATTAATCATATTTATTTCATTATGTAAAATTTTCGTATTACACCTAAAAAGTTTACTAAGTTTTATCATGTATAAAATAATAATATAATAAAAATAGCACTGATCCGTTCTTATGTATTGTTTTCCTAATAATTATTACATCAGGACAAAGCCTGGAGATGCAACGTGGCACGATCAAGGATGTTAATTAGCGAAGGGTTTTATTATCAGATAAGTGGGACCTGCTTGTCATCGCAACAAACGAAAAGAAAAGGAAAGACGTTGTCCTTTATCCGGTAAATCTGACCCGTAATTATGAATTTGATGAATCACGAAGAAAGAGAACGAACCATTTTAGAAGGAACTAGGGAATCTGATAGTACGCGGCGCGTCGCCAATGGTTTTTCTACATCACGACAACAATGCAAATGGAGACGCATATGCTATAGGGGCTTTTTGGTAAAATGGCAAGTACAATAATTTGAATTACGTCTACCCAAGTGCCATCATTAATAGAACTAATAAGAAACTAATATAAAAATAGATTTCATTAAAATTCTCAAACTTTATTAATGTTAAAATAATTTGTAAAACTTCGAATATAGTTTTTAGTTATACAATTAACATATAAATTTATAATTTATAGTTTTAGGATTAATTTAGAAGGTTTTATCAATTTCAAACAATAAATTACTTGGTTTAAAAGTTAAAAAATAAAATTTTAAAATTTTAAATACTAAATTATATTTTAAAAATTTATATATAAATTTAGTAAGATTTTTTTAGATGAATAATATAATTTAATTAAAGAATAAAAAATTCCATATCTATCTATATTCGGAGAATTCAATTTTATTTAAAATTTAGTGAAAATTTTAATTTATATTTTTATAACTTCATATTATTTTAGTATCAATCACGCTAAATAAATAACGTATTTAAACTTTAAAATAATTTAATATATAATTGTAATGGAAGTTATAGTTTTAAATTGTAACTATAAATTAATCCTTAATTATGTTAGATTCTATGTATTTATCTCTTAATTGTTTTGTAATATTATATCTACATTTTTTAAATATAACACATTTAGTTTAAATTTATAAATTAGAATAAATTATACTGTAACAATCAAAATTAAAGTATTATATTATTATTATTATGTATCATTTAATTTCTTAAATTTTAATATATTTAAACCATTATTTTTAAATATTAATTAAAATTATTAAATTTAAAAAGATAATCAATGTAATATTACGAAAAAATTAAGAGCTCAAAGTATTAAATTTAATACAATTTAACGATCAATAATGTATTTCAACCTAAATAAAAATGAAAGGTAATATATCATACAACATCTGATAATTAGTTTATGGTATAAGTTAACAACGTTATAAAATAGGGTAAGTATCGATCACTTTTGGTTAATTATAAATTTATTTTAAAAAATTATATTCTCTATAAACCATCCAACAAAGTTTTAAAATTATAAAAGAAATCCAATTATCATTTATAATATTATATTATTAACACTAAAACTAATATTATTTTATTTTTTAATAATATTATTTTAAAAAAAATTCCAGAACATATTTGATATTTATTATTATGTTTGTGTTATAACCATGCATGAAAACGCTATTCTCGTGCTATCTTTAATTTTAATGTAGTTATTTTACACTTTTTACTTTCTTTTAAAAGAAATGCAATATTGTTCATAATTTTACGTACCTTTCTTCTTCGTGTAAGATATTTTTACTTGTTAATGTATATTATGGTATGGGCATTAGGTTCAGCTAGTTTACTTGTACCTCTTATAATCTCTGTTAATCACTATAATCACCGCCTCCACCGTGCATTTTATTCCAATAATCTTTTTACAGGTACCACTATGATCAGTTTGCCCTGATCTACACAATCATGGAGGTCTCGCAAGCATCAGAGCCTACACGCATCCTCACACGTCGCCAACAGAAGTCGCGCCTCAGATTCATGCACCTCACATGCCACACTCAGATCCTATAAATGTCATCAGTGATGTCATACTGCTACGTCACCTAGGGTTGACGTCATCATCCCCTTCTATTGACATCACCCACCACGTGTAGCTGACATCATCGTTGACCACCGCTGACTTGGCCTATGGTTGACTTTGGTCGTTGACTTTTTATAGGGTTGACTTTTGCCGACCAAGTTCTCTCTACCCAATTTTTGGCTTAGACTTCGTTTTTGCAGTCTGTTTTTACATATTTTGTTTCTAAATGAATAAAAATGATGTTTTTCTTCCTCATCCCATCAATATTATATTGGAATGGACCAAGATTACTTATCTTGGTCTTAAACTATGCACAGTTTTCTTAAGGATCGCATGCTTTGACATTATTGTACTGCTGCAATTACCATTCCTGTCAAAGGAGCAAGTAAAGAAGATGTTGCCTTCCTTGGTTGCATGATTGAATATGATAGTCACAACCACATGATCCTCACATGGATTCAGAATACTTTCATTCCTTCCATCTCCAATCTATTGGGCAGCTTTGATGATGCAAAATCAACATGAGATATGTTGGCCAAAAGGTACTCTAATACTCATGGATCTATGAATTATCAGCTAGTAGTTGAATTGCATCAATTTCGACAAGAACCAGGGCAATCCATCAATGACTATTATGATCACCTTCGCTTTCTTTGGGACCAAATTGACCTTTGTGATCCAATTTAGGCATGCTCAAAGGATGCTCAATAATATGCTACAGTTAGAGATGATTTTGTCTCTACGAGTTCCTGATGTCACTTCACAAGGACTTTGAACCCATCCAAGGTTAGCTTCTTAATCGTTGTCATCTTCCCTCTCTTGATATTGTTGTAAATGAGTTGGTTAGAGAAGAAGCTCAGCTTGCAACCCTTCAAGCCCAAAATAAGTTCAATGTTTTGGCTATTACTCCTTCTGCTCTTACCATTGAGCAACCTCAACAATCAGGTGATTCCTTTAGCTCTAGTAATCATCGCAAGCAGACCAACAAGAATTTCTACAATTATTGCAAGTTTCCTGGCCACACCATTGAGACTTGTTACCGTCGCAACAAATCTACTACTTTTGTTGCTAATATTGAGCCTACTCCGCTGATGCCTTCCATTTCAATTGAGTCCCAGTCTTCTGGATCCACTATCAATCTCTCCCCCACCGAACTACAAAAGATTATAACTTAGGCTGTTCATATGGTTGATAATGCATCTCTTTCCACTACTCTCTCAATTCCGCTCGGTAAGTCTCAAACTTGGCTTTTTGATTCTGCTTGTTGTAAGCATATGACACCTCACTCATCTTTATTCTCCAAACTTAACCCTACACCACACCCTCTTAATATTCATATAGTTGATGGTTCTACCATGCATGGGAATAGTTTAGGTTTTGTTTTGATCTCTAAACTCTTTGTTCCTAATGTTTTACATGTACCTGACCTATCCTATAATTTGTGCACTGTGGGACAATTAGCCGAACTATGATATCACCTTATTGTTTACTATTCTATGTGTATTGTGCAAGATCCGAGGACGGGGCAAGAGCTTGGGACTAGTCCTAGGGTTGGGCGTATGTTTCCCGTGGACAATCTTCATCTTCCACATGTTGCTACTACAGTTGTTGTAGTTTCTTCCTTACCTTCTCTCACACTTTAGCATTCTCGTCTTGGTCATATCTCATCCACTCAGGTACAACAGGTAGCTTCTAAAGGTCTATTGGGTTTTGTATCCAAAGATAATTTTGATTGTATTCCATGCCAATTAGGAAAACAGTCAGTTTTACCTTTCAATAAGAGTGAATCTATCTCTAATAGTATTTTTGAGTTAATTCATTCTGATGTTTGGGGACCTTCTTTTGTTACTAGTATTGGTAGATCTCGTTATTTTGTTATTTTTATTGATGATTATTCTCGTTATAGTTGGATCTTTCCTATGAAATATCGTTCTGAAATCTTACCAATATACAGTAACTTTTCAAAAATGGTTGAAACATAATTCTTCAAACATATCAAAACTTTTTGATCTTATAATGCTCTTGAATATACTCAATATGCTTTTCAAGTTCTGTTATACTCCTATGGCACTGTACATCATCTAACCTTTCCAAGCACCTCTCAACAAAATGGTCAAGCCGAAAGAAAACTTCATCATATTCTTGACCTCGTTCGTGCTCTTCTTCTTTCTGCCAAAGTTCTTGCTCCATTTTGGGGTGAAGTTGATTTTCATGATGTTTATGCCATTAATCGCATTCCAAGTGCTATAATTCATAATCAAACTTTGTATGAGTGCCTTTTTGGGTCATCTCCTGACTATCATTACCTTCGCTCCTTTGGATCTACCTGTTTCTTTCTTCTTCAGCCTTATGAGCACAACAAACTTGAGCCTCAATCTATACTTTGTTGTTTTCTTGGTTATGGTGAAACTCAAAAAGGGTATCAGTGTTACGATCATGTCTCTCATCGTTTTCGTGTTTCCCGTAATGTTATCTTTTGAGAACACCTATTATTTTTTGAACTCTCTCACTTTTGTTCTTCCCTAACTAACTTTTCTGTTTTAGAAATATTTCCACATGAGTCTCATGTTCCTTCTACAGATACTTTTGATCCTCCTTTGGACTTCTCTATTTAATCTTCAAATATTTTTGATGATTTTCCTAGATAGGTTATAGATGAATAGAATAATGACGAGCTACCCCACCTTAAGCCTAGGTCCCCTACTTCTGCTCTGCCTGAAGATCCTCCACAAGACATTCCACCTCGCTACTCAACCCGGGTAATATCCATTCCTACATATTTACTTGACTATAATTGTTACACTACCCTTGCTACACTCTATGAGCCTCACACATATCGTGAGAACTCTATTAACTCTTTATGGCAGTTTCAATGAAAGAAGAAATTGATGCATTAATCAAAAACCATACTTGGGATCTGGTTACTCTCCCTCCTAGTAAGTCTATGGTTAGTTGTAAGTGGATCTATAAGATCAAAACTCGCTTTGATGGGTCCATCGAGCACTACAAAGCTCATCTTGTTGCAAAAGGTTTTACATAAGAGTATGTGATTGATTATGAAGGAATTTTTGCTCAGTTGCCCGTATTTCCTTTGTTTGTGCCCTCTTAGATGTTGTCGCCACTAGTAAATGGGACCTTTTTTCATATGGATGTTAAAAATGCCTTCCTTAATGGGGATTTATATGAAGAAGTCTATATGCAACCTCTTCCTGGTCTTTTTGTTGAAACAAACAAGGTTTGTCACCTTCGACATGCATTTTATAGCCTTAAATAAGCTCCATAAGCTTGGTTTTCCAAGTTCAAATCCACCATCTTTCGCTTGGGTTACACTGTCAGTCTTTATGATTCTGCCTTATTTCTTCATCGTAATGATAAAGGCACCATTTTGCTTCTCCTATATGTGGATGATATGATCATAACTGGTAATGACCTCAGTGACATTCAAGAACTCAAGGATTTTCTTAGTCATCAGTTTGAGATGAAAGACCTTAGACATCTTAGCTATTTCTTGGGTCTTGAGATCACTCGTTCCTTTATATTACTCAAGCCAAGTATGCATCTGACCTTTTATCTTGAGCTAGACTTACTGACAACAAGACTGTTGACACTCCAATTAAACTTAATGCGCATCTGACACCCTTGAGGGGGAAACCATTATCTAATCTCTCTTTACAAACGATTGGTTGGCAGCCTAGTTTATCTCATAATTACTCATCTAGACATTTCTTATGTTGTTCATCAAGCAAGTCATTATCTGTCTGCTCCATGATCGACTCACTATGTTGTTGTTCTGCGCATTCTACGATACTTAAAGGGTACGCTCTTCTATGGCTTTTTCTACTCAGCTCAGTCTCCTCTTGTACTCTATGCATTCTCTGATGTTGATTGGGTAGGAGATCCCACTGATAGCAGGTCCACTACAAGTTATTGCTTTCTCCTTGGTTTTTCTTTGATTTCTTTGCGAAGTAAGAAACAAATTTTCGTGGCCCGCTCTAGTACTGAAGTAGAATATTGTGCTCTTGCTGATACCACATCTGAGCTTCTTTGGTTACGATGGCTTCTTAAGGATTTGGTTGTGTCCACATCCTCAGTTACTCTCTTTTATTGTGACAATCAGAGTGCTATTTATATTGCTCACAATGATGCCTTCCATGAACGAACTAAACACATCGAGATTGATCGTCACTTTATTCGTTCTCATCTTGTCCATGGTGCTCTCAAGCTTTCCCCGTCTCCTCTAACAATCAACTTGCAAATATCTTCACCAAGACACTTCCTAAGGGATGCACTCATAATTTGATTGACAATCTCAAGTTGGTCTCACATCCACCTTGAGTTTGAGGGGGGTTGTTAATGTATATTATGTTATGGGTTTTAGGCCCAACTAGTTTACTTATATCTTCTATATAAAGACACAATGTATATTTTTTAATGAACAAAATAAAATATAATTATTCAATATTTATAACGTTACTCATTCAGAATTATCACATCCCGCTTCATAGAAATCCAAAGCGTTATAAATTACACGTAAGTTTGTCATAAGTTCGATTAAGAAAGAAGAATAACTACTCAACCAACTTCAAGGTTACATAAATGGTTTATAACTATCCCTTTTCTATTGATTCGATCAATTATATCACCTTGATCTTTTTTTCATTTTTGAATATTAATGTTGCTTTTTTATAATTCACCACTTGTTTGATTATATTCCGATGAGACAAGAAATTAGATGTATGAACTATGAATAGACTCTATCAATTTCTTAATTTCCCATCTTGCAATTTTATTTGTTTGGGATGAATATAATGTTTTGAATTTAAGTATGAGTGTTTTGGTAAATATAGTTTTTTACTAAAAGATACTAGTTGCATTAATTCTCTTTTTTATTAAGTTTGTTTAGTGCATTTTTTTTATTAAGAAATTCAACAAAAGGCGTGAAATTACAATAACATCGGTAGAAATTTAAGAAAAAGAAAAAAAATACTTAGTTAAAAAAATAATTTAATAATTAAATTTAAGTATTAAAATTAAACATTTTAATAACAAAACATCAATTAAGGTATCAAATCTCTCGTATAATAATAATTAATAAATTTAAATTAAAAAAAAAGTATTAAATTAATCTTGAAGTTATGCTTAAAAATGTATTTAAATCTTGAAATTATTGTTTTAAACATTATATATTTCATTATTTCTTTAATAGGTTAAATTATTCTTACGAAACTAATAATGTTAACTTATTCCATTAAAAATATTGATAATTTCATAGATAATTAAAATGTAAGAGAACTAAAGGGTTTTTATATCTTTTTATCCTAACATTATTTTTTTATAACCCTAACTACCTAGTAAATTAAAAAAACAAAAAAAATACAATATATGATGAACGATATATTTTCTCTATGGTTATAATTTCTTACAATTATTTTGAATATTTAATTGTGTTAGGTTATTTTAATTTCAATAATATAATTAAAATTGAAAATATAAAATTTATAATGCTTTCTTTAAAATCAACATAATTCTTTTCGGTTCTTAAGAGTTAAATTGCAGAAAAACAAGGGAGATAACTTTTGAAAAATATTGAAAAAATGAAGAAAAAAAGTATCTCACAAATACCATATAAAAAGAATATCATACGCTTATCTCATGTTCTTTATTTTTAGTTTTTTAAAGAAATTTTAAAAATACGACTATTTCTATCATTCTTTATAAATTATTTGAGTTAAGATTTCCAAACCTACAAATTTTAAGATTAAATTTCATTTTTTAGATAATTATTAGATCTTTAACGTCATGCATCAAATTTAAATTTTATGTTATTTTTTTGTGTCAATACATTCTTATTACCACTAATCATTGGAGATTAAAATTTTACAAAATGACATAAAATTTTAAGATTAAAATTATAATTATTTATTTATTATAATTTTATGCATGTAATCACAATTCATAATCTTATTGTTACAAATTTTGTATTAATGAAAATTTTATTTAATAATATTGATACTATATTGTAATTAATTATAAGGTTAAAAATTCAATTCATATTTTTATTATACTTATTATAAATTGGTATTATTTTATTTATTAAAATTTCTACATGTTATAAAATAAATAATTATTTTTTTTACCAAGAATATAATCATAATTTTTCTATTTTCATATTCTTTTTCTCAAAAAATTTACAAATATTTTTGTCTTATTTATCATGTAAAATATATACGATGAATTTTAATAAAAAATAAATAATATTTAAAATAATTAAAGGAAATATCAATTTTTAAAATAAAATAATAAAAGGAAAAAATATTGTTTCCACTCAAATACAATATTTTTCAATGGAAAAAAAGTCTTTGGCACTCTTGAGCCTCTCCAAGCATTAATTTAAACTTTTTGAGCTTCGATCATCACAGTAGTAAATATTCAATTTTTTTTCTTTATACAATCTTTATACAAAATTCATAAGACATATTTTCTTTTGTATTTTTTTATTTTAATCCACTAATTTACTATTACAAGTGTTGTAAATAAACATTTAACCTTCTCATTTTTTATTAAGTAGTGTCATTTTAATATTAAAATGGTACTATCATAATCATTTTGAGGTTATTATTATGATTTCATTTCTTTTTCTCCATCGCTAATATTATAATTAAGGAGTCTGAATTTAACTCATCTTTTTTATTTATTGCTTGTATTGTCTTATTAAGCTCATAAGTTGATTTTCATAAAATTATCCATTAATTTTTATTTTTCTAAACTTTTTTTTTTATATCAACTTGGTCCTTCGTACTTTCATTATGATTCCATTCTGATTTAAGAAAAAAAAATCTTATATATATATATATATATATATATATATATATATATATATATATATATATATATATATATATCATAAGTAGAAAATAATTATTGAATTTTAATTTTTATACTTTTTAAATTAAATCTCTAAAATTTTTAATTATGATACTGAAAATTTATATCAAATAATATGTCATTTGAACTTGAATTTAATACATGTGTTGTTTTTGAAGTATTATTTATTAGGATTCATTAAATATGCTTTAAGATAAAATAAAGACTATTTATTTGTTGTTTGTAACGTATATTCTAACTCAAAAACACATTTAATTTAAAAGAGTACTTAAGGTAGTATTTTAAATTTACAATATTTAAAACTAATTTTATTTATATATAATTATGTTACATGAACATTTGAAAACATTTATTGTTATTTTTAAACTTATTTTTAAATGATCTAAATGAATAACATATTTATAAAATATTATACACTTTTATAATTTTTAAATAAATTATAACTTTTTTAAAAAATTATTTTTTTGAATTGAAACCAATATAATTATTCATAAATAATTATAGCTCATCAAAATAATATTATTTTATAAAAGATCAAACATTTCAACAAAAAATCATAATATTTAATTTCAAAAATTTATAATTATTTAACTCGTGTTTTATTTAAAGATGCCAAGTATATCATTATAACTTTTTATCTAAATATTATAACTATTTTTTTTTTTAAAAAGAAATTTTAACAATTATATGTACATGTTAGTCTTAATTTTTTTTATATATTTATAAAAATATATGAATAAAATAATTCAATACATCCACGTTATACGCAAGTATCTACTAGATAGAGGCATGACAAACGAGGAAATTACATAAAATACATTTCAACACACACGATAAGATATTAAGACAATTTAATAAGCATTTTTTTTTTGCCATTAATAAGCATATTAAGCACATTGTATTTTGCAAATCAAATCCCTAATCCTGTTCATAATACGTGTGAATATCAGAATATCAATTTCATGTTGACAGCTTGACAATTATTTTAATATTTGTTTCTTATTATTCAATAATTAAAGGAAGCTACCATTTCTTTCTTCCTTTCTTCCTTTTTTTTTAAAAAAAAAAAAGCAAAACAAAGACATTTTCTCTGTCTGTGAAGCCTGCAGAGAGTGATTAAGTCAGATTAAACACTGACTCGTCACAACTAGGGCTGTAAACGTGGCGTGACGTGGTTGTTCTCGTTATCCATTTTCAATTTAAATTTTATTTTTCATTTTCACTCAAATTTTTTGCGATAACGTATAATGATCTCTCGTAAGAATTATGCACTTCTAACGTAAAATAAAAATTTTAATGATATTTTAAATTTTTTATTTTTATTTTAAAGTTAAAATTATAAAAAAATAAAAAAAATAAACGATATTTACATAATAACGAGAAATAAAACATATATAATTAAAAAATACATAATTTTTTTTTATATAAAATAATTTTGATAGAATCTTACCATAAATTAATTTAAAATAATAAGAATTATAAAATAATGTTATAATCTTTTTTTTATGAGTTGAGATGGATTAATAATTTTACTTATAAAATGTATGAAACAATCATTTTGGATTTTGTATACTTTAATGGCCAGTGGGATTTATTAATGGGGTAGTTTAGTCCTTTAATGTCTTGTCCCAACCAATTCAGCCATTTATTTATTTCCTTTTCGTCATTTTTAGAACTTAAAAAAAATAGACATATAACATGTTATTTTTCTCTTATTTTTACTAATGAAAATCATTAAATAATATAAAATATTAAAACTTATCATTAATAAATATCATTTCAACAATTAAAATAACTAAATGATGGATTAAAAATAAATGAATTAAATAATACTTAAAGTTTAATCAAATGAACTATTCTTACATTTTATTATAATAAAAATATATTATAAAATAATTATAAAATTTATATTTTTAGAATTTAAATAAATAGTTAATGATTATAAAGGAAAATTTATTTATATTTTAAAAGAAGGAAAACGTAACTTAAGGATGAAATATTATATATTTTGTATATTATTTAGGAATAATTTGTGTTTCAAAATAACTAAACTAAATTTATAAAAAAAATTACAAAATATAAATAAATTTATATATTATTAAAATAAGATATATAGTTTTGAAAAATACAATTTTCAACTTTTCCTATCTTATATTTTAAAATATCAATTACTATATTCTTCATTTGTTATTCTATATTATCTATTTTATTGTTACATCCTTGTCTCTAATTTAATAATTTTTAGGGAGATTTGTTTTGTTAGTGATAATTTAAAACCCTAGTCAGAACCATAATTGGAATTGAAATAAGCAAAAAATCATTAGTTATTAAATTACAAAAGGTTAATCTTAAGATAAAAATATTCAAACTCTACGTTAATATTATTTTCAATCAATATGAGATACATTCTTTTTAACTCTAACATTTCATGGATCGCTTGACCCAATATTTTTTATTTTCTTATATTTTTTATTGGATTACTTGTCTTTCTTTTTCTTGCAAGGCATATCCAATGTATTTTCAATCTATGATATTATTATATTCAATTGTTCATTTTATTTTTCTCATTTTTTTCTAAGAAAAAGACCAATTAGATTATTTTTGGGCCCTTATCTACTTAAGCTCTCATAACATATAAAGTTTGTATATAATGAGAAACATGAATCATCTGATCTTAAAAGTTTAACCTCAATAACAAAGAGACTTTCTTATAAACCCCAATATATATAGTATTATATTTTATCAATATGAAACATTATTACATGAAACACTCTATCAAAATGTGAGTCTTTATATTTTGCAAATATCACCACTTTATATTTTTAATTATTTTATTATATTTTTAAGCAACTTGCTTCTTCTTTTTTCCTTTGCAAGTAAATTTTTTTAGGAGACCCATGTGTTTTGTGTCTCAATAATCTGCTAAAATTTTGCTATAATGTCAAAGTTTACAAAAAACATGGGTCATCCAATTTTAATAGGTTTACCTAAATGATAGAAATATTATTGCTCGAATTGTGTATAATAAAAACGCAAATATACGTATGAGAAATAAGTAATATAGTAATAAGATAAGATAGATAATGTTATTATAAACTAATTTTAAAACTAAATAGTATAGATTAATTTATTGTATTTTGAGAAAGAAAAATTAAAAGAACTAAAAGTAAATAATAAATAATTAATTAACTCAAAATTATCAACTAAGAATATATATAAAAAAATATATAAGAATACTTAATCCCCTAATTTACTAAGCATGTCAATTACTAAAATCCTCCGCTATAATTACCAATCAATTACATGATCAATTGAATCTAACCTAACATGTATTTTTCTCTAAAATAAACTACATATCATATAGTAATTAACCTAATCACATTATCATGTCAATTAAATTATAAACTACTCATTAAGTTCATCAACTATGTATTTTATTTAATTAAGACAAACAATTAAATAAATTAATAATTCTCTTATATCTATTTAATTGTCTCTATAGATTAATTGTGGCTAAACGATTAATAGCATAAAAATCAAGTTAAATAATATAATTAAATTGAAATCACAAGTGAGGTAAAATGTTAGATCATCATACATAGAAAATTGGTTTCATAAGACTCATAGATTAATAAATTAGCTAGACATGATTAAATTCATAAATCACATATTATTTTAATAAGAAAGACATACAAATTAACAAAGAAATGAGAAAAATAAATAATACAATAAATTTATTGAATTGTAAAAACCAATCTTCTCTTAAAATTTTATCAAATTGTGTCTTCTTTTGAACTCTTCTTTTCCATTGGCATTTCCAAAATTTGATAACAAAATATGCAAAAAAAAAAAATAGCTAGCCTTTTTCTAATGAAATTATTGAGTTAAATTAGACTTAAATAAAATTTGGATCGTCATATCAACTTCAGATAAAAGGTTGAGATGAAAAAGGGAAATTAAATACTGCTAACTGATGAACAAAATCAAGGATAATATTGATTTCAAAAATACTTAACCATTTTAAATTTTATTAATTTTCGTAAGTATACAGATCATTTATAGATGAAATTATTGGGTTAAATTAGGCTTAGATGAAATCTGGATCGTCATATCAACTTCAGATGGAAGGTTGAGATGAAAAAGGGAAATTAAACAATGATGGCTGATGAACGAAATCAAGAATAATATCGTTTTCATAAATACTTATCCATTTTAAATATTATTAATTCTCGCAAGTGTACGAATCATTTATAGAAATGATAAGTATACAACCAAGGTCGATTCAAGGAAGTAATATTGTATGGTTTTTAAATATTATTTAGATTTTAAAAATAAAATTAAACTTAAACATTCTGTCACAATAATTTGGTGTTTTTTAAAAAAACTAATCTAATGCATATAGATAAAGATTGACATGTATTCAACAAATACTCATACAATTTAATACATTTATAAACAAGGGAGAATAATGGATATAATAATTCAGTAATTATGCTTTCTCATAATATTTATATTATTAAAGATATAAATTGATATTTATTGATTTTCTCTTTTAGTATGAAAGTATCCTTAGGTAGGCCCAAATTATTTTGTTTAATATTAATTAACTAATATCCTTAGGGGGAGCTTATTAATTAATTAAGTATTAAATTTTAACTTTATTTCTAAGAAAATAGTAAACCATTTAATCACAATTTTAAGCAGAGTTAGTTAATTAGACTTTATTCATGGTGTTCAAATTAAACTTAAGAACTTAACTATCTGAAAAATAATATTTAGGTTTTAAAACTATTTAAGAAAATATGTTGTCAATACATTTTCAAATAATAATTCTTTGTAAAAAAACCTTTAAAATAAAGTTTTACTCTAAATATACAAATAAATAAATAAATATAAAATAAAATAGTATTACTCTAAATTAAGTTCAGGTGACTAAATCTTAATTTTACATCTCGTATTAAGTTTGTTATTAAGAGCAATGTATTCCTTTAAATAACATTCTTTATAAAAATCTTGAATAAAAATTAAATCAATTTATTTTAAGAAAATGTTTTACATATTCAATATTTTGTAGCATAACAACATTATTATTATATCATATTCATTATCAGTCACACATGTTATAATTGAACACAAAAAAATCAAAAATGACACAAAAGAAGGAACACATATATATGGACTGCAAAAGGAATATAATTAATACCTTAACAATACCCTTACAAAACTTTGAAGAGTTGATTCTAAAACTAGAAAATCTTCGTTAGTAATTGCACTCCAGAATTTGTTGAATCGAAAACTAGAAACTACTAAAATATAAACACGTTCTTCCTCAAAATTGAGGGAAGAACTAAATAAATTCTAAAAGTTAAAAATATAAAAATATATAGAAAAAGGGGAGAGAAAGTTGCTGAAAATGGAACTTGGAAGCTTATTTTCTTGGTATACATGGAGTCCTATTTATAGGAAATAATGTGAGAATAACTTGTGTTTTCACTGCGGCATTATCAAATTGCAACCAAATTTTTGACCAGTTCAAACCTCCTTATACTACGGCATACAATTATTTTTTTCTTTATTTTCATTATCTCTTTTCTTCACTATGGATAATATCAAATAAATGATATTTATTTAAGCTCCAAAAAGTGTGATAAAAATACTTCAAGTATTTTTTCTTTATTTTAATATTTATATATTAACATACCTGCAAAACACTACAATATATCCATTAATCTGAACAAATAGATTTGTCTAAAATATAATAGAATAAAGAAAATACAAATCTATTTTATTAATTAAATGACATTAAAACATGGTATATTTAGTGCTTTTTAAGCACTCATCACTAGCTAATTGGACTGTGACATGTGGCAAGTGAGGAACAAAGAACGAATCAGCATCCGACATGTAGCAAGGCAGAATGGTGTTGGTTAACACAAGCTGAATCAATGACAAGTAGCCTTCTATGATTTTCTCATCCAAATTGTATGGCGCTTTGGAGGAATGAACGAGTGAATCTCGTGACGACGAGTGGAAATTTTGTTGATTGCTTCACCAAAACTTGAAGTGATCTATGACAACACATGTCAACGGCTACATCAGGTTGTATATGCGGCTCACTCCAATGGGTTCCTCTTCACTTGTGTGGCATCCACATGTCTTATACTAATCAGTCATACATTGAAAAATTCATAAAGAAATCCATAGAAATTTCAAAAAGTTAAAAAAAATATATATTTTCATCCACTTTTACTATAAAGTTTATATTTTAATATTTTTAACCACAAAATATTACTTATTAAATAAAGCAAACACATACTAAGCAAAAAAGTACACTGATGACTCTACTTTCATAGAGTTATCACACCCTTAAACTTAACTCTTTACTTGCCCTTAAGTAAAGTCAAGTATAACTAGATAAAATGACATAGCACTACTACAAAATGGGGTATTTAAGTCGCTGTGTAAAGTCTGTTCGGTGTAGAACCGACGCTATCCACGTGGGTAGCGTTGGTTTGCCACGTCAACCGATGCTACGTCCTATTTTTTAAATTAAATATAATTAAAATTAATTATTATTTTATTTGACTCTTTAAAATTTAAGTTTGATAAAAATAATATCATTTTTCCTTTTTTTAGACAATTAGTTTTAAAAATTATATAATTTTGTATATTTGTTTGGATATTTAAATTTATATATGTACCTACAATATATCTTTATTTAATTGTGTATATATTTTAATTAAATATTATTCTAAATTAATTATTTTTTGTATTTCTATGTATATACGACATTGTCTAAATAAAATAATAATTGACAAAAAAAATTTTAAATTGCGTGGAGAGCATCAGTTGATGTGGCGAACTGACGCTACTCACGTAGATAGCATCGGTTGATGCGACGAACCGACACTAACCACGTAGATAATGTCAGTTCACGTGAAGAACCGACGCTATCCACCTAATATATCGAAATTCGGGTCATTTTTTATGCAGAACCCATTTTCTTCCTCTCTCTCCTCCATTTTCTTCCTCTCTCTCCCCTCTATTTTCTCTTAAAATCTACACTGCACGCCGATTCTCGCAAATACTTTGGTTTTAATATTTGTAAAACTCTCGCAAGTGCACGAATCATTTCGTAGAAAATGATAAGTATACTCCCAAGGTCGATCTAAGGAAGGAATGTATGTGGTCCTTAATTTATTATTCAAACTTTTAAAAACGAAATTAAATCCTAAACATCCTGTCACGATAGTTTGGTTTTTGTGTTCCTAATCTAATAACATAAAATAAACATATATACAGATTAATTAAATATAATAAAAAAATAAACATAGATACAAATTCAATAAATATTTACCTAAAAATAAATATAAATACAGATTCAATAAATATTCATGCAAATTTTATCATTTATATTAGTGGAGTATTTATGGATATAATAACTAAATTAATTATGCTTGCTCATATTATCTAGGTTATTAAAGATATAAATTGATATTTTATTGATTCTCTCTTTTTTGTATGAATACCACCTTTGGTGGGGTTAGATATTCTTTGTTAACTAAACAAATGAATTAACACCTATGGGTGGGGTTGATAACTAATTTGGTTAATTAAATTAATTCCTTTTTCTAAGAGATTGAAAATGAACCATTTAAATGCCACCTTTGGTAGGTTAGAAAGTTTAAACTTTATTCAAGGTGTCCAAATTAAACCCAAGAATTTAGTTATCCGAGTACTAACTTTCAAGTTTTAAAATCACTATTGAAAACATGTTGTCAATACATTTTCACATAATAATTCTTATAAAAACTTTTGAAATAGAGCTTCACTCTAACTACCGGGCGATTGTACCAACAAATAAAAGAGCACTACTCTAAATTAGACTGGATAACTAAACCTTAAAGTCTAATCTTCAGATTTAAGTTTGTAATGAAAAATAATATATTTCTCTCTAACATCCTTAATATAAAATCTTGAATAAAAATAAAATCAATTCATTTTAGAAATTTTCACCTATTTAATATTTCGCAAGCATAACAACGTTATTATTATATCATGATTATAAGCAGCTAGCATAGTTAAATTTAATCACAGACAAATTAAATATAACATGTAAGAATAAAGCATAAAAATAACTGTAAAGAAAATAAAATCCTTACAGAACTTCGACGCTATTCCCGTTGCTAGAAAACCTCCAAGCGGAATTTGCACTTCCATTTATTGAATCAAAAATCTAAATTATTACAAAAACATTACAAGTTCCTCTCAAAAAGAGAAGAACACTAAACCTAAGAGAATTGAACTAAAAACTAAGAGAAAAACTAAGAAAAGCTTAGAAACTAAGAAAGAAACTAAGAAAAACTCAAAAACTAAGAAATGAGAGAAAGAAAGAAGAGAGAAGTGTGGTTTTTGAGGTGTGTTTTGAAGTGAATGGAAGGGGGGTATTTATAGGTGAGGATGGAGAGAAAAAATGAGTAAAAAAATGTTAAAAAAATATAAAAAAAATAAAAAACGTGTAGTGGACATGCCGAGGTCATCAATGACGCCGATGATGTCATAGGGGCCGGCCGCACGTGAAAAATGGGTCAAAAACGCGTTCGCGCGCTACTGGCGGCGCCAGCGCGCAGCTTCAGCGCTGCGCGTGAACAGTCTGCCGTAGCGCGCGCAACAATGGCGGCACGCACGCTAACGCGCGATCTTCCGTCTTTTGACATTTTTTACCTTTTCGACCCATTTTGTCCAATTTTTCCATGTTTGTTGACGTTTTTCCACTTATTTATTAATTTATTTGTGATGTATTGCTTCAAGTATTCTTCTTTGAGTCTTTAAATTGCGTTTTTAAGCCAAAATACCTGAAAAACAATAAAAATACCCGTGATTCCGAAAAAGACAAATTTATATAAATATATGATAAAACATATAAATATATATATTTTTAATCAATTAATGTGCATAAAATCATGGTTATTTTAGTGCTTTTTGAGCACTCATCAGAAGACATAGAAGATTTTTTCCATCTGGACACAAGTTTAGATACCAAAAGAAACCGTTTGATGGTGAAGAAGATCATGATCATGCAACTCGACCTTTGCGAGGTGTTGAGATATTAAGGCAATTGAATGGGATGACATTCAAACGATATAGAAAGATGAAAAAAAAACTCACTAAGGTAGGGAAACGAAAGAGGTCAACTAATGAAATGGGTGAAAATGAAAAAGAGTTTGAATCGACTTACCATGGTTGTTGGAAAAAAATCAATATTTTGGGAATTACCTTATTGGAAAGACCTACACATTCGTCACATCATGCACATTGAGAAGAATGTATGTGAGAGCTTGATTGGTACTTTACTTAATATACTTGGAAAAACAAATGATGGAATTAAAGCAAGATTGGATTTAAAGAAACTAGGCATACGACCTGAATTGGAACCAAGGGTGGAAAATGATAAGAAGCGAACATACTTACCACCAGCATCATATACAATGTCAACAAAAGAGAAGAATGTGTTTTATAAATTTTTGGAGAGTGTGAAAGTTCCTGATGGTTACTCATACAACTTAAGAAATTTTGTGTCTATCATCGATAAGAGACTGTATGGATTGAAATCACATGACTGTCATATCTTAATGCAACAGTTATTACCATTTGCTATTAGATCAATTCTTCCAAAATATGTTCGGTTATCAATAATTCAACTTTGTTCATTCTTCAATACAATATGCAAGAAATCTATATCAATTGGCGAGTTAAATTTCATACAGAAAGATGTTTTAGAGACTTTGTATCTAATTGAAAAATATTTTCCTCCTTCTTTCTTCGATATAATGATTCACTTATGTGTTCATTTAGTTCGAGAGGTTCAATTATGTGGTCTTACTTACTTAAGGTGGATGTATCATTTTGAGAGAGATATGCAAGTCCTTAAAGGATATGTAAATAATAGAAATCGACCTGAAGGATGCATGGTGGAACGCTACATTGTTGAAGAGGCAATTGAGTTTTGTTCTGAATACTTTAGTGGTTGCACTGAAATTGGGAATCCTATGCACAAGTTGTTCTTAGAATGTCACATGATCCAATTAGGTAACCCTATGCTTGGTGGAAGTAAGAAATTATTTATTGATCGCACTCGATGGGAAAAAGCACACCGAATCATTTTGGTAAATAATAATGAGGCACAACTGTACATAGAGTAAGTGATGTTCATTGTTTCATAATTGCAAAAATATTTTATATTTAACTATTAATGATGATATATAACTTAATATATATTTAATAACATTACAAGATGCATTTAAACTTATTAAAGATTGATCCTCGTTATAAAAAAAGGAGGAGAAAAATGATTGTATGATGAACATAAGCGAGAGCTTATTAATTGGTTTCGCAACCATGTAAGTGTCACAAACAAAAATTAATGCATGTATCTTCCTAGATCTATTCAATGTTTTAAAACTTTGTTCTAAACATATTTTGTGTTTTTGTATACATAGATTCGAGATGAACTCAAGAAACCCAATAATAAAATATCAGAAAGTTTATAATGGCTTGCACATGGGTCAAAATTTGATATCAAATCATTTTATAGTTTTACAATAAATGGATCGAGGTTTACAACTCAAGCTAGGGACAAAGTCCGAGTAAATCAAAATAGTGGGGTGAAGATGGTTGCACAAACTATGCAATTTTCCAGTTCAAAAGATGCTAATCCTGTACTTTCTGATAGAACATATTATGGTATAATACAAGAGATTTGGGAATTGGATTATGAGGTCTTCCATGAAACAGTTTTCTTGTGTGATTGGGTTGAAGATGTTATCAATGTTGGATATAAAATAGATGATTTTGGATTTACCCATGTAAATTTATCCAGGATAAGTCACACTGATAATCCTTTCAAGTTAGCACTTCATGCAAAATAAGTATTTTACGTGAGCGATCAAATTGATCCAAGATGGTCTCTTGTGTTAATGCCTCCACAAAAAGAGTTTTACCATTATGATGCTGTAGAAGATGATGACTCTATGCTTGATACATTAACCAATATTAGTAATTTCTCAAATAAATTGCCTAATGTATGTGATGATATAATTGATGATGATGATTCTTCGTCATGGGCTCGAAGTGATTGTGAAGGAATATATGTATACGATCAACAACCTAATTAAACATAACGTATGTTCTATATTGTTGTAATAACTCTTATATATATGTATGTTCCTAAAATTGTCAATTAATTTATATTTCTTCATTGTTTGCAGATATTTCATGGATATTCGGATAACAGAGCTTGTAGATCCAAATGATCTATTGGGGTATTTGAAAAGAAGGGGTTGGGCAAATATACCTGATGCTCCACTTAACCCAGACGATAGAATACATGTTCTATTTGATGCTACTGGTAATCCAATAGGAAAAAATGGTCAACAATTGAAATCCTCAATTGGTCGACTTGCAAAGTCCAGTATACCAATCAATATAAATGATCGGTCTGAGGTTGACGATGCAAAAAAGTTCAAAATATGGATAACCATTTGTGTAAGTCTCTTATAGTTTATAATCAATATATATATATTATATTAGGTGTATTATATCTAATCTTTTGTACTGTGTTTTTACAGAATCGTTACAAAGTAGATGACAGTTGGAAGGACAAGTGTTATAAGATTGCAACTAAGGCGTGGAAGGAATACAAGACATCCAGATTGGCAATAAATTATGTGTTTCCATATTTGAAAACACTTGATGAAAATGTGATCTACAAAATCCCTGAAGGACACCCATCGATTACACCTCAAGTTTGGAAAGACTTTGTGGATTATAGACATTCAGATGAATTTCAAATTATTAGGGAAGATCATCAGAATGTACAAATGCAAAATATTCTTCCTAACTGTACTGGGAGGTCTTCAAATCCTGAAGTTAGATATAGAATGGTATTATTAATTTGTCTTAATTTATAAATATTTTTATATTTATTGTCCTTAATTTAATTTCATGTCATTGTTAATAAAATTTTCATAATTTATGTAGGAAGCTGAATTGGGTAGACCTGTTACCCGAACTGAATTGTACATAGAAACAAAGACTCCCAAAAGGAAGAATTCAAGACCGATGACTCAGCAAGGAGAAGAACAATTAAATAAGTTGGTTATTAATTTCGGTTGATAAAAAATCTTAATGATATTTAATAATTGATGTAATAATGAATGATATGTTTGTGTGCTTTATTATTTGTAGAGAGCTGTTCAAGAAAAAATATCCAGGGGTGAAATAATCGAAGAGCCTGGGAGAGATGCTTTATATCATACATTCGGATGCGAACATCCTGGTCGTGTTAAGGGAGGTAGCCAATATGATGGTTCTATGGAGAATTTTAACATTCCAAAACAAAAGCCTCAGACGGTAAGTAAGGAGAAGTACACTAAAATTGAAGAAGAATTCAACTCTTTTAAGGCCTCAGTGATAAGTGAGATTGCCACTCTAAAAGAACATCAATCATAACAAATGTTAGCCATGGCATCATGCTACAACCAGGGCATGCCATATTGGCCAAGCATGCAACCATCCATGCCAAGCATACCACCATCCATGCCAAGCATGCCACAATCCATGCCAAGCATGCAACCATCCATGCCAGGCATACCACCATCCATGCCAAGCATGCCACAATCCATGCCAAGCATGCCACCCACGCAATCTCATTGTGCTCAAACTACATCCAGTATGGGATATAACCATCATATTGGTCCTCATTATATGCCAGGAATGATTATGCAATCAAGTAATGGTTTATTTTCTCCAATGCAATCTGCACATTCTTATCATAAATCAAAACACGATGAATGTTTTGTTGAGAATGTACATCCAATAGCTACCCCATATGAGAATTCTCTTCTATTCGATGAATCATATGTGGTAAGATTTTAATTTATGGTGTATATAATGTATTATTTTTAAATTCTTATATTATATGTTTTTTTTATATATAACACTTAAAGTTTTTACAAAATATGAAATGTTTATTGAAACATCCTTCGTCAACGGACTATGTTGCTATTGGAACGGTACAACAATTGAGCAATGATCGGATGATTCATAATCAATATTTGCCTAGTCATTGGGGAATAGTAATTGATCAATCATTGTTTCATGATTGTCCACTACTTGTGCCTTCTGATGCTACCATAGTCCAAGAGGGGGTTGGACAGTATGTGGCTTGGCCGTCAATTCAAGTTGTTCTAAATTTTGACATGGTACTATTTTTTAACTTAAAAGATAACACTTGTTTACTACTATTATTTTATTATATCTTATATTGTTACTAAAGAATACATATATAATACTTTTTTTAGTCTATTATACCATAACTCTTAAATGCGGCACATTTAAGAGATACGAAGTAAGTATCTTGTGCTATATCTATGTCTAGTGGCCAATCATCGTGCACCAAGTCATTCAATAAGAAGCCTTGGAAAAAGTATAGTCATAAATATGTGTTAAACTTTAGCATAAATCTTGGCACTTTGATGACTATTGTTGGGAGGGAATCTAGCATAAATGATGGATGGACTGTGCCACTTCCTATAGAAATTTTTGGTGTAGACCTTGGCCAAACTTATATATCAATCGAGTGCTTATTGCAACTATTTGAATATCAAATGATCGATTTAAGTATAATTCAAGTGTGGACAAGGTGAGTCCTCAATCTATTTATTTTTCTTTTATATATGTAGAACATATATAATTATATTTATATTATCTAATTATATATATATCTTTTATATAGGGCATGCTATTATCGACTTCAACATAATCACTAATCACATTTAGCAATGTTCTATGATTCTTCATATGTCAATCAATATCAAGAGAAAGATGTTAGCATCAAAGCTAAACAATTATGTGATAGAGCATTAACGCTTAACAAAAATAAAAAGTTGATAATCCCTTGGCCATTAAGGTTTGAACAATGCCAAGATCATTGGATGTTGGTAATCATTGATCTGTTCAATAATCATGCTTGGTATTGTGACTCAGCTTCCATAGAACTGAGTAAAGATACAAAGGCAGTTGTTGAAATGTAAGAGTTATAGTTACATATTAGTTTCTTCTATTATTTTTTGTAATATTTAATAAAAACTAACCGTTTTAAACCTTGATAGGGCATGGAAGTTGTGGAACAAGTTTAAGGGCATTTCCCTTAAAAAAATTCATAAGCTTATATGGACAAAAGTTATGGTATGTACAAGTCAATATTAATAATTTTATTAATTTTACAATTGAATAATAAAGATGTTCGAATATGAAATCACATGTACACTTGTTTTTGTAGGTTTCACAACAAAGTAATAGAGTCATGTGTGGTTATTATGTCATGAAGTTTATGAGCGAAATCATCACAAATATCAAAATTCCAATTGATGATGTGGTAATATCTTTCACTCGTATACATAAAATTTTTTAACATATTTGAGTTTGTTTTTGTAAATAAATGAAATTATATTCTTATTTTGATTTTATATACATGTAGTTCTTTGGTTGGAACAAGACATGCTACGACCAGCAAATTTTTGATAATTTATTAGAGGAATGGGCAGAACACATGGTTCAAATTATATCATCACAAGAAGAATCAGGAGAAGATTCTGATGATCTTGAATAGCATTTGATAACATAACAGTAAATTTTTTAATGATTTAATTTCTCTATCTATTCATGTATCTAAAATCATTTGTTTGATGGATGATTATATGTTCATGTATTTATGGGAATGCATTGTTTTATGAACCTAATTTTGGACCAAACTACATCTCATCTCTCTGTCCTACTTTCCTTACGAACTCATATTAGCACTTTATTAATCATTTATTTATAAATATGAATTTATCTGGGATCTCTGCTAGTATTTTTAATGCTATAATGAGCTCTAAATGGACAAATCAGGTGTATGTAACTCCGATTTGTTTCTTGGTTTGTATGAGTTTTGGTGCCCATGAACGTGTTCCATATGTTTAAGGGCACCAACACTCACACAAGCCAAGAATCAGAGTTACACTTGATTTCATATTTAGAGTTCATTATAGCATTAAAAAATACTATTAGAGATTCCAAATAACTTCATATTTATAGAAAAATGATTAATAAAGTGCTAATATGAGTTCGTTGAATGTCGTTGTACGTGATAATCTCTTTTTTATGGTAATATTTATAATGATTTAATTTCTTCATTCGTATGTCTGAAATTTAGACTGTTTGTTTAATGGATGTTTTACGTGCTCATATATGTAGGGGAATATGAATTGTTATTTTTTTGACTAGTTTTCTTGTCATAATGCTTGTGAAGGCAAATCAAGATTCTAAGCCAACCGAGTTTACTCGATCGCATCCAATTACACTTTGACGATATTATTTTATTTGTAATTTAAGTTAACTATATGTATTATATATACATTATTTGTTTTGTAATAAATTTAATTATCGAGTAATTAAATATATTTAAATTTTTAATTATTTGTATTATTATTTATATTTTAGTTTTTTAATGCTATATATATATTGAATAATATGAAAAATAAGAATAAAAATAAAAAAAATCATAAAATGTACGGGTAAAGTCGATTCACGTGATAAACCGACTTTACATTTCAAGTCGCTAAATTTAAAGTCGGTCCAACAAACCAACTTTAATGCATATTTTTGTAGTAGTGTAGGTAGTATACATATATATATATATATATATATATATATATATATATATATATATATATATATATTAATACATACATACATATTTAATGAAAACTATTCCTCTAAAAAATCGTACAATTTTAATTACAATGAGGTTTACATATTCATCAATACAAGGGTATGCAAGATTTTTGATTAGTTGACTCGTGTGTATGTGTGTTGATATCCTCCAATGCACTTATGAAATCAACATATATGAGTATTCTAATCGATTAAATCTTAGAACAAATTTTATAAGTCTATTTTTCACATCCTTCTCCATTAATGTAAATATACACTAAGCTAAAGATTAATAAGGGCTTTATATGCTTGTAATGTAAGGCCTAAGTGGGGCTAAATAAATGAAGATATTTAAGTTCTTTTAACAACTTACTTTTCTTTTTATTCATCATGTAATATTTAATTATAATTGAACTTTTACTTACTTTTTTTAGTGTACTCTATCTTATCATTCTTTTCATATCCTTTAATTTCACATCTTCTTGTAACTTTGCAATACCCCCAAATTTTTTTTTCTTTTTATTTAGAAAGGGATCATTGTATTGTGAGTTTTTTTTCTTCAAATAGAGTGTATTATAATTAACCTCACTCTATAACATAACACATAATTGCATTTTCTTTTTTATAAGCCAAAGGTGAAAGAGTAATGGTAATACTTATTGGTTGGGTTTAACATATGGCTTAAATATATGAAAGGTTATTCGTTTAGCTCAAATGAGTAACTAAAAATATTAATAATGATTAGCTAGAAAGGCTAAATCTATCCAATTAAGGCCTAAATAATTTATCTTGCTAAATACTATTTAGAATTTCGTCTCAAGTGATGATAAAATTGATTCTAAAACATGATAGATCACATCAACTCGTATAATTGGTCACAAATTTTCTCTCAATAAGCATACCAAAATCAATTATGAACATGTGCATAAAAATTTGAATTAATCTAATCAAAACTAGCAAGCATATCACATGATTAATGTAATTATCTTAACGAGCATGTTACATTTCTTATCCTAATCATGATAACCAATTTT
Organism: Hippophae rhamnoides; assembly: GCA_033030585.1. Lineage (NCBI taxonomy): Eukaryota > Viridiplantae > Streptophyta > Magnoliopsida > Rosales > Elaeagnaceae > Hippophae > Hippophae rhamnoides. The sequence goes on along the minus strand of CM065427.1, from coordinate 63,328,733 downwards.
TATTATTGGGTTCATACGTTTCATATCAGGCATGTTTTCATATATTTATAAATTTCTACCCAAATCGTTATTAAAATCATACAAATAATTAAAACATTTCCTAAAAATTGAAAATATGTACTAAACACTAAAGTAGAGAATAAAATTCCCTCCTCTATACCTAAATTGTATATTGTCCCCAATGTGCACAAATAAATATGAAAAAATAAAAGGAAAGAAAACTCCCTTAATCTTGTCATACCACATCTATAATTGAAACTATTCAATCTTATTACGCTATTGCTCTCTATAGTTATTCTCCTACAAAACAAAAATAATAAAAATATAAGAAAAACAACGTTGGGTTACCTCCTAAACAACATCACGTTTAATGTCCTTGATTAGATGGTCGTATCAACTTCTAAGGTGCATTTGCCAAAGTTATCACAAATGTTTCATTTGATAATTGATCTCCATGATAGTGCTTCACTTTATGTCCATTAACCATGAACCACTTTTTATTTTTATTTTCTAATTCAATGGCTCTATAGTTGGTTGCCTTAGTGATGGTGAATGGACTTTGACCATATACTACTTAGTTTGCCTAGAAACAATATGAGTCTTGAGTTTTACAGTAATACTTTTTGTCCTCATTCAAAGATACGGTGTACAATTTTCTTATAATGCCATCCTTTTGTCTTCTCTTTGTAAAGCTTGGCATTCTCATAAGCATTCCACTATAGTTCATCCAATTCATTTATTTGCAGTATTTTTTTCTCATCAGCTGCATCTATGGATATATTCAACTATTTCAATGCCCAATATGTTGTGTGTTCCAATTCTAACAGTAAATGAGATGCCTTTCCAAAAATTAGCCTATATGTGGTGGTACCAATTAATGTTTTAAATGCAACTTTGTATGCCCATAAAGCATTATCTAACTTAGATGACCAATTCTTCCTAGAGATTTTCACACTTTTCTCGAAAATTCTTTTCATTTCTTTATTGGACATCTTCGCTTGCCCACTTGTTTGGAGATGGTTGGGGGTAGACACTTTATGATTACATAGATAGTAGGGACTTAAAGGATATATTGCATAAATTACTACCTCTATCACTAATAATGACCCTAGGTGTTCCAAACCTAATGAAAATATTTTTCTTCAAAAAGTTTAGGAAAAAATTGGCATCACATTTAATGCTAGCTATGGCTTCTACCCACTTTGACATATAATACACTCCTACAAGTATATATTTATTACCAAAGGATGAAGGGAATGGTCCTATAAAGTCAATGCGTGAAACATTAAACAGTTCCACTTAAAATATACTATTTAGAAGCATTTAATCTCTTTTTGAAATATCACCTATCCTTTGGTATCTGTCATATGTCTTTACATAAATGTAAGCATCTTTAAACAGTGTGGGACAAAAATTACCATATTGAAGTACCTTAGCTACTTTTTTGTGCTCTCAAAGTAACCTCTATAGTTTGAGCTATGAAAATGGTACTTTCAACTTCATCATAAGAGATAAACCTTCTCAAAATACCATCAGTGCATTCTTTATAGAAGTAAGAGTCATCCCAAAAATACTTTTTAATATCATGGAAAAATTTCTTCTTTTGTTGCCATATAGGGTTTGATGGAAGAATGTTGGCAGCTAGGAAATTTGTAATGTGTGTACACCATGGGATTTTTATTTAAGCTATTGAAAAGAGTTGTTCATATGGAAAGGATTCCCTAATCGCCATATTTTCATCCATTTTTGCTTCCTTTTTAAGTAAACAGATGATTTGCTACCTAATTTTCTATTCCTTTTTTTATCATGGATTTCCAAGTCAAATTCTTATAGAAGAAAAAAACATCTTATCAATCTTGGTTTGGCATCCTTTTTTGTCATGAGGTACTTTATAACTTTATTGCAGAATGATTCGTCTGGATAGTCACTTTGATTCCAACCAAATAAGATCTAAGTTTTTCCAAGGCATACACAATAATAAGGAGCTATTTATCTGTAGTAGCATAATTCATTTGATAATCATTCAATGTCTTGTTTGCATAATATATAATAAGGAACAATCTGTCTCTTCGTTATCCAAGAATAGATCCTATAGCAAAATTACATACGTCACACATCAACTTAAAGGGCTTGGTCCAATATGATGTGACTATAATTGGTGTTGACACTAGTTTCTCTTTAAGCACTTAGAATGCCTCTAAACATTTATAATCAAATTTAAAAGGCATGTCTTTTTTCAAAAGATTGCACAAGGTTTTGAGACTTGGGAATAATCTTTCATGAATCTACGATAAAATCCTACATGTTTAAGAAAACTCCTTACTCCTCCTACATTGGTAGGTGGTGGTAGTTTCTCAATACCATTAGCTAATATTTTTTGGCCCAAGATTATATCTTCATTTATTATGAAATGACACTTCTCCCATTTTAAAACCAAATTCATTTCTTCCCATATTTATAGCAATAGGGAGAGAGAGTGTAGACATTCATCAAAAGTGTTTCTAAAAACCAAAAATTGTCCATGAAGATTTCTAGAGCTTCTTTACCATGTCTAATAAAATATACATCATGTAGTGTTGAAATATCATAGGTGCATTGCATAATCCAAATGAAATTCTTCTAAAATCAAAAGTTTCATAAGGACAAATTATGGAAGTCTTTTCTAGGTCCTCAAGTGCCACAAGAATTTGGTTTTAAATTCTTTCCTATGTTAAAGTCTGTTAGGACATTCGTTGGCATAGTGTCATTCTTCATTACAGATCCAACATCAAAATTTTTTCTTCCCTGAAGGGAAATTATTCTTGTTTTCAGGAGGTTTATGCCTCTTGTATTTTTTATAGTAGGATTTTATCTTACATCTATATTTTCCTGATATTCTAAAATCTCTTATATCATAACAGGTTTTATCATTTACTCTTATTTGTTTATATTCATTTCTTTCTTATCATTTAATAATTATCTAGCTTTTAAGGCTTCTTATTCTTTCTCCTAAAGTGTTTGGCATAGTCTTCCTATTTCTCTGATAACAACTTTCTATTAAGATCTTTTGTAATATTTCAGGTAATTTTTGGAAAAACATTTCCTTAAAAGTTGTTTGCATAGAGGGTGGTAATTTATGATAATACATTTCATATTTATAAATAAAAGAATCTGTACACATTGTAAATTTTCATATTAATTAAATGTCATTTGGCTTCATTGATTTCATTTTCATTGGATTCAGTGATAGTTCTTCTTTTATCTTCTCCAATAAATTCCTTGAATATTTCATTAATTACTATATCTAAATATTCTTTTTCTGTGAGACCATTCCCTTGCATTAATAAATGTTATTGGTATGTTAAATTTAAAAACCAAACTTTATTATTTCTTGTCATTTTATGACCTACTAATACCCTACAGATTAAATGACTTGTTTGTATAGTTTAAGAGGTTTGTATGAGTATACTCATACCACTGGCCCATTCTTCTAAGATTTTTTTCCTATCTCTTATACAATATAGATCTAATAGATTAGACTTATAATTATTATGGAGCTGGAATTCTGGTAGGATACTACATCTAGTTCTCCAATACAACCATTCTTTCAGTTTGGGTGGTTGTCTTCTTCTATTGGTAGTATCACTCTCTCCTAACCTTTGCCTATTTTATTTTTCCCTATGTTGGTCAGATGTTCTTTCTTGGTAAGAAATTGGTAATGAAATTGGTTTTATATACTCTTTTGGGGTCTTTATTTTTGATTCAGTATCAATCTGACTAATTATTGGCATATGATATTCCTCTTTGTTTGTACAATTTTTTTCATTTTAATGTCTTTCAAGTTCTTCATTAATTAGTGTTAACAACCTATGTAATTTTTATATATCCTTATTTTTTGGGTTCATAAATTGTTCTTCTAATTCTTTTCTATATTCCATTAAATTAGAATTATATTTTTTTGTTAGATTTTTCCTCTCTTATTTCTAGGAATCATAGCATCTGATCTCCTAAGTGGTTCTACTTTCAATCATTCTAAAGGATCATATTTATGACCTATAATATCATTGTTTCTATGTATGTTATATACATATTTTAGTAGTTATGTAAATTTCATATCTTGTTGTAATTTATTATAACCACATTCTTTTATTTATTTTAATAATTCTTTTTGTGTTTCGATTATACCTTGTAGGTTTTCGTGTTTGATTCTTGGACTAAATCCATTTCTTCTATTAAAAGTCTCAAAGCTTTCATTAATGTTGCTTGATTTTTTGCTACATCTACTAGACTTTCATCTATTTCTAACTGTATATTTTTTAATTTATCTTTAAACATTATTGTCTTCCTAATATAACATCAGGAACTAATGCTTTCATTACTTAAACTTCATCTTTTAGTTTTTTAACTTCTTCTATATTAGAGTTTCTTCTTAATGATTTATAAAAGTAAATCTTGGTATATTATTGGTTTAACTACATTATTTTTTCTTCTTGGTATCAGAGGTTTTTCCTTGATATCTAAGTGTTATTCCTCCGATATTTCAAAGTCCATTTGTATTTTTGGTTTTATTATTTGTCCAAGTTCCTGAAAAGTTTTATCTATTTTTATGAATTCATTATGTCTATGGATGATTTCCTTCTTTCATTAAATCTCTTTTTTCAAATTCATAAGCTAGACTTAATACTTGGTTTAAGTTTTTATCATAGATGTTAATAGAAAACCTAGGATATGCTATAAATTTTAACTTCAAGTATCCCAAATTATCATGGATCATTCCTAGTAAAACATATTTTCTATTTATTATTATATTATCTAACAATATTATTTTCATGGGTGTATCTATTTCTTCTCTAAAGTGAGCTTGTATTAATATTTATATTCCTCCTAAATAAATGTATAATTTTTTTTTCCTTTTGAGAAATTTTGGATAGTTTATTCAATATAGTTTTCTTATCAACTAATGATATATTATACCTTATTTTTGTATCTGTGATATTAATGCTTATTTATTTATTACTTATTCTATAATAAATTATGTTTTTTTTTTTGCATAATTTTCTTAAAGATGAAAATAATAGATCTTTAAATACATCTTTTTCTTTAAGATTTAATTTATTTTTTGAATTTTTTCAAATTTCTTTTTACTTATTATCATTTCATATGAAAAATATTACGAAATGTCTTTTATTTCTAATTATATTAATCCTTGATTTCTTATTATTTATTGGTTCTCTATTATTTCTTCTTCTATTTTTAGAAATATTACTATTTATTTCTATTAAATTTAATTTCTATTATGTTTGAGAGGTAATTTTGAATTTTTTAAAATATTAGAAGTATTTTTGAAGATATCTCAAAACTTGAAATATTTTTTACATTATTCTTATTTTATAAAGATCATGGTACTTTGCTCATTTTTCTTCTGCATATTTTTGTTTATTTGTACATTCAAGGTGAGTCTGAGGTTATTATATAAAATATTATTATTTATATATTATTTAACATCTTAAGTGAATAATATAAATATTAGATTTGGCGAGAAAAATAAGGAGAAGCATATGAACCTATTTTCATTTTATAAAATGCATTGAATTAAATCGTTTAAAATTTAAAAGTTTGAAACTAATTAAATTGACTCAAATATAATGTATATTAATGATAATAGGCAATTTTTCAAATAACACCATCTTTTTTACCTTTATTAAATGCTACTTTTTATTCAATTTCGTATCTTATTTAATTTATTTTTAAAATTGAATATATGTTTTTTGGTAGCCATCTATCATGGAAATTATTGAAGTTCCAATAATTTTTATGTTTTTTTAATGCATGCAATATTCTCTTTTACAAATTTTATAAATTAAAGAGGAAATCCAAGATTTATTGTTTATATCTTCACTTTTTTCTTACTTATTGATATGGTATGATGTAAGCAAAGAGATATAAATCATATATAATGAATTTCACGTGATTTTGTGATCATATATATATAAAAATATGTTGATATACGTCTCATTCAAACTGGCTGTAAGGATTAGATCTTGAAGTGATGATTTTTGGGTTTACTCTTTCACATTTCTTTTTTTTTGACAAAAATGTTAGTGTATACCATCAACTGATTTTGATAAAAAAAAATCGTTATCCCTTTGTGAAAATAACACAATTTTTTTAATAATAACAAAATGAAAATCAAACATGTTGAAGAAGAATCATTTTTGCCCTTACTTATATTTTGATAATTTAACAAAAGCAATTAATATTAAGATACTAATTGTTTTAAATGATAGTTACTTTTCGTTGATATTGTAATATGAAACTTGTTGAACAGGAGGCTAAAGTTTTACTATGTTATGAAATAAAAGCAAACACAATCGATCTCACATTTGTAAAATATGACAATTATTTTATGTTTAAACAAAAATATTTAACTTGCTATAATTTGGGTTGACAGGATATTACTAATAATACTATAATTATTTTAACATTGTCACAGTAAAAATTAAAAAAAATAAAATAAAATAATAATCGTATATATAATTTAGAAAATAAGTGTATTTCAATTATTTTAAGAAATGTAATTTTAATAATTTTCCTGTTATAATAGGGTAAATTTAGTTTTTTTTTTTTGTCTAATTTTATTGATTTTACTATTTTTTTTATAAAAAAATTAATAACTTTTTAATACATTTAATCTTCACATCCTGCGTGTTATTAACATTCAATTCAAGTTTTTATTAAAAAAGTTATCTAAAAAAATCAAAATTGATAATAAATGATTAAAATGTCCAAAATATTAGAATGATAAGGTGATTAAAGTACATTAATTTTAAGGAATGCAATTAATTTATCTAATTCATGAAAATAAAATTATCAAAATATCATATTACGTCACCCTATATTTTATGAATAATGATATTATCACAATTATTTCGATAACTCTACTCCTGTACGGATCTTGGCCCTCTTCTCTTGCTCTAGTTGCTTGGTAACAGTCCAGACTTCCCAATCACAAACAATTGTTTCTTGGTAAACGTTCTTCTTTTTGGCTTCAGTTGATAATTTTTTGAAATACCCGCTTCGATCTTCATGTTTACCAGTAAACACTCATTTGGATTTGGTTGCTACATTTTTCTGATGCATCTGTAAAACAAGTGAACATCAGAGGCTGCTTGTTAGGAGCTAACTTTATTATATTCCTAATGAAGGAATTTATTACTTGAGGGTAATGTGACCATTTTGTTTTGGTTATTTCATGTTTGGTGCGAGAAGCAGAGAGAGAAGAAGAAAATAAATAATGAGCCAGCCCCATATCTAAACGGACTCAACTGATCCAGACCACATCTTAAACGGGCTGGGCCGGGTCTGATACAACAACACAGTAGGCCTTTTATATTACTGTGCCTGCAGACGGGACTTAGCTAGCAAATTTTGCACCACTAAAGCAAGTGTTCACAAGAACACGTAAATGTTAGAATACTTGCTTCCAGCCAGCACTCTACTTTTTCTGCATTGCTTACATATCTGATTCTCTGCGTATGTTCCTGAATAAACATGCTTATAAATTCCACCTTTTTTTTTCCTTTCTTTTTGGATAAAACAACAGTAAATTTATCGATAGAAAATTTTATATGATTCAGACTTATAAATGATATTGATATCCATTTTATTAAATATTTTACATGAATACACTTAATTACATATAAAATATCTATTAAATATACATACATCCAGTAGAATTTTATCTTTTAACCTTACCACATCAATGATTAATTAACTAAATGATTTGTTTGTATTACTATCAGTAAAGTTGACTGTGACTTCCAAATATTTCATAGAAAGGGCCAACAAGGTTTTTGACAAAATGCTACATTGCTGTGTCCAAATTAAGTTGTTCAAATTTGACTTGCTACCTAAACCAGCTTTACTGAATTTAATATATTCTACCTAACAACCTAAATTTTGGAAGAAAAAAAATACCTGAGATGACTTTTCTGTGTATTGGCCAAACAAAAATAATAAATATTCTTTGTATATAATTTATTTATTATATAACCAAATAAAAATATTAAAGAGAAGAGAATTGATTAAGGTAAATTAATTAAGGAAAATATTAAGCTTTTAACAATGTCCTAAAGTTAGATAAATATTCTCCCGTGCAACTTGTAAAATATAATGTATCACTGCCAACCCTATCTCGCATGAGCACGATTACCTTAACCTATTAGTTTAGAAATGTGAATAAGCAACCATATTAATTAAATTATATCATATATATATATATATATATTAACATGTACATAAAAAAAATATTTTTATTTAAACAAACAAATCATTTAACAAAAAGAAAAAAACATAAAAACTAAATAACTCAATAAATTATTAAAAGTTTGTAACCATCCCAATAATAATTTTCTTGATTGAAATTAATTATTTTTAAAGTTTTGGTGGTTACAAAATTATTTCACGTCTAATCAATTTGTAAAATGCTTTCGTATTTGAAAAATTATTGATGGTTTTTATCAGATAATCGGATTAAATTGGATGTAAATTATTAAAATTTATAATGTATGGATTTATTTACATTTTTAAATCCATATAAATTCGATCTAAACCATGTTGATCAAAATATAATATTTTTATATTTTTCTATAGATTTTATAAATCCTTTTAGTAATTTTATTACACTCTATCAAAATCTACATTCTACTACATATAATAATAAAATGTGTCTATTATTTTTAATTTTTTTAACCATTTAAATAAAATTATTCGATACATAATTTTTTTCTTTTCCATTTCTATTTGGTTTTTTGCCAAAATTTTTAGCTATGTTCTAAAGTTAATTTACTTTTTTATTGTTTAAACATAGAATATTATAGTTTTAAAGTTTGAGTTATATAAATTTATAATTTGTATACTTTTTTATTAAAAATATTATGTGATCATAAAAAATATCATTTAATAGATTGTATGTGCTTTTTCTTTTTTAGATTGGATTGGATCAAATAAATGTAATATACGAATTGGTTACGTGTTATAAAATTCATAAGTCATACGAATTTGATCATATTATGAATGGATTAAAATATGCGGATTCAATTTGCTATACATAAGGATGGCCATTTTAATTGCAAATAAATGAAATTATGGTTATCTGTAAAAATCTAATGAATTTTTCTTGAAAATAATCGTAATCAAAGTGGGATAAAAATGTTTATTACAATATTGAAACTATGGTTAATCAAAACCAAATATATATTAATATTTTTTATACACATAAAATTACATAATAAATTAGATTTTAATAATAAAATACGTAACACTCGAAAAAGTTAATTTTAATTATATTTATTCTTATTTTTATATTTTTTATTTTACTTAAAAATATGTAATAATTAGTTAAAACATAAAAAATAATATTAATATTTTAAATAGAATAGAATACCAATTTAATCATTTTACTTATATAAAAAGTATTATTTATTCCTCTAAGTTAGTTTTACGATATGTGCCAAAAAAATTTAATAATTTTAAAATTATTTTATAAAAATAATTATCAAAGGTATCTCCATCATTTCACTATTTAATAATATCCTCGTTATTATTTTCTTCAAAAAAAATTATTAATAAAATTTTTATTAATATTACAAAAAATCATTATGTGGTTATAACTATCTCATTTTTTTAATCATATATAAATAATAATATCGAAATTATGTATTATAATAATACAAATGTTTAAATTTATCATTTTGCATAAGACACTTACACTTAACACGAGATCATGTGGTTATAATTATGGCATTTAATTAAAAGTAGATTTTTACACCATCACTTTCTAATAAAAATTATACATAATAATAATATTAAAATTATGTACTGTGATAATACTAATATTTGAACTTTTTTTGTACACGACACTTTATAGGAACTACTAGATTATGTATTTTTGATTACTTTTTTATCTAGTTATATATGAAGTAAACTTTTTCCTTAATTTTCAAGTCAAATTTATAACTTGACGTGAAAAATAAATTTTTAAAGCACAAATTTTTAATAAAAATACATACAATAGTAATATCAAAATTATGTATTGTGATAACAATAATAATACTTGAATTCTTTTTATAAAAAAACTACTAGATTATGTAGTCATATTAATCAAATTACATCTAAATTATATTTTTAAAGTATCATTTATATACAATGATAATACAACACTTTTAAATTTATACTATAAATTTTAAATGTAATGGTTCAACGATATCGTCGTCATCCCTTTTAAAAAAATTAATAAATTTAAAAATTAAATTTTTAGAGCATAATTTATATACACACAATAATAATATCAATACTCTTAAATTTATAATATGAATTTAAAAAATTAAATTTTTAAATGTAATGTGTATAATGATAATACTAAAACTTAAACTTACATTTTATACGAAGTACTCTACACTTATCACTTTACTATAAATTTATGACTATATTTTTTATCTAAACCATATATTAATAAAATTATACTTAAACTTATTTTTATAATATTATTATTTAGATCAATAGTTTTTTTTATAGATTAGTGGTTTAAATTTTTTATTTTTTTTAATAATTAAATATTTAAATATATTTGTACACTTTATATATATAAATAAAAGAAAATTATACTATATACTAAGCAATTTATAATATTATTTTAATTTTTATATTTGTATTATTTTTATTAAATAATTATTAAAAAAATTATATAAATTAACTTATAAGTTAACTTCTTATCTGTTGTATCATAACATATACGTACTTAATATAATATATTTGGTTTGTAAATATTAAATAATATAACATATCTATATTACATCTGGTTAGTATATCAAATATGTTATTAATTCATTAAATATAAGTGTATACTCGTGACTTATGCGAGCCACCAGCTTAGTATATCTATTAGTATTATAAAGGAGAATGGGTGGATATAGATTTATTTGACATAATTTTATTTTATTTTATAATTTTATAAATTTGATAAAAAAATGATACTTTTAGAATCTTTTACTCGTTTCAATGTGATACTTCTAGAATCTCTTACTCGTTTCTTCCTCTTCTTCTTCTTATGACATTTTTCTTTCCTAAACATTTTTATTTTATTTTGGTCGATAAAGAAATTTTTTGAAAATTTATTAATTTTATTACTCTTCATCAAACAATATAATTATTTATTTATTACCACTTTGATAGTTTTGTGTTTTTAGAAAAAGGGAATTACATTTATAATGAAATTGTGCATGAGAGAACTTACCTATCATTTTCTATGGTTCCAATGTTAGTCATAAAATAATTGCTTTTTTTATTGTCTTCTATATGGTTTTTTTAATTACTCTTGCATTCTCATATCTTCAATCAATGTATTTGAATTATGTCTTTAGCATCTAAGATATCGATACATACAATAAAAAATAAACAAATTTATATTATGTATATATTGAAAAATATGTCAAAAATTAATTAAAAATATACTGAAATTAAGTCAACTAGAACAAGTTTATGTAACAAAAAATCTCATAAACTAAAATTTAGATAAAAGTATATCACAAATTATATTGATTTTATTAAACCTAAAAAAACCAAAGAAACTAAAATAAACCTAACTAAAGAAAGAGAGAGAGAGAGAACAAACTCTTATTAGTTGAAAGATTTCTACTCAATTATTATAATTGAAAACAAAAGTCAAGTAAGAAAAGGGTTGAAAAAGATGAGAGATGATGACTAAGTTATAAAGAGAGTGCCAATAAAACTTTTATACTTTTTTTAAAATCTTAAAATCTAATTAAATATGAGAACTAACAACAATTTAAATTATTAAGATAGTTACAATAAAACTTTTATATTTTTTTTTGTTTTAAATCTTAAAATCTAATTAAATATGACAATTAACAACAATATAATTTTTTTACCCTTTATTTCTTTATAATATTCCATATAGTTTTACCTTCGAGATATTAGTTTTATGGTTTGTTTACATTGAACTACTTATAGATTTCAATATTGAAAAATGTTAGTATTTAACTACTATAAATCAAATAAGCTATGTTAGAGACTTCCATAATAAAGCTAACACCACCTATTGTGAATTTCATGTATTTTTTAAATTCTCATATCTAATTTATAGCAAAGGGTTTGCGTTCATATGTATGTAAGTAATGCTGTCTTTATAGTTGAAATTTAATAAATGAATTATTATTCAGTTTTAATTTTTTTTAAGTGTGTTAGCTCTTGTAAATTTGTTGTATTTTTTTTTTTAAATTATCATGTATTCAGGTAAAGGGTTGCCTTCAATTGTAGATAAGAAATGCTTTCTTTATATAACTTATTTTGTAAATTTAAATTTAATGAATTAGTTATTAATCATTTTTAATTTTTTAAATGTGCTATAATTTTTAAATATAATTTTTTTGGGTGTATGTTTTGTTTATATTCATTATAAAAAAAAGTCTGTTATAATATACAACATATTTGATTTATTTATTTTTACATTGAGAAAAAATATTTTTTAAAATTTTATTCTTTTATTGTATTTTTCTTTAATAGAAGTTTATATATTAATTGCATGTAAATCATGTAAATTTTTATTAGCTTAAAATATATTATTTCTTTAATAACTATACTTTCAACAATTAAAAAGAATTGAGTAGCACGTCTAGAGAGACTAGTATATATGGTATATACTTATTACATAGTATTAAATATCTTTATTATATAATTTTTATATATTTTTATATTTAATTGTGAAATTAGAATGTATCAGTATAAAAATAATACAATTATGTAAAAATTTAATAGATTAGAAGATATTGATTTAAATTGTACCACATATATATTTTAATCTATCTAAATTTATAATTATAAAATAATATATTTTGATTTTTTTTCATCTAAAATAAAAAATAATATTTTTATTTTAAAATATAATAATAAAATAAATTTTATAATAAAAATATTTTAAATATAAAATATTTTATTAAAATATTAATAATCAATTTTATTAAATAATTTATCATTAAATATAATATAATTTAATATAATAATTATACATGATTTATTATAATGTAAAATAAATATACCCATAAAAAGGTCGGATGGGTTTGTATGCAGGGATTTTGGTAGTTCTCTACTTCGCTGCAGCTAATGGAAAGTAAATTAAACCCCCCACCCCCCCCCAATAAAAGCGACACTTACCTAAATTTGGGAGTCCATAAATTTCAGTTTGTACCTGTCACTTCTTCATTTTTCAAAATTTTCTTTTAAATTTAATTTCCTTTTTTACTTTTAAAATTAATAAATATCAAAATTTACTTATAATAAATATATCATATTAACATTTTTATTATATTTATATATATATATATATTATATTATTACTATTAGTAAATTTTTAATCATATATAATTTTTTATTTAAATGACAATTCATGTGTTAATTACTTATACATTTAATGAAGTGGTATTAGAATAAGTTCATTAATAAATAAATCATATTTATATTAAATTTATTATTTTTATATTAATAATAATTAAATACATTATTAATTGTGTTAAATAATAATTTAATTTAATTAATTAATTATTTAGTATCAATTTTTTTATATAAATGAAGTTAATTATCATTTGTATCAATTTAAATTTACGTGGTGAATTTTTTTAAAAAGGTGTGATTCTTATTGATTAAAAAAATATATTATTAATTATCTTTAACATTTATTATTTATTATAATATTTTTATTTGAAGTATATTAAATGTTGAAGTATACACCAAAATCTATATTAATCTTTAAATAAACAAAAGAAAACAATATTACTATAGCAAATATTACTTATGATAACTATGTTAATTTTTTTAAGAAATTAAAAAAAATACATTTTAAATTTATAATAATAAAAATAATATTTTAGAACATTAAACGATGTTTAATGTTAAACAAATTTAAATGATCGTAGTTTAATATAGATATATAATTAAATAACATTTAAAATAAAATAACATATCAAATTTTTTTTAATAGTAAAATTATATGGAGTATACATAATAAATATTATTTTTATAATCATAGGTTTTAAGGGTATTGTTTTTACATTATTATCAAATTTGGGTTAAGTCTTAATAATCTCTCTTGATCCTATTAGTTTCTTTCATATCTTTTTGCTTTTAATTATGCTCTCAAGTTCGTTCATATTGATGCTTTTATGTTTCAAAAATGGTCTAACATTTCATCAAGTCACAGATTTTAGAAGATTTATAGATGATATATGCAAATTTTCTATAATTTCGATTCCAAGAGAAGCAAATACAATGGTGCATAATCTGATTCAATGATCTTTTATTTAAGGATACAAAGGAGTTATTTTCATTGAAAAGCTTTCATCTCAGGGTGATTATTAGACTGCTTAAGTTTCTCCAACTCCAGCGTCTACTCTTCATAGAAAAAAAAAAGACTGATATTAATTAACACTACTCTCATTTTATTTTTTACGTAACTATGAAAATATTTATTAAAGGAAGGGGGAGTATTCTTAAGCTCACACACTCTCCAAAATTAATAGGGAAATAATCTCATATAACATTTCAGTGTTGATGGAATCTTTTAACTTTTAATTTTATTATCATTTTTTTAATAGATACATATATATCTAAATAGATACGTATAAATGAACATATATTTAATTAAAAATTAAGTATCTTATTTTGTGGACATATTTTAATTTATTTCCTATGAGTGCATCATCGTCCGTTAAAATTTTGGTTAATTGTAAAACTATTTAATTTAGTTAGACATATGTCTAATTATGTTTCGACGAATAAGATCAAAATTCGATCGAATTCATACAAATTAGACAATTGTCCAATTCAATTAAAAATATGTCAAACTTGATTCCAACGAGTGACTTTCGTTGGTTAACCAAACTCCGACTAGTTTAATAGTTATTTAATTTTGGAGGATCAAATTAGATATATATTAAGTTAAAATTAAATCACAATTAATTAATAAAAATTAAAAAAAAAAGTGTGATTTTATATAAAAAATTAAATTTGAGGGAATCAAATTTTGATTAATATAATATCATCATAATATATAACTCAAATTAATATTGTTAAAAGTCTTATAATACATAAAATTAATTTAACTATTATTATACCGAGTGAGACGAGGAAAAGTTGTTTTATATTAAAAAATTTATATTAATTAATTTATTATATTATAAAATATGTTATTTAATTTTTTATATATTTATAAAATGTAATAAAAATTGATAAATTTAACTATTTATTTAATATTTTAATAGTTTTTATAATAAATATTATAACAAAATGTAATTTTTAGCCTCTATTTATTTATCAATATTTAAAAATAATATTATTTTATTTAAAATATTAATAAAAAATAATTTTTATCATTATTTAGTTTTTTTTTACAAAAATAAATGATAAAATGATATATTTTTTAAGAGATTAAAGTACTCATTTATGTTAATGCAAGTTACCTATGCCGTTTTTGAATTTAATTAAATGATGCCTACTTTTCTTTAACATGTTATTACTTAAGATAATGGGATCAATTTTTTCCTAACATATTATTTATCGCATAATTTGTGGTTATATATGGGCGGAACTAGGGGACTATGTGTGCTATGATCCCTAATTAGATAAAAAAAAATTATTAATATAATATTTTTAATATTTTTAAAAATAAAATAAGATATTTGATCAATCCTATTTTAATAAAATTATTATTATTATTATATATAAATAAATAAAATAAAATAATTAACATAATTATTTATACTTTAAAAATATATCTTATATTTATTAATTATATATAATATTTTTATTTATTATTAAACAATTTATAAAATAAAATTTGATTGTTTCTAATTGAAATAAATTCGGGACTAACTTGACCCCACTAAAAAAAATTTCCCTTGACTTTAGGCTATGGTGTGATTGTGTCACCTCAAAATTAGCCATAACAGCAATAATAAAAGTAAAGAAAAAAAAATATGCAAAAATTACTTGTCGTAAATTGTGATCCCATATTTCATTGATTTCATACATAGATTCGTGCTAGAAACCCTGAAACCCCAATCAGAAACCCCATATTTCCTTCTTAAAGTTGATCCATTTTTTCTAATAATTATTTATCTTTCCAGCGATTGGATACACAGAATTCTGTTACTAGTTGGATTTCCATATTTTTTATATCCCAGATTCCAATTGCGTCATGATTTTGCTCAGCTTTGCTTTCTCTATTGCCCTCTTGTTTTCTGTTTTTCTTCCGAATCAAAGGCTGTGGCAATTGTTGGATTGAGTTGCAGTGCAAGTTGGCGTTGTTTTGTGGAGTACATTGCTAATAGGGAGCTTTAGATTCAGTGGAATTACATAGCCATTTCAAGTTTGGGGCTGATTTGGTGAAGTGGGTTCTTCGATTTGTTGGTATTTAGTTTGTTTGATTTGAAGTCACTTCGAGAGTTTCAATAACTATATATATTCTGAATGAGAGGGTGAGGAGGGAGATGAGGGAGGTGCACAAGGGTATGTGGAAACAATGACTGGAGGGTCATTGGGTATTCGTTCAGGAAGTTATGGGTCTTTGGATAAACAGCTACAAAACGGAGTGTCGCCTATTCAAACTACACGTAAGCCTTCAAAGATGTTCAAGGAAAAGGAGAGATTGTTTCCTTGGATCTTCAAGTTTGCTGGCCGGAAAAAGGTCGGAATGCTGCTTCTTTGTGTCATCTCTGCTGCGGTTTTCGTCTGGGTTTTGTACGTTGGAAAAGGTTTGTCATTCCATAAATGACATTTTCTGCTTTTGGGGCTTTGGATTTTTTAAGTTCATTCCAGTATTATTGATTTGTTTCATTTTTCTTTTACGCCCAAGCCTGTGATTGATTCTGGGTTTTTCTCAGTTGGATTAAGTTAAGTTGGATTAGAAAAATGAAAGTTAAGTCATTCTTTAGCAGCTGGTACAGATGTTCAAAATTCTTTTGAATGTGCATTAAAGCATTGGGTCTACTAATAATATGTGCTTTTATATTGGTAGTGTATTACCCTTTTGGAGTATCAGGGTATGCTCTTTTAGGCTAAGTTTTGAAATGTATTATTGATATTGGTATCTGTCAGTGAAAGTGATCTATTTCTGTTATAGATTCTGAGAGTTAAAACTTTACATTTGAAGTTCTCCTCCAAAGTTTGAAGATGCTCAAATGAAATACATGAGCAAAGTTTATTCAATCATTGCTCTTCATTCTATGTGCTACCATTGATTATGACTTAGAGAAATCCTTATTTCTTAATTCCTGCACAGAAGCCTAGAAATAATGTTTGCATTTTGTCTCACCTTCAGGTGAAGATCCCCAAGGAATTCGTGAACAAACCATCAGCCTGAATGACACCTTTTCTGTAACTAATCTTGAATTTTTACCAACGAACGGAGTACAGAGTAAAAACAACATTTCACGTAATTTCCTGGGAATAACGAGAAATATTCCCATGCCTCCTCCTCCTCCTCCTGCTTTTTTTCTAGGATACACTCTCCCTCCTGGGCATCCTTGTAATATTTTCACTTTGCCTCCTCCACCAGCTGATAAAAAGAGAACTGGACCCCGACGTAAGTTCTACAAAACCTGTCTTGTAACTCTAGGATCCTTACTTTGATCTTTCATTTTTGAAAATGCTTTAGTTGGTACATTTTTATCAGCTTCCTTTCGATCAGCTTTTTATTTTGTTCCACATTGACAAGGAAATATGGGCAAGATATGATTAAGATGCCATGACATCAATCACACTGCTGAATATTGTTCTTTCTTTATGTTTTAGCTTGCTCGGTATGTTATCTTCCTGTTGAAGAAGCCATAGCTTTAATGCCAAAGGTTCCATCTCCTTCTCCAATTCTTAAGAATTTAACTTACATTTACGAAGAAAATTTATCAAGAGAAACAGAATTTGGAGGATCAGATTTTGGTGGATATCCGACTTTGAAGCAAAGGGAGGATTCTTATGACATAAGAGAATCAATGAGTGTGCACTGTGGGTATGTTTTCCTTATCATTTTTTTAGTTTTGTTTATTGAATTTGCATAATTTTTCCTGAAATGCTAATCATATTTTAGGGATGAAACATTCAATTGAGAAATCCTTTTCTTTTTCCTAAATCTACTCATATCTGCTACAATGCAATTGCTTGCTACATGATTCAGATTTGTCAGGGGGACTAAACCTGGAAGGAATACAGGATATGATATGGATGAAGATGACCTCCTTGATATGGAACATTGTCATGGTGTGGTCATTGCATCGGCTATATTTGGTAATGTTGAGCATCATTAGCTTTGTACTTTGTGAGTAGACTAATTCTGTGTTTTCTTAGCAAATAAGTCATTTGTATTCAGGGAATTTTGATGAGATCAACCAGCCGAAAAATATTAGTGAACATTCAAAGCAGACAGTTTGCTTCTTCATGTTTATAGATCAAGAGACAGAAGCTTTTATGAAGAAATCTGGTAAGTTGGATGGCAGTAAAAAAGTTGGGATATGGAGAATAGTTGTAGTGCGGAATCTTCCGTACAAGGATGCAAGGCGGTCTGGGAAGGTAGGAGTCAAAACATTTGGTAGCAACATTTTCTTAGTTCTTTTGGCTAACTATTAAAATGAGTAAAGAGTTGAAAAAGAAAAGAGGGTTGGTTGATCTAATACTAATTACTATAAACTTTCAAACACCCGCATATAAAATGGGTTATTTATTACTCTTTATATGTTTTATCCTAAAATAAACTTTGGGGTGATCCTTGTCATTTGAACGTTGTGTGGGCACTTTTCTATGTGTGAGTGGACAAATAGAAGCAATAGGGTAATCATGTTAACTTTCTTTTTTTTCTGTATAATTATTCTGTTTACAGATTCCGAAACTTCTATTGCATAGGATGTTTCCCAATGCTCGCTTTTCATTGTGGATTGATGGGAAACTTGAGCTTGTTGTGGATCCATATCAAATTCTTGAAAGGTATATTTGATTTTCTTATATCATTTTCTGTGCATTTGTTTGCAAGTCCCTCATAGATAAGTTGTATTCTCTTCGTCCTTCATGGCTTCTATAAGATTAAATCTGGCATTGTGGTTCTTGTTGTAGACGGATAATCAATTTTGTCTTTCTTATTGCAGGTAAACTTGATTTTTCTTAACTGATTATGAGATTCTTAATCCTTAAAAGCAAAAATTTACATGCTTTTCTCATTATATTCTGGGCCTGCAGAAATAATCTCCTATTATATGACCTATAAACTTTTTCGGTGCACTTCTACAGATTACTACCTTGTAGGCCTATCTCACATTTGTAAACAGTCAATGTTGGAAAGGGACAATTATTAATTAACCCTTTTCCTACATTAGTTTTGTTCTGATATAGGGAATTAGGGACATCAGATGTAATGTATGCATCATGTGGACAAGGTGGAGCTAGCTATTATCTACCTTCTGTTTCTTAATCTCTCTCTCTATGCAGCTTAACCTGTATCTTTTTTATTTCCCTCTTCATATTCATTTCAGGTTTTTGTGGAGGAAAAATGCAACTTTTGCAATTTCTAGACATTACAAACGCTTTGACGTGTTTGTAGAAGCTGAGGCAAACAAGGCTGCTGGAAAATATAACAATGCCTCAGTCGACTTTCAGGTTGAGTTCTACAAACGGGAGGGTTTAACCCCATATACTGAGGAAAAGCTTCCCATTACAAGTGGTGGGTGAAACCTGTTTTGTATCTTTCTAAGTCATATGTTTTGTTTTGACTTTTGTGTTTTATGGCTGTCTGGCACTCTGCAGATGTTCCCGAAGGATGTGTAATAATAAGGGAGCATGTTCCTATCAGCAATTTGTTTACTTGTCTTTGGTTCAATGAAGTTGATCGCTTTACCTCCAGGGACCAAATTAGTTTTTCCACTGTCAGGGACAGGATCCAGGCAAGGACGAATTATACAATCAATATGTTCCTGGACTGTGAAAGGCGCAACTTTGTGGTTCAGGTAATTATGTTTATGCATGTGTAGATTTGATGTTTGCACGGACATACTATTTCAGAAAAGTAACATATCTAACACCCAAAAACTCTAAAAAGAGAAAATAACATTCCTCTTAGACCAGCCCATATTCCTCCGCAATTCAAGCATATCCCTCTCCAATGTGGGTGCTATTTTTTATGTTCCTGGGGAAGCCAATGGTGTGTCACATCACTTAGCTAAGAAAGCTTGTAATTATGCAGAGCCTATAGTTTGGGTGGGTGTTGTAATGCTATGGCTGGTAGATTTAATTGCTAGAGGTGTACAAACCTTGATTGGGTTTTGTTACTATAGTTGTACAAGGTGATTGATGACAAATGAAGTATTTTGGTTGTGGAAAAAAATGTTTTGGGGTGGCCCTTTGTGTAATTTTTCAAATTTTTTTATAGATCAAACGATAATTGAGGTGCAAGATTTTAAACCGGTTATTCCTAAAGAGGTTCTAAGCATTTACCATACTACAAGGTGGCATCAAAGTGGTAATAGGAGAACTTAATAATGTTTTTTAAATTTCAAGACTTTATAATGGAATATACATCAGCTGGAATTTTACTTGATTACTGCACATAAATACGCACTATAGAGAGATTATTGATCACCTTGAACCTCCAGGAAGAATTTTGTAATATGCATATATGTTAATGCATACATGCACATGCAAATGTTGATGTGGAATGTGGATTGGGAACAAGAAATAAGAGAGAAACAGAAGTGAGAAGAAGTATGCAGAAATTAGGGTTAGGGGTTCGGGATTAAAGAAAATAAAATAGGGAAGAAATAGAATGGGGAGTAGTACAAACTAGAGAGAATGTATGAATTGTACTTGTAATTGTATTAAGCCCAATGAACAACTATAGTGAGCTATTTATAGAGCTCAAGGTGTAAGCATGAGCTAATTATTTCTTAACTACTAAGTAAACCAAGTCAACAATGCAATAGAACATTATAATTAAGTTTACAGTAAAGTATATGTGCCATGTAAGGCTTACAAAGAAATGAAACAATAACCAACAAAACTAACTAGCATAAACTGATGCTCAGTCTAGTATCCATCTTCAAATTGAAGGTGGTAGAACAACCATCAATTTGATTATCACCTTCAATTTGATAGGTATGGAAGAAAATCGAGACTTATACCCTAATGCTCAGTCTAGTATCTATCCTCAAATTGAAGGTAGTAGAACAACCATCGATTTGATTACCACCATCAATTTGATAGGTATGGAAGAAAATTGAGACTTAGGCAAAGCCTTAATAAAGGCATCATTAAGCTAATCTTCAAAGGGAGTGTATTGCACATCAAGAGTACTAGCATTCATTTGATTACGTAGGAAATGTCAATCAATTTCTAACATGTTTCATACGAGCATGTTACACAAGGTTGACAGTGAGATGCTTGACACTTCCATTGTCACAAAAGAGGATAGGAGTGTGATAAGATGGAACATGCAACTCATGCAAAATAGACTGAAGCCAAATCAATTTAGATGAGATCAAGGCTAGAGCATGATACTTTGCCTCTGCACTACTACGAATCATAACTTTTTGCTTGTTAGATGACCAAGAAACAAGGTTGTCACAAAAAAAAATGCAATGGGCTCCGGTGCTCCTACAATCATCATGGCTACTTGTCCAATCACTATCTGAAAATCAATAAAGCCAAGGACATTTGACTTTTGTAGTAACAAACCATGTGACAAGGAACCGTTAAGGTATCTTAGGACTCTCTTTAAGGTTACCCAGTGAGTATCTATTGAGGCATGAAGAAACTAACAGAGCTTGTTCGCAAAGAAAACAATGTATGATCTTGTAAAAACACAGTATTTCAAGGCTGTAAGAATGCTTCTAAACTGTGTAAAGGCATCCAAAGGTGTACCATCATATTGTGAAAGATTGACACTAGTACTCATGGTGTCTTAGCATTTTTAGCACTATTCATGCCTTACTGTTTTAAGAGAGCAACAACATACTTATGTTGACTCAAGTGGATGTAACCATCGAATCAAGATATCTAAATACCTAGAAAAAAGTTTAGATCACCAAGGTCTTTGAGAGCAAACTTTGTGTGAAGTAAACTTGTGAGTTCCCTGAGATAATTAGAGTCATCCCCTGTGAGGATGATATCATTCACATATACCAAGAGAATGTTGACCTTGATACCAACAAATTGAACAAACATTGAGGTATTCGCCTTTAAATTTTGAAAACAAAAATTCAAAAGAAAGATGAAGAGTTTTAGGAACCAAGTTTTTAGAGCTTGTTTGAGCCCATAGATAGCTTTGTTAAGTTTGCAAATAAGATCAGGTGTTGATTGGCCTTCAAAACCTTGAGGTTGATACATGTACATCTCCACCAAGTCTCTATTGAGAAATGCGTTATTAATATCCAGCTACTTTAAGTCCCAATTTGATGAAAAGGCCAAAATGAGCACAATTCACACAGTTTGAGGTTTAACTACATCAGAGAAAGTTTGAGTAGTTAATCATATATTTCTACTTATCTAAGGTACTATCACTCTTGAGCTTAACCCTAAACACCCACTTGGAAGAAATAGGCTTGTTGTTTTGGCACAAGAGTCCATTGTTATTCTTCACCAATGCATCAAACTCCACTTTCATAGCATGTTCCCTACTCAAGTATTCCCATAGCCTCAACATTATAAGTGGGCTCAAGTAAAATGGATTGAGCTGAGAAGGCAAATAGCTTGGGCTTGATTATACTTGCTTTTGATCTTTTGATCTTTTGATCATAAGGTGTATATTTGGTGGTGAAGATGAGACTTCACAAGATTGAGATACAAGTAATAAGTAAGATGAAACTGGAGAAACATGAGAACCAAAAGTTGATGTAGGAGAGATTGGTGAAGAACTAGATTGTGGAGACAAAGGTAATAAAGCTTGAAGAAGGGGAGCTGGAAACTATTGTCATGTGTAAGGCACAGCTATCCAGTGAAGAGCTTGGAATAGGAATTGGTAGCTAGCAGTCATTGGTACTAGAAGAAAGATTAGTAGTTGCAGGAGTGAGACTATGCATAGGGAAACACCTCTTCATGAAATATGACATGTCGAGATGTGTATAGCTTATTATCCATTGGATGAAAGCATACATAACCACGTTTTTGTGGTGCATAGCCTAAGAAGACACATTTTGTAGATCTAGGATTCATTTTGTGCAACATAGGGCCAAGTGTAAGGAAAGCATTGCGAACCAAAAACTCTTAGGAATGCATAGTCAGGAATCTTGCCATAAGATAGCTTACAAGGTGTCATGACATCATGCATTTTAGATGGCAGCCTATTCTTGGTGAATACATTTTCTTAAAAGTATGAATCCATAATTTAGAAGGAAGAGAGGCTTGAAACATAAGTTTTAAACCTTTCTCAAGTACTCTTCTTTTCCTTGACTTTAGTATTCCATTTTGTTCTGAGGTATAGAGGCATGTAACCCTATGAATAAGACCCTTAGCTTGCCACACGTATAACAAAGCCAAACTCATATCGTCCATCAGTTTGAACTTCCTTAAGGAAAAGAAAAAAACTGTCTTTCTACCATAGCTATAAACATGTCAAAGATAGAAGCTACCTACTTTTATGCTTGTAAGAAATATATATCCATTATAGTCTTCAATTAGAAGAAGGAAATATTTGGCACCTGTGGAAGCAACAACTGGTGAGGTCCAAATATTCTTGTAAATCAAATCAAAAATATGAGAGGCAGAAACATGCTTTGAATGAAAATTTTGTTTATGTGATTTAGTCAAGGAACAAACATTACAAGGACTAGCATTAATCTTTGTACAAGAAAAACTAGTATATTGAATAACACCACTAGATGGATGAGCTAGTCGCAAATGCCAAACAACATGATTAAGAGTCACATTATAGCTAATAGGTGGAACATCAGACAAACCAATAGAAGAAAAAATGTTACCATCACCAGTTGGTAATGAAGCATCCTGTAAGCAATAGGGACCATCACGTGTTAAACCTTGGAGAAGCATGTTCTGTGTGTGTTTCTTTTTAGCACAGAAAGAGTGAGCAGAAAATTCAATTGCAACATCATTGTCAGCACATAACCTTTGTACAGAAATGAGATTGCTAGGTACTTGAGGTGTGTGAAGAATATGTTGAAGAGAAAGAGGAGCACCATTGACACATACAACACTTGATCCACAGTGTTTAACTGGCAAGTTAGTACCATTACCTACAATGACAACTTCAGTGCCTGTATAAGGCTCAACAAATTGCATGCTTGAAGTGCTTCATGTAAGGTGTTGTGTGGCGCTAGATTCTAAAAGCCATTGATGTTGTGTAAACTTTGGTGACATGGAGGTTGAATCAGCTAGGAAAGTTGTAGGTGAATTGGAACTTGCATCTGCTAGAAAAGCAACAGGTGAACTATGCTCACCAGCTAGTAGATCTTTCAACTTAAAACACTTGTTAGTTGAGTGACCTGGCTTATTGCAGACGTGGCATTGAATCTTTGATCCAGTGTTATTACAAGCTTCTTTCTTTGTTAGGATTTGTGTTGCGTGGTAAAGTATTTTGCACATTATGTTACAAAAACTCATGTATGTTCTGGGTAGGACGTGATGGTGGCTTTATTGACTCATGAGAGCTATAAGGTCCTTTGCCACTAAGAGTACTCATAAAATCAAAGATTAGCTTGCATGAGGTTGTGCTAATCAAAGAACTGAGATTGATGCATTGACATGCGCTCATGAGAAAGAAGATAGACCTGATACTCATCAAAACTGAGAGATCTAGTACTCGTAGAGAGTGATGAGATAAAGGTGAAATATAGAGGATCTGAGCCTCTCATTGCACACATGATCAAGTCTTAATCAGGTGCAATTTCTTCGATGGTTGCCAAATGATTTGCTGTTGACTTAATTCGAATAATGTATTCCTCAATAGTAGAATTATTCTGAAGTACAGTCTGCAGTTGCAAGCGTAGATTCATGACTTAGAGCTAAAGAGAAACCATAATAGGTAGTTTCAAGAACATGCCAATATTGAGCTATAGTTTCCGGCTTCACAAGATTAGAAGAAGCATTCGATGAAACTTAGACAAAGATTCAATTCTTGTTAATTCCATTCAAATGAGTCCAGACTACAAATTGAGGATTAGAAATTTCATTTCCAACAAGAAATGGAGAAAGAATTGGATGTGAAAGATCAATCACTTTTTTCATGCCATATGCATAGATGAGTGGAAGTGATTGTTCTTGCCAAAGCAAGAAATTCAAACTAACTTGATCGTGAAGTTCATATTTGTTGGTGGAATTGAAACAAAATTGGTGGAAATAAAATTGATCACAGAGAAAGAAAGGTCTGTCTCATCTGCTATTGATAATTTTCAAGAATCACGCACATTTGCTAGAGTAGTCATTAGTGCTTGTTTATAAGAGCTTAATGGCTTTGATACCATACTACAAACTAGAAAAAAAATATATGAATTGTAATTGTAATTATATTAAACTCAATGAACAATTACTTTGAGCTATTTATAGAGCCCAAAGTGTAAGCATGAGCTAATTGTTGCTTAACTAGTAAGTAAACTAAGACAACAATGCAATAGAACATTATATGTTAGATCTTACAGTAAAAGTATATGTGCCATGTAAGGCTTACAAAGAAATGAAACAATAACCAACAAAACTAACTAGCATAAACCGACACATAGGGAGAACAAAAATAACAGAGAGAAATAAGATACTAAATACTCAAGTCTGAATTGAAGGCATTGCTTAGACACCTATAAATAGGTGTTCATATAATAATAATAATAAAATAATTTGTTGAACGAGATAACATGTTTAAACTAACTAATATAAATACAAATTCAAATAAAGGTAAATGCAACCCTAAGAGATTAAAATATTAAAATCCCAACTAGATAAGTATTAATAATTTATAATACTAATATCCTTATCCACATAAAAAAACACGTGCATTTTTGAAGTAATATTTATTTTTCCTTCTTTTTTTCCCTTCAAATGTAAATATCGTCCAAAATTTATCTAAGATTGAAATTCTCTCTTTCCCTCTCAAAGATCTCTTTCCTTTGACAACATCATAGTGCAAGTTGTTCATTTGAGTATGGTACTTGTGGGATGTGGCTATAGGGTATATTTAAGAAAACTATATTGTGTTCTATTTTGTTGAGCCAAAAAGAAGAAAAGAAAAAGAAGGCTATTTCTGTTTTGAGTAAAGGGTGTCTTTTATTTATGAGTTATGACCAGTAAAGCACTCTAGTCCCTAACCAATGTGCTCCATTAGCTCCATTAGCAAAGGTAAGGGACCTTAATTTGTTGTCCTTTACCCTTTCTGTTTTCTAAGGAACCAATTCAATTTTATTTTGTTTCCCCATTGAATCACACTAGATTATGTTTGACCTAAAAATAGAAAGCAGTTTTATCTTTTGGTATTTTTTTGCTTCTCTTTTGTATCTATCTGCCATTCTGCTTGTATATTTATCTTTCTCGCCTCCCTATCTACCTACAGAAATACCACAGAGATGTACTTGAGCGTCTGGCTCCTCCTCACATTGCTGTTGTTTCTCCTCAACGACCACCACCATCACCACCACCACCAGCAGCTGCAGCGACAATTGTTGAAGCCCCACTTAAAAGGATTCCTCAAAGGCGTGGTAGAGATAAGAGATCCGGATCGAGAAGGCACCGCAAAGTTGTTGCTGGTGGTCGAAACATCTAGTCGAGTTAAAGTTTTGTTCAAGCCATTTATATTATTCTTTTCCCTCTCCCTTTAAAAGAATTATTTATTGAGGTGCCGGAGGATTTGTAAAAGATGAGTGTTGTAGCTCTGCTTCACAGAGAACAGTCTCATTTTTTGCTACTCTTCAAATTTTCTGAAATTTACACATTTTTATTGTACTGAAAATTTATACTTGTAAATTAAATTGAGAAATAATTTTATTTATTATAATATTTTAACTAAATCATAAAAATAATTATTAATTTTATAAACACAATATATAGTTTATTTTTAGTAGTGATATTTATTATTTTATCTAAATATTTGAAAGTAACCTTATAAAAAATCAAACAATATAAGCAACGTTAAGACACTCTTTTTTATCTATGCTTTATACATAGAAAATATGTAAAATATATGTAAAAAGTTAAGAAGTAATCGTAAATTCTAAAAGTATAAAATTTTATAATTATTTTGAACATTACAAAACAAGTGAAAATTTTACAATAACTAATTTGATAACTTATTGATTTTATAGTATTAAAAATTATACGTTTTAAAACAAAATGAAAAAAATAATATAATTTTAAAAAATTAGATTGAACATGCCTACGTTGTTTTTCACATGTTTTTGTATTTTCATAACATCAAATAAAATCTATTTTTCATTTCAACCCAAAGATTTGGATCATGCTAAACGTTGTCTACTATATAAAAAAAATATATCAAATAATTGGACAATAAATTTGAGAAAACAAAAATATTTGACAATATTGTCTTGTAAACTAGATATAATAATTATTAAAAGTTCAAAATAACTAGTAATGCTATCCAACTATTTTAATTTTATAAAGAAAGTTAGTAATTTGTGAATTAATAATCAAAATTAAAAATTTATTTGTGAATTAATAATCAAAATTAAAAATTTTTGTAATTCTATTTTTTCATTTTTAATTAAGTAATTATGTGAATTATTTATTATTTTATAAATAATTAATTTTAATTAATAACATTTAAGTTTAAAAGAATTTTTATTGAAATAATTATAAGTAAAATGTAACTATTTTAATTTTATATAAAAAAAAGTTATGAAATCATAATTAAATAATATAAATTAATTTTTTTTTAAATTCTAGTTTTTAATTATTGTTATTATTTAAAAAATAATTAATTTTAATTAAAAATATTAAAATTTTAAAAAACTATTACCAAAATAATTATATGAAATATTTAACTTTTTAAACTTTATAAAAACAAAACTTAAAAAGTTATAAGTAATCCTAACAGAAGATTTTTGAAAATTTTAATTTTTAATTCATAATTAAGCTATTATTTTTGTTATTTATTATTCTAAAAAAATAATTTTAATTAACATTAAAATTTTGAAAAAATATGATAAAAATAATTATAGTTAATTTATAAGAAAAAAGTTTTAAATTTGTTTTTTTAGAATTCTAATTTTTAATTCTTGACTAAGTCACTATTTCTGTTATTTACCCTTCCAAATAATTATTTTCAATTAAAAAGATTGAAAATATAAGTTACAAATGTGTATTAAATAATCCTAACTAGATCTTCCTAAATATTTTAGAATTTTAGTTCTTAATTTCTAATCAAGTCATTATGTACATTATTTATTATCTTAAAAAAATATTTTTAACTAAAAATATTAAAAAAATAGATATACGAAGGGGTGGTTAAATAATTCAAATTTAAATCTTTTAGAGTTTTATTTTTTTAATTTCTAACTTAATCATATTATCTATTATTTATTATTTTTAAAAAAATAATTTTAATTAAAATATTAAAATTTTAAAGAAATGTGATTGAAAATAATTATAAGTAATCTTTATTTTAATAAAAAAATTATTAAATAATTCTGAAGTTTTTTAAAATTTTAGTTTTAATTTCTAAAACATCCATTATTTGTAATTTATTATTTTAAAATAATAATTTTAAATAAAAAATTAAAATTTTAGAAAATAATATATTTAATACATATATAATTAGATTAAGTTGGATTATGAAAGTTATTTTCACCTAAAAGTAAAAACACTTACTATTTTATAATAATTATAAGATTATATATAAATATAAACCATGACATGGGTTGCTAAGCTAAGAGTGCTCAAATGTGATACAATAATGTCACATCTTTATTAATACCAATAGTAATGTACTTTAACTCAATTATGTCATAGCTATTTTGTTCAAGTTTTCTCTGAAAACTAATCAAGTTGAAGAAGATTAATGACAGTATTTCCTTATTCCTCGTTTGTTTTTTACTATTTTCTTTTTTTCTTTGTATGAAATATAAATATAATCAGTGTGATTTTAATGAAAGACGTGTGACTTTTACTCCCTGCTTAGCAAATGAGTAACCATATTCTTACGTAGTTCACTTCATAATTGTATGATTTAATTACTTTATTATTCTTCAAACTTTAAACAAATTTTATAACTTGGACTTGAAACATCAGTCAATCTTAAGCTTTTTTTTTTTTTATTGATAACGATATTAAAAGAAGATGGGACTATGGATTCGTGAAAAATGTGTTAAGATGTAGTTTTGAATTTAATCATGAAAGTTTTAAATATGAAAACTAAAACAAGTTATATAAAACTTAATTTTTTTTTTCAAGTTATAAAATAAACTAACAGTTCTTCCTTTAAAAAATAATTCCTACAAGAAATACAAAAAGAAATATAAGAAAACGTCCTACTCAAGTTGAGCAAGAAGAAAAAAACATTAACAAAAATAATCGGGAGATTAACAAATCTTACCATTTTTAAAAATACACAAAGAAACTTTATTAAAAAAATCTTAATATTGACGAAGTGAACTTTATATTTAGATAAAAATAAATAAATAGAGAATTAAGATTTAAATATGAATTTATTTTTAATTGAATTTTTGATGAGGCATATTTGGTTATAATTTTTTCCTTTAATTTTCATTTCCTTAAGGAATCATTTTCAAAATATAAGATGATTCACAGATCTTTTAAAATAAAATTTTTGATTTTTAATTTTTTTCGTTTTTACTAAATTTTTGTTTAGAGAATAAATCAAGTTTTATGATTTTTGTATTTATAAATGTTTTAAGAAAATGATTAAAAATATAAAATTTATAAATAATAAACAAATATTTCTATGGGTTTGAAAATAGAAAAATGACTTTTTATTTTATTATTATTTTAAAATATATTTTAATAATTTATAAAGAGTATTTTGAAATAGAAAAAATATTCTATGCTTTTGAAAATAATAATTATACTTCTTATTTTTACTATTTATTGAATTTTTAAGGAAATTATTTATAATAAAATTAATAAAAATTATCAAATTCAAGAGATAATATTATAATAGAACAATAATAAGGATTTACTTACCTATTTTTCAGATTTGATCATATTTTTGTAGCCTTAAAAAACCTTTAAGGATTCTATAATAATTATTTCCTTTATAAAATTGAAAAAATATGTAAAAGGATAATGAATAAAAAAATGTATACCATAATCAAGGTTATTTATAAGAATATGTTGAAAAATATGTAAATTATTTTTTAAAATATTAAATATATTTATAAAATAATAAAACGTGAGTGATTTCTTCCATGTTAGCAATTTTCTATCGGCTCTTTCCTGGTTTTTCTTTTTTGTTTATTCCTCGAGAGAAAAGTACGATTGATGACAGGGAAAGAAAGGGAAAAAAAATCTTCGATTATGCTTTGGTTTATGTTTTTAACGATAATTTTTTTTATATAAAACATTTATTAATAAATTTATTTTCAGGTCTATTATTAAATTTATAAAAAAAAATCAAACAAATATTCGAGTTATAGATAATCGTACTTCAGGTATATATTTTATAACAACGATACATATAATTATTTTCATGCATTTAATAACATATGTTCATAAATTTGAAATTATTTTGATACTAAAATATTTATTTAAATTTTAATCAATTTATGAAATTATTAATTAAATATTTTTATGCGTGCTTTAATATTTTTAAGATATGTTTTAAGAAACGATTTTTTTAATATTAAGTTTTTTTTTTTTGAAAAATTAAACCAAAAATACACTTTTATATATATACACACACGCAATAAGTATGATATATATATTGAAAAATGGGTTGATTAATTTTAAATTAATATTATGTAAGATATATTTATTAGTAAATTTATTTGATATTTTTATCTTTATATAATTTCTTTTTAATTATATTTTTATATGTTTAAATTAAATAATTTTATGTCTGATAATAATTATTTGATTTAATGATTAAATTTTAAAGAAACTATTTTTGTTGAATTTATGTTTAATCTTTTTGCTCTAAAATTTGCTAGTTGATTTGATTTAAGTGACATATGTTTTGAATCATCTAATAAATATTACTCATTATTAAATATATTCTAGTACACACTCCGACACTTGTATTTTTGTGCTAACTCTTTTTGCAGTTGATTTGTGAACATATCTGATTAGCGATAAGCTTATTAAAACTTTGGTTGGAAACCATTCACGTTAATATTAGAAACTGTAAAAACAGAATTGAGACTCGTAAGTAAAGTACATTGGAGTAATATCCTAGAAAAGAAAGCATAAGACCAAGTTTGTACTTGAACATTTGATTTTCATAGTGAAAAGTTAGGCGATCTGATAGATTGGTGTTTTTCTTTTAGGTCATAGTTGTTGCTTAAGTTGTTTCTACCTAAAAATATCGTGTGTTGTTATTTTATTTTCGTATTTTATTCTTACACGTGATTGCATGCATGACTATTTTGTTTAAGTTACACTCCGACACTTGTATTTTTGTGCTAATTCTTTTTGCAGTTGATTTGTGAACATATCTGATTAGCGATAAGCTTATTGAAACTTTGGTTGGAAACCATTCACGTTAATATTAGAAACTGTGAAAACAGAATTGAGACTCATAAGTAAAGTACATTAGAGTAATATCCTAGAAAAGAAAGCATAAGACCAAGTTTGTGCTTGAATATTTGATTTTTATAGTGAAAAGTTAGGTGATTTGATAGATTGGTGTTTTCCTTTTAGGTCATAATTGTTACCTAAGTTGTTTCTACCTAAAAATATCGTGTGTTGTTGTTTTATTTTCATATTTTATTATTACATGTGATTACATGCATGACTGTTTTGTTTAAGTTATTAAGTTATAAATTGATAAAAATTAAAAGTAATATAATCATCATCTCTAAGTTAATTAGGTTAATATCTTATAAACTTTCGTATCTGTCAAAATTATGATGTTTACTAAGATGGGTTGGGACATAGTGGTTAATTTTGAGGCCATAAGGTTTTCTGAAAATTGAATCATTAGGTTGGTTGAGTTGGGCTGAGTTGATTTAAACATGCATAAATAGCAAACTATTAAGCTTTAGAATTTTGGTAGAATTTTTTTCATTTTTTGATAACCGATTTCTATTAGAATTGTTTAGTATGAAATGTTTGAGGAGTCTATTAATAAATATTAGTCCATGTTTTGATACAATATATTATTATTTTTTAATTTTTTTAAAAATATATATAAATTTAATTTTGCTTTATTAGGAAAAAAATATTGATCCATTATTTTTAACAAAATTATCTTTTAACTTTTTACTTATTAGATGAAGCAATATAAATTCGATATATATGCAAAAATATTATAAAAATCTAATTTGTAAATATAATGAACTTAAGCTACCACATTTTCTAAAAAAAAAAAGTAAGACAATAAGTCCATTATTTTTATAAAATAAATTTTATGATCAAAGATAATAAAATTGTGTTTTTTAACTAATATATATGAATCAAAAATATATTTTTATTAAAAATAACAAACTTAAAACCTAAAGATGAATGGACCGAATAAAACCTATAGGCAATTATACTAAATAAAACCTTTTTATTAACAAAGGGAGTTAGGCATCACTAACTCTGAATTATTTATGGGAAAAGGGAGTCATTATATATATTTTTGGGTTTGGTATTTTAATAATAATCTTATTAAATAAAATGCGTACATATGAATTTTGTATTATCAAAATAATACATTAATAACCCTCATATTTAATAAAAAGTATAATAATGGTCTAATATTTTTAAAAAATATAATTTATAGAAGAATAATTTTATCTTTATGAACTTATTTATTATTTTTATCATCTCTCATATATTTTTTTTGTCTATTTCATTTTGAAAATAACCCTGTCCATACTAACAAGTATCAACCATGTCCACTTTCACCATTTTTTGACCTATTCTTATCACGTACCATCACATTTTTTCACTCACCAATTACACTTTAATGTTTGCTACATAACAATACAAAATATTTTTTTTATCGAAAATAAAATTAGACAATTGCCTACTAACTCGTTTGAAGCATCATTTTTACCGATTATCGTCATCTCATTCCCTCTAATATTCTTGACTTTCATATCCTTTCTTAACCACATTGTGTTCAATCAAATCTATTTTCATCTTAAATTTGATCGAATGTAAGGTGGTGGAAAAAAGATGAAGGCATTAATAAGATAAGAGAGAATGAGTTGTTAGTAGTGGCAATCATGACTTCAATAAGATAAGAGAGAATAAGCTATTGGTAGTGCCGATCGTGAGTAGAGATGTGTAATTCAAACGTGATGGTGGTTACCTAATTACAAATTCAGTAAAAAAAAATATAACTTTTGATTTTTTTTAAAGCAAATAATAAAAGTTGGTTAATCAATAAAAAAATAAAATGATATTAGGGGTAAGACGGAAAAGTAGTGAAAATTGATGATAATTGCTAAGGTAGTATAAACAAAAATAAATGAAAAAATTCATAAAATAATAAATATTTTTATAAAATAAAATTATTTTTCTATAAGTTAGGTTTTTTAAAAAAAATGATTATTTTTGTACCTTTTGTTAAATTGAAGATAATTTAATAATATGAGTCAAAATGTATACTTTTTGTTTAATAATGGTACTAATAAAGTATCAATATGATATTTCTCTTACTAATTTTAAATTTTATATAAGTTTATTTTAGTTTAATTATTTCAAATTCATTATTTAAATAGATAAAAGTCATTTACCATCATAAATTAGATAAATTTGTTAGTATTAAAATATTATTCATCCAAAAATTACTTCTTTATTTTCATAAATAATAAATTTATCTCTCACTTTTTATAGTATTTAATTTATATATGTTTAAATGATAATCAAATTAAAATACTTAACTTATAAAATGCATGTGAAATCAAAATAAGTAAAAAACTTACTGTATATATTTCTAATATTTAGAGATTAAAGTGTAGATTTTTAAAAGCTAATTAACTCATAGGCACAGGCTACGTTACCAATTGGTCATTGAAAATTTTGCCACTCTTGTTTATTATTTTATTTGTTTCTTTTTCTTTATTCGGTTCAAATAATGATGGTTGCTAAGGGAAACTACTTGAGAGATGTTTGCAAATAATTGAAGCATTAACCAATGATGTAGCATATTACTCATTTTTATAGGTAATGCATATGATTTTCTCGCAAAGTTGGGGGCTTATCTTGCATGCATGGTTTCTATGGTATTTCAAAAATTTGTGCGCATTTGAATGCAGTTTTTTTTTTGTCAAAAAGAAGTGATGAAAACCACCTCATTTTTTTGTTGAATAACTTGCATAGTTGAAAAACGGATAAGATTATTAACTAATTTGACTCAAAGTCGATATTTAAATGCATAGTTGAAAATTATTTTTATATACATAAACACTTTTTTATACGTTTGACAATAAAATAAATTATATTTTTGATATTTATCGAATTATATTTATATCATAGAATTATTTTTTAAAAAATACACCTTACTTTAAAAATAAAAATAAAAACTATTTAAGCCACTTCAAAGCCAGACACACTCTTTGTTGAAAAAAAAATGAAATTTATTAAAAAAATAGATGTTGGGAATTGTGCCTTGTCCCACATTGCTCTTTTATAATATTTTAAAGAGGTATAAATAGTGAAGAGTTTGTTATTGGGATTGGTTTGAGGAGCAGAGCTTTTGTGGAAGGGGAGAGGCACAGAGCAAATGTGATCTGTCACCTTGTAGCGCATACCGTCCGTCGGCCAAATAGGCAGCCGAGTCAGTGCGTGTGAGTGGTATTTTATTTTTGGTAAAATATTCTTTTTAAGGAAATTTTTCCAACTTAAAAATGGTTGTTATATATATATATATATATATTTTTGAGAAAAAATAACTTAGTTATGTTCCTTTATTAAGAATATGGCTAGTTGTCTTAATTGAGAAAAAGGAAAATAAAAAAAGCCGTTGCTACGTATTTATTCACAAAAATATCCGTTACTAGATCTTTAATTTGAAAATGGCGTTACTTTTCATAACTTTCGAGAATACGTAGTTACATTCTTAATTCCTAGACATTCACCGTCTTTAATTTGATGTAGCATTCCGGTCTTCGTGCGGTGAAGTTACGAGAGCAATTACGATTACGAACATTTTGTTTATCCTGGGGACGACAGTGTGTTTGCTTGCACAAATTAGGCGAGCCGTAACGTCTTAAAGATAGCGACCTAGTCGCGACCAACTGATTACTTTGAAGATTAGCGGTAATATTATTGTTCCTACAACTTTGTTTTTATAAATTTGCATCAACAATTTTAAGGCGTATTCAATCTGCCATATCTCTTGAAATGCTAGCTAACGATCTAAACAAACCATTCGTTTGAGGGATTACACTTTAAAAGATGGAGACAAAAATGTTGTTTTTCTTAACCATGAAAAAGTCGTTTACGCTCTTCTTCTTGAAAAACCAATACAATCCAATCCTCCTTGGTGAAACTAAAGATTTAGGCCTGGATTGAAAATGATTTTCTATGCAAAAACTATATTCTTAATGGTTTAGCAGATGACTTGTATGATTATTATAAGCTGATAAGTCTGCTAAGGAAATTTGGAAGACTTCAACGAAAGAAATACGACCTTTGAGGAAAATTTGGAACTAAAAAGTATCTTTGTCGGTAGATACATGAAGTTTCGGATGATTGATGGAAAATCGATTGAAGCTCGATCACGTGAGCTGAGAAGATAGCACGAAATAACCCGAAGGTATGACTTTAGATGAACAATTTCAAGTAGGCCCCATTATAATAGATAAATTACCCCTTGCTTGGAAAGATTTTAAGAATACACTTGAGGCATAAAACTATGGAATTTTCTTTAGAAAGTCTTATAACACGTTTAAGAATAGAAGAAGAAGCTAGAAAACAAGACCAAAGAGATGAAGTACTTGTAGTCTCAAATAATAGTACCAATAAGAAACCTTCTACAATTAAAAACCTAAAGGTAGAAATATGAAAACTTCATAATCGTAGTAATAATCAAAACCGCCACCACTGAAAATAGAAATAAAGGCTATCCTCCCCGAGGAATGGACCTCGACCCAAGAAATAACACGTTCATGTGTTATAGTTGTAATAGACACAGGCCCTTGCTGGAGTAAAGCTTGAGGAATCTTGCCACGCAGGCGAACTAGAAGATCAACTTATTGCTATGATATACGAAGTCAATTTTGTTGGTGGATCAGGGGTGGTGGGTAGAACAACGGGTGCTTCTCGCCATTTTGCTATGATCGAGACATGTTCAAATCCTATTAGGATTACGAGGATAAGAAAGTCTTCTTTGGGTGACTCCCAGCTCCACTTTAAAGTTCTTGAGCTGGTGAGGTGGTTTTGAAGTTTACCTCTGGAAGAAGCCCATCGTCTTGAAGGATGTCCTGCATACTCAGAGATGAAGAACTTAGTTTCGGGCTATCTTAACAAATTTGGATTTACTCAAACCATAGGCTGATTTATATACTATAACTAAAAATAATATATTTGTTGGGAAAGTGCATCTTGATGGCATGTTTAAATTAAATGTTGAAATCAATAAAACTTCTTCTTCTTACATGTTGAGTTCTTTTAATATTTGGCATGCTAGACTATGTCATGTTAATAAGCATAATCAAGAATATGAGTAGTGTAGAACTAATTCCTAAACTATCTTTAAATGAATTCGAAAAATCTGATTTTTGTAGTCAAGCTAAAATACCCAAAACTTCACATAAATCAGTAGTTAGAGAATCAGAACCTTTAGAATTAATTCATTCTGATATATGTGAACTTGATGGAAATTTAACAAGAAATGGAAAGCAGCTATTTTATAACTTTTATAGATGAGTGTCAGATTACACTTATGTATATCTAATGAAAAATAAAAGTGAAGCGTTTGACATGTTTAAAATATATTTGAGATTGAAAATCAACATAAAAGACAAAAAAATAGGTTCCGAAGTGAAAGAGACCCTGACTATGATTCCAATATCTTTAATGATTTTTATTAAACTCATGGAATCATTCATGAAAAAAGTGCACCTTATTCTCCTGAAATGAATGGCAAGTGAAAGAAAAAATAGAACTTTTACTTGAATCAGTTGTTGCAATTTTATTAAACTAAAGTCTTTGCCTCGTTGGGTGGGGAGAAATTTTATTATGCTTGTTTGCTATGTGCTAAATAGAGTGCCTAAATCTACAAATAAAATTTCACCATATGAAATTTTGAAAAATAAGAAACCTAATTTAACTTATTTTAAAACTTGGGGTTGTTTAGCCTATGTTAGGATCCACGATCCTAAAAGAAATAAACTTGCAAGTGAAGCGTATGAATGTGTATTCATAGGATACGGCTTTGAATAGTAAAGCTTATAAATTCTATGACTTAAAAAATCAAGTAGTTATAGAATCAAATGATGACTTTTATGAACATAGGTTTCCACTTTAAAATTAAGAATAGTGGGGCTCGTCTTACAGTAGTTTACCTATACTAGAACTAGTGATCAAGCTGAAGAATTAAACACGAAATTAGAAGAAGTAAACGAGCTCGAACCACTAAGGATTTTGGGTCTGATTTTATGCTTATACCTTAGAGGAAGATCCCAAACTATTAAAGAAGCATTATCTTCTTTAGATGCCAACTTATGGGAAGAAAGCCATAAATGATGAAATGGACTCACTTGAGTATAATAAGACTTGGCATTTAGTTGACTTACCTCACAGGTTGCAAAACCATTGGATGTAAATGGATACTAAAAAAAGAAATTGAAGCTTTGATGGTACTATTGAAAAATATAAAGCTCGTCTTGTAGTTAAAGGATATAGGCAAAGGGAAAATGTAGATTTCTTTGATACCTTTTCACAGTTACACGAATAACTTCTATGCGTGTACTTTTCTCTCTATTTGCTATCTATGATTTAGTAGTACATCAAATGGATGTTAAAACTGCTTTCTTAAATGGTGATTTAGAAGAAGAAATTTATATGGATCAGCTTTGAAGGTTTTGTTATCCCAGGGCAAGAAAATAAAGTTTGTAAATTAGATAAATCTCTTTATGGTCTAAAGCAAACACCTAGCGATAGGCATGAAAAATTTGATAATCTAGTTATCTCATTGGATTCAAAATAAATGAAAGTGACAAATGCATTTATTATAAATTAGAAGATAATATTTGCACTATTATATGTTTATATGTGGATGACATGCTTATTTTTGGATCAAATATTTATGTTGTGAATAATGTCAAAATATTGTTAAGAGCTAATTTTGATATGAAAGATCTTGGAGAAGCGAGTGTAATCCTTGGTATAAAAATAACTAGGTCTGAAAAAGGAATTTCTCTAGATCAATCTCACTACATTGAGAAGATCTTAAAGAAATATAATTACTTTAGCGTAAACTGCATGTACTCCTTATGATCCTAGTGTAAAGTTGTTCAAGAACAGGAGACGGTGTTAGACAAGCTGAGTATCGCGAGCATCATCGTGGTAGCTTACGTTACGCTCTTTTGATTACCTTAGACCCGAGACATAGCTTATGTTGTGGGACTACTATGTAGGTTTACAGTGAACCTATGTGTAGAGCATTGGAATGCTATTGAAAGGGTTATGAGATACCTTAAGAGAAGCTATGAACCTTGGATTACATTATAATAAGTTTCATTTGTTTTAGAAGGATACGGCGTGCAGTGGAACACTTTATCGGAAGACTCCAAAGCGACTAGTGGCTATATTTTTAACATAGCTGG
The DNA here is from genome assembly GCA_033030585.1 of Hippophae rhamnoides. Taxonomy (NCBI): domain Eukaryota; kingdom Viridiplantae; phylum Streptophyta; class Magnoliopsida; order Rosales; family Elaeagnaceae; genus Hippophae; species Hippophae rhamnoides. Next base: position 63,289,818 of record CM065427.1, on the reverse strand, counting down.
TGGGCATTTTCTGGAAGTCTAAGAAACAAACAATATTGGCTCAATCTACGATAGATGCGAAATGATATGTAGCACGCTAGTGAAGAAGAAGCGAGGCGGCTAAGAAGTTTGTTATTTGAGATCCCTTTATGGGAAAGACCGATACCGGTGTCTTGATCCCGTGATAATACCGCGCGTCTATTGCAAAGATTGACCGTTACTACAACGGCAAGAGGCAACAGTCAATCGTCGTAAGCATGAAATCTTAGAGAATTTCTCTCAACGGGAGGCGGTAGAGTGGATCGTATATGCGTTCGATGAAAATTTGGCGAGATCCTTTGTGAAAGGATTACCCGAGATAAGGTTTTCAAAACCTCGAAAGGAATGGGATTAATGCCACTTAGAATGAAGAGTCACTTATGATGGTAACCCAACTTATAGGTGGAGATCCCGAGAAATAAGTTCAAAGGGTAATAACAAGTCATGAAGTGATATGAGATGTATAAATGTACTATTAATCAAATCTCATTCTATATTGTTATAAGCATGAAGTCTGAAGCGATAGAAAAGGATGAGTTATTTGTTAAACTCTTAATGAGTTCTATACTTTCATGTGGAGTGGAGTACATAGCTACGGAGTACTTTCTTGATAGACTCGCTATGTGAATGTGGAAGTGTGGCGACGCTTTCTGTGCAAATTTTTGGGCAAAATTTACTAGAGCGTTCACTATCTTGGGATACACGTGTATGGTAAAAGCACGGGCTTTTGAACTACACCTTGGAAAGGTTGTGTGTGTGATGATTGTTAGAGATAGAGTTCAAAACTATGAGTTACTCTAGTATATTCTAAAGCATCAACACTATTCAAAGGTTGGTCGATAGACACCTTTTTGCTTATGCCTGATCTTATAATTTTTAATTGATCGGTTGCTCGATGAAAATTATTTTTATATAAAATTCAAGTGGGGGATTGTTGAAAAAAAAATGAAATTTATTAAAAAAAATAGATGTTGGGAATTGTGCCTTGTCGCGTGATTGCTCTTTATAATATTTTAAAGAGGTATAAATAGTGAAGAGTTTGTTATTGGGATTGGGCGAGGCACTTGCTTTTGTGGAAGGGGGAAGGGCACAGGCAAATGTGATACCACTGCAGCCTTGTATGTGGCCCGTCAGCCGTCGATCGTCCGGCCGTGGAATCTTACGGCCGTCCAGGATCCGTGTGCGTGTGTGAGGTGAGGTGGTATTTTATTTTTGGTAAAATATTCTTTTTAAGGAAATTTTCCAACTTAAAAAATGGTTGTTATATATATATATATATATATTTTTGAGAAAAAATAACCGTTATGTTCCTTTATTAAGAATATGGCCGTTGTCTTCTTAATTGAGAAAAATAAATGATTTAACAAGTATTTATTCTAAAAATATCCGATTACTCGTCTTTAATTTGAAAATGGTAGTTACTTTTCATAACTCGGAGATAATAGTTACATTCTTAATTCCTAGACATTCTGGTTTTATTCATAATTGCTACACGTTTTCTAAAGCCTATAAAAGGCTTGACTCTCATTTTAACATATCAATCAACAATCTCATCTCACTACGAAAAACAATTCTCTACAATTTCTACAATTTTAAGTATTCTTTTAGTTTTAGAACAGCAACAAATTTTACGGTGTAGCATTCCGGTCTTCGTCGATGCGGTGAAGTTAAGAGGCAGAGATTACGATTAAATTTGTTTTATCACCAGGGCAATTAGCAGGTGTGTTCTTTGCACAAATTCGTAATGACCGTAAAGCGTCTTAAAGATAGCGGCGCAATTTATTTCGCCTGCAGCGATTCTTTGAAGTTAGCGGTAATATTGTTCCTACACTGTTTTTATAAATTTGCATCAACACTCTTTAATTGTTTAATATATGCTGTTAATATGGCTACTTAGAAGTTTAGTTTCTTTATAAAAAAAAAATAACAATAACAATATTGGAGCGTAAGTTGTCTTCTTGTGAGTATTTTTATTTGTATATTCTGATCCAGTTTTGCATACTTTTTATATTATATAATATTTCAAATTTCTTAATAAGTTATTTATTTATAAATATAAGAAAAATTAATATCTTTACAAACAAAAATAGACTGCTTTGAACTTTTGAATGGGCAGAAAAATGGGTAACCGATTTAAGACTTCTCAATCGGTATTAATTATCTATGTGTGTGATAGAATGAGAGGCCTAATATGCTTGTTTAATTGTTTTGTTGGATTTATTTTTCTTGTACTTTCCTTAAAAGAAAAGGCATCGCTCAAGCAAAATAAATAGAATTTTACGTTTTCAAGTATCTGTAAAAACTTTTAAAATTCTTTTCGTCAAGAAACACATTATGACAGAAAGCCACCTCTTAGGCATATATGGAGTAAATTTAAAGCACAAAACACACGCAATATTTTAGCATGGTTAAAAAAAATTAAAAATTAAAAATAAAATTAGCATGCTAATATAATATATATGTAAATAGATTTGTCTATCTTATCTCATGTCTCTTTTAGTGTTTCTAATGGTTTCATGATATAATATTTTCGCATTTCGTTTAAATATTTTACATTTTATTTCACCATTTAAATAGTAGTTTTAATATATTTTAACTTTAAACATATATTGTATCATTTTTTTTATTAAAATTACGTTATAAATAATCATCTATAATATTTTATTATTATTATTATTTGTATTTTTACTTATCTCACTTAAATCCATTAAAGATAAATAAGTTACATATCAACCTTCTATGTGTTTTTTAGAGTCATTGGCTCCTTCCTCTTATAGGATTTCAAACTCACTTTTTCTTTTGTGCTCAAAGTGCCGCTCTCTCTATTCCTTCATCCCCATTGCTCTTTCACTCCACCTTCATCATCTTTATCATTTCTTTCATAGTTTTTTTTTGTTGATTTGGGTCAAATAAGGATTTAACTCTTGAGATCCTTATAGAGTTTTCAAGACCATCATCACTAGTCTTGTTTGTTCCCTAACGACCTATCTCACTACATGTTTTTGTTTTTTGTGGTGTTTCGACTGTCATTTTTGGGCTCTTGTTGTGGTAGGTTCCTCTTGCTTTAGGTTCTTCATTTTCGTCTAACAATCATCATTGTTTGTCGATTTCAACTGTCGTTTTTCATCTTTTGTTGTGGTGGGCTTGGTTGGTGCTATTGTTGATGCATTATCTATATGCTCAAAGTTTCCCAGCTCTTTGGTTGTTGGTTTTGTCGCCTTCAGCACCAGTAGTTCTCACTGGTGTTTTACTAGTAATCCTCAATGTGCTCTGGGATGGATTCAATGCTGGTGAGTTTTTGGCTAAATGGGTGGTGATTTTAGCTTAATTGGGTGATGTTTGTGTGTTAGTTGTCCTATAGTTTTTGGTTTATTTAAAAAGTATGTTGTTCTTTATCAATTAAAAAACTTTTTTTCTTATTTCATGTAATTTGTAATTAAAGCGTTTGTTAAAACATCTTTAAGAAAATCTCTTTTAGTAATCATTACAATCAAATTTTAATATCTATTACTATTAAAAAAAATTACTATTCCGTTACTATATAATCAAACATTAAGATAGATCGCAACATGAAGCTATTTGTTAAACGCTCATAAATATTTATTCAAAGATATATTAATACTATAATAGATGTTGGTTCAGATTGTAATTGTCTTTTATTCAATAAATTCTTGAATCTTAATATCAAAAATAAATAAATAAATAAAATATCTCAATTAATAATGTTTTATTAACATCTCATTCAATTAGAAATTAAATAAAACAAAATAAAATGAGTTTTAAAATTAATAAATTGTAACGTGAATCTCATTAATATTTTATTTCAATTTATAACAATATAAATACCACATGGCCTCCTTACGTTGTCATGTATTTTTCCCCAAAGTCTTGATGCAACAAGAAGCAGTATAGCTATGCTATGCTACGTTCTCATAGCATCGTAATCTATATATTGCAAAGGAAGGTAGAAAACAATCTACGCTCGGAAAGATAATTCCGAGAACTTGATTAAAAATAACATATAGTTACTTCATATAACTAAAAATATAGAGAATTGGCAAAGCACCAACTTCAAAATGAAGTAACACAATCTAGCCCCACCCTCAAAGTCCTCTTTCTACTCCAAGATAAACAATGGCATATATAGGCTAAAATAGACGCCAATTCCATACAAATAATAATATTTATAAAAAAAAAAAAAACAACTTCAAATCTATGTATAAGGATATGAGAAAAATGATATCAGAGTCCAGATGTAGCATTAACGGGACAGTTTTCAACTCCAATGAAAGTAACGACGAATCAATATCTTACAACATCCTGAAGGCAATCATAGAAATGATCTATTTTAATTTTATCTTTACCCGAGAATATTGCCTCTGCAGATCCACCTGTCTCACCTTGTGCTGCCATCTCAATCAACATATATAGCTTCTTGATTGTCATCTAAACAAAACAGTGTCAGAAAAACAAACTATTGATCAGTATTATTATTAACATTAGAATACAATGTAATAATCGAAGGCCTTTTTATTAGACCATAATTCAGGCTTTATGAGCACATTCCTCTCAAAATCTGATTATTTCATAATCAATATTTGGTAGCACGAATCTACCGTTTTCATGGCAAATATTTACATAAAAGCAACCTCAATAATTGACTTTTCTCATCTCTGTAAAATCACAGATCTATCTACAAGATGTAAGTTACTCAATCTTATATTAACTGACTTTTGGCTACAATTTCCAAGTTCCTAAGGGCTAAGGGCTAAGGACATGCAGTGATGTATAAAAAATACAAAAATGCATATAGAACAGACAAGGTATAAATTTACACAAGTCTGGCTAACCAAAGTAATAGTAAAGTATAAACTTACATCATTCAGTGCCTCTGCAGCTGCATCAATGTCTTCCTCAGCAAAGACATTCAATTGTTCAAGTACCTGGACAAGATAGATGCATTATTGATGTACGTACAAACCTTACAGTTGTAGGAAGAAAAGGTTCCACATAAGAACGCTGTGTACAATAAATGAATTGGCAGCTTGATAAAACATGCATGTAAAGAAAATAAAAGGTGGTGGGGAGACGTTTTAAGCTAGCTGATTTGTCCAAACCAGATTTTGACAAGAAACATCAATAACATTATATGAGTAGAAGTTTAAGTTTTGCAAGCTTTGAAAATGCTGAAACAGTAAAGTACATTTTTATTCGCACAGGCCTAATAATTAATGGCTGGAGCATGGCATAATAGTGTGAAAGACAAACTGCACTTGACCAACTTTATGTAATTGTTTGAATGTAAATTGCTTTCTGACAAGAAAATTGAAGTGTGAACGTAGTGACAACATATTAATTGAACTCCCATAAAACATAATACACAAAATAAACCATAAGCTCTAAAAACCTCTGAGAAAAATAACAATTCAGACTCCACTGCATGATTTGTAAAAACAAAATGTCAATCCTTTAGTATATAGTTGGTCCTTAAAGCAAAGGCCATTAGAAAGCCAGACTCTATGGGCTTAACTACCTGATGATCCCGATACCCAAAAAAAAATATTTGGTGGAAGTCATGATCAAAGAGTATAAAAATAAATAAATATTAAAAGCAGGGCTCCTAATATACTAATTGGTGGAAGTCATGATAAAAATGCAGAATTAATAGTTACCTTCTTTGCATCAGCAGTCTTTAGTGTGGGAACATGGTAGGTGACGGAGAAAGCATCACAGAAGCCAATTGAATCTAGAAATCCCAATTCACTTGTGGTCCCAAACACAAGAAGCTTTTTCCCCTGAGCAGTATAAACAGATCAAGTACATTAGAGCCCTTCAGATAACAAGGGGAACAGTATAACTTATATGAAGTTTCTTGCACATAATATGTGGCTAGTCTATTGATTTGGAGATTAATCATCAACCCATCATATAGAAAGAAAAAAATGCTACTGTTATCTCCCCTAACATCAAGATTAAGATAGCCTATCAATTCTTCCCCCCCCCCCCCCACCCCCACCCCCCAAAACACCCAAAAAAAACAACAAAAAATTTAAAAAAAAATATTCAGTGAAATGCAGGTCTTCTTAGTTTTTAACCAATGAGTTTGCAACAGGTAAGCAAATCTATTTTAAAATTGATCTAGCCAATGACAAAAACAGGAAGCTTAAAAACCTTTGGAGGCAATCGCTTAAGAAGAACAAGAAGGGTCTGAGATATCAAATTTGAGAAGCGAGGCCCAATAGCAACATACTCGAGTAACCTGTAAAGAGAATCGGACAAGCCATGATGTCAAAATATCAGGAAGGAAAAAAGACAAAGGGAAATAAAAAATTAAAGAGAAGAATGAAAGAAAAGGATACAAAATCCAAACAATAGTTACATAAGTTTGCAAACATTTAAGGAGCTGTTGGTACCTTTCAATGTCGTCAAGAATAATAATGCTCAATGGTGACTTGTATGCATCTTCAAAGACCTTTGAGAAACAAACATACAAATATAAATACATAAAGGAATTAAAAATATCTCCTAAACAAATATATTAGGTTTACAAAAGTTAAATTTTATCAAATTATAAATTTCTCCCGAAATTGTTAAAAATAGAATTACAGTATATGAGATAGATGGAAGTACTTCATCCAGGTTAGAACGTAGAAGTAACTATTTCTTACTTATAGAGTTACAATTGCTAAAAAGCATTTAAAACACTGAAATCCAGGCATTGACAAACCTTGACAATTTGTGCACACTTGGTGCTCTCATGAAGACCAATCATGGACTCAGCCGAAACCTACACAAAGAAAAAGAGTAAACATATTGTACAATTGGTAGCAAAGCATGAGTTTGAACCATAAAATATATAGGTAACCAAGGGAGCCATATGACACAGGAGCTTACTATCTTGACATAGGGAAAATCACTGTCAATGCCAACTGTAGCTGCTAAAGCAGTTTTACCACTGTCCAAAATGGGAAAGGTTTAGAATACTTCCAAGTTTAATGAGATACTTTAAGAAAATAAAAAATAAAAAAGAACACGTGCACCTTCCACTAGATCCTTCCAAAAGACTCGTGACAAGTGGACTTCCTCTGCTAACTTTAACTTGCTCCACAAGCAACATAGCCCTTTGATAAATGTGCTTATTTCGGTCACCACACTCCACAATGCCATTTAGTCTATAAACCAAGTCATGGCATTATTTTGGCTACAGTTTTGTCAACTACTGAAATCACTATAATATATGCAGATTCCACCCAAAAACTCATGCTAATTCATATTATCAGGAAGAAATAATTGTCACATGTTAAAAAAATTTAGGAAACAGAATCAAAATTTTCAAAATTTTATGAACCATGTGCAGGATAAATTTGAAACCTCCTCTATTGTTCTAAAGGAATGATAAAAACAGCTATCTGCAACCATCATCAAACCCTAAGCTATTTTAGGCATAACTAGACACATTAAACAAGCAAACCAACTTTGAATAAATTGATCAGCTTAATTAACCAATTTAATGGTCAAACATATTTAACTATAATGCTACATGATCCATAGACTGCTTACTACCACTCTTTTTCAACAAGGAAAATGTAATTGGTGGATAACCCACAAATGCAACAATATCTACTGACATTTCATTGCTTCTAATTAATTTCACCATGACTAAGTTTCTTATATAGTAGGTACATTCTGATGGACTTCATTCATCATTAAGAATTAAATTGACTGCTTAGGAAATAAATTTTTAGAACTGAAACTATACATCTAAAATCAAATTCAATCCACCAAGCCAAAGACCATCATCTCACTCATACCCTCAAGACTATAGGCTGAGGAAACTCTATCTAGATGAAAAGCTACCATGTCCTTGCATTTCCAAATAGTTCTACCACAAGTAATACCTGCATCGTTCAAGGTCATCAGTTGAGGCTCCAAATGCAGAACGAACTTCACTAAGCGCATTCAAAAAGTCATCCATAGTCACCCTAATGTTCTCTTCCTCCACCGGTTTTGTGAGATCATCCATACTTAGTTGTCTATTCAAAGCATAAGACACTGCACTTTTCACAACACCTTCAAGTTCTGCACCACTATAATTTTTTGTACGAGCAGCTGCATAAAAAAAGCAGAATTATAAAACTAAGCCATCAACAACTTCCCCCAATGCACAATCTAACCTATTGTCAACATTTAAAAAGTTACGCAATAGTTGACAATTTGAAAGGGAGGAAGTGGAAAGTTCCACCACAGTAACTTTAAAAATATATATCTAAATCAGCAAATGGATTTACCAAGCTCTTGGAGGTTCACATCAGGAGCAAGAAAAGAATTTTCCTTCATCATGTTTGTATGAATTTGAAGAATCTGTAACCGCCCATGTTCATCAGGAAGGCTTATCTCAATTTGAACCTCCAATCGTCCAGGTCTACAATGCAGATAAGCAAAATGAGAGAGGTTTGCTTAAGATGTGTGTATATAATGATCTATTTATGCTAAGCAATATTATTCCTTGATCAAGAGCCAAATGACCGATGAAAAATATAAAAACAATTCAGTAATAACTGCTTATGCTTCTCATATATGTCTTCATGATAAAATTTATCAATCACTGTTTGTGTTATGAACTAAATATAACTAAATATAACATATAAAAGGATAGTTAGTCCACCTCCTAACAATTTGAACTTTTAGGAGAATTGATCTCTAGTTCTCTTCTAACATGATATTAGAGTGTAAGATCACAAGTCCCATCCAACCTTACCAATTTTAAAATTTCCACTAATATTAGATGTGCCTCTCTTTCTATCACTTCTACCCACTTTAAGTCTACCTCCAATTGATAGACTCTTTATCTACTCAGTTGATGGGACTTTGTCTAACTACACTTGATGAGCCTTTAAAATTATTTTCTCAACCCACATGCGCGAGCCCATCACATGAGATTGAGCTTTTAGAAAAATTGGTTAGCACTCCCAAAAGCTTGAGCTTTTAGAAAAATTAGTTGCTAACTCTCCTCTAACAGTTTAAAACATATGTTCCTTGCGTAGAGACAGATCTTTAAATATGGTATATAATTTCAGCCTAATATCAAAAACGACACAATCACTGACTACAAATTACCATTGTTTCAAGACATTAGAATCTAAACTGAAACTACATTTACATTAAAAAAAGGAACCTCAGCTAACAGAAGAGAGTACCTCAAAAGAGCTTCATCAAGCATATCCTTTCTGTTGGTCATTCCAATAAGCAAAACATTATTTAAAGACTCTACACCATCTATCTGCAAAACAAGTAGTTTCATCCATTCATCCATTACATCCACAGAGAATAATCTGGATTATGGTCAGAGAAGAACATATGCTAATGTTGAATGATTTAGAAAACAGGAGGAAGTATTAACTAACCTTTGTAAGTAGCTGATTTACTATACTATCATGAACTCCTGTACCATCTCGAGTTGATCCTCTAGACTGCATTCAAAAGTTAAAAGCAAGTTACATACAGTTAAAGAAGCACAAAACCTTAAAACAAACATACATGATTAACATGGGCATTATTATTCGACAAATAGAATGCTTGTGCCTAAGAGCATGTGAATGTTTTTCATAGAACACAGAACCCACTTTCTTAAATCAGGAAAAATCAAAACAAGAGTGGACTAGCAATCCACTCAACTACATGCAAAACTTAAACCCAATACAAGAGAAAACGGAGAACATAATAAGAAAACTAAATAAGTCAACGAAGACTAGCTTCCCAATTCCACAATTGGCCCACCACTAGCAACATATGCATGCAGTAAATTCTCAATACACCTAAATAAAGAAATATTTGTAAACGTAAAATTGGAACAGGATCGAACTTGGGCAGCAGCACCTTTGCAAGTGCAAGTTTTCCCAATAACAGAATGATCCACAACAATACTTTTAATTATTTATTGGGACCTTGCTACTTAATAAATACAAGTATTCCAAATAACAGAACAATCCAAAATAAGCCCAAATATTTACTGGATCTTAAAAATTTCATGTGTATATATATATATATCAAAGAGATCATTAAAGACATAAAACTTCAACTAGGGGTACTAACTGATTATATTTCTTCAAATATAGTTCTATCACTCCCCCATTTGTGGGCTATACATATTCTAAAAGGCCTACTAAATGGAAATTTATACAATTGAATGTTGTAAGGATTTGAATTTTGGTATAGTTTGGTGCCTTTTGTGTAAGAGGATTTATGATCCACCTTGTACCTTTGTAATTATTACTTAATTAATATAAAATATTGTTTCTTATAGAAAAAAGCATTTGAATTTTAGACTGCCTGTTTAGAACATACTACTCCTAAAACTTTAAGCTAATAGGTACAAGGGTAACATATCTTTCTACAAAGTTCTAACAAGTAACAATAGTACATAAAAGCTAGCATACTGCATTCTGATTTCTGAGAGTCAGAAATACAGGGATAAGGTGAAACTGGTCTACATCAACAGAATGCACCGTCAATCCACTTCAAAGAACATGTATTCGTTTGAGCTTAAGATATTATTACCTTGCAAATAGCATCAATTTCATCAAAGATTATGACATGCAAATCACTTTGATCTCCTGAAGAGGAAAATAAATGGAATTAGTGTGCATTGACACTTCAACTTACAAGATTAAGCACATTTATTTTTCTTACCAAGAGTCCTCTGATCATTCTCCGCATCAGCAAATAGGTCCCTCACGTTTTTTTCTGTTTCACCAACAAATTTACTCAGAACTTCAGGTCCATTAACAATCTGGAACAATTCGAAAGAAAAATATGTCAATCAATAAATCATTAATGGGAAAGTTTCTAACAGAATGTTAAGAGTGGTGACAATAGTAAATAATTTGCACTTGAGATATGTTCAAAATGCTTCCTAACTGTAAAGAAAATTGTGGCATTGAATCAGAAGTGCTACAGAAAGCCATGAAGGTACGAGTCAGCAAGGTCCCCACATCTATGGTAGGAAGCATGAAAAGACAAATGTTTAAGAGAATCTACTCTTTTTTCTTACATTTTTCTCCTCGCAACATGGAGGTATGTAAACCACAGCAGGAGCTCAGGCTCACCCCCCCAAACCAAAACAAAAAACAAAAAAACCCACCCAAAAAAAACGATTACATTGTATTGGAAGCCAATTACTATCCAATCTCCACTCAAATGGAGTCTGTTTTCATTAAGCCTAAAAATGGAGTTGCTTTAAATAAAATAATAAAGCACATAAAATGCAACGTGAATATGATGCTTTCACACTCTAAAATAGTTAAACAGTAATCTTGCTGGATATTTATAGCTTCTGTAATACAACAAAATAAAATAAAAACATTCCCCTAAAAACATTCCCTACCATCTATTTTTAGACATGAAATCTTGTACCTGAGATGTTGAATAAGCAATATTCACAAAATTTAGAAGAAAAGTGAATCCATTTCCAAACCTTTGGTTCCTTCCCGTTCAACATCTTTCCAATTTGACGAGCCATAAGAGTTTTTCCTGTACCAGGAGGTCCATGCAGCAGCATTCCCTTTACATGCTTTATCCCCAATCTGGAACATCGAATGCTTTTAAGACTAAGGCATCCTAGATGGACCAAACTTGAAATTTAAAGTTCAATATTAGTAAAATTACTTATTTGTCACATGTGGAGGGAATACACGTGAGGCAAAAGCTCTTCGAAATATGTCTGCAAACTCTGCACTCAAACCACCAATGCCAAGTGACTGAAGGTTGAACTCCTTTTGCCTAAAGATGTTACTACTGGCAGCTTCACGTTGATTAACTATCTGCGGGACACACATTGGTCATAGGGTTAACAAAAATCATCAACAGATATGTATTATACATTTCAGCATTATGCTACAAAGTTTAAAAATATTTATTCCACAGTCAAAAGAATATAAAGATATATCAGCATTCCGCACTACTAGTCTACTATAGTATAATAAATAAAAATTTCCAGTAGTTTCAAAATAAATGCACTCTTGACCTTTATTCCGCTTGCATTTGATGCTTCAAAAACAAAGTATGTGTCACTAGTTATCATTCCTCTTTCAAGAGAACCAGACCTTTCTTGACCCTCAACAACAGCCTGATTGACTGTAAAAATGTAGTTGTTCCCATGATACTCAAATGTTACTCGCTGTCCTGCAGTCATAACCTGAATAAAAGGTAACAAAATTAAAGAAATGCAAAAAAGTATCTGCCACAAGCAATTTTAGCTCGAGCAAATGTTAGATAGTATCTACTCAAAGTAAACATAAGAAAAAAGAAAGGGTTACAACTAGAGGTCATGATGATCATGTCTACTTAATGATTAAGTCAATCTAAATGAAGAGGAATCTGATCTTTTTCACTACTTTCATGCTAACAGTTGACGCCCAACTACAAGTTTCATTACTACATTTTGGAACATAATCTGTTTGGTTGCCATAAAGCCAAACTATAAGAGATAGAGTATATAACAGAGACAACGGAAAGTGAGAAAACTCTACCTGATTGCTATATCTCTTCCTAAGCTGATCAGCCAGGAGAACAGCATCTACCTACGAACACAAATGCAAAGCTTTGAGTGGAGAGTCTACAATAACCAATGGGCAGCATGACTTATTAAAAAAATTTCAGCGTCAAAAAAAATTCAAGAACCTGTTCATTTTTAGTCCCCTTCTTCACAAACTCCAACTCCAAAGAGAGTAATGCAAGATCAAAGTTCTCAGGAGGGATAAACCTACACAAATTACCAGGTTAACACTAGCTTATTGTTAGAATATTGTTATTTCTGTTATGCCATGTGTCTTTTTTTCATTTGTTTAAAATTGTATAAATAAGAGTATTTTTTTGTATTAAAGATGTATTAAGGAAAATAAATACAAAATTCATTTTTTTCCTTTTTCTTTCTTTCTCTCCTTCGTAATATGGTATCAGAGCGTTTTTTTTCTTTTTTTTCGCTCTCGCTTACATTTCTTTCCTCTTGATTCTTGATTCTTGATTGTTCTTCAATGGCTCGTGGAGGAGGAGCTCGTGGAGGTAATAGTGGAGGCAATCGGAGCAATGAAAATTCCTTCTCGGCTTTGGATAATACTGATCGTATTCACGAAGATTCCAACAGTTCCTTCTATCTCGGAAATGGAGATCATCCAGGGCTTGGCTTGGTTTCGAATCCTCTAACAGGTAGTAATTACAACTCTTGGCATCGATCTATGATTATAGCTCTTATCGCTAAAAACAAGTTTGGATTTGTTGATGGATCTATTGTTAAACCGAGAAATTGGGGATAATTTGTATCATTTTTGGTCTCGTTGTAACAACATGGTTATGTCGTGGGATTTTGAATCTTTGTTTGCAAAGATATATGAGATAGTATTATGTATATTCATGATGCTCGAAGTATGTGGATTGATCTTCGTGATCGGTTCAATCGGAGCAATGGTCTAGAATTTTTCAACTAAAGCAACAAATTCAGCTATTTCATACGGGGTTCTAATGATGTTAGTGCTTATTTTACCAAACTAAAGATTTTTGGGATGAATTACGTGATTTTAGACTGCGCGGTATGTAATTGTGGAGGAATGAAAAGTTTGACAGTTATCAACATGAAGACTATGTTTTACAATTTCTTATGGGTTTGAATGAGTCTTTTAGTCGGATCCCGACTCGAGTCGATGAGTGATCCATTGCCTTCGATTAACAAAGTTTTTTCTCGGTCATACAAGAAGAAAGACAACGATCATGCATTTTCTAGTTCATCTCTGCCTCACATTTGACATCTTATGGAGTATCTAATAACAATTACAATGCTTATAAGGGAAGAAGGACAAGCAGGTCTTGTACACCTTTGTGGTTTTACGGTCACGGTGGATAAATGTTACAAAATTCATGGATATCCTCCTGGTTTTAAACCAAAAAGGTCGTTACGGAGATTTTTCTAAGGGCCAAGCAGGTAGTCATCGGGTATTCCAATCGGCAAGTTCTTGAAAGCCACAGCTAATCGAGACTTCTTTTGTTCTTTGAAACTTCACTTAATCAGGAGAATCACCGAATTTCGATACTTGATACTTCTCCTTTGCATGCTTTAGCGCTAGTGATTGTCAACATTTGATATCTCTGTTAAGTACTCGGATGCGAGGGGATCTCTCGAGGATACTAAAGAGCAATGACTGTAGTATCAAACTTCACTGGTATTTCTTCTCTTATATCAGTTAATGATTGGATTATTGACTCAGGTGCTACTCATCATGTTTGTCATGATTTGAGTTTGTTTGATTCTTTTGATAACAACTATATTTCTACATTTGTGCTTACCGCCTCTGGACATTACGCACGTTTCTAAGATAGGCTACCATTCGATTATCGCCTTCCTTACTTTTATCTAAAAGTGCTCTATGTTCCTTAACTTTGAGATACAACTTAATATCTGTTAGTTCACTCGTAAAGAACCTCTCGTATTCGTTAATTTTTTCATGATGATGGTGTGTGATTCGGGATACTCGAGCGTGAAAGATTGGGGACGAGTAAAGAGTGGGGCATCTACACCATCTTAGTGTTTCAACTTTGTATCAACCTAGTCCTAACTCGCTTATTGCTTGTAATGCTTCTTCTGTTTTGTCCACTTTGAGATGTTATGGCATTATCGTCTGGGACATCCTTCTTGTTTGGTTTCTCACCATAAGGATAAGATTCCTTCTTTCAATTTTAAAATTTGAAAAGGGGCCTCTTTGTCTTGTTTGTCCTCTTCTGCAAAGCAAAAACGTTTGTCATTTACTTCTAATAATAAACTTTCGGCATTACCTTTTGATCATCCATGTTGATGTATGGGGTCCATTTCGAGTAATATCTAATGAAGGTTTTCGATATTTTTTTAACCATTGTTGATGATCTTGAAGATACTTGGGTTTTCCTTTTACATACTAAAGTGAGGCTCGAGAAGATTATTCAAATTTTTTATGCTAATTCGGACTCAATATGGAAGCGTATCAAAGGAGTTCGTTCGAGATAATGCTAAGGAATTGGATTTGACTCATTTCTACAACTCTAAAGGGTTGTTCATTATCGATCTTGTGTTGAAAGCGCATGACAAAACTTCGGTTGTTGGCGTAAACATCGGCATCTACTTAATATTGCTCGTGCTCTTGTTTCGGTCGGGTATTCCTCTCTTATTGGTGTGAAATCTTGTTTATTTGCTACTCACCTTGAATAAGTACATTTATATCTCCTGTTCTAAGTTCTAAAACTCCATTTGAAGTGCTGAATAATAAGTTTCCTTCTTATGATCACTTGCGCTCTTTTGGTTGTCTATGCTATGCTTCCACTTTGTTGAGTAAACGTGACAAGTTTTCTCCTAGATCTAGAGCTTGTATCCTTATTGGTTATCCTTTTGGGATGAAGGCCTATAAGCTGCTGGATTTAGAGAGTAATAAGACCTTTGCTTCTCGTGATGTTGTGTTTCATGAGACCATTTTTCCTCTAGTTGTCAATAGTTCCTCTGCTGATATTGGTGCCTTATTCTCCAACAATGTTCTCCCTTTGTCTGTTATTGACAATATTTCTCCTTGTTCTAAGCCGATTGATATTGTGCATCCTGTTGTTCACTGCTTTCTTCTTGATTTAGTCTACTTTACATTTGCTTTACGTTCCACTTTCTACTAGACCATGACGTTGTGTTAAAAAGCCAAGCTATTTGCGGGCTTATCATTGTGATTGTTCTTCGTGATTCTCTTGTCAATCATCGTTCTACTGACTATTTCTAATTTTCTGTTATGATAAGATCAGAAAGGGGATTTTAAAGCTGAATGATTATGTCCATCTACAACACACGAGCCTCGATTTTTCTCTCGAAGCTTACGGTATCCACTGAATGGGATAAAGTATGGGCCGATGAGTTACACGCCTTAACTCGATAATACATAGTCTATTGTCTCTTTACCTGTGGACATCACGCCGTTGGTTGTAAATGGGTGTATAAAGTCAAGTTCCAGGCCGATGGGGCTGTTGAAAGATACAAACACGACTTGTTGCAAGGGGTATAAATGTGAGAGGAGTTGACTATTTTGATACCTTTGCTCCTGTAGCAAAGCTTATTCTTGTCGAACTTTTACTTGCTTTAGCTTGATCCATGGTTGGTCTTTACATCAATTGGATGTTAATAATGCCTTTTTGCATGGTGATCTTTACGAAGAAGTGTATATGACTATTCCTCGAGGTTATAGCCGTAAGGGGAGAAAGCGACTACCTCTTGTCTCTTTGTTTGCAAACTCAACAAGTCCTTATATGGTTTAAAACAAGCATCGAGGCAATGGTATGCAAAATTTTCTAGCGCCTTGATTGAAGAAGGCTTTCGTCAGTCAGCAACTGATCATTCCTTGTTTATCAGCAACAAGAGATCAATTTTCATGGTTATTCTTGTCTATGTTGATGACGTTATTATAGCCAGCAGTGATGATGATGTGGTTCAACAATTGATTGAAGAGTAAGATTAATGCTAGATTCAAGTTGAAAGCTCTTGGAACTTTGCGTTACTTTCTTGGTTTA
This sequence comes from Hippophae rhamnoides, assembly GCA_033030585.1. NCBI lineage: Eukaryota > Viridiplantae > Streptophyta > Magnoliopsida > Rosales > Elaeagnaceae > Hippophae > Hippophae rhamnoides. Next base: position 63,273,240 of record CM065427.1, on the reverse strand, counting down.
GAAGTGGGCAGAACAGAGAGGGGCATATTGGTTTCACAAAGGTCTTATGCATTGCAACTTTTAGGCGACCACGGGATACCTAGGTTGTAAACCGGCGGTTACACCTATGGAACCAAATACGAAATTAAGTCAAGATGAAGGGGATTTATTGCACGATGCTTCTTTATAGGAGGTTAATTGGGAAGTTATTATACCTCGCATCACTAGGGATCTATCATATGTTGTTAATAGACTTAGTCAATTCTTGTCTCAACAAGACTTCCTCACTTCAAAGTGTACAAAGAGTTTTACAATATGTGAAAAGGAATCACGAATGAGTCTTTTCTTCCTTCTAAATCTGAAGTAGAACTTAGAGCTTATCTTGGCGATCTATCTCTGACAAGCTGAAGTTCAATTCAAAGTTTTCTCACGATCTTGATTAAATTGGTGGTTGTCTTTGACGATGACGTTCCATATCCCAGGTTGTGTGTATTTTTAGGAGACTCGTTGATCTCCTGGAAATCTAAGAAACAAACTACTGATCTCTCGGTCTTGTGAGGTGATCTGGTCAGATCGTAGCTAATGCCACTGCGAGCTAACCATTTGTTGTCATTGTTGAAAGAGTTTGGGGTAAGTCATTCTGAACCTGTACTATATTGTGATAATCAGTACTTTACGGTATTCAAAACGACAAATCCCATTTCATGGCGAACAAAAACACGTAGAAAAATAGATTGTCATTTGGTTCGTGATAAAATTGACAGAGTTTTGAAGACATTACATGTATCTACTAGGAATCAATTAGCGGATATATTATTTAAGGCTCTTCATCCTTCCATTTTCAAAGGATTCTTTAGACAGATGGGGTGATTAACATCTATTCTCCATCTTGAGAGGGAGTGTTAGAATATTGTTATTTCTGTTATGCCATGTGTCTTTTTTTCATTTGTTTAAAATTGTATAAATAAGAGTATTTTTTTGTATTAAAGATGTATTAAGGAAAATAAATACAAAATTCATTTTTTTCCTTTTTCTTTCTTTCTCTCCTTCGTAATACTTATAGTACAAATAATCAATATAAGCAATATTGGAAATTAAAAAACACAAATTACAAAGAAACTTTAAAAAAATGAAAAATAAATAAATAATAAATAAAGCAACGTAAGCTGCGATTGGATAACCTGATCAAAGAGACTGAATCGCCAGTAGAAACTTTGGCATATCGACGATGGATTGCATTTAGAGCTATGTGGCCGTTGCGGATGCTATCGTGAGAAGTTTCTCTTAGTTAAGAAAAAAACAACAGAAACTAAACAAAAGTTGTAAAAATCTTCAATTCAATTACTTTCAAAATGTTTGAATTACAAAGAAAGAGACAACGCCATAGAAATTAAATTGAAAAGAAATGAGAGCATCAGTCGCTAAATTATATTTTGATAATAATAAGTTGAGGTTATATAATAAAAGAAATGCAAGCAAGAAAATAAGGAAGATAAGAGAAAGGATATGAAAGGGAGAGGACGAATGAGTCACTGATCAAAGCGAGATAGAAGTTCGTTCCAGGAACAGCAAAACTGTGAAGATCGGAGGAGGAACAGTAGGCAAAGTTTGTGTAAGCGAGATCCGCAGCTGGAGTACTCGTCACCGTCATCATCGTCGGAGACGACGAAGGCGAGAACCCGAATCGTCTGGCCATTTTGGATTATGAATTATTCTTCTTTGTTTGTCTGTTTTCAGAGGACACAGAGATCTGGCTATGGCGTTGGGATGTTTTATTCTGGTTTCGCTTTGGGGTGAAGGAAATTGGAAAACTTGTAATTTTTGTGGGGTTCGGGGTGGGAAACCGCGAGGAGGGTGCTTGGTGTCGGGTTTGATTCGAGGGAGGCACCCGCTTTGACATTTGAAGAAAGGAAAGCCTGAATTAGGAATTTAGGCCCAGGTGAGAGCCCAGTAAAGTATTTTACCGACTCAACGAGGAGTTAATTTATACCAAATGAAAAACCCGTATTTACGTCTTTAAAAAATAATAATAATAAAATAAAATAACATTTTTTATAATTAAAAAAATTGAAATAATCTTAAAGTTAATCTTAACCCATCACCATCAAATCTTTAATTAACAATAAAAAAATATTTTAAAAAATATTATTAATAAGTTAATATTTTACTCCTTATTTATTTTACTTTTAATTATACATGATATATATATTAATCCCAAACACAATTTATATTAAAACTCAAGGGTGTCCAAGAAACTTAAAAACCAAACAGAATTATATCAATTGAAAAGGTTTACGGTTTATATTATACTTTGGACCGAACTATTCAAAATGTTTTTATTTAAATAAAAGCTAATAGACAAATAGACTTAAGATTCTTTAATTTAATGTTTCTATTATTTTTATTATCAATTTGATCATTTTATTATAAAAAAATTATTATTACAAGATAAATAATTAATTTTTTTAAAAAAATATTCCTTATCAATTTTGTAATTATTATTGTCTATTATTGGTAAAGGTAATCTATAAAAATAATATCTCCATAACATTTAAGAAAATATAAGAAAAAATTAAAAAATTGATCATTTTGTCATTATACTGTTTTTTAAAACAAAAGAGTTAAATTGTTACAAAAATGACAAATAAATTAAACTGATTTTTTTTTTTTTGAATAACTAAAATAAATGTAAAAAAAAGAAGATAACTAAAAAACATGTTGTATTTACCAAAAAGTAAAAGTTAATTTTACTTAGATTCTTAAGGCTTCTTATAAGAGAAAATGATTCTAGAGGTCACTAAAAATATATCATTTAAACATTTTAGTCATATAGTTTTTATAAAAAAAATATAAATTATCTAACTTTTAAAATTAGTACACTTTAGTCACATAATTTTATAATTATATGACTAAAGTGTCATTTTTATTGTAGAAAGTGGACATTGTAGTCACATAACTATAAAATTATGTAACTAAAGTGTCTTGATTTTAAAAATTGAGTTATGAAGTTATGTGACTAAAGTGTTCTGATTTTAAAAATCGAGTGACTTATGTATCCCCTATAAAAGTCATGTGACTAAAGTGTCTTAATGAGGCAAACAAGTTACTTGAATAATTGGTCACCTCTAATTTTTGTCAGAACAGGTTTGACTGTTCTCCATAGAATCTACAGGATGAACAAACTGTTAGAACATTAAACCACCTTGTGAGGGGTGGTCTTCAGTCCTATGATCCTTAAATCAGTTATGTAAGAAGAAGGGTCGAGGAGATCTTAGCCTCATTTTAGTAATTATATGGAAAGTGAGTGTTTAGTTATTATGTAAGGTCTATGTGAGTAGTGACAATATTCGTGAATAAAATATTTGAATGTAATTTTAGTTTCTAGGTGTATCTTTCAAGTATATTTTCAAGCGAAAGAAACCAACAAGCTTCAATGAACACATTTAAGATATATATTTGTTCTCGTGCATGTTAAATTTTATATTAGATATATAGGAATATTTTGTATATAAGTCACTCGATCGATCAAGCCACGTATAGATCAATCGAATGACTTATTAAAATTGGCTGAATTAATTTTTTATATGAATAAATCGATCAAGGTATTAATACTCGATCAATCGAGTATTATATCGATCTACTTGTTTTAGAATTAATTATTTGTTTCACTAAATTGATCGAGAATTGACTAGATCGATTGAGCAACCATATTTTCAATTTTAACATAATTTTTACATTATCCTTATGTTTTAAAACACTTTTAATTGATTTTATGAACAATATTGTAATTTTATTTTGACCTAGTGCTTCAAATTAAGATATCTTATTTAACCATAAGAGTGTTATTCTCTCTTTTTTTTTTGCTAAAAGTATTCAAGTAGGTTTTTTTCATTGAGTTAATTTATCAAATATTTGTGGTTATGTTTGATAAATTAATGAGCCCATAATATTTGTGATATTATGCTTTAAACTGATTATTATAAGTTTACTAGTTGATTTTGATTTATTTTATATATTTATTAAATCATCTTTTTAGACTTATTCATTATTCAATTTGTTTTAGGACACACATTTGTACTTGTGCTATTGTGATAACTTTTCAGGTAATGGTAGGACGAGTTCGATTGCTTATATGACTCAAGTTATCGGAATGTTGGTTCAAATCCAAACACCTTTCTTATAGAGACTATAATGAAAGCAAAGGCTTGTGATTAGATTACTTATGGGTATTGCCTTTTTAGGTAGTTTGAGTCCTAGCTTTGTAATTGGACCTTTTTTTATAGTACGTAGTTAAGCAGTCTCATAGATTGATGGTATTCCTCTTAGGTCATTATTATGGCCTAAGTTGTTTTCACCTAAAAATCTTGTGTGCTAATCTTTATATTTCAAAATTACTTTATTTACACGCAATTGCATGTCTGGCCATTCTGTGATACTTTAATTTGTCATAATCTCGTTGATCTTCTACTCACTTACCCTCTTGTTCATTGGGTTATGTAATTTAACTGATATGAGAGTGTGATCATGTTAATTACTATATGGTGTGTAGTTTACTTGAGAGAGAAATATATGCTAGGTTAGATTCAATTGGCCATGTAATTGATTGATACTTATATTAAAGTAAATTTTAGTAATTCATATGTTTAGAAAATTAGAAGATTAAGTATTCCTAGATATTTTCTCATATATTTTCTTAGCTGCCAATTCTGAGTTAATTAATGACTATTTTTTATTTTTAGTTCTTTTCATCTTGCTTTCTTAAAACATAAAAAGAAATTATTTTTATTTTTTAGTTTTAAAAATTAGTTGTGGTAACGATCTTTTATTATCATTATATTACTTGTTACATACGTATACTTACGTATTTATTGCACACAATTCACATCAATCAAGTAACCTATTACACTTCTCTTTTATTTTACCATTCCCCTAAAGGCTTTATTCCATTTTTCTTCTAATAGAACTATATCAATTGCTCTATTTGAGGTGTTTTGATCCTCAGTTAGAATTGACCTCATAGTTGGAACTTTTATCTTTGTTGGTATTATGGTTTTAGTTCCATACACTAGTAAGAAGGGTGTCTCATTAGTGCTACATCAAGGACTAGCTATGATGGTCCATAACGCACCATAGAGTTCCTTAACCCATCTTCCTTTAGCACTCTATAACTTCTTCTTCAACATGTTTAGTATCAAGTTGTTTAAGGACTCCGCCTGAACATTGGTTTACGGGTAATATAGAGTTGATGTCATATTTTGATATTACATCTAGTAGTGAATTATTTGTTATTACAACCCATGAATTGTCTCTTATGATCGGTAACAAGCTCTTTAGGCAAGTTAAAATGACAACCTATAGACTTCTAGATGAATCAAATGACATTTTCCTCCCTTATACTTTCAAGAAGCTTTTCTTCAATCCATTTTGAGAAATAGTCTATGGAGATTAATAAGAACTTCTTTTGATCCACTGCCTATGGTAAGGGTCTCACTATATCTAACCCCTACTTGTATAAATGTTATGGACTAATTATCCATGTCATTGTGGTTGGTGACACATGAGATAATGGGGAAAACTTTTGACATTTATCATATGCTTAAGTATATCTTGTGCATTTTGCTAACATCATTGGCCAGTAATAACCTTGTCTCATAATTTGTTGGGATAACTTTCTTCCTCTTGAATGGGAACCATATTCTTCTTAGTGTGTTTCAAACATGACTTTTTCAGATTACTTTCTAGCTATGCACAAAATTCCGTATCCAATGGCTATTTTTCTAAATAACTTGTTGCTTTGTATTATGCATTGATCGGCCTTTGACTTGATCACTTTCACTTATTTTTGATATTCAAATAGGTCTTCATCTTTTAGAAAGTTAAAGATGGGCATGAACTATGGACTAGTGACTTTACCAATATTTTTAACCATTTTTTCTACCTCTTCTAAACTGGCCTCCACAAGAATTGTTATAGAAATTACTCTATTACAGTTAGCTTCATATACATCATCTAATGTGGATAAGGCATTGGCATGACCATTCTCATTTATCGATATTTGCTTGATCTCGAGTTATCAAATTTGGAGCATTCCTTTTTTAACCTCTCTACATATTTCCTCATCTTACTATCTTTAACTTCAAAAGTGCCAAGTACTAATTGACCACTAATCATAAATTATTGTGTAAGAAAATGCTATTTTCTTTAAGCTTTTTTGAAGTCATAGCACCAAAGGTAGCCACCTTGTATTTTGCAATATTGTTGGTTATTTGGAGGTTCATTCGTATAGCATATTCAAGACAATTTTCGTCATAGTCTATTATAACAACTCATAGGCCCACCCCTTTGAAATTGTGAGCACCATCAATAAATACTTGCCATGTTGGAATTTCTTTCATATCCATGCCACATACTTCACCCTTCACTTTATTAGTAGTGACTTCCAATGATTCACTAAACTCGACAACAAAATCTGCTAACACTTGAGCTTTTATGGAAGTCCTAGACATATACTTAATATCATATTCCCCCAACTCTATTGCAATATATGCCAGTTTCCCTACTACCTTTGGCTTTGTCAACACACTCTTAAGTAGTTGAGAGGTAAGGACTACCATTGTGTGTGAGCCAAAATAATGTTTAAGCTATCACGTTGCCACCTATAGGCATGCTGAAATATTGCTTGATTTCTTAAAAAGCTTTGTCATAATCTTTATTAGAAATCTGATATGTTTTTTTCTCAACATCTTAAAAAATGGAAAATATTTGTTGGTGTATTTAGAGATGAATATGTTGAGCGTCACAATTCTTCCATTCAATTGTTGAATTCACTTCAAGTTAGTATGAGGCTTTATGTTAACCAAGGCTTATATCTTATCAGGATTGACTTGATCCCTTAGCAAATATGAGGTATCCTAAGAACTTTCCTGAGACAATACCAAAAACAAATTATTTAGGATTAAGTCTTATGCCATACATATAGATAAGACCAAATATTTCTTCCAAGTCTTTGACGTGATCTACAAGCTATGCTGATTTAATCACCATATCATCCACATATACTTCCATATTCCTCCCCAATTGGCCAACAAATATTTTATTGATGAAAAATTGATATGTAGCTTCTACATTCATGAAACCAAAGGGTATTCGATGGAAATTTTAGGGTAGTAGAAAGTCCCCTTTTTAGTAATAAAAGATGTCTTCTCCTCGTCATCTAAGTGCATTATGATTTGATAATAGTTGGAATATGCGTTGAGAAAACTCATCAAACTAAAACCAGAGGTGGTGTCGACCAGTTGATCAATACTTGACAAAGGAAAGCAATCTTTTGGGTAGTCATCATTCAAATCTGTGAAAGCGACACACATTTAGGGTGAATCGCAAGCCTTTTTTACTAATATATCATTTGACAACCAGATTCTATGATTTACTTCTCTGATAATCTTTGTTTCTTTAAGTGTGATGACTTGAGTTTTAATCATCTCATTATTTTATCCTGGAAACTTTATTTTCCTCTACGATAGGTCTAGAGCTTGGATCAATGTTCAATCTATGAATCATAATTCCTGGGTTAATGCTAGGTATGTCTGCAGGTTTCCATACAAAGACATCAGAGCTGGCTCTTAAGAAATGAGACAATTGTTCTCTAACTTTTGTTGTTAAGTCGGTGCTCAACTCTAAAGGATGATATTCATCTTCACCTATATCTTGTAAATCTTGAACTCTACTTGAATTGAATGATTCTACTAGAAAGCTGTTCCTAGGTCTTTTTTTATGAGACTCACACTATAATTACTATTTTGGGACTATCTCATTCATTGGAGCATTATAACAACTTCTAGCCTTCTCTTAGTCCCCCCTTATCTCCTTTATGCCTTTCTCTGTTGGGTGTTTAATGACTTTGTGAAAAGTAGACAGAACTTCCCTTATGTTATTCATTCATTGCTTACCCCAAATGTTATTATAATGGACTAAAGCATTAATCACCACAAAGATGGTCATAACAATTGACCTAGTGGCCATGATAGGCAACGTTATAGTCCCAAAATCATAGGTAATGTTACTATTGAATCCCATTAAAGGTAGCTCACTCTTTGTTATGTCGTACGCTTTTACATCTAGTGCTTTGATTGTTTTTAGAAAAAGAAGGTCAATAGAGCTCCCAGTATCAATCAAGATTCTACAAAAATCATATGACCCTATTCGTAAGGTGACTACTAAAAGATCTTCATCTGGAGCTGAAATCTCATCATTACTGGAGAAAATGATTGCTTTAGAGGATGGCCCCATTTGCAAATTATAAACTTGAGGTGAATCACGTAGGTCTCGAGCGTATCTTTTCGTGTATTATTGGAGGTTCCATTGAGCCCAGGTCCTCCATGTATAGTATGGATGGTCCTTACGTTATCTTCATTGGGTGGTTTTACCCTATTGATTAGTAGAGCTTGCAGTCTTAAAATTTCATGTTAAGGAATGTCGATCAGCTCCTCTATCATTGTTTCCTATGAGGTTACTCAAGTATCCTCTAGACAACAAATCTTCTATTTCATTTTTCAAATGTTTGCAATCCTGTGTTTGATGACTCATATCTTTCTGAAAGGCATACCATTTAGATGTATCCCCAAGAAGTATCTTCATTTTTGGTGGGCATTTAACATTTTGTTCATTCTTTATCCTTAATATAACTTAAGTTAGACTTATTCTCAAAGGTAGACCTCTAAAAGGTGATAATGACTTACCTTAGGGTTCCCAATTTCTTGACCATTGAGCTCCCCTTTTGTGACTTGGTGCAAAATGTTTGTTTATGTTTATCATTTTGTCTTGGTTTAATCTGTCTAGGCTTATCCTAATTTTTTCTTTTTCTGATACAACATCTACGATAACCTTGTTTTTTTATCTAATTTCAACTTCCTTTCTAGATTAACAAACTTTTTGGCCTCTTCATAGGCTTTTCCCATTGTATATAATATTGTTTTGGTTAATTGAACAAACACATTGAAATTTCTCAATAGACCTCGTTTGAAGGTTAATATTGCAATAGATCTAGGGCAATCCATAATTTCTAACTTTTCTTTCTCTAAACCTTCTTTCCTGGGTAATTGAGAAAATGTAATGAGATTCTTTCCTCATGGGCTTGTTACCGGCATAGTTTTGTGATGAACAACTTAGCAAATTGAGAGAAAGAATTTATAGTACCGGTATAATATCTCTTTTGTCCCGAGTGAGGCTTACATGTGCCATAGTTGTCTTGAAGTGTTGAACATACGTTATAGAATCCTTCATTCCTTGGTAGTCTGGACTCTTGGGAGTATTAAATTTGGTTGGCGGTTCACTGTTCTTTATTTCGTTAGGGAAAGGTGAGACATATAGTTTTTTGCAATCTCTATTCATATCAAAGTGTAATTTACCCTTGTCTTACCTTATATTAGTTTCTTTGAGGGTATCGTCTTATTTTCTATTTGTTTCTTCTAAGGCTTGGAAGCGTGCCTCTAAAATCCTTCGCTCATCCAATAATTGCTCATTGTTGAGCCTGATTGCATTTTACCCTTGGATCATTTATGCTTAAGTTCCAACATTATGTTTTGAAACACCATATATTACATTCTCAGCTTGGACATGCTCATTTTCAATAAGAATTGGTCAAATTTTTCCAATCAAGTTATTAGCTCAACCCAATGAGGCATCTGGGCCTGCTTGCGTTTGTAGCGCTCCTTTTCTTCCCTAGTATTCTCGAGCTCTCTCATTAGCTCGAGTAGTTGATAAGCTAGCTCTTGATAAGGGTCGACCTCAGCTTACATCTCAACTTGTGGTTCAGCTCGAGCTTCCTCACATATTGGTAAGGTGTTTTCTTGTGAAGCCATCTCATTCGATAGTCTTAACCTTTCCTCACTCACGTTCCAACCATTGGCGAGTGTGGTTTTCAAAGAGCGTGAGGTAGAGTTTATGTACATGAGGTTTCTCTCACACAACTCGGGGTAAATCATTGAAAATACGGGGTTAGAAACTAAATTAAGGTAAAATTGTGTATATTTCACATGTAATATATATATATATATACATATGTCAATCATATATGTGATACATATCACAATGTGTCAGAGGGTACGTTGGTAAATACACAAACTAACTTAGGCTCAACCACATGGATGAACCAGGCTAGTGGTTGATCCTATAATACTACAAGATGTTTTAATTGGATGTAACACTTTAAAATCGTAGCTTTTTTACATATTCTAATATCAAAATGTGACATTTATGTCTTTTTGCAAATTGTTATAAAATTGTCTAAAATGTCGTTAAAATGTTCTTAGATGTCGTTATTGCTTAAATATTTTTTAAATATTTTTTTGACTAAAATGTCCTACACATTGTTGATTTTTTTGCTAAAATATTGTTAAAATTTCATTAAAATATCGTTAAAATTTCACTACAATGTCGAAAATATTAATTCTTTATTGATTTGTCTCTTATTACTTCCCTTTCTGAGCAATAATTTCAAATCAATTTTTTCTTATTTTTATAAAAGAAAATATATTCTTTTTTATTGTTTGTAGTATGTTTGGTATATATATGAAATGTATAGGTAAAAAAGAAACAAAAGTTATATAATATATTACTATGTTTACTGAGTAGCTGAGTAAAACATTAACATTCAATATAATTCTCGAATGAGTATGCATATTTTATTTTTTACTATTTTATATTAATGTTATAATATATATTGTATTAAATAATAAGGTTTATATATTGCATATTTTATTTTTTACTATTTTATATTAATGTTCATTAGGTTTTTCTAACTATTAGTAATTTTAAAAATAAATAATTAATAATTTTTTTTTATATTATCAAAATTTATCTATTTATAATAGTTAATATAATTAGATATTTTACTTAATTATTTAAAACATTTTAACTACTTATTCAGTAATATTTAACAAAAAATAATATATATTTTATTATATAATATTTTAATTAATTGATTAACTTATTAACTAATATAAATATTTGAAGTATTTAAAAATATATGTATTAAATAAAAAATTAATTTAAAATATAAGTAATTAATTGTTTTGATATTTTATAAGGTTTTATAAAAAAATCACATTTTTAATAGAATTTTGATAAATTTTTTAATTTTTATAAATCTTTTATTAAGAATAGTAATATCTTTATTATTTTTATAAAAAATATATTTTAATATTTTTCCCTACTTCAATTTATTATACAGATCGTGTTATTCTGAAACAATTGAGAGAAAGTAAAGAAAATTACTTTGGGATCGGTGATGGGAAATGTGGTTGAATCATTTGAATGAGGTATATGATTAAAAGTGAATTTTATAAAATTTTAATTTTAATTTTTTAACAACAAACAAAATAAAAAAATATAAAAAAAATTATTTTTATAATTTAATAATAAAAATTAAACAAAATTTAGTTAAATAATTAAGTAAAATATTATAATTAAGCAAAATATTGATAGGTTTATTCTAAGGATTAAGTAAACATGAATACTTTATTTATTTTACTTTTTATTAAAATTAAATATATTAATTATTTTTTAAATAATATAATATTATTTTATTAATAAAAATTTATGACATAATAATAAATTATATTTAACAAGATAAAATTATCATCTTAAAATTTATTCTTGATTTTTTTCACTTCATTTTTAATGCAAAACTAAAAATATTAATATTTTTTTGGATATATTCTTTCCATTTTTTTGTAATTTTTTTATCAATCCTGTATCCGTGATCATAGTTGAAAAAATTGAGATTATAACACACTATCACCTAGGGGTGTCCATGGTCTAGTTCGGTCCGGTTTTTTCTAAATTTTTTTTAACCAAATCGGACCGTTCACATTACTCGGACTAGACCGGATTGAATCGTTTGAAATGGTTTTAAGAAATAAAAACCGGACCGAACCGTTTGATTTATAAAACGGTTCGGTTCGATTTATTTCCCAGTTTGGTCCGATTTTTTTATAATTTAATGAAAATAATTAAAAATCGGTTCGGTCCGATTTATTTCCCGGTTTGGTCCGATTTTTTTATAATTTAATGAAAATAATGTGAAATTTTTAATATATTATTAAACCGATTCGGTTCGATTCGAACTGTTTAAAATTAATACAAATTGAACCGGACCATTTGATTAATAAAACCGTTCAATTTGGTCCGATTCAATCCGATTTTATGGTTTAGTCCGGTCCGAACCGTTTTATGGACACCCCTACTACCATCGTAGTAAGAGCTAGATGGCATATATATTATAATAATTTTTTAATTATGAAAAGAATAAAGAAGATTGTAAAAATATATAAAAAAATATTGATGTTTTTAATTTTATAGTTAAAATATGATTCTAAAATTGAATTAGAAAAGAATAATATATTATAAAAGAGAGAAATTTTTAAAACAATAATTTTATTTTACTAAATATATTTTATTATTATATTAATTTTTTTTATTAATAAAAATATAATATTTAAAAGATAAACTGTTATTTTTATTGAGAGGGTGACTTGTGTCTATTGTCAGAGCAAGCAACCAAAGCGTCATTCGAGAGCACCCAATACTAAAGGGCCAAACTACCAGTATCATATTTTGCCTTAGCCTCCGCCCTGTGATGGTGAGAGAGACTAGACTTGAGTCAATCTAGGCCATAGAGGAAGTTTCTTTCTGGCTTATTATTATCGCCAGCAACAACCGCTGTGAAGTTTGTGTTATTTTTTCAACCATGAGGCCCTCACTTCCTGTCTAGTAATTAATCGGCATCACTAGGGTTTGTCGGTTGGTGGGCTTGTTATCGTAGTCTTAAATTTCTACTCACTCACCCAATTCAAGTAAATGAAGGCTTCATTGTTGACTTAACCTAAGATTGATTTCCATTTAACTGTTCAGATTGAACGCTGCCAACCAATACAACCGTTCTGTCGTGCCGCCCAAGCCGTCGGCAGCCTGAGTCGCATACCTCAGTCACTACCACCCAAGTCGCCAGCTTTTCTTGGTCTAGTATATCTCGTGCGATACCTTTCCGAACAAATTTATATTTTTATGTGATAAATTGGTTGCCTTGTCTAAACTCATCACTGGGTCCTCTGAAGTATTTACGGTAATTTCTGTTATACTGGTTTGGTGAAGTCTTGTTACCGCTGCTTATTCTAGTGTCACTGTTTGATATTTGTTAACCAACAAACAAGGGTTCTATTTGTCTCTATCTTTGTGCTGATATTTCAAATATCTGCGATTAATTGCTTTTTCCATGGTTGCCATTAAGGATCATATATTTGGAGACACCAAATAAGAATTGTAGTTGTGGTGCTACCAATGACAATATTCGTGACATGATCTATGAAACTAAATAATTCCAATTGCTTGTCATGGACAAAGGTTGCTGCTCATTATTAAAAGTAAAAGAAAAATATAATTATTTTTTTGATGATCCTCCTATTGTTGAGAACTCTACTGTATTACACCTTTGCGTTCTATGGTTTTTCCCAGGAGCCTTGGGAAGCTCTGGCTACACGTTTATTATAGAAGAAAAATGTCTCTGGTGTTTATGAATTATTTTCTAACTTCATAAGTTGCATTCAAAATGGTTAAGTTGCATTCAAAATGGTTGAGTCGTTAAGTACTTATTTGGGTGAACTTGAAAGGATAATTGCAGAATAGAAGATATGTCACATTGCCACTAGCAATATTGAGCAGCTTCGCGAACAATGGGAAAAACAGTGTGTTTGTGCGTATTCTATTTATTGCTATTAATTGTTGCATGTTAGTGCGTTTGTGACAATTATGCTGGCGTTGCTGAGAAAATGGAAGAGGGGAAATAAAACACCTACTACAAATAAAAGTCTTATGAACTTCAGTTTCTTCTTTGAGATTCACTTATAATTTTTTTAAATCAGGTCTTGTGCAACAGTTACGACAAAAATGGAAAATATTACTCTACAATTCATGTTTCTTCTGGGATTTAGTTTGCTGTACAATGTACGTGCTTTGGAAAAGGTAAGAAGTTAGCTGGTAATTTGTTTGGCTTCTCATTTTATTGCCAAGAATACGCAAGTGTTTTGTTGTGAATTCATGTGCTTAAGCTTTAGTCTTTTTCTTATCAGTCAACTCATGGACACTTGAATGCTTCTGGACAGCGAAATACTTCTGGGATTGAAGAAAGTAAAGGTGTCAGTAGCTTCCGTTTTTTTTGTTGCCTTAATTGGTTGCTGTATTTTTTTAATGTTTAATATTTTTTTTTGCTTTAATATATATCAGTTCAGTTATCTGGGTATGCTAATTTATGAAACTAAGGCTCACATTTACCTGTTTTTTGATTACATGTTTTAACATCTCTGGGAATTAAATTAAATGCATCGTAAATTCTTTGCATGTGAAGGGTAGATAGATACATATTTATTCTGGCCATTACAATATATTGCCTGACATGGGTGCCTTAGAAAGGCCAAATTGTACATGAGTTTAAAGGTGTAAGTAAAGATTACTGATGAAATCTAAGCCATCTTTGATTATATTCATTTGACATCATATTTGTGACTGGTTCTTGAAATTTTTAGAGTTTAATATGTACCATAATTTTTTTTGAAGTATTCTCTCATTTATTCTTAGTAACGCTAATTAGATTTACTAACATTGCTATTATAGAAAGAATTACTACCGTATGGAATCTTCTCTCTGGCACCATTAATTTTAACTTTCGATATTAGTGGATTAAATATATATCCTCGTAAAAGCTAACCCTGTGAATTCCAACTTTGGTTTCTGCATTCCCTTTTTTTTCTTTTTGTCTTTTCCTCACACTGAATACTGATATTATTGGTTATTTGTAGATATTTTCTTTAGCAAACATGTTTCATTGAACAAGAGTCATTACTAGGTGGAGAAAGTTGATACTAATTTTGGGGTTGTACCTAACACAGTAACTTATTTCCTGCACTGTATATTTGTACTAGCTATAGTGCGCATTGTTTACTAGAACTGAAATTACTTAGAATTAAGGTCTTGCATATTTATCTCACCTCTTATGATATATAATTATGTTTTCTTCAATGTTACCTGGTAATAATGCGTAAGGTGTTTATTTATTATTATTATTATTATTTTGATGAAATGCTTAAGCTTTTTTGTTTCTCTTAACAGCACTGTGCCCAACTGGTTGGACTTTTGGCCCTAAGGAAAGCAAGTGCTTTGGCTATATGCAAAACCACCTATCCTGGAATGAGTCAGAAACCTATTGTAAAAGTTATGGTGGACACCTAGCAGCACTGATAACATCTGAAGAATTTAGTTTTGCTAAAAATATATGTCCACATAACAACGGTGGTTGCTGGGTTGGTGGAAGGGGCATAAATGCTACTCTTGGTCTAAATTGGAAGTGGTCTGATAACACATCGTATTGGAATGACTCTATCATTAATAGGGTAGCAATTCTGTCCAGTTGCAGTAGCTTATCTTGTCATGCCAATGCTTCCTTTGATTTATGCACATTGATTAGTAATGGGTCTGCAGCTCTCTCAGCGGAGAGATGTCCAAT
This sequence comes from Hippophae rhamnoides, assembly GCA_033030585.1. Classification (NCBI taxonomy): domain Eukaryota; kingdom Viridiplantae; phylum Streptophyta; class Magnoliopsida; order Rosales; family Elaeagnaceae; genus Hippophae; species Hippophae rhamnoides. The sequence continues at coordinate 63,257,705 of CM065427.1, read as the reverse complement.
GTCTCATTCGTTTATATGCATGGTTGAAGTGGGTAGGTGTATTATGGTCTGAGCATATTATTCTTAGTTTAAAATTTAAATTTTTTTCATATGCCAGGATTCTTTACTCATACTTTTTTTCTTGCAGGCCATAAATGCTCCATCATACATTGCCATCGAGAGTATCTTATAATTCTTGAAGTAGTTAGTGGGTTGATCATTTTTATGATGTTAGCTGTAGTGATATGGCTCCTTGTGTACAAGCGAAGCAAGAAGCGTAGACGCTCTCGCAAGATGTCTAATGCAGCTACTTCTGCATTAGTTCCTCCATTGTGGAAAGTTTTTACAAAAGAGGAGCTTAGGTCAATTACAAAGAACTTTAGTGAAGGAAACCGTCTTCTAGGTGATGCCAAGACTGGTGGCACATATACTGGGGTCCTACCTGATGGTTCAAGGGTGGCTGTCAAAAGATTAAAGAAGTCTAGTTTCCAGCGGAAAAAAGAGTTCTATTCGGAGGTAGGAAGAGTTGCGAGGCTTCGGCATGAAAATTTAGTGACTGTAAAAGGATGTTGCTATGATCATGGTGACCGCTACATTGTTTATGAGTTTGTAGCATGTGGACTTTTAGAGAAATGGTTATATCACATACCAAGGGGTGGTCGGAGCTTAAGTTGGCCCATGAGAATGAAAATTGCTACAACTCTTGCTCAAGGAATTGCGTAAGTTACTCTTTTATTTTTTATTGCTACTTTTGTCAAAGAAAATTAAGCCATAAATGTGACATTTTGTTCATTCATTTGTTGATTGCCCTTTTGCTTGTTGAATTGATATGTTTTAGTTGTTTTTACACCGACAAATTATTTTTCAAATGATATCATTTTAAATTTGTAAGAGGATGTTCTGAGATGGTACACATAGACTGAAGGGGGAGCTAAATTTTTATGTACTAGTATTTTGTATGAAAAGTTGCTCTTCAGCATAATCACTTTTATGTACTAGTATTTTGTATGAAAAGTTGCTCTTCAGCATAATCACCCTTATCTTTGGATTATTGCTTGTTGATTGTCAGCTGAAAAAACTTATACTAGCCAGAGAATAGTGAATACCGTTTTTAAATATGATTTTAGGTAATTAGTACTCTATCAAAATTATTTCTATTTAGATTTTCATAATTGTTTGGAATTATTATCATAATGTTTTTAGTAAATGAATTACTCTTCAAAGACTTGTATTCATTGTAGACAATTTTAGAAAGTAACCCTTGTACAACAAGGATAGCAAAAAGGGATTAGAAAAAATAATAATAAGAAAAAGAAGAAGAAGAAGAAAAGAAAAGAAAGAAAAAGGAAACCTTGATTAAGCATGTGTTTTTTTAGAGTAATTCTATTTGTACCCATTGGGGCAGCAACTCTACCATGTGTATTTTTTATTAGTTTTCAAACATTGATTTATTAAATTAGGTGGTACTTATAGCAATTAATCGAGCATTTAGTGTATTTTTGAATGTGAATGTAGTTGGGATAGAAGATTAGTGGAAATATACAGTTTTCCGGTATTTTATATAATGAAAAGCCACAAGGCTTTTCGGTTTAGTGTTGGCGATAAAGAGTAACTTAAATATCATATAAGATTATAGAATATAAATTAGTTATTTCACATGATCTTGTTTTTCCCTTTATATTTTGATGTAATTTTCTCATTTAACACGTTGGAATTTAGTATCTTAACCAGGTGTTACAAGTTGCAATATAGCACTAAACCCAAATTAACAAAATAAACCCTAATTTAAAATATATAAAAGAAAATCAATCAGTTTTGCATTCGTGGGGTTCAAACTGTCTAGCTTGAACGGTCGCCTGTGAAAACCACCCAGCCTGCAGTCATGCCACCAATGCTGTTGGTATCCAGAGTCGTGCTGTCCAGGTTGTAGGCGGCCAGAGTTGTGCCGCCCAGGTTGTAGGCTGCCAGAGTTGTGCCGCCTAGGTCGTGGGCTGCCAGAGTCATGCCACCCCTGTCGTCCAGCCAGAATCCGCCCAGGTTGTCCGTAGCTAGAGTTGCCCCACTATGCTGCCAGCAGATCCAGCAGGTCATGTCCAATAGCTCTCAGCTCCTGTTCCCATCTTGCAGCTCCACCCAAACCCTTGGCAGCCAGAGTACAAGCCCCAGTCACAAACCAAGTCGTTGGCAACACTTGGTTTGCCATCCCTCACGTGACTGTGACACCTCTCCGATTAGGGTATTTTGTTTGGGATAAATTGGGTGTCTTATGAAAAAAGGGTGATAAATTGGATGCCTTCTCTCTCTTCTTTGGCCCTTTAAAATTGATTGGTTGATTACTCTTTACCGAGTTTGAAGTATTTACTGTAGTTTCTTGTATATACTAGGTTGGTGACGTTTTATTGCCGCTGCTGATTCAAGGTTTACTGTTTGATATGCGTAACCAATAAACAACGATTTTATTTGTCTCAATTGACTGCAGCTTTGAATTTTTATTTCTTGAACTATCGCTTTTCTTTACACTGGTATTTCAAATATTGGCGATCGTTTGCCTCTTCTATGTTGCTATTAACGATCCTATGTTTAGAGCAAAACTATTGGTTCAGACTCTTGTATGACACAGAATTGTGGTAGTCATGCTACTAATGACAATATTCAGATCACATGTGTACAACTAAAAATGATTCCAATTACTTTTTATGGACAAAGTTGTTGCTTATTTATTAAGAGCAAAAGAAAAGTTGAATTATTTGTTTGATCCTCCTACTAATGAGAACGCTACTGCATACAAGACTTGGGATAAAGAGAATCTATTGTTGTCGCATGGGTGTTGAATAGCATGGAATATGATATTTACAATACCTATGTTTTCTATGATTCTGCTAAGGAGCTTTGAGCAGCTCTGGCTACATGTTTCTCACTGGAGAAAATGTCTCTCATCTATATGAATTATTTTGTAATTTAATATGTTGCATACAAAATGGCCGGCCTTCTTATTTTGGTGAACTTGAAAGAGAACACTAAATGGTTGGATATTTATTGTTAGGCTTATGTCATCTTCATAACCAAGAAGTTCTAGTATCTTATTCTTCTCTCTGTTTCAAGTATTCGACCACTCAATTTCCTTTCCTTTCTATTATCTCCACTTTTTCCCCTCAATTATCATTATATGGAGATCCTTGTTAATTCTAATCCCTGAATTAATCCTATGGCGAGTGTGTGTCAATGGGCTTTGTCGCCATCTTTTGATGTAATTTGTTGTCATTCATTTAGTTATTTGTTGTCCGTGTCTATCTATCTAGTAAATAATTGTCCGTAAGCATTTATCCATTTGTCCATTAGAATGACAATCCATGGTTTGTCCACAATTTGTCCATAAACAAACTATCCAGAATGCTTTGATGTATTTTATAGGTTTGTTGTATTTTGTAAAATCTATAAATAGAAAGAAATCATAAGACCAAATCATTCGGTCATTTCGTTGACAACATTCTTGACTTGTTTGACATGTACGTCGTATCATAGCTTCTTTGAGAAAAAAATTTAGTTTTCTACTTGTGAGGAAATCTTCATTGATATTTTTTTAGCGTTTGTTGCTAAACAAGTGTTCTTTGGCAATCTTTGTTTAAAGTCATTTTCTCAATTTCTTTAATTTCAGCATTATATTTACGGTAAGGTCCTTATCTCGGGTTGTATTTACTTACGATGAATCTGCCAGGTGTGTGTTAAGTTTACGGGGAAAAAATTACTATAACTTGGGTTTTCCGGTTTGAACTTTTCCTCGAGGAAAAGACCTTTGGAGCACGTATTGATGGCACGGATGTTACACATATCTGATACTATCAACTCTACAGGAAGTCGTGTCTTCTTCTTGGTACATGCTTGATGCTCGAATCATGTCTTGGCAGTTCGGTGGAACCACGTATCGTCGCTCAACTTGATGGCTCGTCGCTATTTCGGCTCAGTGTGGAATTATTTGAAGAAAGTTTATCGTCAGAGAATGATGCTCGTCGCTTTCAATTAGAACATGCAATTGCCATGTTCCAACATGGTAGTCTTTCCATCCAGGATTATTACTCGACATTTTTGACTCTTTGGCATGAATATGTTGATTTAGTTACAACAAATGTTCCTGTTGTTGCTATATCAACTATTCAAAATTTTCACAAGACTAGTTAGGGTGATCAATTTCTCATGAAATTACGCCCGGAATATGAATCAGTTCGCTCTTCTCTATTGAACATATCTCCTGTTCCTTCTCTAGATATTTGTTTTGGTGAGTTACTTCGCGAAGAACAACGTCTAAATACTCAAGCTATTCTAGAACAATCTTATGGCAATTCCATGACGATAACTATGGCTTATGCAGCTCAAGGGCGTGGATCATCTATGCCTTTTAAAAATATGCAATGTTTCTGCTGCAAAGAATATGGGCATATTGCTGCCAATTGTCCTAAAAAATGTTGTTCTTATTGCAAGGAAAATGGTCATATTATCAAAAAATGTCGTATTCGTTCCCAGAATTGTCGGAGAGCATTTCGGACACATTCTTGTTCCTCGGTGTACGTGTGTCTTCCTGGCAAGTGCTTATACCTAATTTTCCACCTCACTGCGACAACTTGCGCCTTTCTGAAATGGTGCTGACGGATGCTAATTTCAACATTATCTGTGATGGGATTTCAAGGTAAAATTCTACTGCACTTTGGTATGTAGACTCGGGGGCTTCTAATCATATGACAAATACTCACATGACTTTGTCTCATTTTCGGCCTTATGTTGGTCGATCTACTTATTGAATGACGATGGCGATTCTTTTGCCAATCAAAACATTGGGAAATGCCTTCTTCACATTCTTGATGTGTTTCTTGCTCATCGACTTTCTACAAATCTCATTTACTGTTGGTCGATTAGTTGATAACAATTGTCTTTATTAACTTTTCTAGTGATGGTTGTGTTGTGCGGACCGGGTAACATGGGAGCCGTCGTGAAAGGACCTAAAGTGGGACGTTTGTTTCCATTACTTTTACCTATTCGACAATTTATCCAATTCCTTATTGAGTCTTTTGCTTGTAATAATATTCCCTAATTTAAGTATAGTGTGGCATCGTCGTTTAGGCCGTCCCTAATACCAAGATTTTATCTCATTATAATGAACTCGGGCTTTCTTGGTAATAAGAAACGTTCTTCTTTACACCTTTTGAATGTGACTCTTGTAAGCTTGGTAAAAGCAAAAAACTCTTCCATTTCTTTGCGTGCTAGTAGAGCGTCTCCTTCTTTGATCTTATTCACGATGATGTTTGGGGACCTTTCGATTACTTCACATGACAAATTTAAATGCTATGTAACTTTCATTGATGATCATGAGATTCACTAGGTTTATTTTCTTCGCATTCTAAATCTGAGGTTTTAGGTACTTTAGCGAGTTTTTAGCATATGTTGAAAATCAATTTTACGCAAATATTAAGACATTTCGCATAGATTACGGTGGTGAATATTTGTCGCGGGATTTCATGTATTTTTGGCTTAAAGGTATCATCCGTCAACGTTTATGTCCTGCTACTCCTGACAAAATGGAGTAGGCCGAGCATAAAAATAAGCCATCTTCTTGATATGGTATACGTCTCTCTTGTTAGAATCTTTTGTTCCATCCATGTTACGGGTTAAGGCTGGCTAGCACTCGCTTGATTAATCGTTTACCTTCCCCGAGTTTTGCAATGGAATCTCCTTTATTTTGCCCAAGCTTGTTTACTAAACGACCTAATTATGATAATCTTCGTATCTTTGGTTGTGTATGTTTTGTTCATTTACTACCACGCCATGGCGAAATAAATTATCATTGTTCAAAGCGGTAGATGTGCATTTTTAGGATATAATGTGTGTCAAAAGGGATTTGTTTGCTATGATCCTACATTACATCGTACACGTATTTCTCTAGGAATGTTATTTTCTTTGAAAATCAACATTTTTTCTGTGTCTTCTGTGCCATCTTCTTGCATTGGTAGTCCTTCCACTCGGCACGAGCACAGTTCTTAGCTCTTCCTCGAAAACGGTTCTCGCTTCAAACCGGGAATGGTATATCTGAAGACAATCCCCCTTGATCTCTTGGGTGGCTCACTTCGATATCGATCCTAACATCCGCCAAAGTCGATCGATTACGCGGCACCTCAGGAGCCTTTGGTATGGTGCTCTTCTCGAGTGTCTGTACCCCCTGCTAGGTATGGTTTTTCTTTTGGCAATTTTATTTAAGCTCTTACTACTGTATTGTCCAATTTTGATATTCCCACATGCTACTCGTATCTTGTCGAAGCATGATTGTTAGTGCCAAGCTATGCGAGGAAGAAATTGTTGCTCTTTGAGGCCAATCACTTTGGGGCGTTGAGTCTTGTCCTTCCACTATAGTTCTACGGGTTGCAAATGGGTTTACTCGGTCAAGGTTCGCTACGATGGAAGTTTGGATCGTTATAAAGCTCGAACTTTGTTGTCCTTGGGAACAAACAGGAATATGGTGTTAATTATGAGAGACCTTTGCTCCTGGCTAAAATGACTATTGTTCGAACGATAATAGCTCTTGTTGCTTCAATGATTGGCCACTACATTAAATGGATGTTAAGAATGCTTTTCTTCATGGAGATCTTAAAGAATGTATTTATATGAAGCCATCCGAGGGTTGTTTTCCTCTCGAAACATCGATGTGTGTAAACGTCGTTCTCTTTGTAATTAAACAAGCTCATGGGCGTGATTTGAAAAATTTGAACCAACTTTATTACAATTTTCTTTCCTCTGAGCAAGTATGACACTTCATTGTTTCTTGAAAATCAGACATGGGTATTGTTGTCCTTTTGGTTTATGTTGATGATATTGTGATCCTGGTTACGATTCTACTTACTTGTCATTTCCAGAGACCCGTCTCTCACAATCTTTTTATATGAAGGATCTTGGGTCTCTTACATATTTTCTTGGTCTTGAGATGCATCGTAGCCCATTTGGTATTTCCCTTAATCAACGTAAATATGCTAGTGATTTGGTGACTACGGTTGAACTACGGAGGCTACATACGGTGATACTCCACGTGGAATTAAATGTCGAAGCTTATGAGGAAGGTGACTTACTTGTTAATCGACTTATATCGGGGTGGTAGGTAGCCTTGTCTATCTCACCCATCGCTAGACTAGATATTTCTTTTTCTTTGTCTGACAACAAGTCGACCTAATTTCTTCGAACTCCTCGTCATCTTCATCATTCTTGTCAGTGGGATTATACACCATGTTCATGGCAACTTACGCCTTAGTGGCTTATTCTTTCAGCAGGCAATTCTCTTCGTCTTGTTGCTTATAGCGATCTTTGATTGGTACAGGTTGTCTTTGACCGTGGCTTCATCATTGGTTGGTGCGTGTTCTTAGGTGATGCATTGATCTCACCAGAAGAAGTAAACGAAGACGAGTTTCTAAGTCATCTGAGAATCTGAGTATCGAGCAATGTCTCTTGCTTGTTAGAAATTATTTGGCTTCGAGGTTTGCTAGGTGAGTTAGACTTCCGAAGATCCTACACCTTTACATCTTGGAGATAATACAAGTGTTATTCGGATTACGGCCAATCAGGTCTATCATGAGCGCCTGAAAGCTTATATTGAAGTCGATTGTCACTCTATCGTGAAGCCTTTAAAGCTCGCGTTATCACTCTTCCACATATTTCTACTGAATTACAAATTGCTGATATCTTTACCAAGTCTCTCACTCGGCATCGACATTGCTTCCTAAGTCGCAGATTGATGCTTATTGATCAACCCACATCATTTTGAGGCTGTCAATAGACGACTTAGTATTTGTCCATAACTTTCTTTGTGTTCCATTAATGACTTACATCCATAACAACTTTGATGTAATTTGTTGTCCATATTCGTTTAGTTGTCTTTGTTGTCCATAGTCTATTTAGGCGTAAATAATTGTCCATAAACGTCCTGACTGTCCATAAACGACAAATGCTTCCAGCTGTCCACGGCGTCCATAAACAACTGTCCACAGACAGCTTTGATGTATTTTATAGGTTTGTTGTATTTTGTAAAGTCTATAAATAGAAAGAAATCATAAGACCAATTCATTCGGTCATTTTCATACAACATTCTTGACTTGTTTCTTACAGTGTGTAAAGCTTATCATTTCTAATTAATACATCGTAGTTACTAAAATGTTTTTGGTTATTATTACTCATCATGTAGTCATTGAATGACAGAAGTTTCAAATAACTTAATGCTTTTGGGCTGTTCTCTAAATTTGATTGATGTTGTGGATGGTTTCATAAGGATTATTTCAGTTATAGTTCTTTTCTGTTTTATTTTTATTTCCCCCTTTCTTAATCTTAATTAGCTTATCTATTACAATAACTTGAAAACCAGAAGTGCATGCCTCCAATGCCTTGAAGCAAAGTGCCCCAAGGTGCGGCGTCTTATTTACACCACTAAGGTTTCACCTGCAACTGAAATGTGAATGCATGGGCATGATGCATGCCTCAAAATTTCCTTCTAAAACCATGATTAAAATATTATGTAATGGTTTGCATTTTGATTGTGGCGAGAGCATTGATTTATAGTTATTTGCTGATAGTGTGCTTTGGTAAAATATTTTTTTATGGTTGTTGACATGGTAGGGTAATTTATGAGCATCCACAGGTTGAAGGCATAAATCTAAGATGGCTAGAATGGAAAACTAATGATATTGCAGCTGTTGAACAGTAGACGTTATAAGAGTCTTGGCTTCATCTTTCCATGAATTCTTAAAGTGGTAGGAGATGGCTCAAAATTCACTGATGAATAAAATAGATATGGTTTTTCAGTAACCATACTAACCATTGCATTAGTCTCATGAAATAATGTGTATGCTCTATTTCCCCTGATCTCCTTTATTTTAGGAGTGCCTGATTTATGTATACCCATTGTGTAAATTCATCCACCTGTTGAGATAATTTTTAAACTATTTGTTGAGTTGGTGTATCAAGCTTCTTCTCTTGAAGGTTTTGTTTTTCTGCATGGTCCATGTGCTTATGTTCTTTATTATAATTCTTGAACTTGTTTGTGTTTTTTCTTTCTATTGTTGGTAGTTATGCTGCAGATAGCATGTTCAACTGTTTTTTTTTATTGCTGGAAACAACAGGTTCCTGCATGATAAGGTTAAACCACAGGTCGTGCATCGCGATATCCGATCCAGTAATGTGTTGCTTGATGAAGAGTTCGGAGCTCATCTTATGGGGGTTGGCCTCTCAAAGTTTGTACCCTATGAAGCAATACACGAAAGAACAGTGATGGCTGGTGGTACATATGGTTACCTTGCTCCAGAATTTGTATACAGAAATGAGCTCACAACAAAGAGTGATGTTTATAGTTTTGGTGTGTTGCTGCTAGAAATCGTAAGTGGTCGTAGGCCTGCACAGGCAGTTGACTCTGTAGGTTGGCAGAGTATATTTGAATGGGCTACACCTCTGGTACAAACTCATCACTACCTGGATCTCTTAGATCCTCTTATTACTTCCGATATTCCAGAGGCTTTTGTAATCCAGAAGGTAGTGGACCTTGTCTATGCATGTACACAGCATGTGCCATCTATACGCCCTAGAATGTCTCACGTTGTCCATCAGCTGCAGCAGTTAGCTCAGCCCACCATTGCAAAGTAAGTTCATTTTACTAACCGTAGTTTTATGTTGTAAGCGAAGCATGTATAAGTTAGGTTGTTTTTTTCCCCCTGTACTTTTTGGGGCCTAATTATATTCTGTGGAATGTAGTGACCTGCAATTTAATCTATAATAGCTCTCATCCTAGTAATTTATTTGATAATTTGTATTTGTCATAATTGAAAGTGATTCCTTTTTGGCAATTTGGTTTTTGGTCTTTATCAAGTCCTGTTTGGAACTTGGGATCAGAATTGGTCACATGCATTGCAGATGACTCAAATTTCCACTAAATCACATTTTTTTCCCACCATGGTATGCAACACAAGGCTGCTTTTTTATTTTTATTTTTTTTATAGATCAAATGGTAGTTAGTGTGAATCAAACATGTGCCTTGAAATAGGGAAGGATTAAGTCTTATACCACTAGGTGAATCACAAGTCATCCAAAGGGACTTGATGATAAACTTATGAAAGACTTGATGATTGAGAAATGAATGATGAAATGGATACTGCCTTATTGGTGGGGCAGTTTTAATAAAGAAAGAGCAATTTGGTTAGAATAATCAGGGCATTCATTAAAACACTGGCTAAGAATCTTGAAAATAAGTGGAAATTCTCCTTAACTGATAAATGACATTTAACTAGCTTACCTTATGTTAAGAATACGTACAAAATCTGAGTTCTACTTGGTGATAAGGCAATCAAGCAAAATGAAAAGTGAATAGCCAATCGAATACATTGGTAAGTGGAACTGTAGATTTTTATCTCTGTTCTATTGTATGGCTGCCTCATAGTCATAACCTGAAACATAATGCATTTGTGTTAGCAAAACGTAAGAGAGTTCAAGAAGTATATCTAATCGAATACACAAGGGTCAACCAACAATGAGTTCATCTAAAACAGAAAAGAAAAACCAACATTAAATTCGAATACATAAAATGAAGCCCTTGGTGCAATTCTGTATTAGCAAATTATAATGTCATTCTGCATACTCTCTTTGCGCATTTGCCCCATAAAATTCTCACTCATCTTCATACTTTCTGAAAATAAAAGGCGGTGGTAATGCCATCTTCGTTTTCATGTTGAAGCATCATAATAAGGCGTTAGAACACTTAAAACCATCATTTTACTCATTGGGTCAAACATGAAAGCATCATTTGAAAGGGATTATCTCAAAAAATTTACCCATTAGGTATCTATCCCAAATGTGAAAACAGTCAGATTGCGGCACCAACTATGGATGAGAAGATGGCATACATATTTGCAAATCTATTAGATAAATCAACATGATAGGAACTCATAATAACACAAATACTATTTCATTTGTGCTGTTGAAAAACTCATGCCAGTTGTACCTATCACCTTCAAGATTAAAAAGTGCCTTTATAGGGGGCAATAATAGGCTTTATTTGAAAAAAATAACTGAGTGAGACCTTTGAAGCCAACACTACAATCCAAAACAATGTATATTTAATATTATCAATAAGCCCTTCTCTTTTTGGGAACAAACCTCCACAAGAGCTCTTCCCTTCTCTTGTATTGCCTTCCGATCCTATTTTCAGTACTGGTTCTCCTTTGCTTTGTTACTTTTATTTTGTTGTTTTGCTGGATCTCCAATCTAGCTTTCGAGTACTATGATCTGATTCCCATTTTATTTGTTGAATCTTAGTTCTTCGCTTTGAGAGATTTCTTCACTATATTGAGCCTTAATTCTGTCTTCGATCTAGAACTGGGTGCGAGTTTGAAGTGATGCATATCTTAATTTGGAATTGTCAAGGCACTGGCAAGGGTGATACTATTTATACTCTACAAGATGCTCTTACTGAGTTTTCTTATGTTGCTATCTGTTTACTAGAAACGAAGGCCAAGCACTTACGTATTAACCGCCTATGTAGGAGGTTAGGTTTTCATCAGTGGTATGTTATTGATCAAGTGTGTACCAGTGTTGGTGGAATGGTTTTTATGTGGATTGCAGGAATTCATGTGAGTTGTGTGTTTAGTAACAAAGGAAACATTGATCTGGAGGTTTTGGATGTAAGTTGATTTACGCTTGTCTAAGGGATTTGGGATGACAGAGTGAGGCATGATGAATTTAGAAGAATTACATATTCTAAGAAATCTTCTACCCATCCTTGGATTTTGGCTGGAGATTTTAATGAATTATTGCATAGCTTTGAGAAAAAGGGAGGTTGTGAGTTCAATTACAATATAGCTCATAAGTTTCGGTCCTTGTTGATGAACGCGAGGTTATGGATATTCAAGCCAATGGGTGCTTTTTCACTTGGAGAAATGGTCACTGTTTTGAGGATTTCATTCATGAACGACTTGATAGAATTCTTATCAATGAAGTTGCTCCCAGTAAGTTTCGTAACCTTTGAAGTCTTTGTACCTCCTGTTATAGCTTCAAATCCTAATATGGTAGTTCTAAAACTTGATGTTAAAACTATTATGAGGAGGAAAATGTTTAATATGAAGCTTGGTGGCAAGAAGAGGAAAGCTATAGAGAGGTTGTTGAGGAAGGATGGTGTGGGGACGGTAATGCTTGTGAAAATGAAGGCGTGTAAGTGAAAGTTAAAGTTCTGGAGCAAACAACTAAGAGGAAATCTTAGGGATCTGGAAAACAAGATGGCTGAGGCTAAATTAAGTCACTCATTAACTTGGGAAGAGCAAAATTTGCTTAAAAGGAGATTGGTGGTTGGAGAAGGAAGAAGGAGGTTCATTAGGGCAAAGGTCAAGGGTAAAATGGTTGAGGTTTGGAGACAAAAATATTAGATTTTTTAACAGGGTTTTCTAGCAAAGGAAGGTGTACAGTAGGGTCTACATACTTAAATATGGTAACGGTGAATGGAAAAAAATATTAGATTTTTTCACAGGGTTTTGAGATACTTAACCCTTTGTATTCAGTATTTCATACACTAAATACATCTCCGAATTATAAGTTCTAAGGAAAAAACAAATATTAGTAAAAATTATATAAATAGTTTCATACAGCCCCTCAGAGATTCTTTGTATGATATGGTGTTTATATTGTTTCCTTTTGTCTCTAGGCATATCATTTCTAATTGATGATTGATGATTGATGATTGATTTTAGTGTCTCTAAAGTTTTGAAAAATTGATTACAAGTAAAACTACTCCATTGTTTAAACATGAAGCATGTCTTACTGCTCATAAGTTTCTATATTATTGTAAGATTATAATAGTCTATTTGATTTTGTTTCTTTGTCTTCTTTTCACTTTTATATTCACAATTTATCTAAGTTTTCTTAATCAGTTAAACAACCATTTTAATTTTCCCATAAGCAAGGTGTTTATCTTTTGTTTCTTTGTCTTCTTTTCACTTTTATATCCACAATTTATCTAAGTTTTCTTAATCAGTTAAACACCCATTTTAATTTTCCCATAAGCAAGGTGTTTATCTCAGCATTAAAACTTTATAAGTATTTATATTATTGTAAAATTACAATAAATTGATTTTGATTTTGTTTCTTTGTCTCTTATTTCCCTTTTACGTTTTCTTAATCAAATACCCACCCTTTTAATTTTCATCTATAATCTACATTTCTGCAACAAGTAATCTCAAACAAAAGTGCATTTTCATTTTTATCCCTTTAACTGTAAAATCTCAATCTCTTACAAAGTTTAATCTAAGAAATTATATTCTACGTACAAATGTGAAAAAAAATATATAACTTTTTCATCATCAATTTGGCAGGATGACAAATAATATGTTTAATAAACCACCAAGTCCATACGCATCATCATCATAGATATTCATGGATGTAGAAGAAGTAAATTTGAATACACTATTAGATGTAGACATTTACATAATTAATGTATAAAACACAACACAATAATAACTATGTATCGTATGTATCCAATTTATATCATAATCAATTTTTTTACTATACAAAGTCTGTTTTACATCTTCGGAGGCCAATATTATAAGAGTTTTAAATAGAGACACCATAATATTACTCAGGTACTATATACAACAAGGGAGTACAAGATACAAGAAGTGAAAAAAGTATCCAACCTGTGGCAAAGAAAATCCTAGTTGTGTTTTCAAGTAACGAGTAGACTACAAAAACTAAAGATTCGAATAATCGAGATATTCAAAAAAAAAAAAAAGACATTAGTAAGGAGATTGACCAATTAAAGTCAAGTTTTAATTTTCACAAAAAAACATCATTAGTATAAAACATTAATCTAAAAACTAGCTATATATTATGAAATGGTGGTGCTGTAACAAATTTCGAGTACGTACCTTAACTTGAGCACTCAACGTGTTAGTCATCTTAATCAATTATATCCATTTATGGAACCCCAATCGAAGAGTCAAATAAAACATGAAACCGTAAGCTCTTAAATAGTATGAGAAATTCAAAGCTCTGAACGTAATTTTTCATAGTATCAAAAGAAAAGGTAAACAAAAAATTAAAGTTTTCAATTATTACTTTCAAAATATCATCATACAAAATAAAAAAAATAAAATATATATATATATTTTTTTTGGAAATGTTATATATAGAATATGGATTTAAGAAAAACATTTAGAGAGTTGGTCTTCTGACAAAACAAATCTTTCAAATTCCTTGTAAAGTTGGATGAAAGAGCAACACAAATTTTATTTAAACAAAAGGTCATTGCACAGGAAGTTTTTCCTGTACACAAAGTTGCTAAAAAAGTTAATGAAATTGATGACGAAGACAAGCCAATTTCTCAGTTTGTTGCTCGCAAAAAGATCAAAACTGAGAGGGTTTAGTGGTTTTTTCTGCATTAACATTGATAAGTTTGGAGATCTTACATTTAATATTTTCTATTAAATGCTTTACATGAACTACTTTTAATTACGTTATCTCATATTTTAAATTATTTTGTCTTATCCTATAATATTCACATTATGTTAACATTAGTATATATCTTTTATTTTTTATTTTTTTAATTTACAAATATTCTTTCAACATTTGGAAATTTCTAATTACTTATAAAGGTTATATTTTGAAAGAAATTAAGAAACACTACAAAACAACAATATTTACCTAAATGTGTTAGAATTAACTACTACATTTTTCATTATTAATTCACCAAACTTATTTGTCCAAAATATATATTATATTTTTTTCAAAATAATAATAATTTCAAGTATCATTTTTATAAATGAATAAAACGTGAACGTACTTAAATGCACATTCTCTCGTGCAACACAAATTTTCTCAACTAGTATTAAGAATAAGAAAGAGTTGAAAAAATGAAACTTTCTTAATAAATAGATGTATTATTTTTCTTGGATGACTAATACATGCAATGAATTTGCTTATTTATAGGTCAAGAATCCTTTGAAGGTACAAACAATATCAACGTAGGACTCGAGATTAGAACAAAATAAAAAAGGTACTCTTTTTCATACCCTCGTTTGAGATTAATCTCCTCTACTTATTTTAAACTCATCCTACATTTTCTCTTGGATAATGAAGTTCTCCTGAATTATAGTCATAAATATATAAGAATTATTATTTATCTATTTTGGTATTTGTTACAACTTATATTTCTTAACCTTTATTCGTTATATTTTGTCAACAAAAATCACTCTCTTATATTTTTTTAAAAGGCCATCACTATGCATTACTATAATATATATATGTTCTTGAAAATTTAGCCTTAGTTATTTAAAAACCGAGAACATAAACATACCTTATGACCTTGGTTTTTAAAAAATCGAGGCTATAGACATACTATATTAATTTTATCTCTTTTACATCAAATACTAAAAACTTTTATTATTTTTTTCTTTCTTTCTTTCTTTTCGTTTTTCCTCTCCTTTTTTCCTTTTTTCCTTTCTCCCTTTTTCTTTTTCTTTTTCTTTTTCTTTTTCTTTTTTCTTCTTTATTTTCTTCTTTTTTCCTCTTTTTTTATTTCTTCCTTTTCCCACTTTTCCTCTCTTTTTATTTTTATTTTTTCTTTTCCTAGTAGCTTCCCTGGATCACTGCTTTTTTTTTTGTTATAAAAAATCGATAAAAGGATTCGATGAAGCTATCCCTGGCAGAATGTATGGTGATAACAAATTTGACGGTAACACGGCCTTCGTTGGTGATGGATTCATGCCCTCTTAGGCCACTCAAACCCCTAGGTCCATGTACGTGAGCTTTTCCCCGGCCGCTACGTGAGCATTTCCCCAACGCTAGCTACACAATATGCATCTTCTTCCTTTTCCTGGGTAGCTAGTTTCTCAACTTATACTTTATTTTGATTTGTTGGGTTTGCCACTCTTCTTAATTTTCAATTTAGGGTTTGTTACTTTTGGGATCTTAAAACATGTTTATAGATATTTAACCCTTATTTCTTTGTTCACATGTTATATATTATATTATTCATTTTCCTTTACTTTATGTTTAAATCCGATTCCATGTCTCTCATAGTTGTGTAAGGAAATCTCTAATATGAATGCTTCTTGTTACGCACCTATTGGCATTATGTATCTTTCAAAATGTTCAAGCACACTAAAGGATATACCTTTTTTCTAACTATAACTTCTTATTGAGTCGATGTTAAATTTTTGTAGACACAATGATGAACTGGTAGCACTGATTAAATAACACATTGATGAACTGGCAGCACTTGAGACATGGGATAATGGCCAGACATATGAAGATGACTCTTTAGAGGTACTCATCGATATCTGATATCTAACAATGTGATATTGATAATTGATATATCTTCTGTTTGACGTGGCTTTGGTTCTTTATTGATTAATATATGTTTCAAATGAGTTATACGATTATATTTGAAATTTTATTTTAAATTATGTCAGTATAATTATAAAGGATAATTTTGTTTTATTGTATTCACTCAGATTGCAATGATGATGTATGATGAACATAAAGGATTTGAGCAAAGTTTTATGTACTTGTGCCCTAATAATATGTGGTGAAAAACATTTAATTTTTCTAGAAATGGAAAGGAATATAGTTGCACATAGGTTTCATGAATGTATGGTATTATTTGTTGTAGGAATGATTACGAATTTACAGTGAATTTTATGTTAATAGTTTGTTCTCTTGTGATTGCTTTATACATCAATTTTTTTCTCTCTTTTTGTTGTAAGATTGATTTATATTAATTTGAGTTCATCATGAATGATGGTTTCACCATGTCTTGGCTTTACTGATTTCATTTTTTGGTCATATTTTTCTAACCAAGTTGCTTCTTCACAATATATATATTTTCATTTTAAAATCTTTGTAGTTAGATGATAGATATGTTATACAGTAACTATGATGAATATTATACTCTCTAGTCTTCTTAAATAGAACTAGTTCAAATTGAATATGGATTTTGTGTTCATTTTTGGACCACTTAAAAATCTACCTAGTTAAATTTATATGAGGCTTGGATGAAAAAGTGAAACCTTGTGGTCCTGTTGAGGTTTTTAGATTACTATACCCTTGTGGTTGGTTTGGGACTTGGGAATGAGGCAATAATGGTTTCTATCTAATTTTCAAAGTATAGTTTGTTTTCTACACATGATCAGACATGTAATACTAGACATTTTATTTTCCATGAAAAATGATTACTTTCAACCAAAGAAAAAAAATGATTCTTGAAGGTACTGTTGGGAAGAAATGTTGTTGATTTAGTAAATATCCATTTTGTGAAATTACTTGTGTTATCCGTATATGTGGATGTGGGGTTTCAAGTAAGAAGCAAAACACAGTCATCTGTCACTTCAATTTTGAGTTAGCATAATTAAGTTCATTGATGCTAATAGTAAGTGGCCTATTAAAGATTGATTGATATTTATGCACACATGTTATTCTAGTTTTTTTTGTTGTTATTTTCTTTTTCATGGTAGGCACCAGGTGTAATAGTAGCAACACCAAGCACTAGGTGCACCAACACACCAGGCTCACCATCGCACAAACACACCATCCCCAACAATAGCATACCACCCTAGTGCACCACCCCAGCGAACCAACACAAGTGCACTACCCCAACACACTAGCCCAATGCACCAACCCAGCGTAATAGCAACTATGGTATTTGCCTTTTCTTTACACTTTTGTTGAAGTCGTTGTGGACTTGATCATGTTGATTTGAAGTACACTTATAAATGTTTGTAATTAATGGTAAAAAGTCAGTTTGTAATAGTAAGATTTTATTATGTTTTATTGTATAATAAACTCTTAAATGTAATTATACTTTTAATTTTAATATAATATGATTTTTAATATTATAATTAATAAATTTATTATAATTTATAATGATTTTTAATATTGTAATTAATAATTATATATTTTTGCATACCTTATGGCCTCGGTCTTTGAAAGATAGAGGCAATAAACATATCCTATGACCTCGGTTATTGAAAAATCGAGGTCATAAGACATGTCTATGGACTCAATTTTTTGAAAAATCGAGGTTATAAGTAACAATTTATAGTCTCTTTCACTTAAGTCTTTGTTCTTATAACTGTAACCATAAATCTATGGTCACAATTAAAAACTAAAGTTATATATATGTTTTGTAATAATGATATTTCCTTAAGTCATTTCATTTGCACTTTTTTTTTTCTTGAATTTTTTAGAAGATGAACCAAGTCCGATGTGTGCTCTGAGACTTTCCCATATACAACGTTAAAAGAGTTTTTGCAAGTTGAAATGCACAAAATGTTATTGAAAATATATATTTATGTAATTATTTATTAAAATATAGTTCCATTATAAATAATTAAATAAATATTTAAAATAAATTTGAATAAAAAGAAAGCATAATATCACATTAATATGCAATATGCGTGTATGTCTTCTTTTGAGATAAAGGAGATGTACCATACATATCTCTTTTAGATTTAATTTAAAAGAGGAATGGTATTGATGCTAAAGTAAATTAAAAGAGTATTATTTGGAAATGGAAAATGTTGTCCTAATTAAACTAAAAACGAGTTGGATACACTATATACGACACCCCACGTGTGTAGTTCAAATTCGTGTGGAGATATAAGAATTGAAAGATTATCGTGCAAAACTGCAAATAAATAAAGTTTTTTTTATTAACCTAAATTATATAAATGTTCCTCATTAATCACATATATATATACCTGTCTTTTTCCCTAAACCACGAAACTTCAGTACACCTACCTTGAGTCTTTGACTATAATGATGTTACACCATATACATCCAAAAAGTTAATATTATTAATTAATAATTAAAAAGACTTACATCATGATCTCTTATAATCTGGCACCGTTGTTTAAGAAATTTTTTGCACGCAAGAAAAGAAATTAATAGTTGAATAATAAAAATAAAAGGCTAAAATTTGGAACAGTCCAAACCAGACGTCTTCTAGGGAAGTAATATATATATAAATAAGAAGAAACTTTAGATTCTATAGTCTTATTAGTATAGGCATGGCTAAAACCGAAGAACAAGTTGTTGAGCTCATGAAGTACCCTACTGATCAGAATAATATGATGATGATGATGATGATGAGTCAGAGCCCAGGTCAGTCTCCAAGATCAAAAGGGCCTGCCCCATTTTTGTTAAAGACTTATGATTTGCTAGAGGAAGATAATTACAGTGAATTATTATTAGCTACAAATCATGAAGGAGATAGTTATAGAAAGAGTTCATCAATTGTTTCTTGGAATGAAGAAGGTACTGGATTTATTGTATGGTCTCCAGCAGAGTTTTCAGAGTTGATGTTGCCCAAGTATTTTAAACACAACAATTTCTCGAGCTTCATTCGTCAACTTAATACTTACGTAAGTTTCATTACAACATGTTTTGTGATTCGTATAAGATATATTATATCTTTTAGTATATAAATGATTCATTTATTTAACATGGTTTTACTTTTAATTTCTTTAATAAAAAAAAATTATTTATTTTTATATTATGTTAAAAACATATATCTAATTTATATTTTAAGAAAAATAGGTTAAAAATAAAATTCGATATACAAAGTACGTTTATATCATGAAATTAAACTTATATTATATAAATATATTTGGATATGGTGTTGAATTAATTTACTATAATAAGTCTAGGAATATTTTTTTTATATGATATGACATAGTATATATGAAGTAATAATATACATTTAAAATTACTTAAGAACCAAACTTCAAAGAATTAAGGAATAGTTTGGCCTCAATTGTAGCATCTATAAAAACAGTTATATAATTAAAAAGCTGTTGGATTAATCATATTAGGGAGATCATTTGATTTTTAGGCCACCTATTGCATTGGAAAAGTTTGGAAAGTTCGTACGTTTCATTTAGATGTAGAATAGACATGAAGATATGCTAGTTCATGATTATCTTTGTAATTTTTTCTTACAGTACTCTATATGTACTAGTTATTACAAGATCACAAAATTAAGCAACTATTTAAATTAACAATATAGCCAAACATTCCCTAAGACTTCAGTTGTCCATAGACTAGCTTGTATGTTTTAACAGATTTGCGTGTAATGGTGTAAGATCTTTTAAGTACCATGATTTTGACGGAGAATCTTACATATATATATGATAGGATGATTATTTTTTTATTTGATATAATTTAATGATTTTAATAGTATATATTTCATGTATAATATATATATATATATTATATATGAAAATAAATTAACATAAATCTTCCTATTATAATCTTATTTTAATATAAAATTTGTGTTTATATTGTTTTTATACACGTGATCAATTCAAAATATAATAATAATAAGAGTAACAAATGAATGTATCATCGAATTTAAAGTATTTGTATAAATTTTACTTAATTTTTGATAAATTTATTATAATTATTTTTTTATAATTATTATAAATTTATATGGATTTTATTATAAATTATTTATAAGTAATAGATGTATACTATTAATAAAGAATTTGATTATAAATTCGTAATATTAATAAAATATTTAGAAATAAATTTATATGATTATAATTGAGTTTTGTATAATTTTAATAGTTTGTTAAAGAAAATGATTTTTTTAATGATGATTTGTCGTTGATGATTGCTGTCAGATTAGAACAAAAATTATTTTACTTTACCTAGTCAAAAATTGAAGCGATCGGTCAATATAGTTATGCTTTGGTAGGTACGTAGGCATATATATATATATATACTTTACCACTAGACCCGAAAGATAAAATAGTATTAATAGATGTCATTAGTTTGATTCAATATCATGATGCCCATTGACCACTTCACATAAACGATTAGTAAAACCTAGTGGGCTCATGTTGGTCTCTATTAAGATCCAAATTCCCCCTTTTTTTTTAATGTCAACTAAAAAATATCTCAAATTAAACCTTATATGAAACTCACACGTGATGTTTTGGTAACTTTTTATTACATGTTGTATTATTGTTTATAAATAAATTATAAAATATTAATTTATAGATCTTTTTAATTTAATCGATATATTTAAAAATTTATGAATAACTAAATCCAATAAGATCTCATTGAGTTAAGAATTATATATATTTATAAACTATTCAGGATTTTAACTCCCGATTAATGTGGGACTTAACAACTCCTTCTACATCGGTTGATGATCCTGTTTGATATTGGATGGACGAAGTCAGGAGGTGAACGTACCGCAAAGCTCTTGGGCGTCGATGGGAGCGAAGAATCTAAGAATCCAGTTCTGATAACAACTTAAAACCCATATATAACTCAATCTAATAAGAACTTATTAAATTAAGAGTTGTATACACTGAAACTGTCCAAGATCACTCCATGACGAGGGACTTAACAGATATATTATTATTTTTTTCCAAACAATTTAGCTCATATACGAATAGATTATTTGTACAATCAACTTTTGGAAAAAACTTATAATTCTCAGCTATTTGTTGATATTTTATAACTATTTTGGTGGAGGGAAGAGAGACAAAAAACAATTTTTTTTTCTTACTAATCAAACACTCTTTTTTATTTCTCTCTTCTTGCATTCTTACAACATAATACAACTCTATTTATAGACCTAAACAAGACTCTTAAAATTCGTATTAAAAAACGACTTTAAACAAAACAGTCAATTGTGACCCTTCCTTGCTAAAACTTCCATAACTTATTGTAGGTAATACCAAATGACCTGAAACCTTCACTATTAAAAACTAGACTTAAAAACACACGAAGTAGACTTTTCATTTGCTCAGAACGATCTGGAATTGCCCCTTCAATTCCTCATTCAATACTGTCTGTCCGTTTTTAGTAAATTCTGACCCTTCCTTGCTAAAACTTCCATAACTTATTGTAGGTAATACCAAATGACCTGAAACCTTCACCATTAAAAACTAGACTTAAAAAAACACGAATTAGACTCTTCATTTGCTCAAAATGATCTGGAATTGCCACTTCAATTCCTCATTCAATACTGTCTTAAAATCTGTCCGTTTTTTTTATTTGAGTTTATTTTCCACAAATTCCTCCCTTAAACTCAAATTTCTTCCATCCTTCATGCCTACTGCCATCTTGCATTTATCCAGCAAAACCGTGGGTAACGACTTTGTGAACATGTCAGCTATTTGATCATGACTCGCTACATGATTCAACTTCACACTCCCTTCCCGGATTTGTTCTCGAATGAAATGAAATTTCACATCGATATGCTTGCTCCTTTCGTGATGTCTTGGATTCTTTGCGAGTTCAATTGCCGACCTGCTATCAACTCGGATCTCGGTTGCTTCTTCTTGTCGAGATTCAACTTCGCTTAAAAGTTTCCTTAGGCCAAAGCGCATGTCGCACACACCACGTGATCTTTGCCACGTATTACGCTCGCGTGTCGAGAGTGTCACGATGGGTTGTTTTTTCGACATCCATGTGGTATTTGTGTCTCCCAATAAAGAATACGTATCCCGATGTACTCTTTCGATCATCTATGTCTCCGCACGGAGTCCACTATCGAGTATCCCACCCGGTTTATACTCCTTCTCGTTCTCGAGAAAAATAACCCGAGTGATTACGTACTTCGGATATATCGCGAGAATTCTCTTCAACGCTTTCCAATGTGTATAGTGGTTTTTCCATAAACCGACTTACCACTCCAACAACGTAAGATATGTTTGGTCTCGTGCATGTGAGATAACGCGGACTTCCCACCAAACTTCGGTATTTGGTCGCATCTACTGCTTCTCGCAAATCGAACTTAGAAAGTTTAGCCCGGGTTCCATTGGTGTCAATAGGGTTGCAGACTTCTCCATTTTATTCCTTTTTAGAATTTCTTTTGCATATGTTTCTTGTGATACAAAAATCCCGGTATTTTCTTGTCTAACCTCGAGACCAAGGAAATATTTCATCAAACCAATCTGTCATTTCGAACTCTGAGTCGCATAGCCTCTTTAAAATCTTTTATCATCTCCTCATTATTCCCTATGAATATAAGATCATCAACATAAAGAGCTACAAACAACAAGTTGCCTTCTTCTTTTTTTTCTCACGTACAAAGCATGTTCATATGGGCATTGAGTAAACCCGTTCTTCTTGAAGTAAGTGTCGATACGGGTATTCCAAGCTCGAGGTGCTTGCTTTAGTCCATAAAGTGCCTTCTTCAATTTGACACCTTCTTTCTTCCCCAATTTTTTGTGCAGGGTGGTTTCTCTACATACACCTCTTCTTGTAGCACACCATTCAAAAAAGTGATTTGACATCCATTTGAAAAATTTTCCATTTGAATTGAAATTTGCTGAGCAATGAGAAGGCGAATCGTCTCCGTTCTTGTAAACTGGGGCAAAGACTTCATCATAGTCTATCCCCGTATTTTTGTCGATAGCCCTTTGCAACTAGCCTTGCCTTGTACCGGCCTCTATCTCACCTTGAGCATTCATCTTCTTTTTGTATATCCATTTTACTCACGTAGTGGCCGACATCCTTTTGGTAATTCAACCAACTCCCAGTTTGGTTTAAACTCGATTGCTTTTATTTCTTCATCCGTAGCGCTTGCCATACCGTTCGTCTTGCTTCTTCAAATGTAATTATTTCGGCATCGGCAAAAGACAAATTAAATGTACCTCGCTTGTTGAGTCGGTACAAATCTTGCATGCTTCGCATTTTTGGTTGTCTTGGCTCTTCCTCATTATCGATTGTTTGAGGGCTTCTTGCTATCTCGATCTCGAGGTTTTTTGTTGATGTGGTTGATGAGTTCTCCCTTTCTACTATCACCTCGGAAGAGTTTTTCCAGTCCCACTTCGCTTGCTTCATTCACCTTAACATCTAGAAGCTTATTATTACCTTAACTTGTTTATTGGATCGAGAAGCTTGAAACCTTTAGTCTTCTCGTGTAACCAATGAACACAAATTTCTTGCTCTTATCTTCTAGCTTTGTTCTTGATCGATGCGTGTGCATAAGCCACACTACCGAATATTCGAAGTGTGAGGCCGTCGGCTTTCTACCACCCTCCAATTTTCTTGTGGAGTTTTATCTTCTAAACTTCGCGTGTGGACATCGGTTTTTCACATAAATTCGCGCATTACCTGACCTTCCGCCCAAATTCTTTTGGCAACTTCTTACTTTTCAGCATTGATCGAACCATGTCGAGAATGGTCCGATTCTTTCTCTCTGCCACACCATTTTGTTGAGGAGAGTACGGTGCGGTTAGGGACCTTCTTATTCCATGTTCTGCGCTGTATCTCGCAAATTACGTGAGTTGTATTCTCCGCCTCGATCGAACGTGAGCTCAATAAACTTGCCGGTTGCCTTACTCTACC
The DNA here is from genome assembly GCA_033030585.1 of Hippophae rhamnoides. Classification (NCBI taxonomy): domain Eukaryota; kingdom Viridiplantae; phylum Streptophyta; class Magnoliopsida; order Rosales; family Elaeagnaceae; genus Hippophae; species Hippophae rhamnoides. Next base: position 63,233,363 of record CM065427.1, on the reverse strand, counting down.
ATTACTTTGAACTTTTAAACACTTGAATGCTTGATTTTTCTTTCGGAAATAAACCCGTCTTTACGGAATAGTCATCGATAAAAGTAATGAAATAGTTTTTTACCGGTGAATGACTCGGGGAGTGATTGGCCCACATGAATGTCGGTATGTATTAATGCGAGATGATCTGTTGTTCGGTGATACGCAGCTTCTTAGAAATGAGTGTCTCGAGTGCTTCCAGTACGCTCCTGCATAAAAATTCTCGATGTAGTCAATCTCGGGTAACCCATGTACCATTCCTTTCTTCGACAATTTTTGTAAACCACCGTACAAGTGCAAATGACCATATCGCAAATGCCACGGGAACGCCTTGTCTTCTACATTAACTTCATGAAACACCTTTCTCGCACATAACACAGGTTGATTTTGTACATTCGATTCTTCGCCATCTCAACTCGTGCTATTACTCGCTCTTTCTTGTCTTTCGGTTGTAATACTCGATTTTTCATAAACACCGAGTATCGCTTTCTCCATGAGTTGTCCCGTACTCGGGGATGTTTGCTCTTGAGATCGGGTACGTACATAATAAACATTCTCAATTAATCCCTTTAAACCATTCTTTTGCAAATATGATATTGTACCTTGACCTTTCACTTGAATCTTTGACGCATCTCCAAATGACACGTGCCCGACCTCTGTCTCTTGCATTTCCACAAAGAGGTGTTTGTGCCCGCATGGCGTATGATTACTAGCGCCGGTATCGAGATACCACGCGTGTCACCGTCCAGAATGGTATTTTTGTAGGCCATCATGAGAACACCATCTTCTCTTGTCTCTTCTTCCGCGACTAGATTCGCGTTTTCTTCTACCTTTTTCTCGAGAATAGCACTCACTTTGCGTAGTGCCCGTGCTTGCCTGATTATAGCATTCGATATTTGATTTGCACTCTTTTGCGTAGTGCCCGTACTTGCCTGCAGTTGTAGCACTCACGACATTTGAATGATTTGACCGGCCGCCTCTCCCGCTGACCACGTCCTCTACCTCGCCAATTTTGTTGGCTTGACCCCTTCTTCTCTCATGGTAGTGTGCATCTCGGCCAGCGGCCTTTCACCACGACCATTGCTGCGACCTACGCGCCGCGCCTGCACACCACGAAAGTTTTGAGTATAGAGTACCTTTTCATCTTTGACAGATACCTTGGCTTGCGTGCTTCCTCAAGTGACTCGTTCTTCTTCTTCTTATTCCAGCATGTGCGCCTCGAGAACCGGCGCGAGATCATCAAGGGTGTCTCCTCCGATTTTTCGACTCCTCGGTGCACAAACGACATTCTCAAAATTCTCGGTTAATGACTGCAAAATTTTCTCCACCAACTCTTGCATCGATTAGAATTTCTCCATTTCGTTTTAGTTGATTCACCTTCATGTTTGCACACGCGAGATGTAGTCGGATACACCTTCGACATCTTCGTCTTCGTACTCTCTCCAATTCATAGCGTAGAGTTTGGAGTCTTACTTGCTTTACTCGGTCGGCTCCTTTGAACACTTTTTCTAAAATGTCCCACGCCTTTTTGAAGTAGTTGCCTTGGCAATCTTCTCAGCCCGACTCGTCAACTCGGAACAACATGTATAGTGCCACCCTTATCCTTTGATCGCTCTCTTTCAACGCCTTGTTTTGAACGCCGTATATCCCGTGGTATTTGTTGGTTCTTTGAAACCTTCTTCGACCACTTCCCATGCATCTTGTGATCCGAGAAGAGCTTTCATTTGAATGCTCCAGTTCTCGTAGTTCGCCTTCGTTAGTCGTGGTAGCGGCATTTGTCCCATCACATTCGCCATCATTCGATACCAATTTGTTGATATTTTATAACTATTTTTGGTGGAGGAAGAGAGACAAAAAACAATTTTTTTTTTTCTTACTAATCAAACACTCTTTTTATTTCTCTCTTCTTGCATTCTTACAACATAATACAACTGTTATTTATAGACAAACAAAGACTCTTAAAATTCGTATTAAAAAACAGCTTTAAACAAAATAGTAAATTCTGACCCTTCCTTGCTAAAACTTCCATAACTTATTGTAGGTAATACCAAATGACCTGAAACCTTCACTATTAAAAACTAGACTTAAAAACACACGAAGTAGACTTTTCATTTGCTCAGAACGATCTGGAATTGCCCCTTCAATTCCTCATTCAATACTGTCTGTCCGTTTTTAGTAAATTCTGACCCTTCCTTGCTAAAACTTCCATAACTTATTGTAGGTAATACCAAATGACCTGAAACCTTCACCATTAAAAACTAGACTTAAAAACACACGAATTAGACTCTTCATTTGCTCAAAATGATTGGAATTGCCACCTCAATTCCTCATTCAATACTGTCTTAAAATCTGTCCGTTTTTTTTATTTGAGTTTATTTTCCACACTATTTGCATTATTATTTTTTTAGAATATACGATACAAATATAATTAAAAAAAATGTTTTTCATTGTTTTTAATAAATAGACTATTAGATTTAGTAATTAAGATTATTAAAAATTGTTACTAAGCATCTACAGTTATATATATATATATATATATAAAGCAGGGATTCAAGAAAACGTCGTCGAAAAGATGGGAATTCAAGCACGAGAAGTTTAAGAAAGGTTGGAGGCATATGCTAATAGAGATCACTAGAAAAAAGTGTGAACCAAGTGTTTTTCCAGCTTATTTAAAGGCTTCTTCCGAAGAAAATAATAAAAATAAAGTAGCATCAATGGCTGCAGAAGAAAATAATAGTTTGATACTAATGAAAGAGAATAGGAACCTAAAAAGAGAGAATATGGAATTGCAGATGCAAATTGCTCAATTCAAAGCACTTGAAGATAAGTTGTTGAATTGTCTTGCTCACTATATTGGTGGTGGCCAGGATTATAACAAATCTAGGAGGTTGTATTAGGTTAATAAACTAAGGAGGATTAAGATTTGTTTTACTGGTATCCTTTTATCCTTTAGATTATAAGTGTTATAATTTAGTATTTTAATTTTAAAATATTGGTCAATTAAGAATAAAATGTATTATTTTAATAAATTTTTAATTTTTTAAAGTAATGTTATAATATAAAAAATTAAAATAATATATTTTATCTTAATTAATTATTTTTAAAAAAAAATTAAAAAATTAAATAATATTATTTATAATTTAAGTAACTAATCATCTATAATCTAAGTAATTATTTTTGTAATTAAAAAAAATGATAAAAGTAAATTTAATTATACTAATCAATAATAAATTGATATATTGGTGTTACTAATTGCTTAGAACCCATGGAGACCTTGTTTTGGTAGTACCGCCGATTTGGAAGGGAGCAACGTACAAGTTGTAAAGGTAGTTTTGAATTTCACGATCTACTTGCCAGCTCAACGTCAACGAAGATACTTGCTCACTACTATTCCACATTATTATTATATATAAAAAATACTAAGTTGAAAATTAAAAGGGTGGAACTTATAATTTGTGATAAAAGTATATAAATGTTATATAATTATTAAATAATTTACAATTTTTTTAATGTTTTTCAAAAAATATGCATATTAATTTTAAATTTACTATTAACAATTTTATTTGACAAGAGAAATCGTATGCTTTCAAAATTATAAATTAATAATAATAATAAAAAAATCATTTAATCATTAATCTCTTTCTTTATTTTTCGATCATTATCCCCAACTACCAAACTAACCCATTCATTAGATCTCTCTCACAGATAAAGCCACAAATTAACAAATAAAATGAAAAAAATAGGTATTTGACACATGATTATTTTTTAAAAAATTGATAATTAACTGATGATTAATGTATACATGTTTTAAAAATAATATGATTTTTGTGAATTATTTATTAACTATAATTTTTTTTTTATATTTTTATTGAAAGTTATAAGAAACTAAAATCTTAACTTCACTCAAATTAAAATACATTACTTTTAATTATAGAATAAAAGATTTAAAAGATAAATTTACTCTTCGATAATACTAGAAAGCTATATAAAAAATCATCTAATTAATTAATTAATAAAAAAATTATAAAATAAGTAGTTAAAATATAAAATAATTATTTATATTGTAATTATAGTAGTATTATAAATGGATAAATATAAAAAAAATGAACACATAGATAAACACCAAAGATCAGAATGAAGTACCTTATAGCTTTTGATACAAGATGCAAAAATTATATATTTATTAAATAGTATACAAAAATCTTATTATTTTCAAAAAAGATGTATATTGGTCTTAACATGACTATTGATTTTTTTTTTCGCTAAAAATATTCAAGTAACAAGATCATAATTTAAAATAAGTTTTCAAAATTACAAATTAATAATATTTGAAAAAACAGTTAATCCTTAACCTCTTTTATTATCTAATAATCATTCACGGCAAGAAATTAGACATATATTGTAAGACTATTTTGTAGCAAAATTTATTTCACTGCTAAATGGTACATTTTTGTGGTAGACTTAAAATTTTTTGCTACTAACTTACTAGTAATAAATTTCATTTTTTTTAAATAAAATCTAATGATAATAATGGTAAAAATTTCATTACAAACGTGTATAATTAATAGCAAAAATAATATTTTTACTAAAAAAACGATGATCATTAAAAAGATGGTAAAAATTATATAAAATAGAACGAAAATTGGTGCTAATTCTTGAAACACATTTTGGAGCAAAATTCTAAAGTAATTCAACAAAAACTATTTTCACAAAAGTTGTTAATTTGTGCCAAAATATTCTATTATCAATATGTTCAAATTAAAGGTTAAATTGAGACTTCACCACTAATTGTATATGTCATGTTAAAATAATAAAATAAATAGGATAGTGATATTATCACAATTGGAATTGTTAGTGAAACAATAATAATTCATTAAGTGAGTGATAAAACCATGCCAACTTTACTACCACATAAATGATAATTAACTTGTTATATTAAATCCTTAAATTTTTAAATATTATGCAAAAGCTTATAGCACTAAAATATGTAATATCATATTATTGTAGATGTTACACCCCCCGAAAGAAAAAAAGGAAAGTAAGAAAAATGGAATTAGCGGTGAGAAGGATGCTGCTAAAGAGGATACCAGCAAATTACACATTGCCTTTGATCATAAATGATAATATTTTATGAAAACCATCACATGTTATAAAGCTCCTTAATTTAAGGAGCAAAACAAGGAGCAAAACATGGAGTAAAACATGGAGTAAAACATGGAGCAAAACAATGAGCAAAACATGGAGCAATTCATGGAGCAAAACAAGGAGCTTAATTCAAGGAGCAATTTAAGGAACCATTAATTTAAGGAGTAATTCAAGGAGTGAATTTTCCTATAAATAGATGTGTAATTGTAATGAATTGATCATCCAAAGTGTTCATTCCAATTGAGAGGTTTTAGAGAGAAAAGTTTTCCGTGAGAGAAAAATTGAGAGTAATTTTCGGGTGTAATCGGGTTGTGAGTCACGAGTGTTGTAAACACCTTGTGTAATTTCTCCCCTTTCAAGAAAAGATCCGCAGCAGTCCTAGAGACGTAAGCAAGATCGTCGAACTCCGTTATCAAATTTTGTGTGTTATTTTTCTATTCTTGCTTTCTCATAACCGCTTATTCGGGAATTTGCGCTATTTTCCCAACAACCTGGTATCAAATGATTTCACAATTTTCTCGTAAGAAATAATCGAAACCATCCGAGGGAAGTCGATTTAAATGGGAGCAATGGCCGCATAGACAAGGAAGGGTGAAACTCGAGAAATTTGATGGCACAGATTTCTGTTTTGGAAAATGCAGATAGAGGATTATCTCAGATCAAAGAAATCTATATCAACCTCTCTCAGAAGGTTTTAGGTTGATGGCGAAGTTAAGATTGGAATCTTCTGCATGCACAAGCCCCTGAGTTATTCGATCGACGTTATCCCGTAATGTTGCTTTTCAACATAGCAGCGAAAAGACCACGGCGGTCTTATGGCGCTCTCTCCAATATGTACGAGTTATCACCCTCAAACAAAGTGCACTCTCACAGGCGCTTTGCTCAATTTATGGATGATCAAGCGTGCAGACCAGAGCTCAACATCTCAATGAACTCAACACAAGCTACAACCTACTGAAGTTCAAGGAAATTGAATTCGATGAAGAAGTACGAGCATTGATACTTTTGTCTTCTCTACCGTAAAGCCGAATGCCATCACGTCACTACCATGCGAAGAGTTCAAGCAATAAGTTGAAATTTGAAGATGTTCGTGATTTGGTTCCTGAAGAGATCCGACGTAGAGACAGTGAATCGTCAACCTCTTCGCTTTGCATACAGTAGTCAAGAGGAAGAAATTCAACCAAAAGAAATGGACATGGTAGAACCGACTACCGAGGTAGATCAAAAGACAGAGGTCCAAATCCAGAATCCTAATAATTCCCATAGCTCAAGACTATCGAGTGTTGGAATCAGGAAGAACCGACATTACAAAAATCAAGGGGCAAGAAAGTGCACCGAAGGACAAACAAGTGAAGGCAGAGGCAAATGTTACTTCCACCTCAGAGGAGACGATGTGCATTGATACGCTTCTTTGGGAGAAAGAAGGAAGAATCTGGGTGTTAGACCGGAGCATCGTTCCACGTACTTCACAAAAAGAATTCTTCGAGAAATATGTCCCCTAAACCTTGGAAAGGTATATCTTGGGCGATGATCAACCATGTGCTATTATTGGCAAGGTAGTGAAGATTAAGTTGAACTGATCCGTTTGGGAACCGAAGGATGTCGCATATTCCCGATCTCGTAAGGAACTTAATCTCACCAAGGGGCCATGCGTTGAAGGCTTACACTACAATCTTCCACGCGATGATTGGAAGATTTCAAAGTGGTGCAATGACAAATAAGCCGAGGCAAGAAAAGTGGCACTCTTTACATGACAAAGTAGAGAGGCACGTTGTTCAATTACACAGCTGGCAAAGAAGCAATGAAACACCAAATCTACCCATGCACCAGACTAAAGGCCATACGAAATGGTATGGATGAAGATTATGCACTCGGCGGAAAACTTCAGTTCGTCAGCCTACGAGATAGACACGTGCGAAGATTGCATACTTGGAAAGCAAAAGAGAGTCAAATTTTCGTACAAGTTGCGTAATCCCAAAGAAGGAAAGCGCTGTGAGCTTATTCACTCGATGTTCGTGACCAACGACCGTCTCATCTATCGCTGGAAACACTACTGCGTGACTTTCATCGATGATCACTCTAAGGTAATGGGTTTACTTTCTAAAGCATAAGTCTCAAGTATTTGAGGTTTTCAAAAGATGGAAAGCTATGGTGGAAAATGAGACGTTTAAAGATCAAAAAGCTCGTAACCGATAACCGTGGTGAATAATAAGACACCCGTATTCAAAAATTTCTGCGACATGAGCACGGGAATACCTTAAATGGGAAAGAATCGTGTTGTGCACGCCTCAACACAACGGTGTAGCTGAGCGTATGAACCGAACGTTGACAGAAAGAGCTGCCATTCGATACAAATGTGTCTACCGCTACCTCGCGTGCATAGCCAACACAGCCGGCCATTGATCAACCGAGGCCCATCCGTTCCATTGGGAGCATAGAATACCGTATGAGGTAATGAGCTGAAAAGAGGTGAAACTATCACATCTAAAAGTTTTTGTCAGGTAGCATTTGTGCATATCGCTGATCAAGGCAGAATAAGTTTCGATCCCAAATCCAAGAAACGCACATTCATCAAGCATGCGAGGATGATTTTGGCTACCGTATCTGGGGATGACAAAAAGAAGAAAGTTATCCGTAGCAGAGAGATGTGATTTTCAACGAAAGTGGTGATGTATAAGGACATGCATAAAATAGACGCCAAATGACCAGAGCGTAACGAGTCAAGATTTGCGCATGCGCATGATGTCCCGTATACTTCCGCAACGTAATCCAATTGTAACAAGTCCCCACCAGAGGAACTATGGACAGCAAGACACGCATTCGACACACCACAACCTCTTACTCCTCCCGTATTGAGAAGGTCTTCGACCTCACGTGCCTAACAGAGATACATGAACTACATGTCATTGATCACTTTATGGGAGCCCGAATGCTACGTACGAAGCTTGTCGTACTCGAGATTCCAAAAGGAGCTTGCTATGAAAGAAGAAATGAAATCTCTCATCTCCAAACTGCATACATGGAACTAGCCGAGTTACCTGCATGGAAAGAAGGCACTTCACAACAAATGGGGCGTACCGGTGAAAGAGGAGCACGATGGTTCCAAGAGATACAAAGCCCGCCTAGTTGTCACAAAGTGGTTTCAATGTATGGGGCCGAGTTGACTATACCGACATTTTTGTTCTGTTATAAGCTCAATACTATCGATCGCATTGAGTATTGTAGCCATTGAAGATCTTCATCTTGAACAGCTGGACGTGAAGACCGCATTCCTTCACGAGATTTAGATGAAGAGATATACATGTACCAAATTTTAAGGTTTCTCGTAAAGCGGGAATAAGAATACGTTGCATTAAGAAGAGTTTGTATGCGGCCTCGAAACAAGCCCCCAGACAATGGGTACAAAAATTTGGATACCATGCACAAGGAAGGTTTCGGTATGCAATGCTGATCATTGCTGCTACTTCAAGAGATATAGGTCCAAGCTTATATCATTTTACTACTTTTATTGATGATACGTTAAAGCAGGTTCGTATATTGACGATATCGAAGATTGAAGCATCAATTGTCAAAGGAATTTGACATGAAAGACTTGGGTCCAAAGAAAGAAGATTCTTGGAATGCAAATCACAAGAAATAAGAAGAAAGGATCCTGCGCTATCTCGTGCAGTACATCAATCGTGTTTTTGCAAAGATTCAACACGTACATGCCAAGCGCTAAGACACCCTTGCCGCTCATTTTCGCTTATCCAAGGATCACCCCCACGTGTTAAGAGAGAATTCATGGCTAAGGTTCCTTATGCCTCACCATTGGAAGTTCGATGTACGCAATGGTTTGTACGAGACCGTACATTGCCTACGCAGTCGAGTCATAGCGATTTATGTCAAATCCAGGGAAAACTCATTGCCAAGCCAAGTGGATTTTTGAGGTATTCGCAGGCACCACAGCAAAAGTGCTTGTACTTTTAGTAAAGGAGAGTTAAAAGTACAAGTACGTACACAGACTTTCGAGGTGAAGTCGATCACCGGTTACACCACCCTGCTATATATTTATCATTGAACTACAAATTGTTAGTCGATGTCACAAATACGTAAAATTGTCACTCTATCCACTACAGGCCGAGTATCGTAGCAAGAATCGGGTTTAGTAAAGAGATGATATGGCTTCAAGGTTTGTTAATTGAGTCGATTCAAACAAGAGAAGAATGTTCCTGGTGATAGCGATAGTGTGCAATACACTTCGCGAAGAATTCAAGATTTCATTCTAGAACAAAGCATATCGACTTCGTTATCACTTCATCGATCTCTATTGGAAGATGACGTGTTAATACCGAGAAGATTCAAGGAAGCAAAAATCCAGAGCAGATATGTTAACAGTGTTCATTCCACCGAGAGAAAAGCTTGTAGAGAAAAGTTTTTGAGAGAAAATTGAGAGTAATTTTCTGGGTGTAATCAAGTCAGAGTCATGAAAGGTTGTAAACACCTTGTGTAATTTCTCCTTTCAAAGAAAAGATCTCAAGCAGCAGGTCCCAGAGACGTAAGCAAGATTGGCCGAACTCCGTTATCAAATTTTGTGTGTTATTTTTCTATTCTTGCTTTCTCATAAATCTGGCTTATCGGGAATTTGCGTTATTTCCCAACACCACATTTTGAAGTGGTGAATAATGTCTTATTTATAACAATATATATATCATATAAGTTAATTATATATCAATTACAATGAATATGAAATGTAGATAAAATAGAAAATATATATAAGGAAATCTCTTAATATTAATGTTTGATTTAATTCACAGATTTCAAGCCTTAGAATAAGTCAAAGTATCCTCAACACCCTCCACAAGTTGAGCGTCAGATTAGAACAATCGTGAAACTTAGATAGAAAAAAGTCAAAAAGTGGTCAAGAAAAACTTTTGGTGAAGATATCGACAACTTGTAGGTGAGATAGAACATATTGAGTACGAAGTTTACCAACAACAACAAATTTTCGAAGGAAATGATAGTCTAACTCAACATGCTTGGTTTGCTTATGAGAAAAGGGATTGGAACTCAAAAAAATGACTTTTATTGTCGCATAGAAGAAGAGGCTGCTGCGGAATGGAGATCTGTAGATTACGAATAAGATGAATAACCCAAAGAAGTTCAGCTGCAGTGGACGTAAGAGCACGGTACTCAGATTCACAATTAGAACGAGAGATAGTAGGTTGCTTCTTAGCACTCTAAAAAACCAAGTTGGCAATAAGATAAATAGAGTAGCCAGAGGTAGATCGACGAGTGTTAGGGCAACCTTCCCAATCTACATTAGAGTAAGAAACTAAAGCTCCATGAATAGAAGATGGGAAAAAATGAAGGCCAAAATAAAGGGTGCCTTTAACATAACAAATAATACGCTTAACAACAAGAAAGTGATCCTATGTTGGAGCGTGTATAAACTGGTTAAAAGAATTTATAGCATGGGTAATGTTAGGCCACGTAATGGTCAAGTATTGGAGGGAACCAACAAAAGACCTGTAGAGAGTAGGATTCGAAAAAGGTGTACCATTAGTAGAAATGTGTTGCACAATAACCATGGGGGTATGAACTGGTTTGCTATCAAGTAACTGAGCATGAGTAAGAATATCTCATCCATACTTCAACTGAATAATGAAGAAACCATTGGTAGTTGATGAAGCTTTAAGACTAAGAAAATAATTGAGAGGGCCCAAATCTTTAGTGGCAAACTTAGAATAGAGCTTACAAGTGAAGCTGTTAAGAAGAGATGAGTTGTTGCTAGTGATAATGATATCATCCACGTAAAGAAGCAAGTAAATTATGTTAGAATGCTTATGGAAAATAAAGAGAGACGTGTCAACACGACTACAGGAAAAACCAAGTGAAAGAAGAAAGGAGTTAAAGCATTGAAACCAGGCACAAGGTGCTTGCTTAAGACCATAGAGGGCTTTCTTCAACTGACATACATGATTAGGAAAGTAAGGATCAATGTACCCAGGAGGTTGCTCCATATAAATATTTTTAGTGAGAGTACCATTAAGAAAGACATTCTTGACATCAAGTTAGCAAAGATGCCATCTATTGGTGACATCAATAGAAAACACAACACGAATAGTGGTAGCCTTGATAATAGAGCTAAAAGTTTCAATATAGTCAAGACCAAGTACCTCAGTATATCCTTTGGAAACAAGCCAAGCTTTGAAACGCTCAGTGGACCCATTAGGAAAATATTTGGTTCATAACATCCATTTGTTATAGAGCTTGGACTTCGTCATCAATGGTTGTAAGCCAGGCAGGATTCTTAGCAACATATTTGAATCCTTTGGGCTAGTAGAGGTAAGAAGAGTAGGAAGAAGGCCAACGGATCTAAGAACACTAAGATTCATCTGATGACGAGTCTTGAAAATCCCTGCTTTGGCTCGTGTGAACATAGGATGAGAGCCCAATAGAAATGCAAGAGTATAAGAACTTGGAATGATCTCAGTAGTGGTCTCAATTGAAGGTGAATTGGGGGATGGGTGCGGCAAAGAAGGACCTGTAAGGGAATCAACAGCCTACACAAACTCATCCACAGGGTTAGTACAAATAACACACTAGGAAGAACCAGATTAAGGAACATGCGGGGAACGAGGTGCAATTGAAGATGAGGGTGGGTTGGTATGAAGGAGACATGGTTCCAAAAAATTGAAAATATGGAGAGAAGAGAAGGGTTGAGCCTAAGAACTATCGAGATAAGGGAAATGAGTTTCATCAAATTGAGCGTGTGAGGTGATGTATAACCTAGTGGTGGTGGGATCACAGCAAAGAAACCCTTTGTAAGAGGGATTGTAACCCAAGAAAATGCAAGGAATATTGCAAGGAGAAAGTTTGTGAGGTATATAATCACGTAAACAAGGATAAACACGACAACCAAAAGGATGAAAATTCTCATAATTCAGAGAAGAACCATAGATAAGTTCAAATGGTGACTTACCTCGGAGAAATGGTATGGGAACCTGGTTTATGATGTAAGCTGCAATGCTGAAGGCATCAACCCAAAAGTGAGGAGAAAGGTGAGAGTGGAAAAGAAAGGCCAAGCCAGTCTCAGTTACATGGCGATGTTTTCTTTCAACGCGACCATTTTGAGTGGGTGTATATGGATAAGATAGTTGATGATGGATACCAGAGGTACGTAGGTGAGATTTGAAACAATTTCTAGTTAATTTGGCACTGCCGTCACTTTGAAAGATTTTGATATGAGCAAAATGTTGATTTTCCATAAATTTTTGAAATTGGAGAAAAATATCAAAAAAATCATATTTAAATTTTAAAGGATAAAGCCAAGTGAACCGAGAATAATCATCAATGAAAAAAACATAGTAGGCAAAACCCAAATTGACAGGGGAAGGACCCCAGATGTCACAATGAATAAGATCTAACACACGAGACAACCTACGTTCATTTCGAGAATAAGGCAAACGATGATTTTTCGCAAGTTGACACGTACTATACAAAGTGGGAGATGACAATAGAGACGTAAGACTCTTGTTTATGTCATTGGTTCAAACTTTAACTAACTCACATACAAGTTTTAAATTTTGAAAAAATTACATATTAATTTCAAAATTTTGAATCCTAAATATGTATTTTATGTTAGTAATGAAGTTGAAGAGTTTTAAGTGGTCAAAACACTTTAACCAAAGACAATTTCTTTTTATTATTATATTATTTCATAAAAATAGTATCATTCTTATAATCTATACTAAACACACTTTAAATTTAAATTGATTATACATAGATTAATATAAATTTTTATGTACTCTTTTAAAATCTTAATTCAATACACCATGATTTTCACATATTTTCTTATATTATAAATTAGCATAAATAGGAATGAAATTTGATTAATTTAATTGAAAAAATAATAATTATAGGTAATTATAAAATAATAAGTAATGAAAAAAATAAACAATATACAAAAAATTAAGTGATTCAATTTTTTATTGTAAAAAATATACTAAAAATTCAAATCAAATAGAGATTATAAACACCCATATTTAAAATACACGAAAACTAAATCCTAAATAACTCGAGACAAAATCTCTCTTTCAAATCAAATTCATTAATACAAAATCAAGATAAATTAGCTAATCTTGCACAAGAAATAATACTGCAATATAACAGAAGGAATATCACAGAACCTGTCATGATAAGAACCAAAGAAAAAGTGTGTTAATCCAGGAGCTTTTTCAGACTGCATAAAAGGCCATGACTTCAATATTAATCAAAGAAGCCGTTTGCATTCTCTTAGGAATCAAGGTGAGTAATAATGGCTAAGGATAAAGTTTGATGATGGAATTCTCTTATGACCTAGGGCTTCGTGCCTCTTGAAGAAGGAATAGCATATGTGCATGGTGAAATTACACATACCTTTGATTAAATTTATTTTGTGACATCTCAAATAACAAATCTTCACCTTGACACAAAATAGAACCAAGTTCATAAAATACCAAATTCCTCGAAATACCAAGTGATAGTTGCCCAAAGTCCCAAAGGGCAATTATTTATTACAAACACTAATCAAGTCCAAATAATACTTAAACTTGTTAAATGGAACTAACTTGGTCAACATATCAACTGGATTCTCTATAGTGACTTCTTGTTGACAATAATAATAGCTTGAGACACAATGCTACAAACGAACTGATATTTGGCATCAATGTGTTTGGTCTTCTCATGATACATAATAATCTTTGTCAAGTGTATCACACTCTAACTATCACAAAATACAACAAAAATATCCTACTATAAACCTAAATCACAAACAAAACATCTAAGCCAAATGATTTTTTCATTACTTTTGCTGCTATCATATGCTCTACCTCTGTGGTAGATAAAACAATTATAAACTATAAAGTATCCTTCTAACTAATAGCACAATGAAAAAGAGTTAAAACACAATCTATTAGAAATCTTCTTCTATACAAATCACCAACATAATCGGAGTTCACATAGCCAATAAAACTACAACTAGTATTAGGACTTTCATTGTATACCAAGCCAAAATTAAAAGTACTTCTCAAATACCAAAATATCCATTTCACTACTTGCCAATGACCCCTACTAGGATTATCCATGTATCTACTAACAACACTAATAACATATAAAATATCAAAACGAGTACAAACCATAACCCATATAAAACTACCAACGGCACTAAAGAGACATTGGAAAATCAATCATATCAAGATCATCTACCCATACATTAAAAGAGACAAAGATCTGCCAATTTTGAAACAAGTGGCACATGACTTGCAAATGATATTTTTATAGATGAGAAAATGAAAAATATACATACTTTTGAACCATCTCGTCAGGATTTATTTGAAAATGAGATGCAGACGAGAATGAGAATGTTGGAACAACAAATGAATCCTATGAATGAACGTCAAGAAGAAATATTTTCCATGATTAAAGACATTCATTCAAATTACGGGTTTTCTCCTTTAGGAAATTGATTTACATTTGTTTTATTTTTATTATTGTGTTTGGAAGTCAATACGTTTTGTTAAATGAAAGAGATAGATATTTTCCAATGTTGGAACAAGTGGCGCAGGACCTGACAATGATATTTTTGGAGATGAGAAAATGAAAAATATACATGCTTTTGAACCATCTCGTTAAGATTTATTTGAAAATGAGATGCGGACTAGAATGAGAATGTTGTAACAACAAATGAATACTATGAATGAACATCAATAAGAAATATTTTCCTTGATTAAAGACATTCATTCAAATTATGTGTTTTCTCCTTTAGGATATTGATTCACATTTGTTTTATTTTTATTATTATGTTTGGAAGTCAATAATTTTTGTTAAAAGTACAAGTTTTCTCATTTTTAGGATATTGATTTACATTTTTTTTATTTTTATTATTGTGTTTGGAAGTTAATATATTTTGTTAAAGTGCAATTGATATTTTATTAGGATGTATTCATATAATATTAATCAATACATTATATTTGTTGCATCTGATAGTTTGTGTTTTGTCTGTATGTTTATTTTCTTAAGCTTGTTATGAGATTTCACATCCACTATAATTGAAAATGCAACATTTATTTTTTAGTTTATCTGTAATATGAATGAATGTCTTTAATCATGGAGCATTTATTCTTGACATTCATTCATAATATTCATTTGTTTTTCCAATATTCTCATTCTCATCCTCATCTCATTTTCAAATAAATCCTCGTGAGATGGTTCAAAAGTATGTATATTTTCCATTTCCTCGTCTCCAAAAATGTCATATGTAGGTTCTCTGCCACTTGTTCCAACATCGACAGATCTTTGTCTCTTTAATGTTTCAGTAAATGATCTTGATATGGTTGACTTTCCAATGTCACTAATCAAGCGAACGATATCAAAATCCCTCATTTTTGTATACCCAGAGCTAGAATCATTTTGGGTGATTAAGTAGGCATAGGAAAGCCCAATTCTCGGGTTAACAATCTGAGATTAGTTTATAATCTCATCCAGAATAAATGAACCTACATTGAATGCAATACCCTTTTTAATACAATATAATATCTTTGCAAGAAGGTGTCCAATCTCAAAGAAGTGCTTGGAGGGTAACAGGTGTGCAAATACCATTTTGTTTAACACCCGATAGAAGGGAGTAAACTCACCAGGGATAAACAATCATTTAGCATTGAGACCAACATTAGGTGAACCAAAAATTTCAGTTAACAACTCTTCATTAGCAATGTTATTCCATTCTAACTTAAAACTAGGATCCCCAGTGTTTAAAATGGACAAAAAAGTGTTGATTCTTTGAGCCAAGATATCAACAATTTTGTTTTGGATGAAAATTTTATAGCTTATAGGTATTATGTGACAGATTTTGGGGTCAATATTTGCATACAGTCCATGAACAAGGTAATAGGAAACATAATTTGGTTGGTGTAAACAGGGATTTCCAACTAGGAGACCTAATGGCTCGAGAAAATATGATTTCATAACATTCTATCCAGGTTATCCCATGTTCAAGTTCCTATACCATATTTTATTTTTCCTATTATAAACTTGCAAGGCTTGAATTCAAAACATTAGAAAGTTTAGACGAATCGAGATTATCTTTTTCCAATACCAATGGATTTATTTCACATGATTTAAATATTTCATTAAGGTTAGTTACTTCTACAAATAACTTATCTTTATTTCTTTTACATATTATGAACTTTTTGAACATTTCAAAGCCTTAGGCTAAAGCTTACCATCATTAACATGAGCATAAGAAGGACAACCAAAAACTTTCAAATTGGAATAATTACCATGAGTACCAAAGAATACCTCAAACAGAGTATTCCACTTAATTGTAGTAAATGGAGACCGATCCACTAAATAGCAAGTATGATTACAAGCTTAACCCAAAATGATTTATCCAAATTAGCTTAAAAAAGCATAAATCGATATCTTTCCAAAAGAGTCCTATTCATATGTTTTGCAACTCCATTTTACAGTTGTGTATTACGCATAGTGCGGTGTCTTATTGTGCCATTTCTTTCACATAACTCATTAAATTGACTCTCACAAATTCCAATCTATTGTCAAACCTCAAATACTTAATGTTCTTACATTTTTTATTTTTTATACAAGCCTTAAACTTTACAAATTTTAAGAACACATCATTCTTATTTTTCAAAAAATACACTCATACATGAAGAGATAAGTTATCAATAAAAGTCAACATATATTTGGCATTATCTTTAAACACAACTCAAGAAGAAACCTAAAGATCTAAATGAATATAATCAATAGTACCTTTCATTTTATAGATGGATGTAATAAACTTGATCTTGCGATTCTTTCCATAGAAACATGCTTACAAAAATCAAGCTTCCCAATTTTCTAACCACTAAGCAAACCCTGCTTGCTCAAAATAGATATCCTTACCTCACTCATATACCCTAATCGCATATGCCATAAGTGAGTAGTATATGAATCTTGTTTTGACAAGGACAAAACTATAAGATTGCCAATGACAATGATACCCTGAAGCACATAAAGGTCATACGACAATTGCCCTTCAATAACAACCAAGACACATTTACTATCTCTTAAAAATCCATCTTCAAATATATACTTATAGCCTTATAAATGAAGAATATCCAAAGATATCAGGCTCTTTTTAAAATTTGGAACATGGCAGACATATTTTAAAGTCCTAACAATACCAATGTGCATCTTAATCCGGATAGTACCAATACCAACAATCTTATAGGACATATTGTTTCCTATCAAGACAACACCTTCATTAGTAGACTGATAAGAAGCAAATCAATCCCTACCGCGACATATATGGAAAATAAAGCCTAAATCAAGAATCCAAACATCTCTAGAAGAACTAACAGATAGTGATAGAACATTCTGACTATCAGGATTAGAACTATCTACAACACTAGCAACATCATTAAACTAGATTTTCTTTTACCTTTGAGTTTAAGACAATTAACTTTTTAGTGCCCTTTATAATGGCAATAATTGCATTTATCTTTTCTTTTTCTAGATTTTGATCTAGACTCTTTATAGTTGCTTGAGCCCTTTTCTTAAATTCTACTTCTGATAAATAAATCACTACTACTACTATTATTACCAGTAGACACATTTTTCTTCAACTTTTTAGAATTCAAAGTTGCTTTGACATCCTCCAAAGAAATAGTATCTCACTCATATAACATGGTATCAACAAAATGTTTAAATGAATAAGGTAAAGAACACAACAAAACTAAGGTTTGATCCTCATCATCAATTTTGACACTAATATTTCATATCACGAATAATTTTAGTAAATTCATCAAGGTTATCATGTAAAATTATACCTTTTGACATCCTGAAAGTATACAAGTGTTGCTTCAATTACAACCAACTTATCAAAGACTTGTTCATATACACCTTTTTCAATTCAAGCCATAACCCAATCGGAGATTTCTCATCACTACCTTCATGTAATACCTCATCAAATAAGGATAATTGAATTGAATTGATAATATATTCCATCAATGTATCTTTTTCTTCATAAGTTAATTTTTCTGACAATTTATTCTTACCTTGAAGCATTTTAACGAGCCATTGTTTAACCAATATCGTCCGTATCTTCATTCGTCAAAAGTTAAAATCATTTTTACCTTTAGATTTCTCAATTTCATATTTTATGATCATAACATAAAACCAAAATTACATAGACAAAAGCACAACCCATAAAATATGAAACTAATTAGATAACAAGAAGCTCAAAAATATAAATCTAAAAGAGAAAACTTGATTAGTCCAAATAAATAAATAAAAATAACTCAAAGCTCTTATATCAATTTATTATAAATTAATACTAGTAGAAGCGAAATTTGGGTCTAATTTAATAGCATAAAAAAATAATTATGGGTAACAAAAAAATAATAAGTAACAAGAAAAATAAACGACACATGAAGATTTAAATGGTTTGACTTTTTAATATGAAAAATCTACTTCAATGATGACATCATATCGAGAAAAATCAACTATAAAAATCCAAATAGAGAGTATAAATACCAATATTAAAAATACACTATCGTAACTAAATTCCAAATAGTCATCTCTCTTACAAATCAAATGTAGTAATACAAAAGCAATATAAATTAGCTAATCTTATAACAAGAAATAATAATGCAATGGAATAGAGAGAGTATCATAAAACCTATCTTGATGAGAACCAAAGAAAAAATGAATTATTCCACGAGCTTTTTCATACTGAATAAAGAGCCATGACTTTAATATTAATCAAAAAAGCTTTTTGTATTCTCTTAGGAACGAAGGTGAGTAATAATGGCTTATGATATAGTTGGTTGATGGATTTCTCTTATGACCTAGGACTTCGTGTCTCTTTAGAAGGACGGGCATATGGATAAGGTGAAGTTACACAAATATCCTTTATTAAATTTGTTTTGTGACATACCAAATAATACCTTCAAATATTATTAGTCTTTTACCATTCATCCTAAAAGCTCATGAGATATTACAACAACAAAAAATATTTGCATTCAGATCACTACTATAAAAAGTACATATGACCTCGATTTTTAACCGTAATCGTAAGTCTATGACTATAGTTATAAGAACCGAGGTCTAAGTGAGAGAGATCATAAATAACAACCTATAGCCTCAATTATTAGAAAAATCGAGGCCATAGGTACTTCTATGGCCTCGGTTTTCTAATAACTGAGACCTAATTAAAAAAAATACAATTAATAATTACAATATTAAAAATCAATATAAATTACAATAAATTTATTAAAAATAATATTATATTAAAATTAAAAGTATAATTACATTCGAGAGTTTATTATACACTAAAATATAATAAAAACTTACCATTAGAAACTTACCTTTTACTATTAATTACAAGCATAAATATGCTACAGACACGATTATAATGATAATTCCTAATTTTTAGCTGATTGAAAAATCTCTCTCAAGTCTTTCTTGACTCCATTTTCTTCAAATGTATATTCGATTGCATCTTTTTCCAACTGAAATATTTCTCTCCTACCTGAATCACCTGTAATATTAAGCAAGAATAATAATAAACTAAATTGTAATTATAAAAACACATTAAATGACCTCAAACATCCCAGTTTCATACACAAAGTTTCCACTACAGCTTATGTGGTTTCCCTGCGGTCAATGTTCAAAAGAAGTTTGACATATATCTTCTTCTTTCTAGTTCAATTACATGCATCATTTACAAGAGCATTCAAGAGATTGCTAACATTCAAATCATGTGGCATAAAGGTTACCAGCACCACTAGTGCACCAGCACCAGTACTAGCACAACGCATCAACACCAGCACTAGCAATATTGTGAACAATTGAGTCATCCTCATTTATTGCATCTTTTGTTTTCTCAAGCCCATAAATTTCAGATGAGATAGCAGCATCTCCTAAAATAGGAAGACCCATTAACAAAGATACATCAAGTCAATGAACCTAGTCTTATAAATAAATATGAACACAAAACAAAGATATTATTATAGTTTACAAAGTTCGTGTTTCAATCATTCACAAGGGACAACTGAAGATGCAAAACATGGTTTCTGTTGTTGGCTAATGGATCCCAAAGATCTGAATGTTGTACATTTGACTATAGAAAGAGAAGGATCAATAGATACTTCTCACATTTTAAAAGAAACCAAATTTCAAAAGAAAGAACTTTGAAGCTTGATCAACCCTTATAGTTTCTCTTTCTAGAGCATTCTTCAGAAGCCGTGAGTGTTTAGGCTTGAGAGCAACCCATTCCTGAAAGCTTGTAAGCAAGCAGCAAAGTAAGTTCCCAAAGATGGAAAGTCTATATAAGTGATTTCTCAACATGTAAATGAGCTATGTTGGTGTTCATGTGAAGAAGAAGAAATTAGAACATTAAGTATAGCTCTGGTCATGTTAGCATTTTCAGTCAGCACTAGGCACCAGCACCGGCACTAGGCCCTAGGCACCAGGCCTTAGGCACCAACACAAGCACCTGGTACCAGCACGAGCACAACACCAACACCAGCACCAACACTAACAAACTGTTGAAATTAAAGATTTATGAGTAAAAAAGACAAATATAATTTTCAGCCAGACTGATCTTAAACTACCTACATATACAAATCAAAAAGGGGGGGAAACAAACTTAGAGCAAGAACAATGAAATAAATCTTAATTACAATCAACCATATACTAGAAAATTATTGAATAGAAAAATAAAATGTCTAATTCAATTCGAATTTTCAATGAACAACCTTATTAACATAAAGGAAAGTAAAGGGAATTAGACGGTCAGATCCAAAACTATAGAAGATAATAAGGAAAAAAGCAAAAAACTAGTACCCAAAATTCCATTATGCACAAACATAAGGTCCAATGCAAAGTTGAGCATAGAGTCCAACTTTTTGAATTGTTTTTATGAACTTTATTGGATCATATCTTCCTTTAAAATTGTAATAAGAAACACATAAAATAGTTTAAGCATACAAAGAAAATAATTCATAAGGGAAAAAATAATAAAGCACAGAAGTAAAACTACTAAAGAATAAGAATGTCCACGTTCACCATATGCTAGCTCTACCTATAAGGAGAAGGTTAGAGCATATGCCATTAAACTACTACAGTTAAAATATGAGGGAACAAATGAAGCTAAAGAATCCAAAAACCAAAACTCTAGACCAAACACTTTCAGGGGAATCATCCTTCATTCCAAGTATAAATTGCTTAAGCACCTTGCATATAGAAGCAAGAGGTTGCATTAATTCACAGGCCAAACTTGCCCAACCAGAAATTAAAAGAAATTAAACTCACACTTCTTAATTCACAGTTGAAAATAAAAGAAATTAAACAAGCCATAGAACAAGTTACTTCAAATAGAAATTTTCAATCCAAACAGAAACAAGCAGCAACCAGGATCCTACAAACCCACACTAACTCAAGTTAACCCTAAAATATAAAACAAAAGTAAAACACAAGAAAAATCGAGCAACGAAATAAACCCTAGATCTTGAAAAAAATCAAATCAAGTTAACCACAAAATCTAAGATCGAACTGAATTTTGGAAACAATACTTACCCGGATCTGGGTCGTGAGCGACGACAGTATAAACAACCGATTGACAAGGTGTGAACAAGGGAATATGAACAGAAAAAAACAGAGAGAAAAGAAAAAGAGAGGGGAAAGGAGCTGCTGGGAGAGGTTGTCGACAATTTTTTGAGGCGCGACACGACGCTGCTCGGTGAAAGGGACAAAGACACGAGCTTGGGAGGCCAAAGATGATTTAGGAAAAAACATTTATGAGATTGGGCTGAGGGGGAATTAATATTATATATATATATATATATATATATATAATTAAGTAAGTAAGCACACGAGAGTCGTGACAAATTTAATTATAAAGAAAAAATGAAAAAAAAGAGAAAAAAAGAATAAAGAGAAAAAAAGTGAAAATTTTGATATATATATATATATGTATTATAAAATAAATTAAATACATTAAATTAAATTAATAATAGAGAAAAATAAAAAAATTGTAAAGTAATTTTTTTATTTTTTTTAAATGAATGATACATAGTATATTATTTTATTTTGGTTTTAAAAATATTAAAAACTTTATTATTTTAATTATAATCACAGTTATTTAATAATCGTGGTTACATAAATTTGTTTACATATATTTAAATATTTTTTGTAATTTAACATATAGTTACAATTATTAATAAAACAGAAATTATATGTATACATTATGGTATTGGTTTTTATTAAACCGTGGTCAAAATCTTATGGTCTCAATTTAAAAAAAAATCGAGACTAAAATCACGAGATAAAAAGTAATCAATATCGCTAATAATAACTAATCTAATATATAATAATTAGTTAAAAAGAACTGAATTCAATTATATTTTTTAATTATTTCATGATACATCAATTATTGCTAAGTAATAACTTAGTTAAAAAAACTACAACCCTCGTTAGATAATAGTGTTACAAGTAGTCAAGTAGAGTTAGCATCAATTCCTAGCGAAAAAGTAGAGCTTGGACACAATTTTTTATCTTATATAACACTCTAATGAATTTAGAGTTAAACATAATTGATTTAATTGGAGAGAACTCCATAAATTCGTATCAAGCATACGTAATTCTCTTATCACATGAACCCCATGTCATCGAAGTTCTCTTCACAAATACAGGAAACCATTTTCTTGCTTCAAATTTTTCTCCACCCAACTCCTCGTTTTCAAGCCAATTTCATTCCTCACACAAATCAACCAACCATAACTATGAAGATTCAAGCCCTTTTTCTCTTTATATACATATACATATAAATTAACCCTTTACTTCACAAATTACAATCACCTGCAGAGCAAGAAAAAGTGTCTTAATTGATATGGCAGCCCTTCGATGGGCTCATGTAGCTTTCTTTGTCATACTTAGCTTTGGAGTTTGCTTTTCTTTAAAATCATCTGTGATTGTGACGCCAGAGGACCCTGATGTCAACAACGAGAATTACCCATCGTTTGCTTTCGCTCCAAACTCTGCAATTTATGGTAACAACTCTCTTTCTCGCCTAAAGTGCACACCAATTGAATGTGAAAATGATTGTGATGACAAGGGCAGCATGAACAATTGCGTACATTATGTTGAGTCCTACGTAAACAAGTGAAGCCATTAATGTGTTGGTTATAAGTATGGGTGGTCACTTTCTTGATAAGCGCGTTTTGAGAGAAAGTTTTGGTTACCCAGCTTTCAACTTGGTATCAGAGCAGGTTCCTGGTGCGATGAGTCCCCTCTGGCTCACCTCACAGTTCTCCGGTCATGCGGTGTCCTCGTCCAGTGGAATCGGTCTTTGTGGTGTCTCCATCCGATGTGAGAGAGAGTGTTGAGTCCCACATCGACCAGAGTAGCTAAGAATATGTTGGTTATAAATCTAAGTGATCCATTTTCTAATAAGCACGTTTTGATGGAAAACTTTGATTGCTCAGCTTTCAACTTGTAATATTGTTTTAAACTGATTAAATTTAGTCACTTCCGACATTGTTAGTTTAATCATTTTTTGGTGCCTTCTTTTTTTTTTTTGGTCAATTTTTATGAAAAACTTTTATGGAATGGATGTGAACCTTATTAGCAGGGAACTAATATATTAGTAATTGTTTGAATTAGGAAAATGGCCTAAAACGTCAGGAAAATGAATAACAATGATTAAAATAACCAAAAATTACGAAAAGAAGAAGAAGAATAAACTATCCAAAAGTGCAGTTCATCAGTATAAAGCAGTATGATTAATATATGTGTTCAATTTTTAAAAATAAAGTGAACCATGTAAACTTTTCTATGATAATAATGTGGTTCATTTGTATTTTAAAGCAGGGGGTACAGAGAGTGTCAATGTTGAAGGTGATGGTACCATAAAACTAAATGAACCAATAGGACCCATCAGTTGGGATGGAGCTGAGAACAATAATGTTGGATCTTCCCTTTAACGATGAAAATAAAGATCCCAATAAGCCGGTCTACCAGATTTTTGATGCTATGCCGCCGATGTTTGTCTAATTGAATACAATAAGGAACATATGATGTATTAGCTAAAAGCTTCAACTGTGGTTTCAGTGTTGCCTCTGTTGTGTTCTACAGCTTCTGTTTAATGTTTTAATAAGTTGAACAAAATAAAGGGACTACTGGTGTTTGTTACAAGTATGCTACTACCAAGAATGATAATATTATTGTAGAAGAAAAATAAAAGTTATCAGATTATAGAATATGCAAGTGAAACTTTGGAGAATACTTAAATAGCAAAGTGCCGTATATATATATATATATAGAATATCCAAGTGAAAGTTTGAAGAATACTTGAATAGAAAAAGGGCATCGGTGTGTGTATATATATAAAAACCTACTTTTTCAAATTATCTTAGATAGTTAATTTAAATAAAAAGAATTGAATTAAACGGATTTTAACATTAATGAATCTAAATTATTGTAATTCAACTTAAACGACATTCAATTGAATAATGTTTAATATTAAATGATAAATGATATTATTTTTATTGTTTTCCGGTACCAAAAAAATGTATATGTTACTCATACTCCTACACACATACATGTTGACTTGCTCAATAGAAAATGAAAAAATGCTCTTGAGGTTACTTTAATTTCTCAAATTTAACAAATTAGTCACATTTTTTTAAAATTTGACCATTTTTAATCACCTTAATGTTACATTTATGAACACTTTGACCATTTTACTAAATTTTTTCTTCATTTTTTACAACTTTATTTTCATCTTCGAACATCTAACAAACCCCTATCATCAAGGGTTTTTCCTATATAAAGGATCTAAGGAAACAAAAATTAATAAAAATGATTAAAATGTAAAAAAAAAATGCATCAATAAAATGATTAAAATGTATTAATTTAAAAAGGTTTGACTAATGTATTCAAGATAACCAGAATTATCCTATCTTTAAAATATCTATAATTTTATATTACATTTATGTCCTTACAAATATATTTTTAATATTTTTTTGTTACAATTTTGTTTTGTAATCAGAATGTCCATAATATTTCTAGTAGTGAGTACCTTAGACTTTGTTCTACAATTGCAAGTTCAGAGAACATGAAATGCAAAAAATTGTCATTTTTTGTATTTGTCTGATCACACAATTAGCATGACATCTAGTTCCCCTAACAAATTACATAAAATAAATTTCTTGCTTTTAAGTTTACGTCAATAAACTACTTAATCATGGCTGCAAACAAATGGGCTTTCCTAGCTTTCTTGTTGGCAATCACCTTTGAAGTTTGATACTCTCACATGGTCATTGTCCACAAGAACTAGCATGTGATAAAACCAGGTAGCGAGGTAAAAACTGCAGAGAACTTTAGCATCCGTGGAGGACTCGACGTCAAATTTGGACAAAAAAAAGCACAATTCTCCTCCCAATTTCACAAATCCATTTACTAACATCCGAGGACTAGAATGCAAACCTATTGATTGTTCTGCATAGGACAACAGTGATACAGTTCGTTTGTACTTTGATTACAATACTGAGCACTTATACAGTAAAAAACATGTTAATGGTGTCCAAGTAAACGAGGCAATAACCCCGAAGTCCGCCTAGCTTGGCAGATTGGAAAGAATTGTACAATCTTGACTTAAGATTTTATGATAATAGTTTGATTGCTTTCATATTGATGAATTATCCTGAATAATATTCAGTATAGAGAACACATAGTCGAGGTCTAGAGATTACTTAATGCAAAATAAATATATACATACATATATTAACTTGTGACTTGTAATCTCCAGGTCCAAAAATATGTTGAATGGAGCAACATTGTCCCCAACTCCCAAACATTAGGCTTTCAGCCATCTTATTGTGCAACCTACTGAATAAATAGATCAAACCAAGTTAAAACAAATCAAAGAGGGTTTAAAAAAACAAATTTGACCGTAGATCCATGTCACGGTTAAAAAAAACCGTAGCCTAGGTGAAATAAAACTTACTGCAGTTGAACCTTTATTTTGCAAGTATTGGAACACCACAGGCAGCTGGAGCATGTTTTCCATTTTCATACACAAGATTTCCTCTCACAAAAGTTGCCGAAACTCTTCCATGCAGCTTCTTCCCCATGTAGGCTGAGATACTCTTTAGAGACAAACAACAAAAGAAATATTGTTTTAATGCTCAAACACTGGGGGAAACAAAACAGGGAATTTTTTTATTAAAATGATTTGTTGTTTGGACAGAAATATCACTGATATTCTATCGACAAATGAAAATGTGTTTTAGATGAAGATGATAATTACATTAAAGAAAATTGATGTGTAGAATTTGAATGAAAACTATCCCTTTATAATAATTATACTTTTCAAAGAGAAAGAAATATGATGATAAGGTCTATATATTATGGAAATATAGTAAAGTTAAAAAGAATAAAAAATGAAAACTGTGAGCTAAGAAAAAAAAAACTTTAGAAACAAGACCTAAAAGCACAACTAATTTGTTGAACTGCTTCCTATTTTCATCAAGAGGCAAAGTAATGGAGGGAGGTCTCACTTTATGATACGGTATTGTCCACTTCAGACTATAATTATGGGTTCCGTGGATCCACGATCATGACTTACTAGTTCAGTGGGACTTCAAAGCTTTATTTCTGGAGTAAACCCAAAACGTGTCATATAACCTTTAGAAAGCACAAGCTCATTATAAATACTGCATCACTTATCTTTCTAAACGATATGAGATATGTGCAGCAATTTTGACTGTGTCATACAACCCCCCTTAAAGATCCTTATGTCATTGTAAGAATGAAAGCCCACATGGCCCAGTTAGTTCATGGTTCTGATATTATTTGATGTAGGGAGGTCCCACTCTATGATACTATATTGTCTGCTTCGGATCATAACTGTGAGTTAAGTAGACTCACAATTATGACTCATCAGTTCAGGGGCCCTAATGATTTTGTTTATAGGGTAAACCCAAAACGCGCCATATCATTAGAGATGACATATCCTTAATAATTACCTCACCACTTAGCTTCTTAAGTAATGTGAGATATACACAGCGACTTTGACTGCGTCAAAGAGAGTAAAGAAACATCAGTTGCAAATATTCAACTTGAAGATTTCCCCTCTCCTTACAATGATGAGGTGAGAACATTATTTTGATCAAAAGAAACAATGAAATAAGCATACACAAGAACACCTCAAGGAATAGAAGAAGATATAACATACAGGATGCTTAATATACACATGATGGTCATTGTCAAGATTGAATTCCTCTTCGGGTTCCCATACAACGATATCTGCATGGTTTCCAGCTACAATTGCACCCTGCAAATATAGAGTTGTGAAATTTATACCGAGCATAAATTAATATGTAAACTCCATAGCATGGTATTTTAAAATTAAACCAGGGAATTTTCACCTTTGATTCTAGCCCAGCAAGCTTGGCAGGTCTCTCACTCCACCATAGAGCTAATTGTTCTAAGGTAATTCCATATTTCAGCCCATATGACCACGTTACTGGAAGAACAAACTACAGAACACACCTCAATTAGTTTTGATATTTTATTGTAAAAGTGAAGGTTTATTCTATTTTGTGTTGTAGTAATGGAAGATCCAAGCTTCTTCGCTTATTTATGAATAGAAAATGAAATCTCTAGAGATACAAGAGAGTTTCATAGATTAAAACCTGCAAAGATGATATTCCACCCCAGGCTTTCAGAAAGTCACCATGATCAAGAAGTTTAAGTTCTGGTTCGGTTGGTGAATGATCAGAACTCAACATGTCAATATGTCCTTCCTGGAACAAGTTGAAATCAAGCAATCGAAATCATTATAGGGAGTGACCACAGTGGAATTCAAAGGAATTTGGGGGATAAATCTGTAATTACCAATAAACCCTTCCATAGTTTTTCTTTATTGGCTGCATCACGGATGGGTGGAGCACACTTAAAACGAGTATCTCCGTCCTTAATCTCTTCTGCAGAGAAAGCTAAGTAGTGCGGGCAAGTCTCAACAGTTACGCTGTCACCACCACTCTTTGCCTCCTGATAGAAATTCAAAAATTGGATTAGCATGATTGATGAAATTTATTGAAATTAGTGCGGATTTGAACTAGAGAATTCCTAAAAAGAAATGTCAAGTCTTTACCAACTGTACTAAAAGGTGGTTGACAAATAAAATGAAATGGATTCACTAGATGACACCAAAAAAGGCATAAAACCACAGACTTATATAAAGATTACCTTGATTAGATCCAAGGAAGTACTTGAATCAGACAAGTGAACAATATGTACATGAGCTCCTGCTGCAGGGCCACCAGTCCTGGTATCCTTTGTCACTGTCAAGAGCTTTCTTATAGCTGCTTCCTCCCTGGTAAGGAATTAGTGGAATTATCATGTAAATGAAATTTAGGGAGCTTTCTTGAGGCGGATTTTGGAAGAAATATGATTTTTTAACCAGCGCTTGGGCAAAGAAACTAAATGACTAGGTCACTTCTTCACAAACAAATAGTCATAAGCAAATCTCTTACCATGAAGTTGGCCTAGTCTTGAGATAAGTGGAATAAAAACGAGCATCATTACTACCATCTTCATGATCCAAGTTGCTTTCAGTATCTTGCTCCATCTCTGCATGTACAAGTAAAGGTCTTCTATATTTTGCCAGTACAGACAGTCCCTCCTAAAGAACACATAGTTGAAAACCATGTGCAAGTATTCCAAAACTCGTTACCACCGCATCAAATATATCAAAACTATCAAATCAGTAACTTTGTTTACCATGAGAAATAAGTGCTTTCAATCAGACACCAGCAAACATTAATTAATATTGGAAATTAGTTTCATTTTGTATGAAAAGGACCGAGTATCAGAAAACCAACCTTAATATGGCTGACATTAGTCATGGGAAAGTCATTGATCCCCGAGGGACACATAAACGACTGCGAAAACAGAACAGTAAGATTTATCAGATACAGGTCGGCAATAGCAATATTTCTAATAAAAAAATGCATCTTTAAAATATGAATGCAGAAGAATGGGACAGTTAATTTTCACTTTAACATTTCTGTTTAATATGCAATCTTTAATCTGCATATTGATGGCTATAGTAATTATAATTCAACTGCACAAACTGCTTATTTAGCATTTTTGTTATGCTAGAGAAAGGCTTTTTTCTAACCTAAAGATGTCCCAAACCTGGTATAGTGTCACCAAAATTTTTATCCCATCATCAAAGAATCATAAAGGATCAACTTTTTAAGTAGTTACTACCTTCAAGCCAAGAACGCCGGCTTTTAGAAAATCCTCAAGAGCAGATGAATTGAATGCATTATCAGGAACAAGACCTCCCCAGAAACCTGTTAAAGATAGGTAGTCATAAGCAATATAGATCTCATGGTTGGAAATCAGTATATCTAAAACTCATGCAAAGAGATTCGTCTAATGACATACCAACATCAACATAAATACTTTCCTCTGCAGACTTAATCTATTGATCAGAACCATGAAAAATATATGAGAAGGGGTAGTAAGAAGATAAATTGTTTATTGAAAAACACAAGTAAATTGAATACTTAGCCAGCAAAATGAAGAAAATTCAAGTAATATTGTGAATAATGGAATATACCTTAAGTTCTAAAGTGTCCCTAGAAACAGTTGAAGGAAAACTATTTAGAGGCATATCAACCAATGTTGTAATTCCACCTGTAGAAACACAAGGGAGATCAAATGGTCAGGATGCATCTCAATAAATAAGAAACCACAAAAATTGAAAAGAAAAAAGGTTGAATACAGGGTTATGAGAATTGATATCAAGTAGGAGACTATATAGCAATTTAGAGAACCAATAAAATACAAGAATAAAGGAGAAAACTTGGAGCATAAATATACCAGCAGCAGCTGCTTTGGTTCCTGAAGGAAATCCTTCCCATTCGGCTCTTCCAGGCTCATCAAGATGGGAATGCCTGCCCTTAGTCAAATCAGAATCATTCAAAACAACCACAGATAGTACATTTTGTCTTTTAGAAGAACAAAAACAGAGTCGAAATTTCACACGACATAAATTTAAAAAAAAAAATCTATAAAATGCATAAATATTTTAAGAGAAGTTCTAATTTCAGTAGTTATACAAGTCCATCTGCTACAAATATAACTTCCCATTACACATGAGATGAGGCTGTAAAGATAAATACCACAATAAGAAGTTTTTTGAGTTAAATCTTACACATCAATCAAGCCAGGCATAACAACAGCTTCTCCATAATCAATTACTTGGCCAAACTTGGAGATCTTCTGCTTTCCCTCCTCTTTAAGAACGGAAACAATCTTCCCGTCCATTACTTCAACTGCTTAGTCATGCATTTCGTGAAAGAATATTATGAGTTGATTGGGAACCTCAAAAAAAAGTTCAGGAATTCAATAATATTTAGGGAGAACTACTAGCTTCTTTTAAAGATGTCAATTTGTACATGCTCCCAAGTCATAATAACCGTATTAACACTTTAACAATACATAATCATGATTCAGCACAGACCCAATTTAGGCCAGTTTGGCACTGCTTCTCCAATGAGCTAGAAATTTTCTCAATTATGTCAAAATACTTCAGTTGGTCTAAGAGATTTGATTTCAAAATTTTAATAATCAGTGCTTATTAAATGTTAAGCCATGTATAGGGGAAGCACATCCTAATGGGACACTTCATAAAGTTTGATTTTTTATTTTTTTAAGAATCTATTAAATTTGCTTTGAAATGCTATAAAACATGCCTGAACCAGAAATAACTCCTTGTGGTGTCACAATGCGCTTGCTGGTTATCCAATAATGTTGGTATGGTAACAGACTACAACTCTTCTCAGAGAACTGTAGGGGAAAAAAACATAATAATAACAATGTTAACTCTAAAACTCTTACTCAAATTAAAAAAAACTCTAAAACTTTTTTTTATCATTTAGTTTCATACACAATTCATGCTTACACAAGTTTGAGTCCAAAATCTATGACAACTAACCAGATACTTTCCTAATTTTATATAATTCCAACATGAAAAAAGTTAATTGTCTTTTGAGTTCCTTTCTTCTTAATACCAAAAACTTAGTCTTTTGAAAGAAGAACTTTGAGCATATTGGTTTTTATGAAAATCAAGATGTTTAAAGACTTTGAGCATATTAGTTTTAATGAAAATCAAGCTGTGATATTTCTTTATCAAGGTTCGTTCCATTTATACATAATAATTTTTTTCTGAAATTCCAAATTTCCTACACGTATATGATATTTTTTGGAATTTTAAATCCACTTGTCACACTTAATTAGACTAAATTATGAAATAAATAATCACAGTTAATAGCAAAAAAAATAAAAAATAAAAAATTGAAGTAATCAATACAAAATTAAATAATGGAAAAATGTAAATTACTCTGAATAAATTTTCAATCTATCGCTCTTTATTTGGTTGAATATAATGGAAATTAAAAGGCTGAGGTTAGCCAAAAAAAAATCAGAAAAATATAGTTTTATAATTGAAAAATATTAATTCAGATTAATATAAAAGTCGAGCGAGAGACCTTGGAATAATCACGAGCGTAGAGAAAGACCAGAAAAGAAGCTAATATCGAAAGCAGAGGAATTATTCTCCACTGAATCAGATTCTCCATTGCTCTCTCTGCAACGCTTTGAGGCTTGAGTTGAAGGAGGCTGCCAAATCGGAGTGTGAGGACGATGAGGTTAATAAATTTTCACGAGGGTCTGGTCCAGGCTACAAGTGGAAAGTGGAACCCACGCCACAGCGAATCATATTTTTACATCTGGACCACTTATATTTGGCAAATTGTAATTTAAGTGGACTCTCCTGTCTTATTGGATTTGTTGTGTTCTTTCTCCAAGTTGGCAAAGTTGCCTTGAATGGGAAATGATAATACAACCTGTCTGTTACGATTAGTATATCACAGTCCAATCCTGTGAACGAACAAGTTTCGAGAAATTTCATTGCGATGCTTCTAGTTTTTGATAGTTTATCTAGTGATAGTGAGATTTTGAAAAATGGATTTAAAAATAGACTTTTTTTATTTATTTTTAATAGAGATTTAAAAATACACTTTGACTGAATATTATTGCTATTCATCACTGTGGTGTTGAAAAATGATAGATCTACTAATGTTAGTTTGTAGCCACCACCTTGTTATGTGACGTGAATTATTAAACTTGGTAATCATTTATAAATTTATTTATTTATTTATTTTTAAGATATATATAAATTTATTTTAAATTAAATATTATTTAAATATATAAATATTATAGGTTAATATAAATTAAAAATAAATTTATGGATATATAAATTTTTATTTTTTTTCAAAAGTTAACACTGCTCTTTTATTTTTATTTGTGGTAAATTAATTTCTTATTTATGATGTTATAGAATTTTTATACATTAAAATAATTAATTTTAATAAATTTATGTATATTTTAAAAAATTAAAAATTAAAATACACTTTTAAAAAAAATACAATATTCTAATAACTATTTATCCTATATGTGATTGGATAAGGTGTCTTGAGTTTTGAAACAAATTTGATGACGATAATGTCCATGAGATTCTCAATCAATGTGGTTGCATGCGTGAGCTGTGACGTTGAAAGTTGTATGAATCTATATAAAGTCCAAGGAATCTTTAAGGTAATTTATTGAAGTTCTTTGAATCCGCCTACAAAGAAAAAAGAATCTATATCTTTTACCGATTGAATCAAGAAAGATACCCTTCTAATTTTCCAATAAAATGAACTTATTCTATTTTTAAATTCTATTGACGAAGAATAATAATAGAAAGAAATCATTTTTTTTTCTTCTATAAATTATTATATTGGTATTGAAAAAATAATAATAAAATGTAATTTTTTTTATATAAATAATATATTTTAATAGTGAAAAGTGTAATTTATTAAGAAAATTATAAAATAATAGAAGAAATCATTTTTCACAATTACTCTTTAATTTTAAATATTGGTTGATTAAATCAATAGTTTTCATCGACTATTAGCTGAGCTTAATGGACCTTTCTACCTCATTGTCTAAACAATGAAACACTCTTTATTTACTCAAGTTGAGATATGCTACGTTATGAGAAAGTGACTTTCATCCCATGCACTACATCGGATTATTAATTATCTTAAAATATATATATATATATATATATAACCATCTCAACCACCATCATTGTTATAGACCAATCTTTTGGTTGGTTTAGTAAATATACTAATATGTCATTAAAATTAAAAAATATATATAATAATAAATAAATAAATGTTTACCCTATGAACAAGAATAGCACGACAAAAGATCACTTCTTTTTTTTTTTTTGCATTTTCTTTACCAATATCCTTAATATTTGTAAAAAAATATTAATAGTGATATTAAGTTTACACATATTATCTATCACAATTAATTTTCATCATTAACATTGTTAAATTTTCTTTCATTGACTCAACTAAAATACCCTTTAAAAATAAAAATAAAAATAAATATATATTTACTTATTTATTAAATTATTATAATTATTACGATTAAAAAATAAAAATATACATTAATTAAATAAATAAATAGATAAAATATAAATACTTATTTAAATTAAATAAAAATTGTTAAAAATTAATCTAATTCTCTTGATTTATTCTCTATTGTATCTCTTTATCTCTCTCATAGTTAATGTTTTTAAAAAAATATTTTCTACATTGTTTAAATTTTTTTTATCATTGTAATATTTATTTATAAAAAAATTAATTAACTAATTATTTATATTTAAAAAATATTTTTAAATAAATTATAATTAAAATGCATAAAATTTACCTTTTATGCATACTTGACATAATTAAAAATTACCTATCACATTCAAGAAATACAATATGGGTTCATAATAGTTGAATAATTTATTAAGAAATGAGTTAATTATGATATAATCTAAGTTAATCTAATCCATAAATATTAATTTTTTAAAATTTAGTCTCAATTTTTATATTTTTATAAATTAATTGTTACTTTTATTATTCTTAATTCAACTATGAATGTTAAATTTGAAAATATTATCATTACATCTTTGGTTATTTTTCATTAAATTTAATGAAAAATGGTCCCTAACCATTTTCTCGAAAAAAAAAATAACTACTTTACTGCATGTGTATATATATAACTTCATTTATTCTATTATTTTAATTTTATTTTCTTAACTGAAAAGTATGTATATATTATTTTAGGTACATTTATCTATTTTTCAAATTTTTATTATTTATATTATTATAATAAAATAAAAATATAACATTTTTTATTCTTGTTTTATTAATTTATTATTACTAATTATTTAATATTAAGATATAAGATATTATTAATTTTAGCTTAAATTAAATATATTATTGAATAATTGTTATATTTAATTTCAGTTAATATCCAATTTCATCTTTAAAAAATTTTAAAGGTTAAAAGTATCTATGAAGATAATATAAACATCAAGCAGATTATTGTTTTCTTTTTTAATAATACAAGACAGGAAGTACTAACCCAATTATAAAGTAAGAAAAATGAAAATCAAACAATTGATCTATAAATCTATATCAAAAGCATATAAACGGAGAGGCAAGAATAAGAACCAATTTAGATTTGAATAAATGGTAATCCCTAAAACAGGAACACTATCTTAAATGCCCATGAGTTTTTACATATTTTCAATTATGTCTCTAAGGTTTATAAAATATTAAAAATGTCTTTATATCTTAATGTTGTTAATTTTTTATCTATTACTATTTAGATTATTATTCTTAGGTTCTAATACCAATTTATGAGAATCAATACAATTTTTTAATCAAGGTTAATATTGACTTAATTGATGGTCTTTGTCTATTTATTGAAGATAATAATTTGTCTAAAAAGTTTATTATTTTACTGTATAAATCTAATTTTCTTTTATATTCATTATAATTGCATAGTATATTATGTTCTTTGGTTGCTTAATTCTAATCTTGAATCTATTAATTGTCTTTTAAAATTAAAAATTACTCTTTCATTTGTTAAATCTAATAATTCTAATTTATGTACTAATGATTCGATGTTCATATAGTATTATCTTGATAAATCATATGTGTTTAATGTATATTATTTTATCATATTCGTAGTATATAATTAGGTTTTTCTTGTGTACATACAGTGTATTTAAAATATTCATTTAAATGATAGAGATAACTTTTATCAAATATTTCTAATAGAATTAGATTTTTATCTTTGATTTCCATTGTAATTATTAGTTGTTTATTTCTAAAAATAAATTTCATTTTCCTATTTTAACAATATTATGTTTTGCTGTAAGCAAATATTTAAACATTCAAGATTTTTAGCTAGCTTAAATTTATAACTATTATACCTGAATTTGATGGATCCATCGTGCTCTTTCCTTCTGTTCGTCTTCTTTTGTTACACCATTATGCCTTAGCTTTACTCAAACCTCAACACCCTCTTGGAAACGATGAGCCTTCTGCATCCATACATAAATGGTGTCCAATAGTTAACTTACTAAAGAAGAGTAACTAAACTCCATTTTATTCATAGGATAATAATCATTACAACTTAAGGCCAGTTAAGAACCTTGAAAGGGGTGCTTAGCTGCTCATAGTTACTGTGTATAACATTATTGGTTTTGAGATTTCTAGATAGATAGGTTTTCTATGCTAGAGTGTTTCAAAGTAGAGAGCTCTGGATTTTTGTGTATTCGTGTGTGTGTTGAAATGATAATAAGGGTTTCTTTTATAGAACAAGGAATCCTTGTTTACAAAACTAAAATTATTATTTTATCCTTCTTCTAATAATTCATCTACTTTTCTATTTTAAAGGATAGCAATTACTTTTTTTCTTGGCACATGCTGCCAACTAGAGATGTAGGGTCTACATCTTTATTTCTTTTATAGTCTTCTATCGACAGTTTCTTTTCCTATTTTTCTTTGTTATTTTCTACTCACGATTCCTTTGATGACGTTGATGATGACACATCTTCATCTTCTCGGTCTTTGATGTAGAGAATTCATTTGTGGTCTTTGGTGGCTTTTCTGGCATAGAAGCATAATACATTCCTTGTTTGTTGACCAATTTCTAGGTTGTTGCAATTAAAATTGGTTTCATATTTGGTGATTTTTTCACCATCTTCTTCTGACAGAGCCATGCTACTGTGGGAAATGATGATGACTTTACTAGTTGAATAATTTACTTTAATCTCAGTAGACTTTACTAGTTGAATAATTTACTTTAATCTCAGTAGAATTATCAATCTTCCTGAGTTCATAGTAAATTTGGCTTAACATTTGTCCTTTTAATACACAGAGTTCTTCTGTATTGAATTCCTTTTCTAGAAGTGTCATTGGTTTGGGAACCTCTATGTTTGTGTTGGAGATCCCTATCTTGATGCAGTGGTAAGGACTAATACTTCTTTCCTCATTCCAATTCATTAATGAACTAAAAAAATCTAAGATAAACAGACTTATCACTTGTTTTAATTTTTCTTCTAAAATTATTGATTGCTCTTTTAAAATTTTATGGGAAATATTAAATTAATTCCTAGATATATATTTTCTATTAATCCTGCATGAAATGCTTTATATACAAAAATTGGATCAACTCCTTCCAATATATTGAATTTACTTCCTGTAGGAAATTCCTTGTCTGTAGTATAGAATTTAATATCTTCAATATGTTCTTGGGTAGATTTTCTGGTCAAATTATAGAGACTCAACCATTGTAGTTTGCTAAGGTTTCTATATTGGTCATTTTCATCTTCAATGATTAGAGTAGTTTTAGGAGATGTCTCTCTGAATAATACTGAATGCTTTATTTTTTATGTCTCTAGAGGAGATGTTTCTCTAAATAGCACTGGAGGTCTTGCTATTTTTCCAAGTTTTGTCAATCTGCTTAGAGCTGTTAGTTATTGTTGTAGTGTTGTAGAATAATTTCTTACTATCTCCTTTGGAGTTATTAGTTTCGGTGTTTTGTAATTAACATAACTACCTTCAGCTTCTATTCTATTGCTGAAGGCTCTATGAGTTACCCCACTAATTCCTATAATAGATTTGCTAGCTTATTCCCAGTTGTTATAAATTCCTAGTTTTGGGCCATTATAAACCATATAAATTTTTTTATATTCTTCTTTTTTTGCCTCATCTGCCCAATTAAGCTTTATGGTTTCAGAAGTTTTTATGAACTGTTAGGTTCTTCATTTTTTAATAGAGATTCCTTGTTTAAGCTTCTGGTCTCTAGAGGTTGTTTTGAACAATTAAGTTCTTCTTGTTTCTTTCCTGTCTCCATAAGAGATTTCTAGAGATATAGCAACTCGAGTTGTTCTTGTAGGATTTTTATCTCCTTTTATTTTATCTTGATTTTGATATCAAGATGTTCCATTCCTGAAAACATAAAAATAGTTAGAGGTGCTAATTCTTTGGTAAGAGCATCAACTAAGCTATTTTTATGTCCTGAAAGATGTTCGACATCAAAATTGTAATGGTTGAACCATTGTTGCCATCTAACTAGTCTTCCTTGTTTGTAATCACCTATAATATTAGTTCTTAAAAAATAACCAAAATTCTTGTTATTTGTTCTATCAATGAATATGGAGCTTATGACATATATTGAAAATTTCTTAATAACCTTTTTAACAGTTAAATATTCTTTTTCATTACTGTGATAGTTTAATTCTGAACCTTGGAAAGATCCTCATGTATATCTACAAAGATATTCATCTTTGTCATCTACTCTTACTTTAAGAAATGCTTCTCAATATTCTTGTGAAGCATCGGTTTCAATTATCATCTTATTATCTCGTCCTAGATGGTATAAAATTGGTAAATGTTTTACCTTTGCTTTTACTTTATCCATATATAGAGTATCTTCTTCTGTTCATTTCCAAATTTGATCTTTTTTCAATTTTGCTTGTAATTGTTTTCTCATTTATGCAAGTTTCTAGATATATGCTTCTGCATAAGTTAAACATCCTAAAAATCTTTGTAATTAGTTTTTATCTTTTAATTCACTAGGAAAACCTTGAATATTATTTAGTATATGGGGTTGTAGATTATGTTTTCCATCTTCAATTTTCAACCCTAAGTATTTGATTTTTTGTTGAGCAAGTATTGTTTTCCTTTTAGAGAGTACAATGCCTTCTTTTCTACATTCTTGTAGTATGTTGATAATATCCAAATAATGTTTATTTAATTCATTACTGAAAACCAAAATATCATCTATGGTTTACACAATAAATATCTTGTAATTTCTTAAAAATGTTATCCATATATCTTTGAAAAATATCTAGAGTTTGTTTTAATCCAAATGGTATAACTGTCCATTGGAATTGATCTTGGGGGCAACTAAATGCTGTTAATTTTTGGGATTCATCGTCCAGTCTTATTTGCCAAAATCTACTTTTGCAATCAAAACTCGAGAAGTATTTCTTTCCTTTTATTAAAGATATTAGTTCTTCCTTTTTTTGAATGAAGTATACATCATCAATGGTTTCTTTATTTAGTATTTTAAAGTTTATTAACATTCTCTTTTGTCCTCTTCTTTGCTCTACTTCTTTTTCAACTAAGAATGTTGGGCTAGAGTGAGGTGAATTACTTGGTATTATGACTTTTAATTCCAAAAGTTCTTGAATTTGTTTTCCAAATTTAATCGTGTCTTCTAAAGTATAAATCATTGGTTTTACTCTTATGATCTTGTTAGGATCTCTTAATTTTATGTTGACTATTGTTTTAGATTTATTTATTTTTGGATCCAAAGGATTTTTTGAACTGACTGTTTTTAATAGTCTTCTCATGCATGTTAGGGCTTTGTCTTCATGTATCTCATTGAGAAAATAGTTTTGTTTTTCTTCTATATCTAATAAAATATTTTCTAAATAATGTTTTTATTGGTCTTCTATCTCACCATGTTTTCACTTTTTATGTTGTTGCATAAAAATTGGGTTTGAGATAGTTAAATTTTTTCTTACTTTAAAACATAGATGGTATCTCCTTCTAAGGTTGTGAGACTTATTTTGTTAGAATATTTTGTGAAGGGTTGATATAAGTTTAGAAAATTATTTCCTATAGTAGGAATGTGAAAGTTTTCTCCTTCTATCATTATATAAGTATCTTTTAATACTTGATTGAGTTTTATTGTAGTATTATTAATAATTCTTACAATTAAATCTTTTGGTGCTTGTTTACAGTTGTCTTCTGGAAATACATATCTACTGGCTACACATATACTAGCTTTTGTATCTATATATGCATGTAAATGATAAGTGTTATAACCTTTGAATTTTAGTCCTACTTTAATTTAAGTACTACTTGGATTTGTAATACTATACAAATCATTTATCTTCTTATGAAAAATATTCATAATTTAAGTGTTCATATTCTAAGTCAGTTATTTCTTCCTCAGTTTCTTCCAATAGATAGATACTATAAGTATCATCTATATCAGATTTCTCGATTGGTTCTAATTCTATTTTGAAAGCTTCTTCTACGATTTTTGCTTTTTATGGAAATTCCTTTTTGAATTCTTTTTTATGTTGAAGTCTGCTTGGACATTCATTAGCATAATGTCTTTCCTCATTACAGATCCAACATCTGCATTTTTTCTTTCCTGAAGGACAATAATTCCTTTTTTCAGAAGGTTTATAAATCTTTCTTCTAAAATATATTTTCTTGTAGTTTCTCTATTGAATCTCTTTTTATATTTTTGGAAATTTTGTTTTCTGAATTTATTTTTTAAATCTTTTATATTTTTATATTTATATTTTTTTATAAGATTTTATATTACATCCATATTTTCCTGAAATTCTAAAATTTTTTGTATCACATCAAATTTTATCATTTTCTCTTATTTGTTTATATTATTTTCTTTCTTGGCATTTAATAATGATCCAATCTTTAAGACTTCTTATTCTTCCTCCTAGAATATCTGGTATAGTTTCTCTATTCCTTTATTCCCAATTTTCTGTTAAGGTTTTATATAATGTTCCAAGTAATTTTCGAAAAAACATTTCTTTATAGATTTTCTGTATAGAGGATGGAAATTTATGATAATACATTTCATATTCACAAATAAAAGATCTATGTAACACATGTTACAAATTTTCATATTTGTTAGATGTCATTTAGCTTCATTGATTTCATTTTTACTGGATTCAGTGATAGTCCTTCCTTTATCTTCTCCAATAAATTCTTTGTATATTTCATTTATTACTGTATCCAAGTATTCTCTTCCCGTGGAAGCATTTCCTTACATTAATAAATATTGTTGATCTGTTAAGTTTGAAAACCAAACTTTTACATTTCTTGTCATTTTATGTGCTATAAGTACTCTACAAGTTGAAGGATTTGTTTGGGTAGTTTGAGAAATTTGTATGAGCACACTCATTCCACTAGCCCATTCATCTAAGGATTTTTTCTTATCTCTTATTAAATCTAAATCTAGAAGTTCAGTTTTATAATTATCATGGAGTTTGAACTCTGGTGGAATACAACCTCTAGTTCCCCAATGCAACCATTCCTTCATTTTTGGTGGTTGTCTTCTTCTATACGTGGTATCAGGTTGCTCTATTCTTTGCCTATTTTTTTCTCCTTTATGTGGGTCAGATGTTCCTTCTTGGTAAGGGACTGGTAATGAAATTGATTTCATATGACCTTTTGAGGTCATATTTTCTGGTTCAGAATCAGTTTCACTGATTATTGTCATATCATTCTCTTCTTTGTTAGTATAAAGTTTTTCACTATAATGTTCTTCTATTTCTTCATTGGTTAATATCATTAAATTGGAATTATCTCTTTATTCTTATATTGTTCTTCATTTTTCCTGTTATCATTTTTAGGAATCAAAGAATTTGATATCCTTAGTGGTTCTTCTTTTAATCCTTCTAAATGATCATATTTATAACCTATTATTTCATTATCCCTATGTATGTTGTATACATCTTTTCTTAATTCTAAAAATTCCTTGTACATATCTGGTTGTAATTTATTATAACAACATTCCTTTATTTCCTTTAGTAATTCTTTTTGTATATCTATTATTTCCTGTAAATATTTTGTATTTGATTCTTGGATTAAATTCATTTCCTCTATTAATATTTGTACAGTTTCAAATAATGTTACTTGATTTTTTGCTACACCTGCTAGGCTTCCATTTACTTTTGAATGTATATTTTTTATTTTTTCATTAAACATTATTTTTCCCTAATATGCAATCATAAACTATTAGTCTTCATTATTTTAACTTCATTTTCTATTTTTTTAACTTCTTCTTGGTTAGAAGTTTTTCCTTCATGGTTTATAAAAGTAAATCTTGATATGCTATTAGTTTTAACAACATTATTATTTCTTCCTGTTATTAAGGGTTTTTCTTTAATATCTAGTTTTCATTCTTTTGGTATTTCAAAGTATGTTAGTATTTCTGGTTTTATTATTTGTCCAAGTTCCTTAAAAGTTTTGTCTATTTCTATAAATTCATTTTGCTCATATATTGAACTATTATGACTACTTATTAAAGAATATGCTACTAGATAATGTATTGAAAATAGATAATTTCCTTTTTTTCATTAAATCTACTCTTTCAAATTCATAAGCCAGACTTAATACTTGATTTAGATTTTTATCATGTATATTTATAGCAAACTTAGGATATGTTATAAATTTTAGCTTTTGGTATCCTAAATTACCATGGATCATTCCTAATAAGGCATCTTAAAATGTCATGTGTTTCTATGTCTATTATTTCTTCATTTTGAAATTTTTTATTATTATTAAACCTTAGGGGTATTTTTTATAACTATTAGATTTAACCTTCGTTATGTTTTCAAGGGTATTTCTGAATTTTATGAAACCTTAGGGGTATTTTTAAAGATTACTTAAACCTTTGGGGTATTTTTGATTTTCCCCCCTAAAACAATTACAAAATTCCATCATAAATACATTATTAGCCAAACACATTATTTTGTAATTACTTTTGACTAAATCATTTCCTTAAAAAAAACATTTTCCTTTAAACCATTTACAAGGAACACATCCAAATGGACACTTCATACATTAAGTTTGATTTTTTCTTCTTTTGGTAAGAATCCATTAAATTTGTATTGAATAGCTATAAAACATACCTCAACCAGCAATAACTCCTTGTGGTGTAAAAATGTGTTTTCTAGCTAGTTATTTAATAATGTTGGTTAGGTAATAGACTACAACTTCTCATATAACTGTATAGCAAAAGTAAATAATAAACATTGTTATGTAAGTATGAGTTGTTAATAGATAGCAAAAGTAAATAATAAACATTGTTATGTAAGTGTGAGTTATTAATAGAGGATGTGAGAAGATTTATTTCTTATTTACCTTTTGGTTTCCACTAATTATTAGAAAACAAGTTATGAACTATAATTATTATTGTAAAGTTTATAAAAGTTGATTATTTTCATGGATGAATGTTTGTCTGCAAATTTATTTATTGGCATTTTCAAGCCTATTAAGTAAAACAAAAGAAACGTTCAAATTCAGTATAGTTGTACTTCAAGTAAACCTTTTATACATATCACATATAATATTGTACTCATGAATTCACTATTACATCTCCACAAAACTTATAATTATTTTTTGTGCTAAAGTTTTTTGGTGTTAAAGTTTGCATTAGTTGATCAATCAAATTTCAATCAACTCTAGTCACCCCTTTCCAATTGTTTCTAAATTTACTTGATCGATCGAATTTTGTGGGAATTTGATTGAGTGCTCTCAGGTCAAAATATGTTAATGCATCTTAATCGATTGAGTAAGGGATTAAATCGATATAGCGAGTACTTAACGAAATTTAAAAAAAAATAACTTGACCCCACATGAAATTACCTCATGCACATATTTTAATTAAGTTCTTTAAAACCTCATAAAGGTATATTCTATTTTCATGACACTTCTTTGTTCGTTCTTTGCAGATCTTTGCATTTTCATAAGCATCGTTCCAGAACTCATCCATCTCAATCATGAAGAAATCGCTTTCCCCTGCTGCTTTCAAAACAAAATTAAAATTCTTTACAGCCCAATAAGCTTTATGCTTTAACTCAACAAGGAGATGACATGATTTTTGAAACACTAATCGATAAGGAGACATCCTGATAGGTGTTTTAAAAGCTGTACGGTATACCCACAAAGCATCGTCAAGCTTCTTTGCCCAATCCTTTCTATTGGTGTTGATAGTCTTCTCAAGGATATTCTTAATTTCTCGATTTGAAATTTCAACTTGTTCATGTTTGAGGATGGTAGGCAAGTGTTATTTTGTGCTTCATACCATATTTAGAGGGAAGGTTGTCGAATAACTTGTTGCAAAAGTGGGTCCTTTCATCACTAATAATAGCTCATAGAGTACCAAATCTTGTGAATATGTTCTAATGCAGAAATTTGAGCACTACCTTTGCATCATTTGTTATTGCAGCAAATACCTCCACCCACTTCACATAATCAACTGCTAACAAGATATAAACAAAGCCAAAAGATGGAGAAAAAGGACTTATAAAATCAATTCCCCAAACATCAAATAACTCAACCTTTAAGATATTTTTTGATGATAGCTCCTTAAGCCTTGAAATATTTCTCATACGTTGGCACCAATCACAAGTATTCACCAAAGTATAATTATCACGAAACACAGAGGGCCAAAAGAAACCATTTTGAAGTACCTTTTTTGTTGTTTGTGTTACTCCAAAATTTCCTCTATATGATGAGGAATGGAAATGATGGAGAATGGCTTGTATCTCCTCTTCACGAACACATCTTCGAATAATTTGATCAGGGCATCTTTTGAAAAGTGAAGCTCATCCAAAAAAATATTTCACATTATGCAAAAACTTCTTACGTTGATGGTAAGTAAGATATGGTGGTAATACTCAACAAGATAAGTAGTTTACAATATCAACATGCCAAGGAAGTTTGATCTCACATGCAAAATCATTTAGGAATGCTTCTTG
The DNA here is from genome assembly GCA_033030585.1 of Hippophae rhamnoides. Lineage (NCBI taxonomy): Eukaryota > Viridiplantae > Streptophyta > Magnoliopsida > Rosales > Elaeagnaceae > Hippophae > Hippophae rhamnoides. The sequence goes on along the minus strand of CM065427.1, from coordinate 63,189,172 downwards.
GATCACTAAATCTAGTTTTATTTCCTCTTACTCCAACCGAGAAAGACGATCAGCAACTAAATTTTCACTTCATTTCTTATCTCAAACTTCCAAATCAAATTCTTGAAGAAGGATCCAACGAACCAGCCTAGGCTTAACATCCTTCTTACCAAACAAACAACGAATTGATGCATGATCTGTGAACACTATCACCTTTGTACTAATGAGGTAAGACCAAAATTTGTCACAAGCAAATACCACACCAAGCATCACCTTCTCAGTTGTTGTATAATTCAATTGGGTTTCATTCAATGCTTAGCTTGCATAGTATATGGCCCTAAACAATTTGTCTCGTTTTTGTCCTAACATTGCTCCAATTGCAAAGTCACTTGCATCACATATGATTTAAAAAGGTTAACTTCAATCAAATACAGTCATTATTGGTGTTGAAATCAGTTTATCCTTGATTGCATTAAAGGCCTACAAATAAGCATAATCAAAGTCATATATATATTTAAAGAAATTTAAATTTAAGAGTCCTTAAAAAATATGCTTCTAAAATTCTAGATTTTCAGGATCTTCAAATCTACAATAAAATTTAAATAATAATAATAATAAAGTCTAACTTCACTAAAAAATAAATAAAATTAGACTAAAGTTAAAGTTAAAAAGTGATAAATTATGTCAAATTATGCAAGTCGTCACCTACTAGGCTTCTATTTACTTCTAAATACATATTTTTTATTTTATCCTTAAACATTATTATTTTCCTAATATACAATAATGAACTAATGTATTTATTATTTGGACTTCATCTTTTAGTTTTTTAACTTCTTCTTTGTTAGAGTTTTCTCCTTCATGGTCTATGAAAATAAACCTAGACATGCTATTATTTCTAACAACATTACTTTTTCTTCCTGTTATCAGGGATTTTTTTTATATCTAATTGTCATTCTTCTAGTATTTCAAAATTTGTTAGTATTTTTGGTTTTATTATTTATCCAAGTTCCTTAAATTTTTTATCTATTTCTATAAATTCATTTTATCCGTATATTGAATTATTGTGACTATTTGTTAAAGAATATGCTACTAGATAATGTATTGAAAATTAGTGATTTCTTTCTTTCATTAATTTTACTCTTTCAAATTCATAAGCTTTACTTAATAGTTGGTTTAGGTTTTTATCATAGATATTAATAACAAATCTAAGATATAATGAGAATTTTAACTTTTAGTATCCTAAATTACTATAGATCAGTCCTAGTAAGAAATGTTCTTTATTTATTATTCTGTTATCCAATAATGCTATTTTTATTGGTGTATCTATTATTTCTCTAAAATGAGCTTTTATTAATATTTGAATTTCTCTTAAATGAATGTATCCAATTTTTTTCCTTATAATTTATGGGAAATTTTGGATAACTTGTTTAATATAGTTTCTTTATCAATTAATTATATTTATACCTTACTTTTGTATCTGTAATCTTAATACTTATTTCTTTATTACTTATGCCATAATAAATTATATTTTTTCTAGGGAATAATTTTCCTAACAAGAATTATTGGTCTTTAAAGCTATCTTCTTATTTAAACTTTTATTTTATTTTTTGAATTTTATTTTATTTATTATTATTTCCTATAAAAAAACATCTCAAGATATATTCTGCTTTTATGTCTACTATTTCTTAGTTTATTTTTCATTTTTCTATTTTACGATCGTTATTATTCACTTTTGTTATATTTAATTTTTGTTATGTTTAAGGGATATTTTTGAATTTTTTTAAAACTTTAAGAATATTTTTGAAAATATCTCAAAATTTAGGATATTTCTGTTATTAATCCTATTTTTACATATGAAACATATATTTTGAAAAATCACTTCTATTTCCATTTATTGGAGATGAGTTATGATAGAATATAGTTGTATAATAAAAACTAGTTTGCCTGTTCCATTATATCACTATTTAACAATTAAGTTAATAATTTTTTACAATTTAAGATAAAAAAAATTCTTTTAAAAAATTGTAATTTAAATGTGCTTCCTGTCCTATTGGATTTGTTGTATTCCTCGTCAAGTTGCAAATTTGTGTGATAAGATTTTAACTTTAAAGTAGATGTGATTAGATTTTAACTTTAATCTATGAATCTATTAAGAATATTAAATAAAATATAAGATATAATGAAATAAACTATTTGATATCTTTATCTAATTATTAAGTGGGATTTTAAAAACACGTTATGGTGAGTAAATCATGTCATGTATTTATGATTTTTTATACAAATTTACGTAATTAAAATATTATAAAAAGACTAAATTATTTATTTATAAAAGTTAAACGAACATAAAAAAGAAGAATGAATTGAATGATACTTTTTGTTATTAAAATAGTAAGACTAACGAAAAATATATGGAATTAGAACTAGAACATATAATAGAAATATACATAGTATAAAAATATACTAACTAAACTAATATTAACACACTAATTGTTTATACAATGCACACAAATCTATCATAACTATAATATATCCTAACATCCCTTTCAAGTTAAAGTTGATGAAAGAACTAGAAGTTTGTGCCAATGAGACAAGAATCATGGAACTTAAAAAGGTTTTATCAAGGAATCAATCAATTGATCAATCACACTCGTATGTTGTACATCCAACAATTACTTTCAAACAAAATCATGCATAAAGTGAAAATCTATTTTAACATACTTTGTATGACCATTAAAGATAGTATTGTGAGCAAGATAAATAGCACTCGAGTTATCACAAAAAATAGTAAGGGTAAGATCAAGAGACACACCAATCTTAGTATAAGGAGTCCTCACTCAAAATACCTCAGTAGTAGTAACGGCCACATCCTAATACTTAGACTCAATATTAGATCAAGAGAAACTTTTTATTTGCTTGAATACCAAGACACTAAACTATCTCCCAAAAATACACAGTACATACCAGTACTTTACCTATCATCATAACAAGAGATCCAATCGACATCACTAAAAACCACAAATCAATAGAAGAGGAAATAGGAATATGTAACTCAAAATGAGATGTCCATTTTAAGTAACAAACCAAACATTTAAGAGTAACCCAATGTGCATCAGTAGGAAAAAAAGAAACTAACACAACTTGTTAACAACAAAAGAAATAGTAGGCTAAGTGTGGAAACAATATTGCAAAGCACCAATCAAACTCCTAAATTGAGATGGATCCTTAAAGGGAACACCATCAATTTTGGTAAGTATAGGATCAAAATAACTTGTTAACAACAAAAGAAATATCAGGTTGAATGTGGCAACAATATTGCAAAGCACCAATCAAACTCCTAAATTGAGATGGATCCTTAAGGGGAACACCATCAATTTTGGTAAGTATAGGACCATAAGCTATAGGATAGTCCATAGGCTTAGAAGAAGCAAGAACAAACATATCCACCAAATCTGAAATATATTAATGCTAACATAAATTGAGACTAATAGGCCTACGTGTAACCTCTATTCTAAGAAAATAAAAAAGAGATCCAACCTTTTTCAAGGAAAAATGAGAATGAAGATGAGAAATCAACTCAAAAACCATGGTTGCATCACTTCCAGCTATCAAAATGTCATTAATATAAGCTAACACCAAAAGAGTCAAAGAAAAGGGTAATCTTCAGAAATAAAGAAGTGTCAAATTTTGCATTTAGAAACCCCATGAAATAAGGCCACAACTCAACTTCTGAAACCAGGCCCATAGAGCTAGTTTTAAACCATAAAGAGCTTCCTTAAGCCTACATACCATACCAAAGGCCATCTCATTCACAACTGAAGGATCCATAAAAGCTTCCTCAGTAAGATTATCATTGAGGAAAGCATTATTGACATCTACATGTTGAATAACCTATCCTCGAGTAATAACAATACTAAGAACCACCTTTATTATTGTAAATATCCCTTAGCAACCGTTCTTTCCTTATACCTCTTAAAAGAATGATCTAACCTAAGAATCACCTTAAAAATCTACTTACAATTGATTATTTTCTTTCTTGGTGATAACTTCACAATCTCCCACATCCCATTGAAAAATAGAACATTATACTCATTGTTCATTATTGCCTTCCATTCAAGAATAACCAAAGCATTTTAAAAAGCTTTAGGTTTAGGAAGAATAATGGTAGCTTTAAAGACCTTTGGTTTCAAATGACCAGTCTTACCACAAGTTTGCATGGGATAAATATTAACATTTGGTAAAACATAAAGACTAGGAACAAGAATAGATGAAAGAACAAAATAAGGAACAAAACATGACAATGACATAGAGAAAACAATAGAAGGAAGAAAAGATAGTGTAGGAAGAGAAACAAATTAGTCCATAGTAGAATAAGAAGAAACAGACACAGGAAAAAGGAAATTGGTGTTAAAGAAAATGGGAATTCCTATTTATATTGTACTTATCAAAAAATTGATCAAAACAAATGTATCTTGTTGCTTAGTAACATAACATAAAAACACATACTAAAAAAACCTATGATGAGCATAGGCACAAGGACACATATAACATGCATAACCAAATACCCTAAAAAGAAAGTAATCATGTTTCTTGGAATACAAGCACTCAAAAGGGGATTTGCATCCTAAAACTTTAGAAAGGGTCCTATTAATCAAGTACACAATAGTTCTAAAAGCATGACACCAAAACATTTTAGGAACATAAGCATGAACAAGAAGAGCTAAGCCATGTTTAACATTATGACGGTGCCTAGTTTTGACACACCCATTTTGAGCAGAAGTATAAGGAAAAAATAAAGCGATGAAGAAAACCCACTTTCTCAAAACAAGCAATAGAGGATTTAAGTTTAGTGTCACCATCAATCTAAAATGACTTAATAGGAACACCAAATTGTTTCTCTACCATACATAATTAGAACGAATAGAGGTAGTCTCATATTTAGTTTTGAGAGAATAAATCCAAATAAAATTAGAACAATTATCAACAATTGAAAGAAAATATATATCAAAATAAGGGTGACTTAATCGACTGGGCCAATCAAATGAAGATGATGAAAAACAAGAGTAAAGTGGAAAGTGAGGGAGAAAATCCATGAGCAAACTAAAGAAGATACTCACGCAATGCTTGTCCCTCAATTTTGTAAAATCCATCTTTACTCACACTCTGGAGGATGGTACTCCCCAAAGATAGATCCTTAACATAGAAAATAGAAGGATGAAACTCTATAAAAACGTGATTATCCTCACATAATTTTTAGACAAATAAAAGATAAGTTATGAAAAAAAGAGTATGCAATAGAGTTTGTAAAGAAAAAGCATACTTATTGTTAAAAACAAGTGTACTAGAACCAATGTAAGAAATGGGAAGACAAGAACCATTACCAATTTGTACTCCATCGATGGTAACTAGCACCTGAATCCAGTAACCAACCATTTCCTTAGCCGAAGGCCCTTTAGAAGAAATCATAGTTGTAGTAGGACTTTGAGAGGACTATGTTGTTTTTAAGAGAGAATATTTTGCAAAAGAAAATAGTTAAATGCATTATGACTAGGTTTATAACAAATTTGACAAAAAGGTTGTTCTCACTTAAAATCTTAAGAACCTTCACAAGCATAAGACACACAGAAGAACCAAAAGATGAGGAAAAAACCTACTATTTACCACCACCAGAGGATTGAACCTCTAAGAACTGTTGTAAAATCCATGGAGGCTATATAAAACCAGGGGAATTGCCAATTTATTTACCAAGAAAATACTGATTATGGTCACCATGATCAAAAGAAACATTAGCATGAAACACCTATTTTGGAGTAAACTGATTCTATCTTTTAACCATTCTTTCATATTGATCCCACATGCTATGAAAAAGACTTAGAATAGGTATTGTTTCTCTCATATTAATACCATTGACAAAAGGTAAGTAGCTCGATCCAAGACCAGTAATGAGATATTGAATTGCATTATGGTTTGAAATAGGAGAACCAATTGACGCTATATAGTATGTTATACTCTTCACTTGTGTAAGGTAATCAGAAACAAAGAGGTTTACTTCTCGAAGAAACTGTAACTGCAATCTGAAGTCTATAATACGTGATTGAGATTCAGACCTAAACATAATCTCTAACAATAACCATTGCTTATGAGGAGTTCACTTGTTCAAAACATGAATAGACATTTCACCATAAATAGTACTAAAAATCCAGCCTTTAAGTATGGATTTTAAACGAGTCCAACTTTAGAAATTAGGATTAGATGACAAATTGGATAAATGAAGAAACCGATGAGGACATATCAAAAAGCCATTTGTGAGACTTTCCATTCCATGAGCCACAATCTAGCTTTCCATCTACTCGTGCCATAACAAATAGTTGTGATGATCCAACTTTACCAAGAGAGAGATAGAGTTTGGTATTGTGAAAGAGAATGACTGAGCAAGAATAACAATCGAAGATGAACCTTGTGATGAAGAAGGCATCGAATGAATCTATGTATTCATTTGAATGTTTAGTATATCCCAATAGGAATCCATGAAGGCATGAAGAGATTATTACAGAGTATATATACTTAGAGCTAGATTACATAATAGAAATATACATTATGTAGTATAGGAATATAAGAATATACTCACTAAACTAATATTAACAAATTAACTATTTATACAATACATACAATTCTATCATAACTATAATACATCCTAACAATGGTAATAAAATTTATTATATTTACAAGCATAAAAAAAATAGTTTACAACATAATGAGATATTTAAGAAGATGATTTAAAATTATTATTAACCCCACGTTTGGTTGGAAGGAATGGAATGGAATCAGAATCGATTCCTTCCATTTTGTGTGTTTGGTTGGACGGAATAAAGGATGGAATGGAATCAGATTACTAAAAGAGAAGGAATCACAATTCCTTCTCCCCACCTTGGTAATCATAATTCCATTCCCACCTAAACTTTTTTTTTCCAATTTTACCCTCACTTAAAATATAACCTTAAACTCAAATCCCAAATTCTCAAACTCAAAATTCCAAAACCCTAAACCCTAAACCCTAAATTCAGAGTCTCAAAACCCTAAATCCAAAATTTCAAAACTCTAAACCCTGAATCGGTAAACCTCAGGTCCATAAACCGTGAACCTTAAAACATAAATCCCAAAACCCAAAACCTTAAAACATAAATCCCAAAACCCAAAACTCTAAACCCCAAATTTCAAATCATAAAGCCCTAAACCCTAAATCCCTAAACCCTAAAACCCTAAATCCCAAATCCCCAAATCCCTAAACCCAAAATTCTTAAACCCTAAACCTTAAAACATAAATCCCAAAACCCTAAACCCTAAACCCCAAATTCCAAATCCTAAAACCCTAAACCCCAAATCCCTAAATCCCTAAACCCTAAACCTTAAAACATAAATCCCAAAATCCAAAACCCTAAACCCCAAATTCCAAATCCTAAAACCCTAAACCCCAAATCCAAAATTCTAAAACCCTAAACCATTTTTAGGAAAATAATAATTTTAACCCTAAACCTTAACCTACAAATATAACCCAAAATCCTAAATCCCTAAACCCTAACAAATCCCACATCCCAAACCTCAAAACCCTAAACCCTATTTAAAAAATAATAATTTTAATAATATATTTCTTTTTAATTAAGTAATAATTATTTAGAAAAATAATGATTTCAATAATGTATTTTGTTTGACGAAAAAATAGTAATTAAATGACATTATTTGAATTTTACAGCATGTAGGGGTATTAAGGTCATTTACAGCTTTTTCCATTCCATTCCAGTGGCAAACCAAACACTGTAATCCTAATTCCGAGCTTGATTCCAGTGGTCGAACCAAACAAAATTGTTTCCTTTCCATTCAATTCCATTCCTATTCCCATTCCGATTCCGATTCCATTCCACGAACCAAACGCCACCTAAGTGAATTGATGTATACAACTTATATATATAAGCCTTATTAAATATACATTCTCAGTGTGAGCCTTACAATTATGTTATAAAAGTATCTAAAATAACATCCATGTGTACACTTGATACCAAACTTTTACTAGAACTCTTAGTGAGCATAAGTTAGACATTACCAATATGGTACCACTTTTAATACTCCTCTTCGAAGAAATGGTCAAAAAATGATTGCTTAGTACTCAAAGATATGGTTAGCTGATCAGCTAACTGATCAATTGAGGAATAAATTGAATATCCAATTCCTTGTGCAAAACTTGATCTCTCACGAAAATACAATCGATTTCAATATATTTCGTATATTGATACATCATAGTATTACGAGCTAAATGTTTAGCATAAATACTATCTCAAACCACAAGAGGCACACTAGTCATAGAGACTCTTAATTCACCTAATAATGATCGATTCTATATTAGTTTAGAAGAAACAAATGCTAAGGAACAATATTACGACTCAGTAGATGAACAAGAAATAAATTGTTTCTTTGTTCCTCAGTTGATCAGGTCAACCGACTTTGATTTTCTTCCCAACTGACACAATCACACCTACTAGTAATACTTTCAACAAAAAGATTATACCTATTATTCAATCCACTAAGAATGTAAATAATCATATCCTTACCACCACCAATTGCTTTTAGATTATCAGCAAGTGATTTAATACGCAAATGAAAAGCATCTATAGTCACACCTTCTTTGCAAATTGTTTGTAATCGTAATCAAAGTTCCATTACATGAGCCTGAGATGGTGCAATATAAGATGTCTTGAGTGCAAGCCAAAGCTCTCGAGCTATCTGCTTGACTACAAATGCAAGAGACACTTTTGAAATAACTAAACCATATATCCAACTCTCAATAGTCCCATTTATACGAGTCTAAATCAAGAACTCTAGATTAGCACCACTAGAATCAAGAAACCTAAAAGGTTGAATATGTGATTCTTCAACGTAACTTTCCAATCCATATACAACAATTACACTCAATTGTTATTCACACCTTATGAGATAATTGGAAGAATCCAATTTGATCGAGAAAGTAAGATTCACAGGTGGAGTAATCGTAGATTATGCAATTGCAAAAGATGAATAATCTTGATCTGTACTTAAAAAATCACTAGTTAAATGTCCCGCAGCGATAGAAAACTTATCTCATGGCACACTTGTATTCAATTAGCCTGAAGCCCTCGGTACCAACCTCAACCTATAAATATGTTTTATTTTCTTAAGTTTCAACATTAGAATTTTAGGAGAATTGTAACCATTAGCTATTTTTAATTTTCTTAGTTTATATTTTTAGAGCCTTTACAAATAGGATAAATTCATAACAATAAAGAGGCAAAAATAGTGAGATTTTTTAGATCAAGAAATAACAAAAGATTATTGAAAATTAGGGATTATTTTGAAGATCAAGATCATAATTACAGAGTAAGGCATGCCGTCTATCTTAAATAAGTATTGTAGATCTAATATGTATTCTTATTTCTTTTTAGATAAATCTTTTGTATTTCTTGAATTTGGTGAAATTAGTCAAATGATTATTTATTAATTTTAATCATGTCTAGCTAATTTTAACTATAGGAGTTTAATTTTGCTACCATGTATAGATTAATTTAGATGAATATTTTTATAAAATAAATTGAGGTTATTTTTTTATTTAAGATCAATTACAAAATTTATTATTGATTAACATATTGACGACATATTTTTCGTAATAGATTTAAAATATAAGAATTAGGTTTCAAAAACACATCTAGATCTAATTTTGATACCTTGAATAAAAGTTTAAATTAATGACTACGCCTAAAGTATTGATTTAAATGGTTTTCTATTTTCTTAGAAATAAAACATAATTTAATTTATGAGTTAATGATCTCTACCTAAAGATATTAATTGATTTGATTAACAAAAAAATTGATTTCCACCTAAGGATATTTTCATACATAAAAGAAAAAATCAATAATTTGAATTTCGATCTTTATTAACCTAATTAATTATAAACAATCATAATTAATTAACTAATTATTTTCATAAATTCTCTATTAATTGTTAATTACATATTTGTATTGATGTGTTTGAATCAAATCTATAGTTTATTATTTTTAATTATATGTTATTAGAGTAGAATTTTCAATATCCAAATATTGTGATAGAATTTTTAAGTTTTATTTTCATATTTGTTTTTCAGAAATTTGATAAATTATTTAAAATCATCTTGTTTATCTTTAGACCAATCTTAAGAGCATACCTATAGTTTATTATAAGTAATTTGTGCACTTGCGAGTTTTTTATAAATTTTGATTATCATGTTTTTATGCATTAATTACTAGACCTTGAATAATACTTTTATTACTAATATTATGTTAGAAATTGTTAAAAAATTAATTCTTCTAAAAACTTAAACTATTGAAAGAACGAAAACTATTACTTTTATATATTTAAATACAATCATTAATAACTATACATTCTCTATATAGAGTTATAGACTAGCATCCAAATGTAAATTTCATAACAAACATTAATTAAGTTAGCATAACTTAAACACTACCAATATAGTACTACTTCTAATATAGTTAGTTTTAGTTAAAAATAATTTACAAAACAAAATCATCCTAATAGATACAATGAGATTTTGACAAATGAGAGACATTACGTGGGGGTGTGACTGTGAGAGTATAAAATAGTTTCTTTCTTTAATTTATTTATTTTTAAGTAAATAATACTTGGTATGATTAAAAGATATATTTAACTTAAAATTAGTTTTTTTCATTGATTTTTTTTAAATAAATAATATATTTGACTTAAAATAAAATGAGAAAGAATAAATCTTACTCCAAGTAAAGTAGGCGAACGTCTATCAACTTAGACTATTGTAATTTTTCTACTCTCTCGATTTTTTATTATTATTATTTTTTATCATATTGCTCAAAATCAAAACTATGCTTCTAAGTTTTTCTTTTGCCCAATTTTTCCTTTAAAATTCCCTCAAAGTCAATTTCGTCAAAACAAGAGTAATTTCTCTCTCTTTCACTCTCTCTTTATTAATTCTATGAAAAAAAATCAAATCAATATTTTGGGTATTGCATTTCAAGTTCTAAACAACTACTTTTCATACCTTTTGTTTTGCACTTTAATACCTTTGAGAATAAAAATTGAATTTTTGTTTCTGATAACGTCTCCAAAACACTGATTACAAGTATTTCTATAGTTTATATTTCTTAAATCAAGATCAAATATTTTCATCTGATTACAATGCATTTCAAAATAATTGTGTTTTTATATCTCTCCTTCTCCATTCTTTAAAAATCTAATCAAAATTTTCTTATGGGTATTGCAACTTTAACTATAAACCAGGGTGAATCATGTTTTTTATATTGTCTTTTAATTCCTTTCATAAAAATATCGAAATTTTTTATATGATTTTTCTACTTATTATAATTATTATAGAATTTATTATTTGCGCATAATTATATTCAAAATAAATTCTTTCTAGCAAATTGTTATTTTTTTCTTTTTTCCTTCAAACTATTTTTTTATTATTGCTTTTTAATAGAAAATAACTATGTTATTTTTAATTTTTTTTATATTATCTTAAAAAATTTAAATTTCTCAATTATATAATCAAAAGTTCAAAAAAATTTATTATTTTATTTTGAAAGTCAATCTTCAACGGCTCTCTGGTTAATCACGTAGGAAAGTATTTATGATCTTTTTTGTATTTATTGGAGATAAAATTAAAGAGTAAATCAAGAACATTAATTTAATGAGTAAATCAAAAACCTTAATTCAAGGAGATTAATCCTTAAATTAAGGATCACAACTCATTGAATTAAGTTTCTTGATTAACTCCTTAAATTAAGGTTCTTGATTTACTCCTTAATTTTATCTCCAATAATATTAGTGTAATTTTTCTTGCCAATATTGGCCAAAAAAATTTAATGACATTGAAAATTTTTATTTCTACCGTTAACAATTTATATATATATTAAGTTCTAATTAACATGCATGGTTGAAGTCAAAATGAGTGGTTTTAGTGACTATTTTTTGATGTACAAGTAAATTAACTTATTATCTTTAAAGTATTCGATCCATAAATAACACTTCAATAACTTGATAACTGTTATTTAATTATTATTCAATTGAATTTATAATTATTTTTTAAAATATAAATTTTGTTTACATTTATAAATATTTATGATGTTTACTTATAATTTTTAAATTATATTTATATTGGAATCTTTTTTATTATTAATGAAAGTAATTTTTTTACATAGTTTAAAAAAACAAAACTAGGTGAACCACTCCATTGATATGTAAATGGACTAGTATGTGATCTCCCTCTTTCTCTCTCTTTGCCATTGGATTATAATATGTGATTTGATAAAGTCATATGTTGAGTTGGAAATTAATGTCTATAAAAGTATAACGAATTCTCAATCAATGATGTTGCATGCGTGAGCCGTGATGTTGAAAGTTGCATGAATCTATAAGGAATCTTTAAAGTGTCTTATTGAAGTTCTTTGAAGCAGTCTATAAAGAAAAGGAATCTCGATGTTTAACCGATAAAATAAAGATTAAAGAAATATACCCTTCTTGTCTAATAAAATAAATCAATTAAAAATTAAAGAAATATATCCCTTTTTTTCTAACAAAATAAATTTTGGTTTAAGTGATAGCATATTTTTCTTTATAAATAAAATTTTATTTTTAATTCAATTATAATATATATATATATATATGTTTTTTTTTCCAAACATAAAAATATTTTTTAGGGATCAAAAAGGTTAAATTTATTATATTTTTTCAAGGATTTAGAAATTCTTATTAATGAAAAAAATGATCTTATATTGATATTGAAAGAAGAATACAAAAAAAAAATGTATAAGTTTTTTTCACAAATAAAATATTTTAATAATTAAAAGTTTAATTTCTAAAAGAAAAAAAAATCATAAAATGAAGTCATTTTTCACAATTAATCTATAACTAACCTATTAACTGGCTGTTAACTAGTTTACATGTCGTAATTGAGATTGATCGATCATTGTCCAAGGTTCGATTGTTGGTTGAGATTTACTAATCTTTTAATGATAAGAGCCCAAAACTATAAAATATAAAATATAATAATAGGTGTAAAAAAATATAAAAAATATAATTATGTATAAATATAATTATTTTTTTATTGAATAATTAGTGTTAAATTTATGTATGTTATAACTTTATTGGTTATAAATAGAGAATAATTTCTTTTGCTACTAAATAACAAGTGATATAGTAGAAATAAAATATTTGATATAGATTATATGTGAAATATTACAATTATATAGTAGAAACATGAAGAGATATTGAAAATTATAAAGTGTTTCCAAAAAGAAAAAATTAAGCAATAAGTTGTTATATTTTTTTAGATGAATAATTTTATTTTAAGGGTCAAATGTTTATTTTACTTGTATAAAATATTTAAAATTATAAAATTAATTATAAAAAAATATTAAAAATTTGTCGAAGTGAATGGTCATGGCTACCCCAATCGTCTCTTGCTCCTCCCTTGGAAGGAGTCTCTAAATTCATCGCAATGAAGTACACTTAATCATCTATGTCGATTATGTTATTTTCGGAAGAAAAAAAAAGAAAAATGTCTAATAATTATATCAAAAAGTATTTAATGACAGTTATAATTCAAGTCGCAATCATCTCACTAGAGGGAGTGACAAATACATGAAAGTTTAGTACACTTAAATCAATTAATAATAGTTTTGAAAAGTAAAGGGAAAAGGGTATAGATGGTCTTGTAGCTTTGGACAAATAAGTGTATTAGTTTCATAATTTTCAATTAGAACACTTTAATTTTATAATTTTTGAAAAAAAAGTTACGCTTTAGTCCTAAAAGTGTTTACTTTAGTTTTAAAAAGGATTCAAATAAGTCCTATAGATTTGAGTATTTAAGACTAAAGTGTACATTGTTTTTCAAAATTATAGAACTAAAGCACTCTAATCAAAATTAATGGGACTAAAGTGCCCTTTTTGTAAAAGTTATGGGATCTTATATGTCACTCACTCAAAAGTAAAATATAATCATCCAAAAAAGCTTAACAACTAAAAATTTGTTTGTTTAGTTATGAATCTAATTAGGAGAATATCACAAAAAATATGATAAATTAAAATTTCATAAGCGGTCAAACCTGCAATCACTTTAAAATAAAAGTAATGTAGAAAATAAGATTAAGAGATTTTTAGTTGTATAAAAGGTAGGTCACACTAACGTGTGTCTAATTAATAGAATTGAGGATTTTTTTTATAGGATAAAAATCACTTTTTATAATAATGGGAAATTACTATTCACTTTACTTTAATAATTATCACATAACTTTATGTTTTTGGCTTTTAAATTTGTGTTTTACATTTCTTTAGCATGAAGACTAAAGATGTAGGTTTTATACCTTTATTCTTTTTATCGTTTTTTACCGATAATTCTTTTGATAATGTAATTGATGAGATAAATTTATCTTCTTGATCTCTATTAGAGTAAATGCATTTATGATCACTTGTGTCTTTTGGTGTAAAAATAAAATACCTTTCTTGTTTTTTGATAAATTTTCATATTATTACTATTAAAATTTATTTTAAATTTAGTGCTTCGATGATGGTCATATTGATGTGGGATGTGATTATAATTTTATTAGTTAAATAATTTATCTTGACCTCAGAAGAGTTGTCAATTTTTCTGAGTTGATTGTAAATTTGACTTAGCATCTATTCTCTTAGAATACATAATTATTCTATATTGAATTTCTTTTCTAAAAGCACTTTTGATTTTGAAATTTTTTTATTAGTATTAAAAATTCCTACTTTGATAAAATGGTAAGAACTAATACAACCTTTTTCATTCAAATTTATAAGTGAATTGAAAAATCTAAGATAGACAAGCTTGTTACCTACTATAATTTTCTTCTTGAAGTTTTTAATAACCTTCTTAAAATTTTTTTGGAAAATAATTTAATTTATTTAAATTAATTCCTGTATATTGGTTCTTAATAAAACCCACCTGAAAAACTTTATAAACAAAAATTGATCAACTTTTTTAAAAATATTAAATTTATTGCCTACAGAAAATTCTTTTTGTTGTGTAAAATTTCATATATTTGATATGTTTTTTAGTATATTTTCAAGCTTAGTTACAGAGAATTAAATATTATAGTCTACTTAAGTTTTTGTATTGTATTATTCATCTTCAACGACCAATGTGTTCTTGGGGAATGTTTTCCTAAATAGTAATAATAGTTGTACTATCTTTTTTGTCTCTATTGGATAGGGTTCTCTAAATAGTATTACTGGTCATACTATTTTTCTAAGGTTTTCAACTTGCTTAGTAACATTAGTTATTGTTATAATAGTCCATAGTAATTATTAATTATATCTTTTGGAGTTAACAACTTTATTACTATATAGTTTGCATAACTACTTTCAGCTTTTATTATATTAGTACATTTTTTATGAGTTATTCCATTAAATTTGATAATATATTTACTTGTTTTAAGCTAGTTATTCTAAATTTTTGATTTTTGACCATTATAGATCACACAAGTTTTTTTTTTATGTTCTTTAGCCTAATTGAGCATTTTTTTCTCTTTTCAAATACGTTAAACTCTTTTGACTTTGATGATCTTGAACTGTTAGGTTATACCTTTTTATTTTAAATTATTTCTTTAAAATTTTTATCTTCTGTAGAATTAATTTATGAGGTGAATTCCTCTTTAGAGTTTTTGGACTCTAATAATGATTTTGAGTTGTTATTGAATGATTTTTATTTCCTTCTTTTATCTTCATATTAATACAAAAATGTTCTATTTTTACAAGAACAAAAATAATTAAAAGTACTAATTATCTTATAAGAATATCTATTAAACTATTTTTATTTTCTAGAAGATGTTCAACATCAAATTATAGTAGTTAAATTATTATTATCATGTGACTAATCTCCATAGTTTATAATCACATGATATATTAGTTCTTAAAAAGTAACCAAAATTCATATTGTCATTTCTAACAATGAATTTGAAAATTTATTACATATATTTCAAATTTTTTAATCGTTTTTTGACAACTAATTTTGTTATTGTGATAATTGAATTTTAAACCTTAAAAAGATCTTGATGTGTAGTAATGGGTATATGTATAAGAGGATATGATTTTTGATATAACTATTCCCAAAATTGTTCGAAAATCGTTACAATTCGGGACGGTTATTAAAAATACAAAAAAAAAAAAAATTTTAAACATATTAATTTAAACCCTAATTAATTCTAAACATATTAATTTAAAAAATATTTAATTTAATTTAATAAATATAATTAATTTGTGCACAGACGGGTACAGTTATTAGTATAACTGTACTCGTTGCTTCATGTTCGGTTAATACCTGAAACTGTATCCTCCCTTGAAATTTATCGAATAAAAATTTAACCAACGATGCGAATAACCGAATATGTAATTTTTTTGCCCATTCCTAGTGATGTGTATATGCAAAGATATTCATCTTTGTCATTTACTTTTGGTTTTAAAACTACTACTCAATATATGCATGTAAAACATCTGTTTCAATTATTATTTTATTATATAGACCTGGATGATATAAAATTAGTAAATTCTTTACTTGTGCTTTTACCTTGTCCATATACTTGTTTTGTCCATTTCTAAACATGATTTTTTTTTAATTTTGTTTGTAAAAAATTTCGTATTTCTATAAGTTTCTCAATGTATATTTCAACATGTATTAAACATCCTATAATCGTTATAATTGATTTTTGTCTCTTAATTTACTAGAAAATCTTTAAATTTTATTTAATATATCGGATTGTAAACGATGTTTTTCATCTTTAATTTTTAATCATAAATATTTAATTTTTTTATTGAACAATTACTATTTTTTTCTTAAAAAGTACCATGTTTTCTTTCCTGCATTCTTGTATAATATTAATAACATTTAATTAATTCATTATCGAAACTAAAAATATCATCTATGTAAATACAATAAATATTTTGTAATTTTTTAAAATTATTATCTATATATTTTTGAAAAATACATTGAGTTTTTTTAATCGAATAATATAATAGTTTATTAAAATTATTCTTGGGAGCAACCAAATGTCGTTAGTTTTTGAGAAATATTTTTTTATTAATGATAATAATTCTTATTTTTTGAAATAAAGTATCAATCATCAATCGTTTCTTTATTTATTTAATAATATATTATACATTTTTTTACATCTGTATTTTTTATTACTTACTTCATAATAAAGTATAATTTTTTTGAATAATATTTTTTTTTTTTGATAATGATGAATTTTTGATTCTATTTTTTTTTTAAGTTTTAATCTTATTTTTTATATTTTTTTAAAATTTTGTTGCTAATTATCATTTTCTGTGAAAAATACCATAAGATATTTTGTATTTTTATTTATTTTATTTTTGATATTTTAAAGATAAGATAAAAAATAGTTTATTTATAAGGTTTATAAATTTTTACTTTATCTTATAAGGTTTTATAAAAAATTTGAAATATGTATTTAGTTTGTAGTTTTGGATGGTGGATGTAAGGAGAAGTGCAAGTGGTGGTCCATCTAACAATATGGTCTCTAGCAGAAATTCAGTTTGGTCCACTGAGCGGTTTAAGCCCACCTAACCTACAACCGAGCAAAACGAACAAAATATACTTTCAGCAACGACGAAACGGGGCTCACTTTTTCACTCGCATCGGAGCTTCTAATTCCTCAGTCAGCTTCCTTCTTCGCAAACAGGGTTAGGGTTTCATTTCAAGCTCGATGTCAGATTATGATAGCAAGCGCGACGACTACGCTTCTCGTCGGAGTAAATTGGCGGATCATGGAGGTGGCTCATCTCCCGATGAAGTTCTTGATGATCGTGACTCGCACCGCAAGGTTTCAATCATTTTAATACGAATATATAAGTCAATATATTTTTGCAGTTTTGTTGGTTAAATATGATTTCTTTTTCGTATACTTCTTTTTTGTAATTTTTTACCCCACTATTGTATTGTATTATCATATTTGAATTGAGATGATTCTGTTTGGATTAATATAAATGCTTTATGATTTTTTGTGGCAATGATTTTGTTGTACTTCTAATCCTTTAGGCGTTTTTTAGGGCGAACTTATATTTACAGTGAGATTATGATTGGAACACGATATAAAATGAGTTTCCATTTCATAGTTAGCATTGCATCTAGATATGACGGTGGAGTATCGTAATTGGTAGACGTTTTGGACGAAGTAGTTTATTTGTGAATCTTTGACGTGGTCAAATTAAGTAATGATTTCCAATCGTCCCAGCACAATTCGAATGGATCATACCACAAGAGTTCAAGGACTAGAGACGCAGACAGAGATAAAGGATATAATAGAGGCTTTTATCAAAGGGGTTACAACGGAAGAAGTTCAAGAGTTGAAAGAGGAAGGGATAAATCTGAGTTCTATGAGCGTCATCAAGACCGAGATAGGTTCGACACGCATCCTTTTACTTTTTAAGCAGGTTCTTGGCCTTAAAGTTTTCAAAATGTTGAATTGTGTTTCTTTACTGTTTTTGTGATCCCTGAGCCTATTTTTATCTCCTTGTTAGTCTGTAGTTATTTTTTATTTATTTTTTGTGTTTATTGTGAATGAGTTGTGATTTTTTCCACATATTATTTTATTTTTCAGGCATGATGATTATAAGCAAGATAGGGAAAGAAGATATAGACAAAGATCCCTTTCTCCCCCGGAGCTCAGATCTAGTAACCAATCTAGATCACCCTCTCCTTCCCATGCACGTTCTAAAAGGTGACAAAAGCAAAACATGTTTTGCTAAATCTGTGTCTTGAATTTTCCCTCCACAAGTGTTTCCCATATATTATATATTTATCTTCATTGCCACATTTCAAGTAAAATAAAAAAATTTCGTTACCACATTCATTCAAGGACAATTTTTTACACTATTTCTTTTTTGAATCACGTCACCAGCTTGCCCCAACCTACTCATGTTTGTTGGGGTGTTGATCTTTTGCATTTTAACCTCAGTTTGGTGACGTTGGATCCCTCATCCTATGTTTGAGTCTGTATTTTCTTGTTTTATATCAAGTAGTACTGTTGAGATATGGTATACTAATACTGGTAATGATTAATATGCTCTGCTCAATTTGTTTATTTTTTGAAAGCAGCATGTATCTCTTATAATCTTGCTGAAACTTTATATATTTGTATAGTAAGCGGACAAGTGGTTTTGACATGGCACCACCTGGAATGACCTCCCTGCCTTCTACTGCTGTTCCAGGTTTGAGGCTAAACTTTGACCCTCATAGATGTATAGACTACAGTAAACTAAACTCCACATAGATTTATTTCGTATGCGGGGTTAACAGTTGAGCATTATGCTTTCCTTTTATTGTTTATGCTGGAAATTATTTTTCTTTACCATGGAAACTGAGCGCCCCTGTGTTGTTTGGTTGTTCTGTGTGGTTGTTTGTTTGTGTTTGTGTTGATGGTTTGGGTAAGAAGGCAATTTTTGGTAGGCGTGACAATATAGCTTTAATGTTCATCGAGGAAAGCGACAATTAGCTGGATCTTGTTCGCCATCAACAGACTATCAGCACCATATGGTAGATTTACTAATATTTTCCTAGCATTTGCACTGGTGGAACTCATTTCTTACTTTATTTTCGATGGTATTAACTAGGTATGAAATAGATACTTTTTTTCATTTTCATTTTAAATAAAAGCAGGTATTTATAGGCTATTAGGCTACTTGAAGATGCTGTAACATTTATAAATCTTAAAACTATAAAGTTCATCCCTCCACCTTTATCTGTTTCCTTTCTATTGATAATACAGGCCAGCAGCCTGGAGTACCTCAATTGACGCCGGGCGTGGTTCAAAACATATTATCTTTTGGGACGACACAAGTCTGTAACATCTGTTGGAATAATTTTTTGTTGGTTATACTCCCCCCCTACTCTCTAGGACATCTTTATGCTTTTATAGTAATGTTAAAGCTTTTATATGAAACAGCTTTCACTTCCTATGATACCAACCCAAGCTATTACTCAGCAAGTAAGATTTGAAGTACCCTGTAGTTTGTATTCTAAATACTATGAACATTGCTTCTTCTTTTTTATCTTTACTGCAAAATTTCCTTTACATTCTATCTTACAGGCTACTAGGCATGCACGGAGGGTTTATGTTGGTGGTCTGCCTAACATGGTTAATGAGCAGGTTCTCCTCTGGAAATTGGGGTTTTTATTATTACTATTATTGTTTTATTTTAAATAAAGCCTTTATTGCAATAAAAAAGATTTCATGTTATTTTTTCTCTACACTTTTGGCTAGGATCTGGAATCTTCGGATTAGGCGTTTGAGGGAGGATGGCTTTATAAATTCTTTTGTTTTCTTTCGGTAGTCCGTGAAGTTTTTTATTTGATATTTTTGATTGGAAAGAAAAAAAACATTTCATTGAATAAGAAGGCAAGGAAGTACAGTTGACCAGAGGTCCAGCTTAAGATAGTACATAAGACTCAAAAGAAGCAAAATACATACATTAATAAGCTCAAGAGTCCTAAAACATAATGAATCCCTAAACATATTTATTATTATCAGGCCACTCTTCATTTGTATTCTATTAGAGAATTTTTGTAGCTGTAATCCATTTGACAATTCCAAGTGAAGTAATTTGGGTCGACTGCAAAGTTTTTATTTAAGTTATTTATTCTGTGTTGTTTCTTAATCGCTGAAACCGTGTGATATTGCATTGTCATTTGTTGCTTACCCTCAGAAAGCCAGGTTACATGAAAAGTGTCATTTAATCAAAACAATGTATGGGTTTTGACATAAATAGTCTTTTGTCCTTGTTGGATTCACAGGTTTATGTTATTTGTAAAAACTTCTTTAAAAATTAGAATTTTGGTTTTTCTGCTGGACTTTTCATATTTTAATCTTTTTTCTTTCAGCATTATGTCTAAGTGTATTTTCAGCAAATGTCATTGGTGAATATCTAATTTACTGTTATTGCAGGTTTTCTTTATCTATGTTGTTACTAATTTAGCTTAAAGCAATTTTTTATGTTACATAATGGTACTAAACTGTCAGGGTTTTTTTTAAGAATTTAGATCTCTCTTATTACTCAGACCCTTTATTACTTTTGTTTTGTTTAGACATTTTAACGCTTCAAAGTATGATTATTTTTCCAAAACAGGCAATTGCGACATTCTTTAGTGGTGTTATGGCTTCTATTGGAGGAAATTCTGCTGGTCCAGGTAATTAGGACTACTTTAAACATGTTAGTTAACATTTATGCTCTTGTAGTCCTTTATGCTCTTGTGAACCTCTAGTTCATATGTATTTCTTATGGGTTTTATTCGAGAGTGCGGTATTACCAATTATTTGAACTTGCAGGTGATGCAGTTGTCAATGTCTATATTAATCATGAGAAGAAGTTTGCATTTGTGGAGATGAGAACTGTTGAAGAAGCTAGTAATGCTATGGCATTAGATGGAATCATATTTGAAGTATGCATAGCATGAGTCTTTTTCTAAAATTACTTTTTATTTTTAGATCTCATATGTTAATGGTGAGATTTGAATTTGAACATAACACTGAGGTATTCATTAGCTGAAAATGAAACTAAAACATAAATCATGAAGAGAGATTATATCGAACATGTTCATCTGATTGGCATTTCCTGAACTTGCATATTATGGACATGTACATTCAATTGTTCAGCTCTTTTTTTTGTTCCCTTAAGTATTTCCAGTTGAAGTGATTGGTTGCCATACTCCTATCAATAATATATCTTAATTGGTAAACTAAAGCAAATTGTTCTGTGCCCATGATTGGTTTACTGTCTCTCTTTTGTGTAATGGAATGCATTAACTTTCATTAATGAACATTGCATATGGAAATACTTGCATTCCTTGTTAAAAATGTTCTAAATAATGTTCAGGGCAATTATTCAACTTTCTGTGATAAATATCAGTAATGGAAAATGTGAACTTTTCATGTAAATGTCATTATCAGAGGACAATACTTCTTCAATCCCAATATTTCATCACCTCCGTGGAAGGTTGTCGTGTGCTTGAACTGCACAAGTATTTCACAATTATTCTTTCAAATGAACTGCATAGAAACCTCCATTCTAGCGAGGTCTTAAAATGCGTGAATAAATATTCATACTTATCCTAGATGAGCGAAGGTTTTACATATTAAATATATGATATAAAAAATTATATGAAAATACCAGTTTGCGATCACAATGTTTATAAGAGTCACTTAGCTCTTGACATTATACCATACCATAGTCATGTTACAAGAGTCTTTTGATGCCTCTTATTCCACTAATTGGAAATCACTAGTTTTTCTCTTATGCTTGACGGTTATTAGTATTGATAGATGATCTTCAACATAGCAGCAGGTGTACACCTCACCCTAAAGAGGTGTAACCCTAAAAATTGTTTTCTGACGTTTTAACTTCAATGACAATCTCAAAATAGCTTTTAATCTACGATTCTGATTGCTCTGGCATAATGTTATTGGCAGTTGCATGCTCCTTGCTGATTGAAGCAACTGAAATACATTGTTGTGGGCAATGCATCCAAGATAAGGAAGGATTTGATAGCTTATTCATAGTTTGTTAAAAAATGCAAAGCATTTTGATGTGTCAAAATCAGAGTAGATACTTGTGCATATATTTGCTCCGTTTCTTTTTTTGTCTGTGCAAAAATTTTTAGTTGCTTTCTTATTTATTAGCACTGGGATTTACTTGTTCTAAATTGCCTTGCAATTGCTTAAAATGTGGAATTCGAGTTCAATGTATATATTGATGGTTAGCTGGAATAATGTTGTGGCAAAAGGAGTCACAGACATTGTTTTTGAACTCTATGTCATTTATATTGTTCATTTAACAGGGAGTTTCTGTGAGGGTACGAAGACCAACTGATTACAATCCTGTATTAGCTGCTACACTTGGTCCTAGCCATCCAAGTCCTCACCTTAATTTAGCTGCTGTTCAGCTTGCCCCAGGGTAAGTTGGCCTTTTCACTTTATCTTTTGGAGTATTATTCTTTTGGCTGAGCCATTGCTGTGAACATGTTCATTAAAAATTCATGTTTACTAATTATGTATTTTGATTGACAGTGGAATTGGTGAAGTAGGGGGAGCTGACCGTATATTTGTTGGTGGAATCCCATATTACTTCAGTGAAGTACAGATTACAGAGTTGCTACAATCTTTTGGGTAGGGGCTTATAACAGTGTTCACCAATTTTCTCTCTTTCAATATCCACGTTTTTACTTCAAATTTTTTTTGAGATGTGGTGTTGACCTTGAACCTCATTAGGGCGCATGTAACTATTTAATCTTTTCGGGCTTATATCCATGCTGCATTTTACATCAACTAAAAATTAAATTTCGAACTTTACACTTGACCCATGCAGGCCTCTCCAAAGGTTTGATTTAGTAAAGGATAAAGACACGGGAAACTCTAAGGGATATGGTTTCTGCTACTATCAGGTACATAGTCATGATTTAGAAATTTTAGATTTTGCTTTGGTTGTTTGCCTTAAAATTGATTTCAACTTTCTACAGTATTGTTCATTTTCTTGATAAGTTGCTCATATGACAAAGAAAATGGGTCTTGGTCCCTTTTAATTTGCATAAGTTGGTTTGTTGTTCTAGAAGCTTCTTCCCATATATCAAAATTAATGTATGATGCCGAATACTTCAGGATCCAGCAGTGACAGACGTTGCTTGTGATGCTCTTAATGGCTTGAAAATGGGTGATAAAACTTTGACTGTTCGGCGTGCCACCGTAAGGTCTGTATGTTTAGATAGTATATTTCTACATAGTTTTGATCAGCGTTGCCAAGACAAATAATCTAGACAAGTTTATTTACCAATTCATCTTGGCAGGAATCATTCATTGATTTAAATTTTTAAATGTTATAAATCTATTCCTTCAAATAAAGTCTTCCAAAGGTTTGCAATATTTATCAATTTGTTAAACTTATTTTTCACACATACACACTCGCAAGAGAAGCCATTATAAGATCTTTGTTTGTCAAAAGTTGTTATTCAAGTTAAAATACCTACTGAAGCTAATGTGAAATATTGTCACCCAGAAAGCTTGTTTTTATTGGAATTATGAGATACCTAGAAGTTTAATATTGCATTTGAAATATTTCAATTTGTTTTATCTTTGTTGCTGGTTTTCATAAAAGAATACGATGCAGAGAATGTGA
Organism: Hippophae rhamnoides; assembly: GCA_033030585.1. Classification (NCBI taxonomy): domain Eukaryota; kingdom Viridiplantae; phylum Streptophyta; class Magnoliopsida; order Rosales; family Elaeagnaceae; genus Hippophae; species Hippophae rhamnoides. The sequence continues at coordinate 63,164,944 of CM065427.1, read as the reverse complement.
GAAATTCCAGTATGAGTGTACAAAAGGGATGTTTTTGAGGGATTGGATTTTTCATACCTGATTTTTTTTTGGTTTAGGTGGTTGTTTTGTTCTCTTATCTTGTTGTAGACTTGTGTACCTCTTGCAAGCCAATTGAGGTTGGATATATGGTCTGCCTGCTGTCTTTTGGACATCAATTTGATAGCTTTTGTTTATTTCCTATTTAGGAAGTCATGTGCTATTTTTTGATGTATGATCAATTTTTTTCCCTGTTATTCTATTAATATCAAGCCTGATTCTCATCGGTATTTTGAATAAAAAATTTGTAATATTTTGAGCCATCTACATCATTATGTATGCCTGGTTGTTATTGCCTATACAGCAATGGACATTACAAATCAGAACAGGAGAATCTTTTGGAGCAGGCACAACAGCATATAATGCAGGTAAATTGTGCGTCTTTTGCCTGCTTTTCTATATGTATTTGGTGTTTTCATCTAAATACACCACTGAATTGCTGTTATTTTCGGAGTTCCAGAAAATGGCCTTGCAAGTTGGTAGTGTTAATCATGGTGGAGTGGGGATGGTGCTCACAGCAAATGCAGAAAATCCAACTAAAGTTTTGTGCCTGACTGAGGTAGTATCAGTCTTTGATATAGGATAAACCTTGCAATTAAATGTGACATTTTGCATTTGTTAACTGAATTATTTTTAAAAGTTCTGTACATTATGGTTCTAAAAGATGTGTGTGTGAAGGGTCTTGAATTGTGCCTCTAGGCAAGACACTAAATCATCTTTCTTTGATGAGGCTTATGCTTCTGAGTTTGGAGCGGTGCACCATGAGGTGCATGAATCTTGTGCCTCTAATTTTGGTGTTTCTAAGTATCCATTTTTATTTTACACATAAGGGATAACCCAGCATGAAGATTGGCTGATTATAAAATAGGATGTTTTGCATCCATAAAAAAATATTGGTTGATTATGGAAAGAGACAATAAAAGAAAGCAGAAGGGTTTTAGGAGAAGTTAGCCCGAGAGTTGGGGTTTTTCAATATGTTTGCTGTCTTTGGTAAACCAAAGCACTCCTTTACCATGTGAGCTCTCGATCTCTGCTATTCTCTGCTGGGTTTTTCTCTTCTTCCCTTGTATTCTCATATGTTATTACTGGATTATTACTCTGTTTTTTTTCCTTCATACTTTACTGTTATTTCAAAGTCTGGTACTTCTCATTTTTCAAAGCTTCAGTTCCATCTATATTCAGTTGCCGTTATGGGCTTGGCTAGGCTCTAATTTTGTTGCACTTGCGTCCTTTAGATTTTATTTTTCCGTAGAGCTAGCTTCTTGAAGTATTTGTATTAATTGTTAAAATAATTGTATTTAAATTTTATATTAGTTATGTTATGATTTAGTTATTTTCACAAAAGTGTGATAATATGATTCTTTTGTTATTTTTAAAGTACTTTGTAGCATGCTATAGTTTATTTGTCATTCATATCATTTATCTCTGAAACTGAGGCATTCGCACTCTACCATCTTGCCTCATGGAAGGATATGTCCCCGTCTTTTAATTCGTTGCTTTTTACACGTTCCCTACCTTCAGTTTATAAACACGTGTTTGCTTCTTTACAATGAAGGCAATCACTGCTGATCAACTAGGGGATGATGAGGAGTACGAAGAAATTTTAGAGGACATGAAGGATGAATGCAGTAAATTTGGTATTTAATTGATTTGATTAGTGCTTTTATATATATAGCAATTTTTATGCTCAAGGCTTGTGGGCCACGTATATGACGTGCATGCATTGCTCGAATAGAATGTGGAGTTTATATATGAATTCTCGTGATAGAACTCAATTACTTTTTTACACATGGTTTGGGTTTTGTGAATGGATGGAGGATGCGTAGATAATGTTTCTTATTTAGTTTCTAGAACAATATAATCAGTTTACCAGTTTTCTAGCCTTGTAACAAAATAATTATGACATCAGAGAATAATGATACTGATTACATTGATGAAAATGGTTAGAACAAAATTACATCATCCTATCTTAGTCTTTTGAACATATTAAAAACAATGTAAGCATCATCATGGTTGTGGTAGTGGGACTATGATGTTTAACATTTATTTGGACAACCCTCATTCAGCCTGCATGCAAAAATTTCCACAGAAATTTTGCAATTCATTGACATTGCTTAATGTTCTTTATTGCGTGATTTTAGGTACTGTTGTTAATGTCGTCATTCCTCGCCCAAATCAAAATGGAGATAAGATTTCAGGCCTTGGAAAGGTAAATGTGCAGGCAATTCAGTTGGTTTTTCTATTGTAGATAAAAGGGACAATGAAAAACGGATAAAAATACGTGTAAAAAGCAATATGATGGATTACATGGCAGGTGTTCTTGGAATATTCTGATACTGCCGGTTGTACCAACGCGAGGAGCATACTTAATGGAAGGAGATTTGGGGGGAATACTGTGAATGCCACATTTTATCCAGAAGACAGATATTATAGCAGGGACTATGGCGCATGATAATATTAAGTACACTGTTTTCTGCACCAGATGCAAGGATTGTCTTGTATTTTGAAAATAGGTTAGAACTCAGATATAAATCTATCATCAGCTTGTATGTTAGTGCTTTCTTTGGTCGTTTTGCTGCCTTGTTCGGGTGAGAGTTCTTAGGATAATGAGATTACTTGCAGAGGACATGAATATATATATATATATATATGTAGCCCATCTGGGACTTTTTTTTTTTTTTGGTTCTTAAGAAAGACAATTTGGGACTTGCTTGACCTGACCTGCGTTAGGTAACAATTCAATAACATCAATAAATTTCTCATGTTTTTATTTCATCTGTTTTATTTTTAACTTCTTATAAAAAAATGTTTTTTATGTTATATAAAAAATATGCATTATATTTTGAAACATGTGAAAAACATGTATTTTAAATCAACAAAAAAATCCGTATTTTTTTTGGGTTAAATTATTGAAATATTTTAAAAATATTTAGGAAAATTATAAAAAATATACTAATAAAACTTATTTCAATAATATTAAATTAGGTATAATTGGATGGTGTTTAATGTTAAATGGGTATAAATGATTGTAGTTTAATTTAGTAAGTATCTAATTGAATGTTTAATATAAAATGATTCTAGAATTTTTTTGAAAGCAAAAATATATAAATTGAACACAAATGAAGTTTATAAGTTAAGAGTTGTTTTTGTTATTTGTTAAAATATTTATTTACCTTTTGTGTTTCTTATTTTTAAAAATAAAAATAATTCAAAGTTTATTGAAATTAAAAAATAGTGAAATGGTTTCGTTTTATGTCCGATTTATACTCTTTAAAATTTTAAAAATACTATTATTTTTTGTATAAATTATTAATTTGATTTATAAAAAATATTTAATTGTTTAACAATATCTTATAAAAATTAAAATTTATTTTTTGATATATTTAAATAATTAGAAAAGTTACTTTATTCATCAAATATAATAATAATTGAAAAAATTATTATAAAATGACAGTTAGAACTTAATCCATGAAAATTATAATCCATAAACTTATTTATTATAATTTAGTGATTTTTATAAATTAATTTAATTTTTAATGTTATTATTAATTATTTAATTCTATTATAAGTGTTTAAATAAAAAGCATTCACTATTTAATAATTGTTATTAACTTCTTTTGAAAATTTAGAATATTGTGTATTTGTTAGGAAAATGGGAGGTGGAAAAGTGCTTCAGTAGTCTCCTAACTTTAAGAGAGTATGATAATTTTATTTTAATAATTTTTATTTGAATTGTTTTATTCTCGTAATTTTGAAAAAAAATAATATTTATTATTAATAAAGTTTAATGTTAGGAGTTTAATATTTATTATTTAAGATTTAGGATTTCAAGTTTAATATTTTGTATTTAGTGAAGAAGAATAATAGATAATTGTATCTTACCACGTACACAATACCAAACAAAGAGTTAGTAAATGTTAAAAAACTACAAACTTAAGCTAGGCTACTCAATAATGATTGTTACTAAAAAAAATGATGATTTTCAAATCACCCTGTGTTATATCTGGTGTGCTATTGTATAACAACAAAAATCTACTTTTCAATTATTTTTGTTTAGATATTTATTATATATTAATAATACATATAATAATATATTAAAAATATCAAGTAAAAATTAAATTCATTTTTCATTAATCAAGGCAAGTAATAATACATTTGTCTCATTATTATTTACATTATATATATATATATATATATATATATACTAAGATCTTTTAATCATTTTTTCTCTATTTAATTGCACTTAATTTTAAATCTCCATTATCCATTTTATATTTAATGTGTATGATGATTTGAATCTATTAATAAAAAAACAATATTTTAATATTTAAATTAATAATATATGATTTAGAATTAACAAATAAAAATGAAAACAAATATATATATATATATATATTGTCGTGAAAATTAATATATATAATATATTATATTAATAAATCATCTTAATTATAAGATAATTTGAATCAATAATATAAATCTATAGTATTTTAAAATTTAAATTTTATAAATAATTATTAAAATTAAATTAAATAAAAATATATATTTATGTTAATTAGATTTAAAATAATGGTTATAAATTATTTGTTAAATAAATAAATAAATATATATATATATATATATATATATATATATTTTTTAATTATGGGAAAATAATTTATTTCAGGATCTACTTGCGTCGAAAGTGGTGCTCTCTGATTTCTACTTGAACCACACATAACACATTAAATAAAAGAGTCAGTTGGTTAATTTATTTCAATTAAATTTAAATATCGAATTAAATCGTATAAATTAAATAAATTCTAATATTTTAGGCCAAATGTTAAGCCTGATCCAAAACAGTGATATTACAAGTCAATTTCGTCCAAAGCCCAAAGGCATCAAATTGATAATGATTGTCGGTTATATATTTCAATGGTGATTTTTATAAATTTACATAATTTTTAATTAATTTAATATTTTTACTGATAAAAATAATTCATAAAGTAAAAATTTAATAATTATAAATAAATTTAATATAATATATAAATAATATGATTTATTAAATATTAACATTTAATATTAAAAAAAAATTAACATACAAAAAAATTAAATCTTATATTATTTATAAATACTATATATTTTTAATTAATATATAATATATTTTTTATATACTAATATCTCATCTCAAATGTATTCAAATATTTTATGTTTTTAACATATTTTTTATTATATTTTAATTTTATATGAATCATTCTTTTTTTTTTCTACAGCAGTGTATTTTTTTGTGAAAGGCTTATCAATTGTTTTGAAGATGAATGAAACTTTGATACCATTTAATAAATTTTATAAATTGTATAAGTTATCATAGTCATCAAAATCTAAGATGTTAACTTCAAAAAAATAAATCTCATATTAATTATAAATAATATTTTAATATTTTTTTTAACTTTGATAAATTTTAATAAATTTTGTAAATTATATAAGTAAAATGAAAAAAAGTATTATATAACTTATAAATATTATTTTAATATATTTTTTAATCAAATACTTTTTTATATATTAATATATTTTAAAAGTGAGAATTAATATTTTATATTTTTAATATATTTGTATCATTGTTTTTTTTAAAAAAACACATATATATATCTTTGTAGTCACGTTCGTTTCTTTCTTAAACTATTAATCAATTGAAGTGTTTTAATATTAAGTAAATTTTATATAATATATAATTAATATAAATTATTAAATCTCAGAAAATTAATCTTATTTATATTATAATTTTTTTTATTACACTTCGAAATATTTGACCAAATGGATATGTCGGACAAGTGGAGGAAGGAAGGAAGAAATTTACCGTTTTAAAAGCAAAGGCTATGAAGCCAATTAAAAGGTTGAACAGATGATCACAACCCTTGAACTTGATCGATCTTGTAAATTTTGAAGCATTAATATTCTCATGAAATGATAAGCAAAGAAGCTCTCACTTTCTGAAACACCTGGACTCTGCACTTCATACAAAACACCAATCAGGTAGGAAAAGGGTGCTCGAGTTATGAGTGACTCATGACTTTTTCTTACAACTGGGTCTTCGACTCGGACAATTGTTTTTTTTTCTTTTTATATTAACGGAAAAGTCTTAAACCTAAACCAACCAAATTCCAATACCCTACAATGGAATTTCTTTCTTTCTTTCTTTTAATCATTAATTTATTAAAAAAATAGCCATAATACACACTATGCGTGCAGTGCTGAATTAATCTACTAATTTTTATAGATAAGTATCTTATTGTAAGTTTAATATTTTCAAATACTACTTAAAATTCACTTATACATAAGTTTAAATAGAGTTATTGTTAAGAAATTTAGATCAAATGATATAATCATAAATTGTCTCTCTTAAGATCTTCTTTAACAGAATATCATATAACAGATAAATAGAAAATACACAATATAAGAATTATAATAAAAGCTTCAAATAGAAGAAAAACTAATTTCGTTATCAAAAGACAAACATAGAAAGAAATTTACTATGTGTACAATTGTTACAACCACACTCTCAATAATTTTCTCGCACATCCAAAAGACAAGAGCAATTACAAGCACAACTTTCGTTGTCAAAAGACAAACATAGAAAGAAATTTACTACATGGACAATCGTTATAACCACACTTTCAATGATTTTCTCACACACCCAAAAGACAAGAACAATTACAAGCTCAAGATAATTTCTCCACAAAATTCTCTCACTCAAAACTTCTCATATAAGTTTTTCTCTATATTTTTTGGATGATTAACAATGAAAAAATGAAGTCATATTTATAGCTTTCAAGTTCTCATTTCATATGCCAAACATTTCTTCATTTAATAAAATTAGGCTACCTAATTTTCCTATTCTTTATTCAAACAAGGTTAGGTACCTCTATCTTTGACAATATGGTAAGCCACATTTTATGAATTTTCTTCTAAATTACTTTCTATTTTGACTAACAAACCTAATATTATTTTTAATCAATCACAACAGTTATAGTATCTTATTTTTTAAATATAATGAAATTAATTGTATCATAATTAGTTAGGTTTGTTAATTCTAATAAGTAGAATATATAATATTATTAGGTTTAAAAAATATGAAACTAAATATGTTCATCGATTTTTAATGTTTTATTTTTTAAACTTAGAAGCTTTTATTTTATTATCTATAAGATGGTGTACTTAATCTACTAACTTATCTTATTTAGTAGACAAGTAACATACTTTCTTCCCATCAAAAAGAAAGAAACTTGGAAGAAGAAAAAGTGCTACATGATCTTCAAAGTTCATTCAATCCCATCAGGATTTGATCCTTGGACTTGGAGGTTCAGGGTTGTAACTCTTGTTTGCTCTGCTTCACCATTGAAATTGACCAGGTATTTGTTTCTAGTTTTAACAAAGATAATTCTTCTGGATTATGCTTGAATTTATAAATATTGCACTGTTCTACTTCTCATGCTTTGATTTTCTATCTGTTTTCTTTGCAAAAGAATTGGGTCCTTCAATTGAGGATTAATATGTAATTTCAAATCTTGGAAGCTGCTGGTTCTAGTTTCAATTTTGAACAATAATCACTTCCCAAATTGGTTTTATGAATTTCTTTGCTCATCTTCTTGTCACTTTTTACTTTCTTAAATGAGTTAGGTTTAGCATGGGAGATGACATTGATCAACTCTTAGTGAAATAGTGAAATCTTAATTGTGAATACATGTTTCAATCAAATGTAATTTGGAACAAGTACATATTTATCCAAGGGTATACAAGTCAAATTTTATTTGTAGATGTATATAATGGCACTTCTTAATCCGTTTCTATGATTGATGCTTGGTGTAAATTATTAGAAATGTTTCACAAGTAAGTAATTTTGGAGGAGACAATTGATTTTAAATTCTACAAGATGATTAGAGGAATTGAAAAATTCCAATTTTGTATTCTTACTGATTAGAGAAACTAGGGCTCGTTCATTTCAATTGGATGTTCTTTCTTCTTTTTTTCTTTTTGGTTTTCTCTTTTTTGTATTTTCCCATGTGAGTATCCTTTTGTTCTAAAGTGCAATGACACAATTGAGTCCACATTACTCAAATGTGAATAAATGGATAATTTAATAACTACTTGGGTATCCTTCCTTTACAAGTTAATTTTGTAAGGGTGAATAATACCCAAAATGATTATTACAATTGGTATTATAACAAACACTCTTTGGGATGACCTTCGTTGTGGACGGAGAGACATTAAGAAGGGTTGTTACCAATAGATCCGCAAAGTCATCCAAGTATGGGGAGGGTTGCTACTGTTAGGTCCATGAAGTCAATCCATATGAACTGTGTGGACGTAGATTCTGAAAAAGAGATTAAATGTAATGACCTAATTGAATCCTACATTTATAAGTATGGATGAGTGAGTGGTTTAATAATTACTTGAGTACTCTCCCATTATAGGTAGGTCTTGTAAGGGTGAGTTCTACCCAAAATGGTTGTTACATAAGTGAGTATTTTTTTTTATTTTTTTTAATGGATCTTTCCAATTTGTGTGAAGGATAATAATAGACAAAACCCAGAAAATAGCAGTTCCTTGTGGTAGAAGATTATGAGTTGTATCTGCTTTGGTGCTTCAAAAGCAAAGAGAAAAAAGAGTTCCAGTGGAGCTCACTATGACACAGACGGTATGAACATAGTAGAGTACTAAAGTTTGACATGTAATCTGTAACTTTTTAACTACATTGGTGAAGTTTTATGATTTCAGATCATACGTTGGTGAAGTTTTTCAATATTCTAGGTATTTCATGTCAGTCTCGTGGTACTTTTATATGAAATTGTGGTGTATTTGATTCTCAATAGAAATTGAAAACACTCCATTTCTCAAGAAGGAAAAGAAAAAAGCACTTTTGTTTCATCAGTTCATCTGGTTTGAGACAACTATTGCATATGATTTATTTATTTTTTTGGTAAAATTGTAATTCATTCTGATTCTAGTACAAAATGGGTGAAGGGGAGTTATTCAGACTTGAAGAAGAAGAAAATTATATATGTTATCTATTTAATTACTTAAGAATGTTCATATAGGTAAAAAAAAATATTATATTTATTGTACATCAATTATTTCAAATAGAATTGAGATTAAGTTTGATAACCAAAGCTGCATTGTGACTAGTTCTTACAAACCTGGCGTTTGAAGTCCTGCTTGACATTGTTTTTGAACTTTTGTCAATACTATTCCATTTTCTCCATATATTATGTTTATTAATTGTTTTTCTTTTATTTTGCTTAGGGGATTTGCAGGAAAATATAAAAAATTTCTCGTACAAGGAGTTACAGTCAGCAACAGATAATTTTAACTCAAGCAATAAGTTAGGGCGCGGAGGCTTTGGAACTGTTTACAAGGTTGATTAAGTTATGATAGGTGTAATTTAATACAGATTATCTTTTGCACCAGAAAACAAAACCTTGTTTCAGACAGCTTGAATTGATTGAGATTTTAAAAGCTGAGTTCTTTCTCATGTTTGCAAAATTCTTCTTGCTATTTATTGTCAACTTTTCTTCAGTCACAAATTGTTACTTTGTGCAAAATTATGCAATATCAATAAAAAAAATAAAAATCAATAAAACTGAACAAGGTGACTAAGTTTTTCAATAATATAGCATTTCTTAAGCATGAAGTTTTGATGGCTGGTCATATTTGGATGAAGATACAATGATGCTCTTTTCTCCATGTCATTACATTCGACTCAGTAATTACATTGCAATTTTGCCAGGGGACGCTAAAAAGTGGAAGACAAGTTGCAGTGAAGAAACTTGCTGCTCAGTCAAAGCAGGGAGTGCGTGAATTCTTAACCGAGATCAACACTATATCAAATGTCAAGCATCCCAATCTTGTTGAGTTGATAGGATGTTGTGTTGAAGGAGCTGACAGGATTTTGGTCTATGAATATGCAGAAAATAACAGCCTTGATCATGTACTGTTAGGTAAGTTATTATGTTTCAAGTTGGAGTACTAAATTTTAGATCTCACTGCAGAGAGGAGAAGCATTAAGTTGTTTGTTGCGTGCATTTGTAGGTCCAATAAGTGCTAACATCAAATTGGGTTGGACTAAAAGATCTGCAATTTGCATAGGTACTGCTAGAGGCCTTACATATCTTCATGAAGAAATTGTGCCCCATATTGTTCACCGAGACATCAAAGCTAGTAACATACTCCTCGACAAACACATTAACCCAAAGATTGGTGATTTTGGGTTGGCTAAACTTTTCCCAGATGATATAACTCATATTAGCACAAGGATTGTCGGAACAACGTATGTTCCAAAATTCTAGAATAATTTTGTATGAAAAGTTTTAAAGGCTCTTTTCAATCTGTTTGTTTATGATTTTGAGACTCCATTAAAGCAGTTATACAGTAAAAAATTACTTCAGGACTAAACAGGAAAATATTTGCCAGAAGCATCTTTAGAGTTCAGAAAACATATTTTGTGCCTGCTGATATAAGGATTTTTTTTCCTTTCTGACACTATTTATGTCTAAAACTACTTTTTATAGAAACATAAGTAAATAGATCATGGTATCCATATAAGGAAATATACTTGACTTCATTCACGTTTTTGTATGCAGTGGTTATTTGGCACCAGAATATGCATTGGGTGGACAGTTGACTATGAAGGCTGATGTATATAGTTTTGGAATTCTCATTCTTGAAATAGTAAGTGGCAGAAGCAGTGCGAGAGATAATTGGAGAGGAATAGAGGAGAAGTTCCTCTTGGAACGGGTGTGTCATTAATTGCTTTCCTTTTATGATCCAATAAATTTCACTCACCTTCTAATTTTTACTGCTATTTCAGTCCTCATTGCGATGCCATTCTGTATAGTTTCAATATAGTGACCTTTTAACACTTGATTTGGGATTTTGGATTATCAATATAGTTTTTTAACATAAGAAGAGAATTGCTTTTTGCTTCGCATCCTCGACACTAGACCTTCTTGTTTCCTCTCTTTCTATCACATTTAGACATTTGGTTACTTGAAAATCAACTCTTGTTAAATGGATTTAATATGTTATCAACGCCATGATAAGGAAACTACGTGATGGAGGCAAATTTCACAACGTATACATGACACCCTCTAATTAGTTCACGTTATCTTTGATTGATTAAAAGGGATGCAGTAAGTGTACGATCAAATTACCAAATAAGTATATATGTTTGAATTTTAACATAAAAAATATCCAGAGTATATACACTCTATAAAATAATTATGTAATAAATAAATTAGATAATATCATATATTTAAGAATTTAAATATATCTCATAGAAGTTTATCTTTATCAATTAAATCCCTATAAATAACCTTATAATACAATTATAAGATTCTCCATCACTAGTTCTTTCTACTATTTCAATTAAATCTCTTTTAGAGAACTAACTTAGGCATCTTAGTGGATTTGACACCCTCGATGTTATTCATTTTGATTTTTTGTTCATCTTTTTTAAGATTGAGTTAGTAGATATGTGGCGAATGCATAAATCGGCTTCAACATCTGGTACCGTGTGTGGAAAAAAAATTGGTGTTTTAATCGATCTGAACTGACGAACAATTCAAGAATATTCATCGTATTCTTTGCATTTTTCGTCGTGTTCATCACCTACTCCCTCTTAAAAACATAGTTTAATAGTCCAAATTATAAGCATGGATCCTCAATGTGTTTTTTAAGGATGTCCTACACCCTTCTCACGGGAAGGAGCTGAGTGGAACCCAGAAACACACATACATCTGCTGCTCATCAGGATGACATAGCCACCCAAGAGGATCTTGATTAACTTATCTTAACAGAATCCACCTAGAATAGGCACTTGGTCATCCATTTAGAAAATGTACTCTGACATGTAATGCGATTGGGTAGATGTTGTGTGTTTTTGCAACACACAGAAATCGTGCAAGTATACACGGTCTCAAGTAATAATATGATAAGTAAAATATCGTTCCCACAGAGATTTGTTACTAGTATTCGTTAATTATTAAAATTATTTCAACCTAATTTTATCCAAACAATCGATAATTTGATGCAGTTTGACTAACTAACTTTTATAATAGATTGTAAGAAAATTCTAGGATTGCAGTTTCACCAAATTACTCCACTTGAATCATTATATTTTATCTTGATTTATGTTATCGTATTTTAAGTTGTTAACCAAGAACTCCTAATTTGTCCATATATCTCTTCCAAGCTCCATACAGACACATCTAGTTAAAATGATTCACTATATTCCTATGCGAATTAAATTTAACCAGATTTATTAAGTTCTGAGTTCTCTAACAGTTACACATACAATAAAAGTATATTTCTATCTCTTATATATATACGTTATTTCATCACGAGCAGCACACAAAAATGCCTTTTTCAAGTTTATTTAAGTGTCACATATCAGTTAATTAATCTTCCGATAATTAAAAGCATTAAACACAGATAAAATAAACAACTTAAAACAGTTCCATAAATCATTCAAAAATACTTAATTCAAATTTCATAATTTACGCTATTAATCGCAATCCTAGAACAAATGTATTAGTTCATAGCGAGAATTTAAAATTACAACACAACAAAAATAAAACATTGTAGTAGAAAAAAATTAAAAGAAAATAGATAAGAAAAAAAAAACTCTTTCACGATTCCTCAATGAAAAATAAATTTCATCCCTTTTCTTCTTCTTTGTTGTCTTCTTTCTCTGTAATTTCTCTAAGAAAATACAAATATAAAATGTTAAATCAATACTCTGCGTGTTTTGTGTAACACGCAAACAAGAAAGAAAAAATTAAAATGTTACAAGGAAGAAAAACTTGCAAGAATCGCTAGTTTTCTCCCAAAACTTAGAGAAAAAGAAGAAAGAAAAATGCTCGAACTAAACCGAATCGAAAAAAGAAAAGAAAAAAAAAATTCCTTCTACCACGTTGCATTACCCAAAAACATATATCCCCTTTCCATTCTTTTTATTTTATTTTTATTTTTTATATATTATTTTTTTTATCATCGGGGGGAACAAAATTGTAATGGGAGCAAAGACACGTAAACACACTCGCATATTTTTGATTTTTTTTTTCTTTTTTTCGCATGCCACGTGTCACCAGCGTGATTCGCCGAGAGAAATATAGTAACATGGCAATGTTTTCATTGGAGTGGTAAGCCGGCGCACGAAGAACGTGTTGCACGTGATTTCTTCTGGATTGGAAAGTGGTTAACTACCGGAAGCCGGCGTCATTTCTCGCGTTTTATTTCACCAAATACATGCCACGTGTCGTCATTTTATTCGCCGGAATATTTACGAGACACGTGGGCCGATCATTTTACGTTTGAAACGCGAGGGTGCACGCCGCTTGGATGGACCGCGTCACACGGGATTTGTACACGAGCAGCCTCGCCAGGCGACAGCCGGTTCAACGCGCTTCATCCGGACCGTTCAACTCATCCAACCCGGCGATCGACGAGCCTCGAAGGAATCGCGCGTACCGACATGTGGTCCCATCGTGCCGCGTTGAGTTTGCGCGGCGTGGGCCCCACCGGCATGCCGAGCCACGCGATAAATCCCGGGAACGCGCTTCTCGTCTCGGAATGCACTCGCTACACGGCCGTTGATTTGACGATCGAACGCGAGTTGACGGGCGTCGTGATTGGTGAGAGTGTCATTCATTTCCTGCGTAGAAAATTCAATTTTCTTAATTCTATTTTGACCCACAAATATACTTCAAATTACATTTTCAACTTTATTTAATTGCAATATAGCCCTTTTAGTAATTTAAATTAAATTTTAAACTTTTAATAACTGAAATTAAGCCCGATTTTAATTTAAATTATATTTTCAACTTTTATAAATTGCCATTAATCCCTATTTTATTTGAAATTATATTTTTGGGTATAAATTTGGAATTAAGTCCGTTTTTGACATAATTTACTTAATTTTATTAAAAACAATAAAAACTAATTTATTAAACTAAAATTAACTAAAAATACAGAAAACATGGCAATTATAATTAATAAAATAGGTACAAATAACTATATAAAATACAGTTATCAGTAGACCAACCAAACAAAGCATCCAAGTAGACTAGCCTAGATTACCAACATCAGTTGACATTGAACTTCCACAACTCCATAAAGCAAAGATGCGGACAATTACAACTATCAAACAAGCATTGCTTCAAGAGAACATAGATTCACATGGAAAGGAAGATCATGCCTTAATTGGGCATGTTGCACACCATAAGTCTTCGTTGTCCAGATCGTTACCTCCAAGGTTGTGCTTTCTAGAAAGCCACCTTCTAGGACTTAATGAATTACCACCCCACATGGTGCATTATCCAGACAAACTTCCTTTTAGGTCGCACTACTTAACTCATTGTTTTTCAAGCTATGGATCTAGATTGTCAACATCTAGACTACATTTAATGGGACAGATAAGTTGTTTTTTGGGCAACAATGTCCAAAATCACCGCCTCTAGGATGAGTATTCTAAACGATTGCCATCCAGGCTCTCGTCAAACTAAAAGCAACTTCTTACTACGACTCCAAAAGATGTGACTAGTATTGCATTCAAAATGCAAATTGCTACAAAAATTGCATAATGAGATACATTCTAAGAGGGTCAACCATCCCTAAATTTCTCCAAGTTAAACTTGCTTATCTAGGAGTTCTAAAGAAAAGGTCGCCCGATAAATCAATTAATGGTTGGATAGCTAATATTAAGCTATTTAACTATGACCTTCTATGATTCAAAGTTGCTTATTACCCCATAATAGGACAAGTAAAATGGAAAGGGTACTTCACCAAAGTATATATGAGATCCAGAAATACTCATTCTATAAAGATGAATAGTCATTACCTCTGAGCATATTACTTTGGTGTCCTTATCATCCAAAATTCAAGAGAATTAGAGTACCTCATACTTACTCATCTTCATGTCACGTCCCGCCCAAACTGCCCCTAAAAATCCAAATGTTGGCTGCCTAAAGGATCTAAGACATATGGTAAAGTTCTAGAGTTGACTAGAGAAGTCTAGAAAGGGCTAGAGTCAGACTCGACTCAACTCAAGCTCAAGACCCCAGAATGTCTGCAGAGCACGCCGAGAGTGCTAGAACGGGCTAGAACGTTCTAGGAATGCGCCGGATGGTTCTAGAAGTCGCCGGAAGCTAACGGAACATCCCTAAGGACGTAGAAGCCGCTATTAAGCTACTAACATCCCTAAGGATGTAGGCCGCCGAAAAGTTTACGGAACATCCCTAAGGTGCAAGCGAGCTAGACAAACCTAGAAGACTCTAGAGTCAGCAAGGGTCCCAGAGCCTCGTGGCACATTGTACATAAATCTAGAATACCCTTGTACATTCTAGACTAGGAAGACTCTGTAGCTGGTGGCACGCTTCTTAAGCTAGAGCCACACTATAAATATAGACCACTTGGTCTTCATTTGTATTCATCCCGGGAAATCTTGGGAAATTCCTCACATCTTGGAAACTGGGAATTCTTAGCAATTGTATCATAAACTCTCTCAGAGCAATACAAAGCATTCTTTGCAAACTCTCTTTCTATTCTCTTTGAGTTATATTTCTATTGAAAGGCGTGCTTAGTGCAACGAATCTGCTAAGCGGCCGCACGATCGCTACTCGAGAAATTAAGGTCGGATGACGTTGCATCAGAACAGGTTAAAGATTCTATCTTTGGCAAAATGAAGAACACCGCCCCGCCTACACCATACTAGACGTTCCACCAATGGAACGTGGCCGTGGAAGAAGCGGAAAGCCCTTAAAGGAATCTCGAGCCAAGTCGAAAGACTTGCTTTCTAGCTGGAAGCACGAGCGGGAAAGGCGCAGGACGCCCAGGAGCCGTTTGATCGGGTTGACAACTTGTGGAGAGCGTTGCAATGGCTCGAGCCCAGGACGTGGAAATCTACGCAATGCGGTTAAGATGTCACTTAACGAGCTGCCAGACGGTGATCGAGGCGAGACTCGACGGGTTAAAGGCGGAACTCACAAGGTGCGGATCTTGTCCCAAAGAGAACTGCTAATGTATTGCGTACAGAAGAGGATATGGGTGGTGATCTAGCTCCATGTAGCGTGGCTACGGCCGCGTGGAACCAGTGCAACCACCGTCACCCGAGGCTAAGCAGTGGATGACGTTCCCAAGCCCAAGACCTTTAATGGCGTTAGAACGCCAGGGAAAGGGACAACTTCCTACGCTGGGGGCTAGAACAATACTACGAGGCCACCGGCATAACCCGGACCACGCCAAAGAAGATCCAAACCGTCGCTATGTATTTGTCCCGACACCGCGAAGGCCGTGCGAGTGAAACACGGAGACGTGCAACGAGGGGTTTGCACACCGACACCTTTGAAGACTTCGGCGGAGTTCAAAACGCGCTTCTTCCCCGTCACGCCGAGGAGGAGGCAGGCAAGGGCCGATTGCGACGATCAAGCAAACGGCAAAGATATGGATTACGTGGAAGCGAGTTCACAACCTTGCTGGCAAGTCCCCCGACACAACCGACAAGGATGCGCTATTCGTGCTCGTGGACGGCCTCCAATCGCGGGCTAACCTCGAGCTCAAGCGACGTGGTGTCCAAGACTTATCTTCGGCCATTGCGACCGCAGTAAAGCTTTATCGACTACTCCACAAACAAGGAGGCTCCAAAGCCACGTATAAGAAGTTTGGCGGAGAGAAGAGTAATAGTAGGCCATGCCAAAAGTCGTGGTTCCAAAACCACAAAGGCAACTCCTCATTCAAGCCACGGATAAGGGAAGGAAAAGAAGGATCGGAATGCCTCAAAGCCCCGTGTAACGTGCTTCATTTGCGATGCACCGCACGGGGCACGTGGAATGTCCGAAGAGGAAGGCCTCGAGTGCCTTCTAGTCGCTTCCACTCACGACCGTGATGGAAGCGAATCGGACGGCGTGCGAAGACGGGTTCTTTGCGCCTACTGCGCAATGCAGCCGCCCCCCAAAGACCCCAAAGGCTTAATGTACGTGGATGCCACCATTAACGGGAAGGTCGCCAAAGCCTTGGTCGACACAAGGGAGCATCTCACAACTTTGTTTCTTGCAAGCAAGCCGACTTCGGCCCGACGGTTGTCAATGGAGTGCGGTTCTCTCGAAGGGCAGCGACTCAAGAAGATTACCATTACACGGAGTTGCTCGCGAGTTAAGGGCCCAGGCTGTACGGATCGGCTCATGGACTTATCACGGCGCCATAGATGACCACCGATGGTATTCTGCATGGAGTTCTTGGACCAGGTAAGAGCTTTCGGTGCCATACTCAAACTCCACGTGCATTGCATGGTTCGGCAAGGTTTGCGTGGTACTACCGGACAGGCCACCAAACGCACAACCCAAGCTCTTTCAAGACTTCAAATCCGGGGATCAAGCAGGGACGAAGCAGAAGCACTCGACCATCTCAAAAGAGTACAACGAGGAGGAGTCGCCAAAGCCAAGCTTGCCGATGGAAGGGCAAGTTGCCTTAGATAAGTCCCATGAGGTGATGTTTGAGGCGTCACTAAAGCCAAGCTTGCCAACGGAAGTGCAAGCTAACTCAGATAAGTCCCATGAGGTGATGTTTGCGGCATCACCAAAGTCAAGCTTGCCAATGGAAGTGCAAGTTACCCCAGATGAATCCCAAGAGGTGATGCATGGGGCCTCACCCAAACGATTACCTCCAAGGAGGGAGGTGAACCATAAAGTCGAGTTGGAGCTCGACACAAGACCACCAATAATGAGCCCTGGCCAGGTGGAAAAATCGCAGTCGCGCAATGGGGCCACGGTGATTGCGCCGAGTCGGTGCGGGGAAGACAAAGCAAAGATACACCCGAGTGTCCGTTGTGGTGCCGCCGCCCATTCCGGCAGACCCGGGAGAAAGGTTGTCTATGGGATTTTATCACTGCCGCCAAAATCGCAGTGGCTTCGGCAACGTTATTGTGGTGATTGATCGCTCAAAGTATGCAACATTCATATCCGCCTCAACGGATCGCACGGCGTACGAGACGGCCGCGGTTGTTCCTCAAGAATGTCAGGAAGCATCGGGGAATTCCTTCCAATATCGTGAGTGGACCGAGACCCACGATTCACGGGGAAATTTTGGACGGAAGTATTCAAGTTGTTGGGATCGGACATGAATTTCTCCACAAGCTTCCACCCCCCAAAGCATCGGGGCAAATGGAACGTGCCAATGCGTTTGCTGAGTTGTATCTTAGGCACTTTGTTGCCAATCAACTGGATCGGGCGGCCGTTAATGTAGCCCAATTTCATAATCTCGCAGTTGAGTCCACCGCCAAGAGTCCCTTCGAAATTGTCATGGGGCAGAAATTTCATTTACGACCCTCATGCCTTAGCCACGAAGTTAGCGAAGGAAAGAGCCCTACCGCTTTCAAGTTTGCCAAGGCCCGGTACGAACAAGCAGAGTCAGTCCGAGCCTATCCGAATAAGGCGTCAAAAAGATGAAGAAACGGGCCGACAAGAAGAGGAGGATGGTAGAATTTCGGAAGGTGACTCTGTCCTTGTCAAATTATTACCCCAACAATTCAAGTCCTGCGGAAGGTTCATGCGGGTTGGCGCGGAAGCACGAAGGACCATTTCCGTCCTTAAGAAAGCCTCGGAAAGGTGTCATACAAACCGCAACTCCTCCAAAGCTTAAAATATATCCTATTTTCATGTAGTACGAAACCCTTTCACGGAGTACAAGGAAGACATGAGTCTAGGAGAATCCAAGCAGGCGCCACCGCAGTTGTTAACCTCCTTCGACAGGGAAGTGGACTCAATTTTGGCGGACCGCTGATCCGACGAAGGGCGTACCAAGTTATAAGGGAATACTTGGTCAAATGGAAAACGCCCCAAATGTAGAGACAAGTCGGGAACCCAAGGATTCTCGTGGCAATTCAAAGATGCTATGTAGAGGTTTCATCAAGGCGCGACGCAGGCGTCGCGAACTTGCCGTGGCGGTGTCACGTCCCGCCCAAACCGGCCTCTCAAAAATCCAAATGTTGTGCCGATCTAAGACATATGGTAAAGTTCTAGAGCTTGCCTAGAGAAGTCTAGAAAGTAGCGGCTAGAGTCGGGACGGACTCAACTCAAGCTCGAAGACCCTAGAATGTTCTGCAGAGCACGCCGAGAGAGTGCTAGAATGGGCTAAAACGTTCTAGAATGCGCCTGGATCGTTTCGGTAGTCGCCGGAAGCAACTAACATCCCGAAGGACGTAGGCTTGAAGCTTACCGAACATCCCTAAGGACGTAGAAGGCCGGGAAGTTTACGGAACATCCCTGGCGCATGTAAGGAGCTAGGACAAACCTAGAAGACTCTAGAGTCAGAAGTGTCCTAGAGCTCAGGCACATATCACATAAATCTAGAATACCCTTGTACATTCTAGACTAGGAAGACTCTAGAAAGTGGTGGCATGCTCTTAAGCTTAGAGCCACACTATAAATAGACCACTTGGTCTTCATTTGTATTCATCCTGGGAAATCTTGGGAAATTCCTCACATCTTGGAAATCCTTGGGAATTCTTAGCAATTGTATCATAAACTCTCTCTAGAGCAATACAAAGCATTCTTTGCAAACTCTCTTTCTATTCTCTTTGGAGTTATATTTCGGTTGAAAGGCAGGCTTAGTGCAACGGACGGTGCTAAGTGCCGCACGATCGCTACTTGAGAAATTAAGGTCGTGACATTCAGCTACCCTCAAGCGGAGTAGAAATTGACCTAGAAGTTTACAAGTAAAAATGGAATCCAAAAGTAAATGTTTACTATACAACTAATTCCAGACATTCTTAGTATGGGGAGATCCAAAATCTCGCCACTTAGAATATATCTTGTAAAAACAAACTTATGAAAGTTGAGTGTAATATCAACTTTATATTATCACTTTCTAGACTACCATATCCTTCCCCTTGGAATCCATTTAGCTCCAGATGAGTAGAACTTATACAAACTTTCACTCTAAGTTAGATGCACTCAAAAAGGAAGCATTAACTACTTAGAGCATACCCAAAAAGAACCATCTTGGCTAAGGTTTGGCCACTAGAGTTCAACTAGACTATCTAGAAGGCATATAGACATAATGCATAAAGTAAAGAGTACACCATGAGCATACTCAAAAAGTTCATCCAAGTCCACATTTAAGGAATTGGGAAAGCCACATTGGCTGACCAGTACTACATCTGAACTCAAGAAGTCAGTTGCATTCTTTAGGCATGTTTCATCCAAAAAGAAGTTTGCAAAGGATTTCACAAAAAAAAAAGAATGTTAAGAACTTATATCCACAATGTGTTATGAACATCCACAAACAACAACACTTAGAATTTTTGATCTTGGGAAAGCAATTAGATTATGCCGGCTAGAAAAGAAAGTGTTAATCGTATTCATAAATGACTACTAAATATTGGGAAACGAAGTATACAAAATGGGTACTTGAGCAAAATAGAAGTCTTACATGCACAAAACGCACAACTCTTCAAAAAATATTACCATTAATAATGGGAATGCTAAAGCATCCATGTTTTTAGCTTTTCTTTTTTCTTTTTTTGTTTTCAATAAAGCATTCAGCAAGGTCTAACATGGTCATGTCAACACTAACATCCAAACTCAATAGAAGAGTTGGAACAAAAAAAAAGTATTCAGATTCATTCAATAAAAGAAAAGCTAAACCACTTAGAACCCAATGGCAGTAATGAAGCCTCGCTACGAAAGTGTAGGACTACCTGCCTAGAACCCAACGACGAAGAAAGTATTGCGTTAAAAGTGTGGGATTTCCTACTTAGAACCCAACAATGATAAAAAAAAAGTTTCGCTCGAGAAGTGTAGGAATAGGACTATCGGCTAGAATCTAGCAACGATAATGAAGTCTCGTTAGGAAAGTGTAGGATTGCTTGACTAGAACCCAACGATGAGAATGAAGTCTCACCTAGAAAGTATAGGATTGCCTGCCTAGAACTCAACAACGACATAAACATTGCTAGGGAAATGCAGGATTGCCTAACTAAAACCCAGTGATAGCAACATTCTCGTTAGGCAAGTGTAGAGCTACCTACCTAAAACCCTGCAATGACAGTATCTTATTGAACTAAGGTGCAATTTTCCACTAAGTCTTGTGCAGACCCACAACAACGTCAATACATGATCAATACATTGATATTTTGGAAAGTATGCCACAGAGAGTAGCGAGGTATTGCCTCATTCGTGCCAGAAGACTTATCCCCAAATACTTCGGGAAGTATGCTAAGGAGAGTACGGAGAAGAGTGAGGTACTGTCTCTTTTGTGCCTGGAAACTTACCCCCAGATACTCGGAACCCACGTCAAATAGAATTTTGGGACTTGAGTTGAGCTCTTTACTACATAACTCCCGAAAAGAAAGTTGAAGGCCACACATGTTAAAGATTGGACTCCATAGTACATTTATTAGCTTACCACACTCGATAAGCAAGCCAAGCAAGAGAGCTGGGAGACTAGAAGGCTCTATGGAGTATAACCTCAAGAGTCATCCATCCAACACTTACGCAACTTTCAAGAAACACAAGCAAAATAATTTTCAAGACTTAGAGAACAACTCAGGAATAACCCGCGGAATTTATTACTCAACACTTTTCGGTATCATGGACAAAAAAAATGGAAGTTAGAAAGGAACAGCATATCACGAAAGTGGAGCAGCAAGCGTCAGACTCACAAATTTTGAGTCATTACGGGAGCACGTCTCCACGTAGGTAGAACGAGAACTGCTAGCCACCGTACCCACGAACCGCGACAGGCCAGCACATGTTTACTTGTGCCATGGCCGACCAACTGCCTGACCGTTGCCACCGACCGACTAGCCACCAGTTGGCCGAACACCGCTTATCCTTCCTTGGTCCGCCGATCCTCGGTATCCTCTCTCAGCTGCATTATCTCGGATCACCAAAGTGATGGGATCTGTATCTTGTTCTTGTAAGTTGATTAGGGTTGGGGATCCATTACATTCTCAACCTCCATAGGAACCTAGGCCCCACCTCAGTTGGGATCTCACCTTCCTCGACATTTGAGTTGTCATCAAATTTGTTCAAGTATTGGGCCGACGTTTGCGTTCCCAGAATCTTGCATCAAGATTTGACAAATATATGCAAATGTTGGTTACCTGCTGAGCGTCACCAAATTACCAATATGTAGATAAATTTCTAAATGTGAAGAATGATGCGACGCTATAGAGACAATAAAAATAGACAAGTGCTCTATAGTCTACCAATCCCAAGCACAGGCACAATTGAAGAGAAATTATCTAAAGCACCAAAATTGATCTGGAAGAATAATTCCTTTGAAAGAAAAAGATTTTCCAAAAGACACAAAAGCTTCTGGAAGAAAAAGTGCTATAAAAGCATAAATGTACAAGTACGTTGTGATCTACCAAAGTATTAAGTTAAAATTGAGCGACACAATCGGATTCTAGTGTCATCTTGAATGCCATGCAAGATGACAATGTCATCACGGAGTCTAAAAGTCTCTTCTATGTATTGCATGCCCTGGTTCTCCTTAGTCAGCTAGACATCTTACGTAGCAGCCTCTTTGGACTGTTGAAAAAAAAAAATGAAATTTATTAAAAAATAGATGTTGGGAATTGTGCCTTGTCACACATTGCTCTTTTATAATATTTTAAAGAGGTATAAATAGTGAAGAGTTTGTTATTGGGATTGGCGAGAGCCTTGGCTTTTAATGGAAGGGAGAGGGCCTGCAAGCAAATGTGATCTACCACCTTGTATGCATGCCGTCCGTCCGTGAGAGCAGGTGTAAGGTGTGCGTGGTGGTATTTTATTTTTGGTAAAATATTCTTTTTAAGGAAATTTTTAACACACAAAATGGTTGTTATATATATATATATATATATTTTTGAGAAAAAAAATACTTAGATTATGTTCCTTTATTAAGAATATGGTAGTTGTCTTCTTAATTGAGAAAAATAAAAATAGCGGATTGCTTCCGTATTTATTAAAAAATATCAGATTACTCGTCTTTAATACGAAAAATGGCTAGTTACTTTTTATTATTGAGAATAGTTACATTCTTAATTCCTGAACATTAGTTTTATTCATAATTGCTACACGTTTTCTAAAGCCTATAAAAATAAGGCTTAATTTCTCGTTTTAAAACATCGTCAATGATCTCATCTCTAAATGCGAAAACAATTCTCTACTACAATTTCTACAATTTTAAGTATTTTTTTAGTTTCAGAAGCGACAAAATTTTACGGTGTAGCATTCGGTCTTCATCGGTCTGATGAAGTTAAGAGGCAAGTGCGATTAAAATTTGTTTTATCGCAGGGGCAACAGTTTGTTTGCTTGCACAAAGCCGACCATGTAAGCGTCTTAAAGAAGCGACCTAGTCCGTACTTCGACAACCCAATGATTACTTTGAAGTTATCGGTAATATTGTTCCCTGCTGTTTTTATAAACTTGCATCAACAATTTTAAGGCGGTTGTCTGCCATCTCTTTGAAATGCTAGCTATTTGATCTAAACAAACCATTAGTTTTGAAGGATTACACTTTAAAAGATGGAGACAAAAAATGTTGTTTTTCTTAACACGTGAAAAAGTTGTTCTGCTCTTTTCTTGAAAAACCAACAGGTCTAATCCTCCTCTTGTTGTAACTAAGGATTTAGACACGCGGATGGAAAATGATTTTCTCTTGCAAAAATTATATTCTTAATGGTTTAGTGATGACTTGTATGATTATTATAAGCGTGATAAGTCGCTAAGGAAATTTGGGAAGCAACGAAAAGAAATAAAACCTTTGAGGAAAATTTGGAACTAAAAAGTATCTTTGTCGGTAGATACGTATGAGTTGGATGATTGATGGAAAATCGGTGGAAGCTCGAATCATGCGAAGCTGAGAAGATAGCGAAATAACCCTGAAGGTATGACTTTAGATGAACAATTTCAAGTAAATTTGTTATAATAGATAAATTACCCGCAGCTTGGAAAGATTTTAAGAATACACTTAGGCGTAAATAAAAGGAATTTTCTTTAGAAAGTCTTATAACACGTTTAAGAATAGAAGAAGAAGGTAGAAAACAAGACGAAAGAGATGAAGTACTTGTAGTCTCGAATAATAGTACGATAAGAAACCTTATACCAATTAGGACCTAAAGGTAGAAATATGGCTTCATGTCATTAGTAATAATCAAAACCGCCACCCTTTGAAAATAGAAATAGAAGCTATCCTCATGAGAATGGACCTCGGCAGCCAAAGGAATAACACTTTCATGTGTTATAGTTGTAATAGACACTGGCAGCGGCTGAGGCTGAGCAGGAATCGTCGCACGCGGTGAACCTTGCAGAAGATCAACTTATTGCTATGATGTCTGAAGTCGATTTTGTTGGTGGATCAGGGGTGGTGGGTAGACAACCTTGGTCTTCTCGCCGTGTTTGCTATGATCGAGACATGTTCAAAATCCTATTCGATTCGAGGATAAGAGAAAGTCTTCTTCAGGTGACTCCCACTCACTAAAGGATTCTTGATCTTGGTGAGGTGGTTTTGAAGTTTACCTCTGGAAAACATCGTCTTGAAGGATGTCCTGCCATTACTCAGAGAGATGAAGAACTTAGTTCGGGCTATCTTAACAAATGCGGATTTACTCGAACCATAGGAAATTTGAGTTATATACTATAACTAAAAATAATATATTTGTTGGGAAAAGTCATACTTGATGGCATGTTTAAATTAAATGTTGAAATCAATAAAACTTCTTCTTACATACATGTTGAGTTCTTTTAATATTTGGCATGCTATGTCATGTTAATAAGCAGCATGTCAAGAATATGAGTAGTTTAGAACTAATTCCTAAACTATCTTTTAAATGATTTCGAAAAATGTGATTTTTGTAGTCAAGCTAAAATAACCAAAACTTACGTAAATCGGTAGTTAGAGAATCAGAACCTTTAGAATTAATTCATTCGATATATGTGAACTTGATGGAAATTTAACAAGAAATGGAAAAGCGCTATTTTATAACTTTTATAGATATTTGGTTGATTACACTTATGTATATCTAATGAAAAATAAAAGTGAAGCGTTTGACATGTTTAAAATATTTATAGTGAGATTGAAAATCAACTTAATAGAAAAATAAAGAGGTTTGAAGTGATAGAGCCTTGAATATGATTCAATATCTTTAATGATTTTTATAAAACTCATGGAATCATTCATGAAAAAAAGCGCACCTTATTCTCTGAAATGAATGGCAAAATTTGAAAGAAAAAAATAGAACTTTTCTTGAATCAGTTGTTGCAATTTTATTAAACTACTGGTCTTTGCCCACTCATTGGTGGGAGAAATTTTATTAGCTTGTTTGCTATGTCTTAAATAGAGTGCCTAAATCTACAAATAAAATTTCACCATATGAAATTTTGAAAAATAAGAAACCTAATTTAACTTATTTTAAAACTTGGGGTTGTTTAGCCTATGTTAGGATCCACTTTTGATCCTAAAAGAAATAAACTTGCAAGTAGAAGCGTATGAATGTGTATTCATAGGATGCAGCTTTGAATAGTAAAGCTTATAAATTCTATGACTTAAAAAATCAAGTAGTTATAGAATCAAATGATCTTTGACTTTTATGAACATTAGGTTTCACTTTAAAATTAAGAATAGTGGGGGCTCGTCTTACAGTAGTTTACATAACTAGAACTAGTGATCAAGCCCGAAAGAATTAAACATGAAATTAGAAGAAGTAAGCGAAACTCGAACCGCCAAGGATTTTGGAGTACGATTTTTATGCTTATACCTTAGAGGAAGATCCCAAACTATTAAAGAAGCATTATCTTCTTTAGATGCCAACTTATGGGAAGAAGCCATAAATGATGAAATGGACTCACTTGAGTATAATAAGACTTGGCATTTAGTTGACTTACCTCGCAGTTTGCAAAACCATTGGATGTAAATGGATACTAAAAAATTGAAACATGGTACTATTGAAAAATATAAAGCTCGTCTTGTAGTTAAAGGATATAAGCGAAAGGGAAAATGTAGATTTCTTTGATACCTTTTCACGAGTTACGAATAACTTCTATCACGTGTACTTTTCTCTCTATTTGCTATCTATGATTTAGTAGTACATCAAATGGATGTTAAAGCGCTGCTTTCTTAAATGGTGATTTAGAAGAAGAAATTTATATGGATCAACTTTGAAGGTTTTGTTATCGAGCAAGAAAATAAAGTTTGTAAATTAGATAAATCTCTTTGTAATTAAAACAAGCACTTTAAGCAATGGCATGAAAAAATTTGATAATCTAGTTATCTCACGTGGATTCAAAATAAATGAAAGTGACAAATGCATTTATTATAAATTAGAAGATAATATTTGCACTTTATTATATGTTTATATGTGGATGACATGCTTATTTTTGGATCAAATATTTATGTTGTGAATAATGTCAAAATGTTGTTAAGAGCTAATTTTGATATGAAAGATCTTGGAGAAAGCGAGTGTAATCCTTGGTATAAAAATAACTAGGTACGAAAGGGAATTACTCTAGATCAATCTCGCTACATTGAGAAGATCTTAAAGAAATATAATTACTTTAACTGTAAACTGCGTGTACTCCTATGATCCTAGTGTAAAGTTGTTGAGAACAGGAGGCGGTGTTAGACAAGCCCGAGTATCGGCATGACGTTGGTAGCTTACGTTAATTCTTGATTGCCTTAGACCAGACATAGCTTATGTTGTGGGACTACTATGTAGGTTTACGGTAGACCTAGTGTAGAGCATTGGAATGCTATTGAAAGAGGTTATGAGATACCTTAAAGAGAAGCTATGAACCTTGGATTACATTATAATAAGTTTCCATTTGTTTTTAGAAGGATCTGACGTCTGATTGGAACACTTTATCGAGAAGACTCCCAAAGCTGACTAGTGGCTATATTTTTAACATTTGGTGTTGTTTCTGGAAGTCTAAAACGAGCAAACAATATTGGCTCAATCTGACAATGGAGTGCGAAATGATATGTACTTGCTAGTGAAGAAGCGAGGATAGCTAAGAAGTTTGTTAGGTGAGATCCACTTTATGGGAAAGATCGATACAGTGTCTTGATCCACGGCGATAATGCCGCGGTTATTGTGCAAAGATCGGGAACCGTTACTACGATGGCAGAGACGACGGTCTGGCCGTAAGCGTAGTCTTGTTAGAGAATTTCTCTCAGCGGGAGCGGTTAAGAGTGGATCGTATGCGTTCGATGAAAATTTAGCGGAGATCCTTTGTGAAAGGATTACCAAGAGAAGGTTTTCAAAACCTCGAAAGGAATGGGATTAATGCCACTTAGAATGAAGAGTCACATGATGGTAACCCTTGACTTATAGGCGGAGATCCCGAGAAATAAGTTCAAAGGGTAATAACAAGTCGTGAAGTGATATGAGATGTATCGTACTATTAATCAAATCTCATTCTATATTGTTATAAACGCATGAAGTCTGAAGCGATAGAAAGGGATGAGTTATTTGTTAAACTCTTAATGAGTTCTATACTACATGTGGAGTGGAGTACGTAGCTACGGGAGTACTCTTGATAGACTACTTTATGTGAATGTGGAAGTGTGGCCGCTTTCATGAAAATTTTTCACACGGGCAAAATTTACTAGAAGCGTTCACTATCTTTGGGATACACGTGTATGGCGGTAAAAGCACGGGCTTTTTGAACTACACGCTTGGAAAGGTTGTGTGTGTGATGATTGTTAGAGATAGAGTTCAAAACTACGAGTTACTCTAGTATATTCTAAAGCATCGACACTATGCAAAGGTTAGTCGATAGACACCTTTTTGCTTATGCAATCTTATAATTTTTAATTGATCGGTTACTCGATGAAAATTATTTTTTATATAAAATTCAAGTGGGGGATTGTTGAAAAAAAAAATGAAAATTATTAAAAAATAGATGTTGGGAATTGTGCCTTGTCCCGCATTGCTCTTTTATAATATTTTAAAGAGGTATAAATAGTGAAGAGTTTGTTATTGGGATTGGCCCCAGACTGAGAGCACTTTTAATGGAAGGGAGAGGACTGGCAAATGTGATACCACACGCGCGCGCTACGCCGCCGCCCGTCCGTCAAACCGACCAAGCCAGGCCGGCCGTCTTAAGCAAAGCGTCCGAGTCAGAGTGCGTGTGCGTGTGTGAGGTGAGGTGGTATTTTTATTTTTGGTAAAATATTCTTTTTAAGGAAATTTTTCCACTTACAAAATGGTTGTTATATATATATATATATATATTTTTAACCGATTATGTTCCTTTATTAAGAATATGGTAGTTGTCTTAATTCGAGAAAAATAAGAGCGTTGCTCGTATTTATTCTAAAAATATCCGTTACTCGTCTTTAATTGAAAAATGGCCGTTACTTTTTATTACTCGGAATGATTACATTCTTAATTCTAGACATTCTGTTTTATTCATAATTGCTACACGTTTTCTAAAGCCTATAAAAAATAAGGCTTCGAATTTTAAAACATCAATCAATGACAATCTCGTCTCAATACGAAAACAATTCTCTACAATTTCTACAATTTTAAGTATTTTTTTTTTAGTTTTCAGAGCACAAATTTTACGGTGTAGCATTCCGGTCTTCATCGGTGCGGTGAAGTTACTGAGACGAGAATTACGATTAAGAATTTGTTTTATCTGAGGACGGCAGTTTGTGTTTGCTTGCACCTGAAGTGGGCGAGCCATGCGAAACGTCTTAAAGAGAAGCGACCTAGTCAGCGACTCGACCAATGATTACTTTGAAGTTATCGGTAATATTGTTCCTACACTGTTTTTATAAACTTGCATCAACATGGACTCACCAATTATTAGGGTATAGTTGGTAAAGATTGAGAATCGGTTCGAAGTGTGGATATATGACTCCAACGATTCTCGCAACAAACTTAAATCCACGTGTCTAAGAGAAACTGGTGTCTATCAACTGCCTAATTGCTACGTACTTATGCACTGCCTATTTTCTAGAAGTTACGGTGCTCGCAATTGACTCGTGAAGTTTTGTCTTCTTATGTGTTGAATCCATCTCTTCTAGTAGTAATCTCTCGCGGCTCGAAACATCTTAACAACATTGCTGGACTTATTTTGGGAATTCTTTGATCTCTTTAGAGTCTTCTTAGCATCCTTTTTGGCCAGACAACTTCTATGTGAGTATGCAAAAACTGTGCATGTACGGGAGTTATACCATAAACTAGGAGTGTCCATAAACCAGTCCAGACTGGACCAAACCTTAAAATCGGATCGGATTAAACCGAACGGTTTTGCTAATCAAACGGTCCGGTTCGGTCTGGTTTGTATTAATTTTAAACCGTTCGAACCAAATCGGATCGAACGGTTTTATAAGTCAAACGGCCCGATCCGGTTTTTATTTCTTAAAATCGTTTCAAACGGTCCGGTCTGGTCCAATCTGAGTAATATGAACGGTCCGATCTGGTTAATTTTTTTTAGGAAAAATCGGACCGGACCATGGACACCCCTACCATAAACTTCCAAATACAAAACATAAGACAAAGAAAATGTCGAGTCATTTCTAATCTTTTGGCTCCATCAAAGCTGCACCAACAGTTTCACTTAGTCTTCTAGTTCAATTGAAGTTGTTGTCAGAAACAAGTCAAGAATGTTATATGAAAATGACCGAATGATTTGGTCTTATGATTTCTTTCTATTTATAGACTTTACAAAATACAACAAACCTACAAAATACATCAAAGTGTTTACATGACAAATTGTTTACGACATGGACAAGAATGGACAATCATGTTTATGGACAGCTATGGATAATTGTTTATGAACAATTATTTACAGCTAAATAGACTATGGACAGCAGCTATGTACAACTAAATGAATATGGACAACAAATTACAACAAAGTTGTTATAGACAGCTAAGCTGTCAATGGAACACAACAAAGCTGTCAATGGAACACAACAAAGCTGTTATAGACAGCTAAGCTGTCCATTGACAACCCCCTTCAAATTGATGCGAGTTGATCAATAAGCATCAATTTGTGACTTAGGAAGCAATGTCGATGACGAGTGAGAGACTTGGTGAAGATATCAGCAATTTGTAGTTTAGTAGAAATATGTGGAAGAGTGATAACACGAGCTTCAAAGGCTTCACGGATAGAGTGACAATCGACTTCAATATGCTTTGTGCGCTCATGATAGACCGGATTGGTCGTAATTTGAATAGCACTTGTATTATCGGCATGTAAAGGTGTAGGATTGGTCTCATAGAAGTCTAACTCAGCTAGCAAACCTCGAAGCCAAATAATTTCGGAACAAGCAAGAGACATTGCTCGATACTCAGATTCTGTAGATGACTTAGAAACTCTGTCTTGTTTCTTACTCTTCCAGGAGATCAATGCATCACCTAAGAACATGCACCAACCAGTGATGGAGCGACGTGTATCAGCACAACCAGCCCAATCAGCATCGCTATAAGCAACAAGACGAAGAGAATTGCCTGAAGGAAAGAATAAGCCACGGGCAGAAGTGCCATGAACATAGCGTATAATCCGACGGACAGCAGCCAGATGAAGATGACGAGGAGCCTGAAGAAATTGGCTGACTTGTTGTACAGCAAAAGAAATATCTGGTCTAGTGATGGTGAGATAGACAAGGCTACCTACCAATTTCCGATATAAGCTGGGATCAACAAGTAAGTCACCTTCCTCTTTGCGAAGCTTGACATTTAATTCCATGGGAGTATCAACAGAGGTAGCTTCCTGTAGTTCAGCTGTAGTCACCAAATCACTAGCATATTTGTGTTGATTGAGGGAAATATCAATGGGGCTACGATGCACCTCAAGACCAAGAAAATATGTAAGAGACCCAAGATCCTTCATATGAAAAGATTGTGAGAGATGAGTCTTGAGCTGGACAAGTAAAGTAGAATCAGAACCAGTGATCACAATATCATCAACATAAACCAAAAGGACAACAATGCCCATGTCTGATTTTCGAAGAAACAATGAAGTGTCATACTTGCTCTGCATGAAAGAAAATTGTAATAAAGTGGTTCGAAATTTTTCAAATCATGCCCATGGAGCTTGTTTAAGACCATAAAGAGAACGACGAAGTTTACACACATTGGATGTCACAGAGGAAAAAAACCTTGGAGGTGGCTTCATATAAATACATTCTTTAAGATCTCCATGAAGGAAAGCATTATTAACATCCATTTGATGTAGTGGCCAATCATTGGAAGCAGCAAGAGCTATTATCGTTCGAACAGTAGTCATTTTAGCCACAAGAGCAAAGGTCTCCTCATAATTAACATCGTATTCATGTTTGTTCCCAAGGACAACAAGTCGAGCTTTATAACGATCCAAACTTCCATCAGAGCAAACCTTGACTGAGTAAACCCATTTGCAATCCAGAGGAACTATAGTGGAAGGACAAGACTCAATGTCCCAGGTGTGATTGGCCTCAAGAGCAGGAAGATTTCTTCCTGCATAGCTTGGCACCAACAATCATGCTTGACAGCATGTGAGTAGCATGTGGGAATATCAAAATTGGACAATGCAGTAGTAAGAGCTGAAATAAAATTGCCAAAAGAAAAACCATACCTATCAGGGGGTACAGACACTCGAGAAGAGCGACGTACCAAAGGCTCTGGAGGTGCTGCAACTGACTAACTTTGGTGGATGTTAGGATCAGATATCGGGTAAGCCACCGGAAGAGACTGTGAGCGGGATTGTCTTGTATATATCATTCCTGGTTTGAAGCGAGAACTGTTTTGAGGAAGAGCTAAGAACTGGTGCTCAAAGGAGGGAAGGACTACAGTAGAAGAAGAGGGCACATAAGACACAGGAACAAAATGTTGATTTTCAAAGAAAATAGCATTCCTAGAAATATGTGTACGATGTAATGTAGGATCATAGCAAACAAATTCCTTTTGACACACATTATATCCTAAAAATGCACATCTAACAGATTGAGCAGATAATTTATTTCGCTCATGAGGTGGTAAATGAACAAAACATACACAACCAAAGATACAAAGATTATCATAATTAGGTTGCTTAGTAAACAAACGAAAATAGGGAGATTCCATGTGCAAAACTTGGGAAGGTAAATGATTAATCAAGTGAGTAGTAGTCTTTAGAGCCTCAACCCAGAACATGGATGGAATAGAATATTCTAACAAGAAAGTACGTACCATATCAAGAAGATGACGATTGCGTTCAGCTACTCCATTTTGTTGAGGAGTAGCAGGACATGAACGTTGATGGATGATACCTTTAGAAGCCAAAAATACCTGAAACTCAGTGGACAAATATTCACCACCAGAATATGTGCGAAATGTCTTAATATTTGCAGAAAATTGATTTTTAAGAATGCTGTATGAAAATGACCGAATGATTTGGTCTTATGATTTCTTTCTATTTATAGACTTTACAAAATACAACAAACCTACAAAATACATCAAAGCTGTCTATAGACAGTTGCGGATAGCTATTTATTGACAGTTTGTGGACAGCCATGGATTGCTTTCTATGGACAGTTATTTATGGACAATTATTTACAACTAAATAGACTATGGACAACAAATGTGTACAACTAAATGAATATGGACAACAAATTACATCAAAGTTGTTATAAACAGCTAAGCTATCAATGGAACACAGCAAAGTTGTTATGGACAGCTAAGCTATCCATTGACAATTGTACAAGAAGTTTCACTTGGTCTTAGACAATCACTTAGGCATCCAATACATCCTTGTTATCAAGAAGACCAGAGATCCAATTACTCAAAGAATTTAGATCCATATATCCTAGTCATCTAGAGATCATGGTCATCCAAAGATCCCGATCATATAACCAGATTATATCGTAATAATTAATTGAATGGACTTGGGGTGAATAAGACTAATGAAGGCTTGACCTAAATAAAAGTTCACAAGCTCAATCTCAACCATTCATCTCATCTATGGTCCAAGAGTTAAAATCAAAGTAGATAACTGAGAATCTAATTAGATAACAATAAGGATTCTGGAGTCAAAAGTGACAAGCGTGCATTGACTTTTTTACTAGAAACTTTGATCGATCATATCTTTAAAACTGGGACTCTATTTGATACATGGAAATAACCGTTGGAAAGCTTGAACATTAGGATTGTAATTGTGTAGAGAGATCGGGGATACCAAATACCTAGATAGAAAAGACGTCCTTACCATAACGTAATTGTGTTGTCATACCCATGTGAAGCAACTAGATGACCTAGCCCACCAAAAATGGCCCAGGAGGCCTAGGGGGATGATGTTGGAGGGAAATTTCATCAAGTATGGATAACACCCTCTAATTGGTCCACAACATCTTTAACTGGTCAAAAGGGATATAGGTAGCACACGATCAAACTGCATAATCATCATATAAATTTGAATTTGAATAGAAAATATGTGTCCTCTATAAGATAATTATGTAATAAATAAATTAAATAATATCATATTTTAAAGGATTTGAATACATTTACTAGGAAGTTATATGTATTAGTTCAATCGTTATATGTAGCCTCATAATATATTTATAAAGTATGTTTTCTTTAATCCTTTTTACTATTTCAATTGAATTAGGCATAAGAGTTAATTTGACACCCTCTGGTGTCATTCCTTTTGATTGTTTGTTCATCCTTTTCAAGATTGAGTTGACATATGCTTGATGAACATGATGAATGCATAAATCATTTTCAATACTATGCTAACGAGGCTATGAACTTTCGCAATAGCATAAACAAATAACAAAGTTTAAGAAAGTTTAAGAATTTCTAAAGAATTGAATATTATTTTGGGTAGCTATTCATATCTATTCCATTGACATTGATAGATTTGAGGTACTTGTAAGTAAAGATGTTAAATACTTTATCTTAACTTTATGTGAACTTATTTTAAATGACATCACTTTTAAATAAGTTGATTTGAATTATTTACATGTTAATTTATATTTTTGAAAAATAAAGAATATAACATATATATATATCGTGGGACATAAATGTTAATATAAATATTTTTTTAATTATATTTTTATAAAACATGAATAAATAATTAAAAAATAAACTCTTTTAAATATGTGTTCATATTTGATATTATGGTGAATATTTTTTAACAAATATATTTTGTCATAGGTGAATTGAACCTTTTTAATTCATTAACTCAATAGTTCAGTATAAAATGAGATAAGATGGATTGAGTTGTTGATATGAATTTATGTATCTATCTTTTTGAAATAACAACTCTCCTTTGAACCTGGTCCGGTTTTAATATAGGCATGGGAACTCCATGTAGAAGGGAGACTCTTGGAGCTAGTAGATCCAGAGTTAGGTGAGTTTCCTGAGGAAGATGTGATTAGGTACATGAAGGTAGCGTTTTTCTGCACACAAGCAGCTCCAACCAGAAGGCCTCTAATGAGTCAAGTTGTCGACATGCTGTCAAGAAACATTCGGCTCAATGACAAGGAATTAACGTCCCCTGGCTTCTTCCGAGAACCGAGACTTGGTCAACAATCTTCTAATAAGAAGTCGATCGGCTCAACTAGCTATGAGGTAAGTTCAGTCCCTGTTACTATTACTGAGGTCACTCCTCAATGAAGAACAAAGGATTCTTATTCAAATTGTACACAAGGACTTTGTAGTCATGAAATCCAAATCAATTTCTCCCACACGTATAGCAAAATACTATAAATAGCATAACTGAATGTTTTATACAAAGTTATATCTCTAAACTCTAGTTCCTTTAAAGGAAGAAATTGGTTTAGTGAATGTGTTTCTTGCTGTAATGACAAAATCATTTTTATAGTTTGTGTAGACTGCTGTAAAACTTATTCAAATTGTACTAAAAGATTCCACTAGTGAACTGAGAATGAAAGGGCTTGCTGGGTTAGGATACAACTTCTGAACTATCTGTATTTTAGTTCATGCTTTTTTTGTTGTCGAGAAAATTATGAGTATTTATACTTTTATTTGTTACTAAAGCATTTTTAGAGAAATAAAATTTGAAAAAAGAAGAAGAAGAAGCATCATTTTTTTTAGAGAAAGTGCAGGCAGATCTATAACTCTTGGATGTTTTATCCCACGTTTCTACCTCATCCCCCAGATCAATGAAGATATTCATATGGCTTACGTGTTTTTATTTTTTTTAATATAATAATAATAATAATTATTATTATTATTATTATTATTATTATTATTATTATTATACATAATTTCTGTAATGATTAAACAAGCATTCTTATAATAACTGCAAAAAAATATATCTATACTTGAAGGAATAATGTGGATGCATATAAGTTAGATTGTCTGAGCATTGCTTGTGTCATATTTGTTTGTGTTTTTCATCCCAAATTTAGTAATTAAAAAAATTAAATTATCTTAAGTCAGTCTCGAAAAGTACTTCACTTAACCTTTCTCTAGTATTTCTTCCCCTTCTTGCTCGCTACACTTCACTTGACTTAGTTAGTAAGAGTCATATTCATATTCCTTTTCTTTTATAAAACCCCCCGTAATACTTGTATTCCCTTACTCCCGTAATACTTGTATTCCCTTACTGAACGGAAGGAACGATTCCTCTACTCGCTTGCTAATGGACTATAGCCAGAACGAAGGCATATATTATATATCTTATCCTCGATGGAAACAAAGTTTTGTGAATTCTTCTCGAAATTGGAAGATCAATTCGAGATCTTAGAACATATTCGAGAGTTCAATGTGATTATTGTTCCTTCGGTCAACACACAAGATGAGACTTTACCACCGTGGAACGGCCTTTTACAAAAAGATGAGGGGGAAACTCAATAAGATGTCGGAGAAGTGAAATATACGAGATCATAAACGTAGATTGCTCGTGGGTAAATATGAATTGAGATGTCAATTTTAAAACCTTTTGTAAAGATCCCGATCTCTTGGAGACAAACACTTTTGCTCTTCTTGGTATCTGTTATTTTGTCACAAATCCTTTTGGTTCTTAAAAAGAAAGAGTTTGAGAAGGTTTAATTGTCCGAATTGAATTTCTTGATCTACGTAACAAACTCTAAAAAGAATAAATTTTTTTTGTTAACTATTTTAGAATATGTAATTCTATTTTATAAAAAAATTAAGAAGGTTGTATCTTTCTTTTTCTTTTTAGAAGTTTATCATAATCTTATTTTATTTATATAAAGAAAATAGATATATATAATAAATTATAAATTATATAGAATTTAAAAAAAAAAGATTTTTTTATTTATTAAACTTAATATGAAAACTATATTAAATAAACAATTAGATCGTGAGAAGTAGTTAATACCAACCGGTCGTTACTTCTTCAGACCTCCTCCCCCTTATTTTTCTTAGTTATTCATCAAATGATACT
Source organism: Hippophae rhamnoides (assembly GCA_033030585.1). Lineage (NCBI taxonomy): Eukaryota > Viridiplantae > Streptophyta > Magnoliopsida > Rosales > Elaeagnaceae > Hippophae > Hippophae rhamnoides. Next base: position 63,128,537 of record CM065427.1, on the reverse strand, counting down.
ATCTTTCTATCAAATTTCTATTTGTGACCATGGTTGAGCAAGGTGAAAAGATAAGTAGAGATTATAGCGTGCTCTCACCCGATATCTCTTGCAGACACTTTTTCCTTCCCCAAGATTCGACAAAGGATGAGATCTTACTTATGCTAAAGAAAAGTTATCCAAACAAAGTTATTTTATTTATAATAAGATTAAACTTTCATTTTGGTATTTATTTATGTGAAAAATTTTAATTTTTTTTACAATTAATTACTTATGTTATTATAATATCTTTCGATCAATTATTTCATTAAAAAAACTCGAATTCTTATATAATTTCTCTCATTTTAATAGAGATGTTAAATTTAAAGAATTAGGTGGATGTTGGGATTTAAGTTATGATGAAAGAAAAAGATAGCTTGAAAAAAAATATTTTTTAAATTATTTTTTGAGTGAAATAGTTTATTTATAATAAAATAAATAGTCAATTGTAACAAAAAAAAATAACAAAAATAATTTTATAGTTTTAAATTTTATATATATTTATTTTTTAGTTTTTATTTTTTATACTTTAGATAAATATAAAAATAAAATATATTTTTATTTTAATTTTTAATTTTTTAATTTTTTAATATTAGAATATAAGATAACATACTATTAGAAGAATATAAGTATTTAATATAGGCCGAATCCCCAAATTTAGCCCCAGAGAAGAATCAAAAATTTGTTGTGTGTTTTGGAACACACATAAAAACGTGTAAGCATACACGGTCACAAGTAATAAAGATTTGTAAGTAGGGTATCGTTCTCACGAGGATTTGTTACTATAGTTTGTTGAGTACTAAAATTGTATCTCTCTGATTTTATCCAAAATAATCGTTGATTGGAAAAAAGGTAAAAAGAAAATAAGAGAACTCTAGGATTGCATTTTTTCACCAAATTATTCCACTCCAATCATATTATTTTCTTTAGATTTATATTTTTTAGTACATTTAATTTGTCAACCGAAAACTTCTATTTTTATCCATACATCTCTTCCGAGCTCCGTATAGACACACCTCGTTAAATCAATTCACTATATCTCTATGAGACTTAAATTTACCAATATTCATTAAGTTCTAAGTTCTCAAATGGTCACACATACAATTAGGGTATATTCCTATCCTTCATCATACATGTCATTTTATCTACGATCAATTTACATAAAAATACATTTCTCAAGTTTATTTTTATGCCACAAATCGTTTTGATAAAATTCGTAAATAATCAAAAAGCATTAAGCGCAAGATAAAACGAACAAATCAAACGTCTTATAAATCTATCAAAAATAATTAAAATCAAAGTTTCATAAATTTGAATCAAATGCAAACCTAGAAAAATTAAATTACTTCATTAAATTAAAATAAAAATAATAACAACTATAGAAAATTATAAGAATCAGAAAGGAAAATTAAAACATCACATTTCAATAGAGGCCTAATCCCCAAATTTAGCCCCAGAGAAGAATGGGACAGGGTTCAGGGTTACCTTTGCCAGCCTAATTTTTGCTTCTTGTTTTCTATGATTTCTTTTTAAATAATATTATATATTTATAAAAGTTTGGAGTTAAATTAGGTGAATTTAGTCTAAATATAATATTTCTATCATAAATCAGTACTTTAAATATATAAATTTAATGTTATGATATATAAGAAATAATTATTATAATTATTGTTAACTAATGAAATAAACAATATAGTTACGATGATGTGTATTCTATATTTCAAATTTATTATATTTAATTATATAATAAATAAATATATTTAATATTTTATGTTAATTTTAACTATATAAAAATCAATTGGTACTAATTTATTTACTAATAAAAAATGTTTTATCCCATAAAATATCCAAATTTTCTACGAAGAGAGCCTAATATCCCTTCTTCTTCAATATTAATTAGAGGATGAGATAGCTCCCTACTCCTGCCAAATTTGGTTTATATCCATAGTAAATTTAGTCTCTCTAAAAAATAAAACCAAAATGTATAAAAATAAAATGATAAATGTTCAATACGAAAACCCTAACTTTCATGAATTGGTCATTAGTCCCCTAACAATTAGCTTAACTTATTTGGATCCTTTCTCATTTTAACTAATTTGACACAACTTTTTCATTTCAAATCGGAGAAGTTGGCACCATGTCGGTCAAATTAGAAAAGTTGAGGTACCAAATGTCTTAAGCTAAATTTAGGTGATTAAATCGATCCGATTAACATTGTTTATTCTTCATTAGTCCCCTAACAATTAGATTAACTTAGCTAACCAAGAACTCCACCTTTGGTAGGTGAACGTTGTTTATTCTTCTTGTGTTCCGTCTTTCAGGTTGTATTTCGGGGCCTCTTGACTAGCTTTAATTAGTATTTTACTTCTTTGTTGACCCCAAAAAAATTTCATTTCTTGTCTATAATGACAAGAAATGCGGTAATATCGACTAAATAGTACATATGATCTATCAGACTATCTGCGTTACTCGAATTCAACCACCTCCATAAAGGACTTTATGAATTTCACGTTAAAATAAAAATGAAATATTGAATTTCAGTTGAAGCTTTACACGATAATGTGACGCCACAAATCTCAGCACTCCGAAATTAATAGGTCAGTATCAAAGTGAATGGGAAGAAGTCAGTATTAGAGAGAGGAAAAAGATTGAATGCCTATGGCTCCTTGTGCATTGCCAAACATGTCTCTGAAACTCCTCCAACCTTCACTTCCATGCATGGTAAACAAATCGGATCCAAATGAGTACTTTCAAAGACCCTACACCAATTACTACCGCATAATGTGGTGGAGCTACAATGCATTACCTTCCATCATATCAAGACGAAGCTTCGAAGAGCAATGGAGTATCCAGACATGAACATCCAAGGACAGCAGTGCTCTATAGCAAAAACTCGGTGATAGCTGCACCCCGCTTTCAGATGAAACTACAATTGATGGCATGAAAACAATTTCGTCCACTGGCCTCAGATGCAGTCCAAGAAAGACTGCTATCAACAGCCATTTGATTATCCTGAATCTCGACAGCCCTTGTCATTTATGCATTTTCTAAAATTCCTAACAATAGATAGTTTCAGGGAAATGGAGGAGCATTTTTGAGGTATCTAGCCGAAGGCATTCTCTGTACAACTCGGGGAAACTCTGGCTTCATACGTTTATTTGACATTCCTTGCAATGACCTAACAAGTTAACAAGACTGAATGCATGATACAAAACCATAATAAGATAAAAAGTTACAGTTCATGAAACATCCATTAAAACTAGATAAAAAGATAAACTCTTGCTTTATAAGTTTTTTTTTTTTTAATATAAATTCGCTGTCTTATTTTGTTAAAACATCAACAAAATGGACCAAGCCATAACTTTTCATCAGCAAGAAAACAACTTGTTATGAAATGCACGACCCACCCCCTATGAAAGAAAAAAATGTAGCATGTATAGGAAGGAAAATAAAAGTTGATTAGCTCATTTTCAGGGTATTCAGCATACAGAGTTTAATTTTATAAAATAGAGTCTGCAAAACAAAGACAGAGCCTTGGAGTCCAATCTATAGCTTAGTCCTACACCCCTACTAGATTATACCCAAAAAAACCATAGCTGACAGAATCATACCTTGGGGAACCTGGACGTTTCACACCATATGTAAGACTTCCCAGGGCTATTTCGGCAGCCTGAGTGAAATGATATGTAAGCGCTTCAAACTACATTTTGGGAATAAGACATGTTAAAAACAGAAATACATCAAAAGAGCACCTGTGCAGTAGCCTCATCCCATGTCAAGCCATTCCCCTTCCCCAGAATCTGTCCATCTACTTCTACCTAAAACAAAACGCCAAAGAAAAAACAGTTGAGCACTATTCCTCATCCCCTGAGGATATAGAGGGGGATGAAATCCCAAAAAGTGAAATAATTTAATTACTTTTGTTATATAGTAGAATCATTATCATATTTTCCTATCATGTCTCATCCACCAGTAATAAATATTTCATGTCTTCAAAACAATTAAAAAAGGATTGTGATATTGCCAAAGCTCAAATTGTTATTTCCACAACAAGTTTTTATAGGTAATGATATCGCCATAATAACTTATGTTATTGTACAATAAAAATGCATGAAATTTTCATTTTACTCCTAATATTAATTACGTCTTAGTGCCAATACTATTGGATTAAATTATCATTAATGAAATATTTTCTGACAATAATAATATGAATTGTGACAATAATTGCTACCCTTTTTTTATTAATATAACTTTATATAATAATAATAATAGTTGCATTAAAGTGTAATTATTTATAGGATATAATTTTTTTGTGATAATAACAAAAGAAATTATTATTAAAAAAATAACAAAAGAAATTGTGACAAAATATCATGAGCCTTAAAAACAATTGATGCCAAAGATGACCTAAAGAAAAGCTTAACAAGTCAATAATTTAGATATACGTGCACCCGCTCCTCTTAAGTCACCACACCCTCAATAAAACCTGATCACAACTCAGTTTTAAAAGCAGCCTTGATTAGAAACCCCTGGTTCATCACAAAAATGGAATCAGCAAATAAATAGCATCAAGTGCAAACCTGTGCATACACTTCATCCGTCTGTATAAAATTAGAAGTAGGTGGAGACTGAGGTTGAAAAACTAGACTAAGACCTTCCATCATGCACTGAGAAAGTTGAACGCACAATCATGTAAATGAATTAAGCAAACATATTCACATACAGCAACTGCAAGAAGTGATTGAAATGGAAAACATGAAAAAGAAAAAAAAAGTGTCCATCACAGCTTACATATTCTTTAAGTGCAGCTACTGAACTCATCGATCTCTTGGAGCCTGCTAGTCTTGGGTCCACCAACCGAGATGGTTCTGATGCAGCTGGAAATGGTAATGACTGACTCCCAAAGAAACTCATGTTATTAGCAGAACCATTTTCGCCAACATCATAAAACTTAGTTGTGTCATCAAGCACAGACCCCGAATTAGGTTTCACACGTGACAAATATACATCTGGGAAATATTGTCAAAGATTATGACCACTTGTTAAAAAGAAAAGCTAAAAAGTAATCCCCTGAAAACATAACAGACCAAGAAGATATGCATGCAAACTTAAAATTCGTTTAAGTAGTGTAAAAATCTAATAGCAACTTGTTCATTTCTCAACTAGAAATGTGTTTCAATTTCAATTCTAGCCCAATAATAAAAAGAATACAGTGTGGGGTCTCAAATTGCCACATATCCAATAACTCATTTACTTAACATTTAATATGAACACACATTAGGAGAATTGAAAACAAAATGATATATTAATGCCCATGCATGCTACAACTTTCTGACCACAAGGGGGAGGGAGGCGGGCAACAACATTCTAAGACTAAATGATATATTGCACATGTACTACTAAAATCACAGTTTATCAAGGCAAGCATTTTTTCTTGTTTCACTGATCAATTCTTTACATCACATCATATGGCACAGAAAATAAATCCATAACTACAGCATCCATCTTGAACCTGCAAATAATCACACTTATAGCACGTCTTCATATGCAGAAATTAATTCAGATGTAATTTTCAATTGTGAGAGCTCATAACTGTGTTTCGAAAGGAAATCCCCCTCAATTCCTCCCAATTTGGAAAGCATGTCATTAATCACTAGTAAAGTAGAACTCCAATTTCAAATCAGACATCATAGGTTTAATCTTTTATCTCTCTCCTATACGATCCAGATTGTCAAAACAAAATCTTCAAAGCAAATAACAACATAAAAGAATGATATATTATCATTGGAAGATGCTCCATAATGCTGGACTTATTCCAATTAACATCTTTTGCAAAACATGATCATGAAAAGGCCCAATAATAACTTAACAATATAAGTGTTAACATATGAGAACAAAGTAATGCAGTAAGAAATCTCACCAGCTAAGGTCTTAAGAGAACAATCAGCAGCCTGACGTTGAGCCTCTCTTCTTGTCCTACCAGTCCCACAGCCAATTTTCTCTCCAGCAAACCAAACCTACCAGAAAAGAAGACAGGAAAGGCTAAGCAAAGACAAATTAAAAAAAAATTCAAGAACTACCACTTGTCTCTTGTATTATAACTATTACTATATATTTTGATAATATAAACATCTGAATTTATTGACATAAATCATGACAAAGTCTACAGTAAGCAGACATGCAATCTGCCAAATACCAATCAGTATATTTTAACGATAGCAAAAACCATAGTCTAAGAAATAACCTATAAAACTTTAGCAAGTTTTGGCATGGTTTTGAGACAATCAATTTAAACAAACAAATATTATCACCTATCTCTGAGGCATGAGCCTCATTGTTGCTATTTGAGGTTGTTATCACAAGGTAATTTTTCATTGCCATGTTTTGAAATAGGCCTCAGGCAATTCTCAAAATTAGCCTTTTAGAACCATGAATAGGACAAGAAATCAGTTCATAGTTGTTAAAACACTAACTTGTTAACAAGTCTAAAATTGAACTAACCTCAGTGAAGAATTGCAGTTCTGTACTGGCTACCAAAGTTGGCCTGAACTCCACCTGCAAGTAGTTGTTTAGATGTTTTCTTTCTTTTCTTTATTTCCTCCTTTTATTCTTTTATTCTTTTATTCTTTTATTCTTTTATTTTATTTTTTTCCTGATGGTTTATTTAAAAAAGTGGAGCTCAAAATATAAGTACAAAACCAACTTTTCCATAGCTTAATACAAACTTTTGCAGTTACCTTGGCTCCAATCGTCATGGAAATTTCTTTCAGAACTCCAGCTGAGGTTTCTGCATCTGATACAGCTTGCCCAGATTCAAAGTCGGTATCCCTGTTGCTTAGAGAAGTTAGGCCCAAGGGAATTTCCTCACCTATAAAAAGGAATATCTCATCATAAGATATGAAATGATGAGATTCTTAATTGGAACAACAAAAAATATCATCTGAACCTTACATAAAACACAGCACTCTAATATAGGAATGGGCAAAAAAACCGTGGATAACCGCACCGACGGTTCGATTTTTATCCGATAAATTTTGGGGACAATTTCGGGTAAAAACCAAACATGAAGCAACGGGTACGATTCAAGTACAGTTTACTGATAACCGTACCCACCCGTAACCGAAATTAATTATATTTATTTAATTAATTTATATATTTATTAAATTAAATTATATATTATTATATTAAGTAGGGTTTTCTGCTTTTCGTACAAGTAAACTCTTGAAATTAGATTCAGAAACTCAGAAATTTTGTACTCTGCTGCTCTCATCTCGGCTCTACCCTCTGCCCTCTGCCCTCTACCGCTCTACATGTGTCGTCAGCTCGCCATCTGCATCTCTTGCATAATCAAATGAGGAAGAAAAGGTGGAGATATAGCCGAACAGGGGATGATTGCTTGACTGGCAAAAGAGGATCAGGGGATTGTGGGTTCCAGATGCAAAGACATTTGGGTTTGCGCCCTTAATCTCTCGTGTAAAAGCCGACAATTAAAGCATCTAATTGTAATTCCCTTTTTGTTTTCTAGGTGCTGCATGGGGCTGATTTGCAAACTGGTGTTTTCGGAAGTGGTTTTCCAAAAAATTCCCATCGAAATCATTCTACTTCAGAAGAACACTATATCAAATCAGGCTGGAACTTGAACAACTTTCCCAGCCTTCATGGATCTGTCCTCTCTTATGAAAGCAGCGATATATCTGGAGTTTTGGTTCCTTTGTTGTATATAGGCATGTGTTTTTCGTCATTTCATTTTGTTGGGTAAGATTAATTATTGCTCTGGATAGCTGCATTCCATAAGTAAATGTATTTTTTACAAATTTCCTATTTGTATTATTAATTGGTTAAGTGAGAAAAAAATTCGCAGCCATCATTTGATACTTCAACTCGGCCTTGAGGAAGGAAACATATGGATAATATAATTTATTTAATGGATTGGTTCTGATATAAATAATGCTTGAGATTTTGGTAATATTATATTAAATTAGTTTAGTTTATGATGTTTTTTAAAAGTTTGGAAAAACGGATTTTTTCAAGTATTTTTTAATAATCGTTCCGAACCGTTACCCACGGGTAAAAAATCGTCCCCGAACTGTAACGGTTTTTGGGTACAGATTTTATAATTTGGTTCCAAGACAATTATATCAAAAACCGTCATTGCCCGTACCCGTGCCCATTCCTACTCTAATATTTATATTAATACTTTAGTACTTAATGCCAATCAAGAAAGATGCAGATGGAAATTAAGTACTATGACCACCATATTCACACGCATCAGCGGACCTTCAAAAATAACAAGGTCATCTCTCCAAGTTTTCAACCTCATGATAACAAAATTTCCCCTCAAAGCAAATAACATGCCACTAGTACCAATAGTAGCTCTAGACATTGAAGCATATAATATGGTCAGTCACCATTCCTAGGAAAGTATAAAGCACATCCAAAAATTCGGTAGTGTTATAGCTCACCTGTGAAAGGGTATGGAAACCTTGCACGATCATCTCTTTGAAAGGCCTGCAATTGTATACATCATCCCATAAATCAATCAAAAGTAACTTCAATGCTTGCATAAAACAAAAGGATAGAAATCAGACCAAACACTAATACCAGTTACCTCGTTTGGTAATCTTTGATTTTCTTGAAGATTTCTATCAGATGGAATTGAATTCTCAACCTTGGGGAAAACAGATGTTTGATGAGGTCGATGGTTCTCAAAAAGCATTGGTTCTGAATCTAGGGAAAATTCTTTGGTCCCTACTGGCCCCAGTTGTCTTGGGCTCATCTCTTCCTCTTCTGGAAACCAGCTTCCGCATGATTGCACAAGTGGTACAGATACTTGCATTGGAGGCCTCACCATAAATGAAGGTTCACTTGATATTTGCTCTCTACTATCTTGCCCATGTTGCAAAATTAGAAGCCTCCGTCTTGTATCAGGATCTAATTCTGATTCTGGTACTTCACCCTCCTCTCTAGCAGGTGAACTTTGCAGACTTGACTCCAGAGGACCAGCAAGACCTAAAGGTTTGATTACTGAAGCAACCTGAGAAAGCTGTAAATTATGAAAAGGCATCATTGAACCTGGAGCTATTTGTAGCTGTATACTGCCAGAAGAAGATGCCATTGTATGCTGAAGAGGAGAGCCAATTCTTGGATCAAGGTTAATAACAGATGAAGATACTGCAGAAGCAGTTGATATTGGCTCCTATATGAAAGGAACAAATGAATTAAAAATGTAACTCATTCTGACCAAATATGCATAAAGAATTAAGGATATCGTGTTGAACAGCAATATCCATACTTGCACAAATGTGACTCTAAAGCCGAAGAGTAGGATTCTGTTTTCTCAGTTGGAATGAAGCCATGTAAATAATACATACATTTAGGACCAAAATCTCAATAACTACCTTTATTCTCCTATCAACCTCAACATCTGCCATCCCATCAAAAGGAAAAGCATCTCTGTTTCCATTTGAAGTGGAACCATCATCCTGAATGATGCAGAGAAATCAAATTATCTTCACATGATAATTCTTGGACAAAGTGAAGTTGCAAGCGTTTCAGGAGCAATAACAAGTGTTCTAAACTCAACATTTTATAGTTACATTATAAAAATTTCCTCCCAAAACAAGTACCAAACTAAATGGAAACCAAAGAATGCCCAGACTAACCTCTGAAACAAGATAATTGCTCACATCAGGAGGAGAGAGAATATCTTTACTATCATCTTCGTATGAAATTTCGTGAATCTTTTGTAGAAGGCCATCATCAAATTCTCTGAGCATATCGTAGCCAAAAGAATTGCACATGCATTATAATAGTATTCATGGCTAAAAACTTATAAAGGACACGTGTCAATAAGAGACATTATCATGTGAATAAATCAGAAGCTCTCTTAGAAATTTCTATCATTCTTACTTGAAAAAACCCCCTCTGACATTGCAAGCAACATTCCTTGCGACACACAAGACAGGAATAGTATTGTTTGCCTACAAGATTAGGAGTCATGCAACATGTCACTGAAAGTTATCCACGTATTTCTGCAGATACTACAGCATCAAAAGAATATAGTTGTGTTTAAAAAAGAAACACCTCTGCTTGAGGAGCAAAGTATGGGGAAAATGCAGGAACAACATGCACCCTGGGTTGATCTTTTTCATCCCACACTTTCAATCGATCGTCAATGACCAATGCCATCTTTGGGTGGCACATGCCATCTTGAAAAACATTGAATAATGACTTTTTTAGACCTGTAAACGTGTTAACAGTATGATAAGTAGCACAATAAGACGTAAGTGAGCCCTTTCATGCAGTAGCATGAAAAAATACTGGAAAAGATGTGGCATTTCAAAGGTTTGTGATGCAACTCACCAGATTTGACACAGACAATTCGATCCAGCAACTCCTTTGAGTTTATCAAATTTGAGTCTGGATCAAGAAGCCTCCACATTTCTAGAGCATAATCCCTTTCAGCCATAGTGCAAACGTATACCTCAAAGCGTTTTCGCCCTCTTGCAATCAAGTAACTTCTAAGATCCTCCCACGCGGGTCTCAGTCTCACAAGAACACTTGTATCACGAATCTACAGCAAGGCAAATTTAATACAAGTTTAATACAAGAACTTAACAATTTGACAGCATGGTATCATATACAGATAATATTGCATTATGTGTATAAAGCATCTGCACCAATACAAGCCACAAAGTCGCAAAAGTCACTGAAGATGCACTAGAATATTATCAACTGAGCAACTGGTTAAATCAATAACTGCTTCAAAATGTATTGATGCAAACCTGGGGATTAATACGAGTCAGAATGATTTTTTTTTCATGCAACCTTATTAGCGGTCGAACAATAGATTGATGATTGTCAGACAAGGCCGGAACCACCTCCGATTGAATTTTGATCACCTTCCCATTTTCAACAACCTGGTCGTTTTCTGCATACTGCTTCAAAATAGTCTTGTCATCTTGGTAGCGCTTGACCTCTGCCAACATACTGGAAATACGTTGAGGGTCCACCTCACTGCTAATTTTACGCTGTAGAGCTTCAATTCTATCCTCAAACGACCGCATGGTGTTGGCAACCACAAGTGTTTCATCCAGATCAAATACGATTCCAAGACATCTGAGGTTGAGCATTACGAGACAAGAATGGTAAAGTCCTGGAGCAACTTTGAATCCCCAAAAACATGGATACCGTCTATCACTGTTCCTGGGAGACATAGCAACCAAATGGAGTTCTTCCTCCCCTTGTAGTGGCATTACTGCAGTCTGTAAATCAAAACTTGAAAATCATTTTCAAGGTATGAACACAGCATATTTGGAAAGTAGAAGACGACTTCAAAATAAGTATTTGTGCAGTCACTGTAATGTCTACAGAATAAAAAAATTATGTTATTTTAATTCGTTAAGCAACAAAGAAAATTGCAAAAAAGTGTGCCTTAACATGGTATTGGGTGTAATATTACTTTTACTCCTTTCAGCACACTACCAGCCATTTTTCAGAAAATGTTTTAAATATACTTCGTTTAAACAACTTTTACAGGTGAGTTTAGCCCTAATATCAGCAGGTCTTACAGTTTGCAATTCATTCAGACTTCTGGTTTTAATCATATCATTCAAATAAAAGGTCTCAAGAGTGGAGTAAAATTCAAAAATCATTCTTTACTCGACACATGTAATTGAAAGTAGCTGAAATTATAAAAATAGGTATTAATTCACCCAGATTCTGCAATAAATTAATTTATTAATTCCATTTTCAAACAGTGTATGAGTTCATAAATTTAACTAAAGGGTTCGACTAAAATTAAGTTTCTTTTTCTCATCTGATTTATTTCTCTAGCTTTTACATTCATTTCTGGGTTGAATTATGTTTCTTCTGAGTTATGCTATACCTTGTTCTCCGTGATACAAGAGGAGTGCAATAGAAAGAGCGGTGTATCCTTTGACTGCGAGGTCTTTGACTCCATTTTAAAGCAAATACCACAAGAAGTAATGGTATGAAGCACTGCTAGGGGTGGACATCTTTCACTCGGTTGCGAAAAATGACTTATTCTGATTTCCTTCACCTCATCGATAATCTTCTTGTTGCAGTTCTCTCCATGGTATATCTCTACCTCCCCAAAGTACTCTTCCCCCTTATACACCACAGACTTTTTCATTTTCTCATCAACCAAACACCCTCAGATTCCTCATAAATTCAAAATTCTCAAGAATTTCCACAATATAAAATGTGTTAGGAAATAAAAAGAATCTCAAGAATTCGTAAAGGTTCCTTTCTAAATCGTCATAATGTTTAAGTTTAATCCATTTTTTTTCTTTTAAATCACTGATCCGTGATGATGGAAGAACAATCAAAGAATTAGGGGGTTTTCTTAAAGAAATTTTTAGATAGGTGAAAATAATGATCCAAAACCCTATAATTTCTACAGCGATCTACTCGTTGATAATATAGCTGAATGGTGTTTGTTTTTCCGTCACTGATTGTTGTAATAGCTCGTATTTGGAATGGTTAAGACTTACGATGACGAACTAGTCGTCAAGAAGAGAAACCCTAGATCCAAAAGGCTAAAGGTCAAAAATTTCCAGCCCAACGCTCCACAGCTCTCTTTTTGTAACAAAAAATAAAAAATAAATGCTCCACAGCGAAAATTAATAATAGAAAACAAGAATAAAGTAAATTTCTAAAATAAAATAAATATATTTACTAATTTATGGATAGTTTTGTTGTGATAGAAAAATAATGGTGTGGCAAGAAAATAGAAGATATCTGAATATTATTTTCCGGGATTGCTAAACACACTTCAATTTGAGCAATGCTTTATTAATTGTTAAATGTCTTGATAGAATGTACAGAATAACTATGTATTTATTAAAAATAAGTAATTTATATAAAATAATTTATAAATTCAAAAAAATATATAAATTTTTTTTTATTTTTAAATAAAATTTAAAAATATTCATATAACTGATTTTTCATTTAAATATACTCATATAACTAATATTTTTATTGTTAATAAGATAATAATCAATTATAATTAAAAAATAAATAATGAAAAATTATAATAAAAATACAAGAGGATGTAACAAATTTTTTATGACATAAACTAATAATTCATCAGGTAGAACAAATAATATTAATAACATATAACAATAATTATAATTATTTTTTTATTTTCGTGTTATCATATCGACCTTAATCCAATCTTACAAAGCATTAATTTTTTTGTTACTTAGATTATTTTGAATTGGATCTAAATCTAATTTGATTCGTATTCAATTTGTATTTTTTGATATATAGTTTAAATAATTCAGTTGAAACATAAATTACCTTATTTATCTAATATCAATATTTGTTATTCTAAAAAAATTAATTTCTTTTTCTTAATTTATGGCATGAATCAATCAAAATGTATAAATATAATTTACCAATCACACAAATTTTCCAATAATCTTCCATCTCTATTATCAAACAATTGATGTGGTAACATGCATCTGATGTGTCTCGTTACTTATATATATTAAAAATAACTTCAAGCATATAACCCATTAAAATGAGACACATAGTTATACATATAAAATATTTTTGCATTTGATATACCCTTTCATGCATTTTTTTTGTATTTTCCTAATTGATATGTGTAATTTTTTTCAAAAACTATATTTTTTAAAAGTCCACTAATACATATATGTTAAATAAAAATAAATAAATATATGTAGGTTGTATAAAAAATTGTTAGCATTTATATATTTTTTTAGATTTTCTATTTTCACCTGTAATAGAAAAATTATTACTTGTTTTACTACAAATTTTAGATCAATGACTAAAAGCATATAACAAACTAAGATGGTAATGTGATTTACGGTTACAAGTATAAATAGAAATGTAATCTTAAAGGGATTTGTGATTACAAATAGAGAAATAAAATATATTTCATCTTATTTTACTCAATTTTTAATAACATAAGATAATAATAAACTGTATTAATTGAAATTTTATTAAATTTAAATTCTTTTTATTTTTTAAAATTCTAAAATTATTTTTTGAAAAAAATATTTAAAATATATTGAAACTTTTAAATAATTAAAAGATCTCAAACATATACATTAAAAAAAAGACTAAAATATATATATTGATAAATTATAAGACGTTAAAATTAAAAAATTAAATTATATACTTTTAAAATTTATAAAAATTATAAATACTTTCACTTACATAATTATTAAATATAATTTGATTTAGATATTATCATATTATTTACGCCATATATATCGTGAAAAAACTTATATGACAAAAATTTCATTAATTATATTATATTATATTTAGCGTCTTAGAGTTTATGATTCAAATTTTCGTTTTAATTCTCGTATTTGATCAAAAAAAATTAGTTGAAAATAGCAAATGATTACATTTGATCTATTATAAATTGAATAGAAGGTTTATTTTTGCGAAATAAATTTATTGATTTATCTTTATTAGTTTCTAGTTTAAGATCTTTTATTTATTAAAAGATTAAGGTGAATTTTGGTTCAAAAAATGAAATCGAAATAGGAATAAAATGGAAGGTAAATAGTTTTATTTGGTTTAACCACTATAATTGAATAAGAAATTAGTATTACAGTGTTTAGTTTACAATTAGAATGGAATGAAAAACACTATATATTACCTCAATAACTCTATATTCAGTAAAATTTAAATAATACCATTTAATTATTATTTTTTCATCAGACAAAATATATTATTAAAATTATTTTTTTTTAAATAGAGTTTAGGGTTTTGAGGTTTGAGATTTAGAAGTTAAGGATTTAGGGTTTTGGGTTTTGGGACTTAGGGTTAAGGGTTTAAGATTATATTTATGGGTTAAAGTTTAGGGTTAAAACTATTATTTTTCTAAATAGGGTTTAAAGTTTATGGTTAAAATTATTATTTTTACATAGAATTTAGGGTTTTAGGGTTTAAGATTTGCGGTTTAGGGTTATATTTATGGGTTAAAATTATTATTTTTAAATAAGGTTTTAGGTTTAAGGATTTAGGGGTATATTTATGGGTTAAGGTTTAGGGTTAAAATTATTATTTTATTGAATATGGTTTATGGTTTTGAGATTTGAGATTTAGGGTTTAGAGCTTAGGATTTAGAGTTTAGGGTTATATTTGGAGTTTGAGTAAAATTGAAAAAAAATGAAATGAGAATGAAATCATGATTCCTCAAAAGGGAAGAAAGAATTATAATTCCTTCTCTTTCATTCCTATTTTTTAACCTAACTAAACATAAAATTGGAAGGAATCAATTATAATTTCATTTAATTCCAATAAACTAAATATGGGATAAAGGTTTAAAATATTAAGAATAAATTTCTTGTCATTTGAAGTTTCCAGTTTCCAACTTTTAAACCTATCTTTGATGAATATCTACTTTCATTTTTTTCATTTTTAATCACAATTATACACAAATACAAAAATGATAGAAGTGTCTAATAATATTTAAAAGTACAAAATTTCTCTTTTTTAATAATTTTAACATATTTGAGAATTTTATCAATGCAAGCATTACATAATGTTTAATGATTTGTTGGATATTTTCATGTTTTACTACTTTTATTACTTTCTCTAAACTCTTGATAAATAAAATTTTAATATATTTTTTATAAAATTATAGAAAAATTAAATACGTAAAATTTAACTCTATCCCACCTTAATTTTAAATTTTATGCTTTCAACACTCAATAATTTATTACAAATTTAATAATTTGTACATATTTTCACTAAAATGACAAACATATAATATCTTTTAACCGAGAAGTACCTAATACCTATGTTACACGAACTCTTCATTTTTCATGAAATATCTATGTCCAGTAAATACGATATGAACATGGGTGTGGATGCTTGACACTTAAAATTGATAAAAAAATTAAAGAAAATGGAAAAAATAGATGTATCTAAAAATTTAAGACCCTCGATGTCCTAAAAAAGTATATAACATAACCTAGTAATATATTTTATTCCATATGTGTCCCATCTCAATACAAAACCTCAATTTGCTACTATGGTAGTTCACAAAAATATGTGTTTACAATTAATTATCAAAAATTAGGTTTTATGGTTAGGAAATTGAAAAGAAGATAAATTGTATTTCTTTTGTATTCGTTATAAGCAAGCTAATCCTTCTAGTTTGCAATTAATAAGGATTATACGTATATTATTGTCATAAAAAGGAGGATTATGTTCATAGTTATTAGTTATTTCTATAGCTGAGTAGTTAGTCTTCTAGATCTACACATTTTTCTAAGATAACCCTTTAGGTTTTTATCTGCTCTCTTTGACGATGGAATATCTTATAAGAATAATATAATGTATTTGTGATCTAGGAACCATAATCACTATATATAAAGTTAATAATTGTATATTTATTTTAGTTCATCGTTAAAATATACATTATACTTAGGCCTATACACATTAAAGGTCTACACTCTATTAGATACATTAAAGCCCAAATTACTTAAACTTTAACATGTCACTTTTAAATGAACTTAACATTATATGATAGTCTATAACACATAATTATTTACATGTAAGCCCAATATTGTATTAAGGGTCCAACAATCTCTCACTTGGGCTACATGTGTAACCTTATAATTATGCATTGCATTAAAATAACCATATGACCTCAACTTTACTATAATTACTGAAACGTATATGTAACCAATCATGTCCATCAATTATACCAAAATAGGATCAAAGCAACCTTCATTACATTTGTCGTAACTCGATCCATCAATGGTCACGTATGTCGATACAACTGAATGAGATAGAAAATGACGTGGATGTGTAGCATGAAAATTTTATGCAATGTGATATTAACATACCTATTTCTATTTTGTTCAACCTTAAACCTTACTAAGATCAAATTATACCAAAATAAAAGTGTAAATAAACTAAAACTTTATTTTTGTAGAATTGTAGAAAATAACCATAAACTAAAATAACTGAAAGTGTGTCTATATAAAAAACATTTAAATTATAAACTCCCACTAAAACTGAATATCTTCAAATGACATGACACCCATACGAGTAGTATACTTATGAAATATTTTGGGTGACAATCATTTGGTAAGTAGATCCACAATCATAGAGTTCGTACTAATTTATTTTATAGATACATGTATATTTTGAACTCTTTCTTTAACAATTAAGAGCTTAATCCCTATATGTTTCAACTTTATCGAGCTCTAATTATTAGTTGAATATAGCATCGTTGACTTACTGTCACAAAATGACTTAAATAATCTTCCAATACCATCTACAATGCGCAGCCATATTCCTTGATTGGATGCATAATAACATGCTATGAACTCTACCATCATAATAGAAGCGGCTATAATAAGATCCTATTTATCACTCTTCTAAGAGATAACACCTCCAACTAGCAGGTAGGCATAGCCTAACATAGGTTTCATACTATCTTGGCATCCAGTAAAATCAAAGTCAGTATACACGATGATATCAAGTTGATATGGCCTCCAATATGTAAGCATATAGTATTTTGTTTTCTATAATTACCACAAGACTTTTTTGGTAGCCATCTAATGATCTATTCCTAGATTGCTTAAATATATGTTCAACATCCAAATAATATACACAATGTCTGGATGAGTACATACCTAAGTATACATCAAACTCCATACTCCTAACGCATAAGAAATCTTGTGTATTTCATTTTCCTCAAAATCATTCTAAGGACATTGATTGAGACTAAATTTATCTCCCTTAACAATAGGGGTATCTCATGGTTTGTAACTCTATATGCCATATCTCTTGAGAACCTTTTCGATGTAGCTCTTTTGTGATAATTTTAAAATACTCTAAAAACAATATTGAAATATTTGTATGCCTAATACAAAGAGGTGTCACCAAGATTTTTCATCACAAAATTCTTAGCTATAAATTTCTTAGTTTTGTGCAATAAACCCATATTGTTGTTAGTAAGTAAAATGACATCGAAAAAATAAAACTAGAAAAATATATTTGCTCTCATAGAACTTACAACATATGCAATCATCAATCAAATTTATCTCAAAACCAAACAAGATGATCACTTGAAATATCATTATCGAGATGCTTGTTTAAGCCCATAGATGGATTTCTTAAGAAGTTTGCAAACCATATTCTTTGGGCATTTCAACACAAAGTTTTTTGGTGACATCATATTGATCATCTCATCAATGTCATTATCGAGAAACATCATCTTTACATATATCTGATGTAACTCAAGATTGAAATGCACTACTAATTCCATTATAATCTTGAAAGAGTATTTTAAAGAAACAAAAAATAAAGTTACTTTATAGTTGATGTCTTCTTTCTACATAAAGCCTTGTGTGACAAGATTAGTCATATATCTTTTCACATCGCTTTTCAAATCCCTATTGGTCTTAAATATCCATATACAACCAATGGGTTTCTATCCTTTTGGCAATGGGATAAGATCATACACGTCATTGTCCTTCATGGCATCAATCCACTTTTGAGAGTTTAGACTTTCCATAGTTTGACAAAAGTTTGTCGGATCTTCTTCAATCAATCTAATATCAAATTCATGCTATTGGAGAAATACAAAGTAGTCATCTAGTATTGCACTTATCCTTTCCCTAGTAAATCTCCTCATTGTCATGAGTTCTTTAGGTGGTAGAGTTTATTCTTATGGAAAAATTTATTGAATGGGAGGTTCTTCAAGATTGTCCTAACTTGTTGCATCTTGATCAAAGTCAAGAATGTGATATTGATCCATGTAAATAGCACTTGGGAGAATATCAACATATTTCTCTTCAATGACAAAATCCCTAACTATGTCATCCTCAAAGAATCAGGCATTTTCCAACTCAAAAATTGACTTAGATGTGGGATCATAAATTTGTACTCCCAGAATCTTACAGAATATCCAATAAAATAACAACTCACCATCTTTGAGTCCAGTTTCTTTTCATTAGGCCTATAAGACGTTGCGTCAGTTAAAGATCCTCATATATGCAAGTGTTTTAAACTAGGCTTTTTACTTATCCAAAGTTCATAAGGGGTTTTGGCATTAACTTTAGTTGGAACCCTATTAAGGATATTTGTTGTAGTTTAAAATGTGTCTCCCTAAAGTGATTCTAGTAAGGTAGAATGACAAGTCATACTCCCCACTATTCTTTTTTGCCTTTCAATAACACCATTCATAGTAGGCGAACTCGAAATAATATAGTATGGGACGATACCATGATCCTCTAAGAACTTAGCAAATCATTGGAGATTGTTTACCTAAATCGTCATATATGCGATAATACTTACCACCACAATTAGATTTGACACTTTAACTCTTTTTGTTAAGTTGGTTCTCAACTTCAGCTTTATAATTTTTTTGTACACATTCAATGACTGTGACTTTTCACGAATGAGAAATAAATAGTCATATCTATAAAAATCGTCTATAAATGTTATAAAATATTGTTGACTATTACAAGAAACTGTAAAAAATGACCCATAAATGTCTATATGTATAAGTTCTAAGACTTTTAAAGTCATGTTGGTTTCAAATCTCTTTTTATTAGTTTATTTTCTCTTTATATAGATAATACAAACATCAAAATCTGTGAAATCTAAGAGGTCTAAAATTTTGTCAGACAAAAGTCTTTTTATTCTCTGTCTGAAGATATGACCTAGTCTTTTGTGCCATAACATAGCCAAATTTTCACTTCTTAAGTTTCTTTTTATACCTTATGTACTTTATTGCAACTTCCTTATACTTCTTCATTTTCTTTCCATTATCCTTGTACTTGGAGGTTGAGGCCAACTAGAGTAGTCTCTGTCTTATCTTGCTTCAGGATTTCCTCTTCTTGAACATAATGTGAGATGTGGTCATTCACAAACTAAGTCTATTTCTCGTAGTTATAGCTCACCTTAAATTGACTAAACTATGTTGGAAGAGATATCAAAACCAATGGACCTGTAAGTCCTCAGAGAGTTTTAGCTTAAGTGCTCTCAATTTGGAAGTAAGATGAGATATCTTCATGATGTACTCCCTAATACTACATTTGCCTTTGTGCCTCATTGAAATTAGACTTGTCAAGAGCGTATTGATGAGCAAAATTGGCATCGTCGATCCTACCAATACTTTGGTTTTATATTTATAAAACTTTCGCAAATGTACGAATCATTTCATAGAAAATGATAAGTATACTCCCAAGGTCGATCCAAGGAAGGAATATATGTGGTTTTTAATTTATTATTCAAACTTTTAAAAATTAAATTAAATTCTAAACATCATGTCATGATATTTGTGGTTTTGTGTTTTTAATCTAATAACATAAAAATAAACATAGATACAGATTAAATAAAACATATATACAGATTCAATAAACATTTATGTAAATTTTATCTTTTATAATAGTGGAGTATTTATGGATATAATAACTAATTTAATTATGTTTGCTCATATTATTTAGGTTATTAAATATATAAATTGATATTTATTGATTCTCTCTTTTTTATATGAATACCACCTTTGGTGGGGTTATATATTATTTGTTAACTAAACAAATCAATTAACACTTATGGGTGGGGTTGATAACAAATTTAGTTAATTAAATTAATTCATTTTTCTAAGAGATTGAAAATGAACCATTTAAATGTCACATTTGGTAGGGTTAGACAGTTTAAACTTTATTCAAGGTGTTCAAATTAAACCTAAAAATTTAATTATCCGAGTACTAACTTTTAAGTTTTAAAACTACTACCGAAAACATGTTGTCAATACATTTTCAGATAATAATTCTTATAAAAACTTTTGAAATAGAGTTTTACTCTAACTACCGGGAAATTATACCAACAAATAAAAGAGCACTACTCTAAATCAGACCGAATAACTAAACCTTAAAATCTAATTTTCAGATTTAAGTTTGTAATGAAAAATAATATATTTCTCTCTAACATTCTTAATATAAAATCTTGAATAAAAACAAAATCAATTCATTTTAGAGATTTTTACCTATTTAATATTTCACAAGCATAACAGCGTTATTATTATATCATGTTTACAAACAGCCAGCAAAGTTAAATTTAATCACAGACAAATTAAATATAACATATAAGAATAAAACATAAAAAATAACTATAAAGAAAATAAAATCCTTACAGTACTTTAATGTTATTCCTGTTGTTGGAAAACCTCCAAACGAAATTTGCATTTTTATTTATTGAATCAAAAAACAAATAAATTCCAAAAACATAATTGTTTCTTCTCAAAAAGAGAAGAACTCTAAAACTAAGAAATGGAGAGAAAGAAAGAGATAAGAAGATGTTTTTGAGGTGTGTTTTGATATGAAGAGAATGAGGGTATTTATAGGTGAGGAGAGGAAGAAAAATTGGATGGAAAAATGATTAAAAATGGAGGAAATGCGTAGTAGTGAATGATGATGTCATTGTTGACGTTATGGTAGTGTGGGGAGCGGCGGCGGCACAAATGGGCGTAGACGCGTGCGGACTGGAAGCAGATGGGTGCGGGCACATGTGGATTCAACGTGGTTTGGGTAATATGCACGCGTTGGCCAAAGCTACTGGGTGATGTGCGCAGGTTGGCCAGCGCTACTGGGCGACTGCGTGCACAATTTCATCCTTTATGACCCATTTGTCCAATTTTTTCATTTGTTTTTTACTTTTCCTCATTTATTTTATGAATATATTTGTGATGTATTGCCTCCAATATTTTTTTGAGTCTTTAAGTTACTTTTTTAAACGAAAATACCTAAAAAACAATAAAAATATTTGTGATTCCGAAAAGACAGATTTATATAAAAAATATGATAAAATCATATAAATGTATATCTTTTTAATCAATTAATATAAATAAAATCATGATAATTTTAGTATTTTTTGAGCACTCATCACGTACCTATTTCATCATTTTTGTTCTTGACAAACCTCTTTTCAATATCCGTAAGGAGATCCTTAACAGTAGTTATCTTTTCAAATAGTGTGCCCCTTAATGCATCCGGATTAACCTTCTTGATGATCATCATACAGATGCGATTTGATCTCTCTCACCTTTCTTTTTACTTCTTTTCATTAAAATAACTCTTATCTGTAAGTAGTGTAGGAGAATCAACCCTTATCGTAAGGTCTAAATCTATAACTTCAAGACCTATTAATAGATCCTCTTGACATGACTTGAAATTGGTGTCATTTAGTATAGAAATAGAATTGATGTTAACAGTAATATTAGTAGGACTATTCATAACTAATTCTAAAAAACAACAAACAAAAAATATAAGCTCACGTAAATCTCAAAGCCAAAACAATAAATTCAAATAATGGTAAAGCCCATCTCAAAATACCGAGCACTTAATTAATATTTTGTCTTTAGATAACAATATTAACTTGTAAGTGATATCTTTGTATAATAATTGAACACTAAAAATAAGAGCATGTCAAATAATAAATCTTCCTTTGGGTTGAATTATTGTTCACATGCATGAACCAAATAATCATCAAGTATTTATTACCACAAGTGTACATGCAATTTTTTTTAAATATTAATATTTTTTTAGGTCGATCAATATTCACATAAGTTATATGTACACAAAATATTTGTATTCTCAAAAAAATAAATTTTCATGAAAGATGCTACTTTTATAACGTGTTACTTTAATTAATTTATCTCAATATATATATATATATAAGTATATCAATATATAAATTTTAACTTTTATAAAAAAAATATTTTTTTTATCAAAAACAACGACCAATGTCATCAATGTTGATCGATCAATAACAATCAGTTAAAATTATATTGGATTGTGAAATCCATATCCTGACACATAAACTCGAATTCATATCTTCAAGTCCTTAAAATTTTTTCTTTAAATTCATAAAATATTTGTGAGTTTAAAAAAAATTATTTGTAAATTTTTTAAAAATTAATTACTTTTAAACTTTAATCCAATACACTATAATAATCACTTATAAAATCTTAATTATAATTATTTATCATTGATATTCTTTCTAAACTTCAATATATATATATATATATTTGTTAGAAATTATTATTATTTTAATTATACATTAATTAAAATATCAGTTACAACATAATTTTAATTGTAATATTAAATTAAAGAAAGTCTTAATCGTAATATTAAAAGAAAACCTTAGATATAGAGAATAGTTGCTTGGTGAATTAATAATACTATCAAGTATTACTTTTATCTGTTAGAAAACTGCCGCGACCTTTTTATAACTGATGCAGCTGTCGCTGCTTCCTTATTTTTTTCAAATTAAAAAAAAAATCTCGAGAGAGACGAGTATGAATAGTATCAAAAATAGTTTTTTTTATATAAAAATTTATAAAATTTAATATCAAATAATATTAATTATAAATTATTATTGGATTTAAAAACATAATTTTAGAAGACAACGATGATTATTTTCAAATCTAATTATATTAAAATAAAAAAAATTAATTTAAAAACACCAAAAACATTATAGTTGGAAAATAATTTCAATTCTTATGATTCAATATGAAAATACAATGATATTACTTGTTAAAATAAGATAAATTTTAATTAAAATTATCACCTAAAAATAACCTAATAACATTTATATTATATTATTAAAAATCAAAGATAAAATATATTAAAATATATATAAATCTATAGTTATTAATTAATTCTTTCGTTACTAATCATTCTCCATGATATATGATATATATGATATATATGTTTTCTTTAGAGAAACTTTTAATTTTCTCTTTATTCTCTTTCACGATAAAATATCAAATAAGATGAATTTAATGAACATGTAATGTGTAGATCATAATCAATATACATATAATTTATAGTTATATATATTAATCCATTATTAAAATAAAGGATATCTTTAGTTATTTACATATTAAATACTCATTTTTTATTACTTAAATTTTAATATATTATTTTTAAATAGAATTAATTTTATATCACATTTTTCAACTAATAATAAATTATATATAAACTTAATATTAAATTAAATATCCAAAGTAATATTCAAATATTAATTATGTATGTTTTGCCTTCATTGAGTCATTAAGAAACAAAGGTTCCAATATAACAATTTACAATTTTTTTTAATTAAATCAATAGGCCCTAATTTTCCATGCGAGAGAAAGTAGATTCCATTATGTTCAATTAATCACTTTATTTTCATTTATCCACAAATCTACAAAATTCACTACAATTAACCTGTCAAATTTGAGCCACTGTTTCTTTCAATGATATTATGATTAAATTAATAAACTAGATTCAATAAATTTTTTAAAGGTTTTACTTTTAGTTATATATTTATTTTTTATTTTTATTTTCTGTAAATATATGATAAATCAATTAGTAAAAAAAAAATATTATCAACAAAAAGGAAAAATAAAAAAAAAGGCTGCCTCAAATATAATTAGATGTCAATGAAAGAACAAAAAAGTAATGACATTAACGTTTAAATTTTTATGCGCAATAATCATGCAAAATTATAACATGAATAAATTATTATACATAGAGTATTGATTAAGTAATACTTTAATATAAACTAATCATATACATGTTTAGTGTAATCATTTTATTAATAAATATGTTTTAAATAAAAAGTCAAAACTAATTATAATTGAGATTGATGGATAATATTATATATTCACTTACTCCCTTAACAATAAATAACTTTTGGTATGAGCTATGAGCTATTGGATTTCGCTGTTAATCATGCTAACACAATAATAAATTTGTAAAATAATAAAAGTATTCTCTCAATATAAATTACTTAATTATAATTAATAAAAGGTTTAATATATAAGTTCTATTGGTTCTACTTGCTGTTTAAATCTATTTATTTCTAAAGTAAATTTAAATTATTTTTTATTTATATTAATATTAAATTAATAAATAATATTTATTATTTAATTAATAATTTAATTAAAAAAATATGTATTAATATTAAAACTTTAATTATGCATCTAAGTAGATGATAACCATTAAAGCAATTAATTTTATTAATTATAGTGAAAAAATAAAAAAAAATGAACTTAAAATAAAAATAATATAAGTTGTTTCATTTTCTTTATTGATATAAAAATTTAATTATAAATATTAAATGATAGTAAACATATAAACATAAATTTATATATATATATATATATATATAGATATTATAAATATATTAAATTTTAAAATAAATATGTGTTTTAGTAATATATAAATAAGTTTAATTAAGTATCGATTTACAAATTTTATAATTTTAATCAACCTAATATAAATCATTTTTTTAATTAAAAGTAACATATTTAAATTTATGAAAGGTAAAATTTAATTCAATTCAAATTCAATAAAAAATATGTATTTTTTTATCTTATTTTTTAGTACTTTTAAAGTAGAGATCTTTATTGATATTCTTCTGAATCAATATAACTGGTAATTTATTATACAAAGTCAAAAAAGACTTTAGTCATTAAAAAAAAACAGCCCTATGACCCTTGCTAACTGCTAAAATAACAAATTTAATGGTTGGATTTTATGTATTATTAAATTAATTTGTAGATAACATATATATATATATATTAGGCGTGATTTTTTTGCTAGCTCACAATAACATACTACTGTAGCTAATTGATTCAGTGTCACTATACTAGAATGCATGCCCTTTTCAAGTGCTCTACATGCGGTGTAATAAGCACGTCATGCATTGGTCACAAACACAATTAAGGTCTCTATACTTAAAAAAAAAATGATTAATTTATAATAAAAGTTACCTAGAATTACGTAGCTCTTATAAAATAAATACCATGTATACTGCTGAGTGCTGACGGAAGAATAATAAATCAGGTTGTGGATTTTAATTTTGATTATTATTGAATAAAAATGTAATTTTTATAAATGCAAATATTTTATAAAAAGGTAATCTTTTTATTATTCTAGAAGGGGATTCGATTTAAAACAATTCTACAAAAAAAAAATGTCAAATTTTATCAACTATATGAGTACTAAAAGACGACTGATGAATAAAAACTTCTATATTTTAGAAATTTATAGAGATATTAATTTGTACACGTGAAACAATCAAAAACACCTTGAAAAGAAAATGTATATTAAACAGGTTATATATAATTATTATAATTATTTAAAATATGTATATTGATGAAACAAATCACTACTATTATTACCATTGATTGTGATTTTTAGATAGCATTAAATGTTGTGAATAAATATTGTAACTTTAAAAAATAACACATAAAATATGGGTCACTATTTATCATATTTTTAAATTGAAAATAAAAGATATTTTGAAATTAAGAAAAAGAATTAAATTAAAATATATTTTATATGCAAATAAAAATTCAACCTTTAACTCATCCTACAACCTTTAACTCATCGTATGCAAACCATCTAGAGAAAATACACGCAAAAAGATGAATGTAAAAAGATAATTCTATTTAATTTATTTTGCTATGTATAGAATATATATATATATATATATATAATGTGTTGAGTTTAAATCAATTGTATCGTAAACTAATGACTCATTATTTTTCCATTATTTTATTAATCGTATAATTATATTTACATTAATCTTAATTAATTAAATGCTTGCCTCAAACTCATGGTCTAAGCAAAACCTTAATTTTATTTTCATACAAATCATGTAATTTCAGGAAGTTTGATGAGAATATCTACTATATGTACAACAATTATATAGTACCTTACATTCAACTCTTTCTTATAACTTGATCTCTTACAAATTGATAATCGTCTTGATATGTTTAGTTCTTACATATTGCATAGAATTTTTAAGTATGTATTTTGTATTGATGTTGCCACATAGTATGATAGGCATATGGGGTTTTGGTAGCTTTAATTCTTCAATCAAAGACTTAATCTAACATAATTTTGTAACACTTACTAATGACGTGCATCTTGCTCCGTTGAAGAATAATAGACAACCTTATGCTTAATAGATGCCTAAGACACCAGATTACCGCCATAAAACACACAATAACCACTTATACTTTTCTTACCATTTGGGCAGCTTGCCCAATTAGCATCTTTGTATGCCATCAACTCCAAATCCCTCAATTTAGACAACATATTTCCATAATGTAATGTATATTTGAGGTATCTAAATACATGCTTAACTCCTTGACGATAGCTCATAAATTGACATAACTTGATCACACTAAATGTTATTTTCTAGCTAAGTGACTACATGATATTGTAAAACCCTTACCATGCTTCTATACAAGTGAGCTTTTGTATTATCCAACAAGCTATCATCTTGTCTAGATATTACTTTTTCTGACTGCATTGGACTAGCAATAGGCTTTGCATCAAATACATTAGCTTTGGTGAGTAAAGATTGCATATATTTTGCTTGGCACAAATGCAGTCCACTAGTATACCTAGTAACCTCAATACTTAAGAAAAAATGTAAAGGATCAAGATTCTTTAAAGCGAATTGAGCATGCAAGCTTTTGACAAACAAATCAATTTTAGAATAACTATTTCTAGTGACTATTAAGTCATCAACATAATAAAAGTAGTGGCATGGCCATTAGTAAGCAAAAATAAACTTATGTCAGATTTGAGATTCATAAACCCCTTTTACACTAAATAGGTGCTTAACTTGAGAAATCATGGATGATATGTATGTTTAAGGCCATACATGGTCTTCTTCAATTGACACACTTTCCATAGATACAAAAAATCAACAAAACTAATAGGTTGCCTTGAGAAAACTTGCTCTTAAAGCTCTCTATTTAGAAACATGTTATTCACATCAAACTGCCTAATAGACCAATCAAAATACAATGTCACAATGAAAACAATTCTCACAAAAAAAGCCTTAATCATAGGACTATATGTCTCATTATAATCCAATCTCTCAGTTTGAGCATAACCTTGAGCAACCATCTAAGCCTTATATTTATTAAAAGTGTCATTTTACTTAATCTTTGTCTTAACACCCAAAAATTACTAATGATCTTCTCATCAGATGGATGGAAAATCTACTAATTCCTAAGTCTCATTTTTCAATAAAGCATTATATTTAGTTTGCATAGTAAGCTTCCATTTAGGAAGATTTAATGTCTTAGTAACATTATTTGGTTTTTTCAACAATGAGGTAGCATTGGTATGAAAAGCCTTAGGCTTCACAATTCCATTATTGGCTCTTGTACGCACGGTATGCATATTGAAAAGAACTATTACACCAATTGAAAAAATAGGATCACATGGCTTAAAATACATAATAATAGTGATTGGATCATGAACAAGCACAAATATTAGTTCGTTTACAAGAGCAAGAATTATGTTAACAATAGGATAGGGTATGACATGAGGAGTAAAAATGAAAGAAAATCCAATAGATGGATGAAGACCCCCAAAAGAACTAGAAAAAGCCACATCAGATAACATATCAATAAACATTGAAGAATGAGAAGACACATTAGGCTCAGTAGTTCCAAACAATCAAGAAGGAACGTATAACTTAGACATATCTGATACAGAGCTATTAGAAGAAACCACTTGCTAGTGAAGAAAAGTAAAATGAAGACTCAATAAAGACAACATGACGATTGACATAACATTTCTTATAAGCCATATCCATGCATAGATAACCCCTTGATTGGGAGCTTAACCAAGAAAATAATACACTAAAGATCTTGCTTGCATTTTGTTATGTATATATAGAGTCACATCAATGAAACTCTCAAGATCCTTTTTGAATTAACTTACTAATCATCCATCTTCATACTTCGTATAATCAAACACAAATGAAATCTCAGTTTGAGATTTTGTGCTCTAATACTTGAAATTACAAATAAAGAGAGTGAGAAGAGCTTTAATTTGATACTTTAAATGCTAAAAATTGTGAAAATTTATAAAAAATGATTAAAAAAGATTCACGATATCGAACTTGTCTTCTCTATTTCGTGTTACCTCACTTGGTCGAATGGCCTAACTTTTATTTATTTTTATTTTTTAATGGTCGAAAGGCCTTATTCATTTTTTTTAAACATGAAATGGCTACTCGTGGTTAATTGTTCTTTTATTTTTTTTCATTTTTAATAAATAAAACTATTAATTACATTAAAACCTAATAAATTATCAATTTAACTTTAAGTTAAATAACTAATATTATTATATTAATTCTAGATGAAATTTATTCGGTAAGTATTAATTTAAAAATATCAATATTCAGTTATAATTATATAAAAAATTATAATTGAAAGAATAAATATATAAAAAACAATTTATATAATTTAAATTCTAAAAAAATTAAAATGTTATAGATACCATGCAAACTACTGAGAGAAAGAGAGCAGCAAGAAGATGAATGTAAAAAGATAATTCCCATTAATTTATTTTGTTATGCGTAGAGGAGCAAGAAGATGATTGTAAAAACATACATAGGATGTGTTGAATGTAGATCAATTGTAACACATACTGATGACTCATCACTTCTCAATTAGTTTACTAATCACATAATTTATGTTGAGTTCCACATCAACTAGGGATGTCAGCTTAGTGCTAGTTATTAGTATGGTACAACCCTTTTCCTAATAAGCGCGTTTTAAGGGAAAGTTTTGGTTGCCCAGCTTTCAACTTGGTATCAGAGCAAGAAAGGAAAAAACAATTTACTGGTTTCTGAGTAGCAACGCCGCCTAGCGCTGACGTCAATTTTTTTATACAGTGTTGTTAATCTTCTCGCACTGTTCAGTTTGCGCCACCGTTGCAGATCTGTTTGTCCGTTTCAGATCTACCGTACAGCCCGCGTCGTCCAGTCCACGACGTCCAACCCACGTCGTTCAGGCCGTGTCGTCCAATCCTACGCCGTCCAGTCCTGTGTCGTCCAACTTCACCTCCTACATTCTTTGTGAGTCCGCACAGCTCCTGCACTGCTCTGTTCAATTTTTTAATTTTTTTTCAGTTTTTTAAGGTCTGCCCTAATCCAAGCACATCACCCTAATCCATGCCCATCAGCTCATCAGCTCATCAGCCCAAACCTTTAGACAACCCACTTATCAACCCAATCCACACCCCAACCCTGCAAAAAAAAATTCAAAATCTTTATTCCGCTGCACAATATATTTTTTATTATTATTTCAATGGAAGATTCAAGACAACATCAAGTTTCCATATTTCATGAAGTTCCAAATTTTGAAGTTTCTGTTAAGAGTTCAAAAATTGGTTCTTTCGGGGGTACTAAACTTAATAGTACAAATTTTTTATCATGGAAAAAAGTTATGTCTATTTATCTTCCTGGGATGCATAAGATGGGACATGTATCTGGATCAATCAGGGCTCCTAGTCAAGATGATATAGAAGCCTATACTAGGTGGGAAGATGATGATGGCTTTGTCATGTCAATTCAATTTAGAGCCATCATCATCAGCCCATCAATTCAATTCAATTCCGCTGCACAAATGGTGGAGGAATGTGAAATTGCTGAGGCCATATGGAATACCTTAAGCAATCTTTATACAAATGAGTCTGACTTTATTCAAGTTCATGAACTCATGTGCAAAGCTGCTGGCATGCAGGAAAATGGGCAACCAATATCTCTTTTTTTTTCCAAGCTGAAAAATGTATGGGCTTAAAAATCCAGAAGACCTTTTGTGGTACCAGAAGAAGAATGAGCTTGAACGAGTACATGCCTTTTTAAGAGGCCTTGATACTAAACATAATAGTGCTAAAGGCGAATTGCTTCAAATGTCAGACCCTCCGAGCTTGACTACCACCTTTACATACATCCGTAAAGACGAATCTCAGCAAGAGAGTTTTCATCAGGCACATGTTGAGGTATCAAGCCTAGCCATTCAAGCCAAATCAAAGGCATCTTTCCTCTAGCAGCAAAATTCAATTCCACTTCATCAATAGGGACCTCCACCAGGTTTTACCAATCGCTCTCATTCTCACTGCTCTTATTGCAATGAACACGGGCATCTTCGTGAGAATTGTTGGAAACTGTATCCACACTTGAAACCAAAAGCAGACTATTATGGAGCAAAACGACAACATTATCATTCTAAAGCAAAAGAAGCTGTAGTACAAATTGTCCAAGAACCAGACTTCTATAGACAGAATCATCCTATGGAATGTGGAGGTATCCCTACAGCTTCAATAGCTGGTCGTGGTAAGATTGGTATGACCTTAAATGTTTCTCACTCTGTTGGGTCTAATACTTGGATTATTGATTCTGGTGCATCTGATCATCTGATCATATGACTTATGATAAATCTTATTTTAATGAGTTATCTCCCCCACCAGTGTCTTATGTTACGAATGCTAATGGTGAGGCCTTTCCTATCTTAGGAAAGGGGTCAGTTTATATCACTCCATCTTTACAACTTCATAATGTTTTATATGTACCTGACTTATCTCATCACTTAATATCTGTCCCACAGTTGAATATTGAGTCTAAATGTTCTGTAACCTTTTATCATATGTATGTGATTTTTCAGGATCTTCTTACTAGGGAAATAATTGGTCGAGGGTATCTGAGGGGAAGATTGTTCTGTTTGGATAAGAACTACGCAGGGGAGAAACCAAGAGCACGGGTACGCACTGCATTGACCTCTGGTTCCGATAAGCTAAGTGAAATTTGGTTATGGCATCGCCGCTTAGGGCATCCATCTTTTAGTCTTATGAAAAAATCTATGCCCACTTTATTTATTAGTGTTAGTGAGACTGTTCTACATTATGAGACTTGTGTTTTGGCCAAGAGTCATCGTATTACTTATTCTCCTAGTATTTCTAATAAAAGTACTATTCCTTTTGAATTAATTTATTCTGATGTTTGGGGACCATCTAAAGTGCCCACTATATCGGGTATGAGATATTTTATTTCGTTTATCGATGACTGCACAAGGTTATCATGAATTTCTCTTCTTAGAACAAAAGATGAATTTTTTTCATTTTTTCAAACTTTTCATACCTTCATTCAAACACAATACAATGGCATCATTCGGATCCTCCGTTCTGACAATGGGGGGGAATATGTTAATCATGTTTTTCAAGACTTTTTCAAAACACATGGGATTATTCACCAAACTACTTGTCCGCAAACACCGGAATAAAATGGAGTGTCTGAAATAAAAAATTGTCATTTACTTGATATGGCTCGTGCACTATTATTTAGTGCTTATATGCCAAAATATCTTTGGGATGATGCTGTACAGGCTTCTACCTATCTCATCAATCGTCTCTCGTCTAATGTCCTTAACGGGAAAATCCCATTCTAGATTCTCGCATCTTACGTCTCCTTATCATCCTTCCATAATCTTCCTACTCGTGTATTTGGTTGTGTTACTTTTATGCATGTTCCTAAAAATCAACGGTCTAAATTAGATGCCCGGGCAATTAAATATGTGTTTGTTGGTTATGGAATTTATCAGAAAGGGTACAAGTGCTTCCATCCACCGACGAGAAAGTCTTATGTCACTATGGATGTTACCTTCTTTGAGGACATGAGTTATTTTTCATCACCTGATACTGCTCGTCAGGGGGAGAATACATATTTTGAAGAACTGTATCATGGTGAGGGGGAGGCATTAGGAGAATCACCAACTAATGTTTCAATGAGACAAGATGAGACTCATAATCCATTGAATCCAGTCATTGCAGAAGCATATGCTCCAAGTATTCAAGCACCAAATTCACTTACAACAAATGAAGTTGAAGACACAACTATACCGTCAGGCATTACTCCTACCCCTGATCAACAACTCCCTGATACTGAAGGTCACTCATCTGAGGTATGTACACCCACTGATACTAATAGCATTGAGTCTAATGTTGGACAATATGTGTTACCAAATAGGTCTACTCGAGGTCAACCAGCCAAAAGGTATGGACCAAATATTCATGCAAAATCAAAATACCTAGTAGCCAATTACATGTCCACTAAAATATTATCTAAGTCATATAAATCATTTATGAATCAAATATCTAGTGTATCAATACCTAACAAAGTGCAGGATGCATTAGGAGATCCAATATGGAGAAAAGTAATGGCAGAAGAGATGTATGCGTTAAAGAAGAACGATATTTGGCAACTTGTGCCACCACCACAAGGAAAAATGCAGTTGGTTGTCGATGGGTGTTTATTGTAAAACATAATGGTGATGGATCCGTAAATCGGTATAAAGCTTGTCTTGTAGCAAAAGGGTTTACTCAAACGTATGGTGTAGACTACGATGAGACTTTTGCTCATATTGCCAAAATGAACACTATTTGGGTTTTGCTCTCACTTGCCGCTAACCTAAACTGGCCACTTCGGCAGTTTGATGTCAAGAATGCGTTTCTTCATGGAGAATTAGCCAATGAGGTGTACATGAGTCTTCCACCTGGGTATGTAGTTAATTCTCATGGTAATTTTGTATGCAAATTGAGGAAGTCTTTGTATGGTCTCAAGCAATCCCCTCGAGCCTGGTTTGGAAGCTTTTCACAGTTCATGCAAAAGGTCGGTTACAGATAGAGTAATTTAGACCACACTCTATTTCTCAAACATCAACGAGGGAAGGTAACATCCCTAATCGTTTATGTTAATGATATGGTAATCACTGGTGATGATACTATTGAGATGGATAAATCACAAAGACAACTAGCCTCTAAATTCGAGATGAAGGACTTAGGTAAAATAAAGTACTTCTTAGGAATTGAGGTAGACAGGGGAAGAGAAGGAATATATCTGTGTCAGAGGAAGTACATTATTGATATGCTAACAAAGATAGGTATGTTGGATTGCAAACTTATTGACACTTCTATTGAGCAAAACCATTGTTTAGCAGAGTATCCAGATCAGATACCAACTAATCGAGCTCGCTATCAGAGATTGGTTGGGCGTTTGATTTACTTAGCTCATACTAGACCAGATGTTGCATATGTAGTAAGTGTGGTGAGTCAGTTCATACATAATCCAAGTGAGAACCATATGAACGTTGTTTTGAGAATTTTAAGGTATTTGAAATCGACTCCAGGAAGGGGAGTAATGTTCTCTAAACACAACAATCCTCTTGAAGTATGTGGCTTCACAGATGCAGATTGGGTAGGAAGTATTATAGATAGAAAGTCAACATCGGGTTATTTCACCTTTGTGGGAGGAAATTTGGTTACACAGAAAAGTAAGAAGCAGAAAGTGGTGGCACGAACTAGTGTTGAGGCCGAGTATAAAGGTATGGCTCATGGGGTTTGTGAATTACTGTGGATAAGAACTTTGTTATTGGATTTGGGTTTTGAACTCAAAAATACTACGTAGATGTATTGTGACAATCGGGCAGCCATTGATATATCACATCATTAGTCTCTAAGCATGTAGAGGTTGATCGTAACTTTATAAAAGAGAAGTTAGATGCCAAGCTTATTAGTTTTCCTTTTGTTCCCAAAGAAGAGCAACTTGCAGATATGCTTACCAAGGGAGTTTCCAAGAAGGCATTATACGGTTCACTAAGCAAGTTGGGTATGATCCATATCTATGCGCCAACTTGAGGGGGAGTGTCAATAAATCATTAATGGTATATTAGTTGTATGTAACTAATATACTTTTCCTAAAAAGCATATTTTTATTTCTTGTATTTATACATGTATTAGTATTCATTTTAATTGTGATTGTAAATACATTCAGTATATTCAACTTGGTATCAAAGTAGGTCCCTAGGGTCAATTGATGAGTCCCCTCTCGCACACTGACACTCGGGTCTGGTAGAGCTGTGTTCTCCCATCCGATGTGAGGTGGGGTGTTGAGTCCCACATCGACCAAGGATGTCAGCCTAGTGCTGGTTATTAGTCTAGTACAACCACTTTCCTGATAAGCGCGTTTTGAGGGAAAGCTTTGGTTGCCTAACTTTCAACTATTTCATTCATATTAATTTTAATTAACCAAATACTCATATTTACCATTAACACCCAACTTTAACTTTCTCATTAAAGACCACACACCATCCTTCACCATTAAGCCCCAACTTCAATTCCATTAATTTTCTATTTCAAAATCACATCATTGCCTTCTTCAGTGTCCTTATCTCTTCCATTTTCAAAGGAAAAAAGAAAGCAATACAAAGTGGTTGAAATTCTTAACAAAGTACATCCTAAACTTCTACTAATCCAAGTTGGGCTTTGTACTAGTCCTATACTTATTTACAAAATAGTATTTATGTTTTATTCGTATTTTTTAAAAATATTTGATTCTTATTATTTTTTAAAAATAATTATTGTACATGATAAAATTATATT
This sequence comes from Hippophae rhamnoides, assembly GCA_033030585.1. NCBI lineage: Eukaryota > Viridiplantae > Streptophyta > Magnoliopsida > Rosales > Elaeagnaceae > Hippophae > Hippophae rhamnoides. The sequence continues at coordinate 63,093,252 of CM065427.1, read as the reverse complement.
TATGGACTATATAAAGTCACATAACATACACATGATTATTTTTAAGGGAATAAGATATCATTTAATCTTCCACTTTTCGAAGAAAAAAAGAGTAAATTATTTCTATCATTTTTTATTACTAAAAACATGTTTCTTCAATTTTTTTGTGTTTATTCTTTTTTTTTATTTTCTACGTTGTTATTTGATTTTTATAATTAGTCGTGCAATACAAATTTTTAAAAATTAAATATCTTCAATATAATAACGATCATAAGAAAAATACAAGAAAAAATAAAAAAGGAAGAAAAAATTAATAAAAATCTATAAAAATAAAGCTTTTAACTAAAAACATTGATAATAGTTTTTTCCAAAAAAATAGGCAGATAAAATGATATCATATATCTCTTAAAAACAACCTTAGTGCATGGTATAAGACCATAAATAGTTCATAAATATAATTTTATCATGATAAATTTATTAAACAATAGAATTAAAATATTACCAAAATTACATATAAAATTTAAGTAAACTTTTTACTATAGCTAGAAAAACCCATGATATTTGTCTATTAAGATTATTGCCGTAAATTATTTCAATTTTTTTTTAACATCAATAAGAATTATATAATAAAATCAATATAAAACAAAAATTATTTTAAAGACATTTATATTTTTTTTCTTTAATTTTAAATAAACTTTTAAAAACAATAACAATTATTATTTTACAATATACTATTATATACTTATTAAAGTTAATCACCAACCTAAAACTAATTTTATTATATTTACTATTCTTAAGTTAAAAAATAATTTAATTATTAATTTTCAAATATATGCACAAGGATTTCATTTTACGTAAATAGTGCACCTAAAGTCCTAGCGTATTATCTAAATATAATTTATGAAATCTAAGTCTTATGTGTTTAAAAATAACTAAAGTATTTTGGTTAAGATTATGGAAATATATCTATATTTATATTATATATAAAGTTTAAATTTTTATTAAAAAATATAAGTTTAATTATACTTAAAATATTTGGACAAAAATATCTTTATATTGTACTTTAAATTATTTTTATATTTTTTAAAAATTAACTAAGCACTTTAAGTAAAAATATCTAGTAATTATATATATAGACTAAATCCTTTGACAAACCTGCTTTCACAAATAATCCCAGATATTTGGGAAAAAAATTTAATTTATATATATATATATATTTATTTATTAAAAAAATATAATCACATGTTAAAATGATTTTAAAATTTAGTCAATTTATTTATGCATTACATCACATAAATATTAATTTTATTGTATAAACTAAACAAAAAATTAAAATATAACAATTTAGTTGCAAATCATGTGTTCTTATATAAAGAATTTCATTTATATCTATTATCTATTTAAAAATGAGAGTTGATATTTATTATAAGAATAAATACAGGTTACATATATGCATAATTCATTTATTTTAAAAAATTAAACATAAGATCGTACAAAAATATACATTAACTCATCTAATCAGGATATTCTCATTTAGTAAATTAGTATGACACATATAAATTTAATAAATCAATTTTTTTTGTTAAAAGACACGTATGTAAAGTAAAAGGAACAAATGATTCCAAATTTATAAATAAAATGAATATTTCCATACTTTACTCTTTTTAGTATCAAAATAATGATGTATACATTTTAATTTATGTAACTATTTTTATTTATTTAAAATGATTATATATATATATTTATATATTAAAACTTATTAAAAAAATTATAATCATGCGTTAAAACGCTTTTAAAATTCAATCAATTTATTCATTAAGGTTTATCATATTGTTAACGTATATATAATAATATATTAATATATATATTAATATATATTAATATATATAAATCTGCTAATGTATATCTCTTTATTTTTGACATATATAAATTTAATTATTTTAGACATATCTAGTTTACTTGTAACTCATATATAAAGGCACCATGTATATTTATTTATTGACAGAATATAATACAATCATTAAGTATTTCTAACACATATAATTTGAAGGCATTGATGCTTTTGATCCATGAGTTTCACAATAATAAATCTTAAATTAAAATTTTAATTTGTTATTATATCACATAAATATTAAATTTATTTTATAAATTAAACAAAAAAAATTAAAAAAATATAACAATTTATGTTCAAATCATTTTATTTTATATAAAGAGTTTCATTTCTATCTATTATTTATAGAGTTGTTCTCCACTTTTTTATTCATTAATTTATTTGATATTTTTTTATTATTTGTTTTAAATATAAAATAAAGGGTAATATAATAATTAAATAAAGAAAATAAAGTATTTTTTTTCTTATATGTGAATAAGTTGTTATATATGCTGAGTGTTAGTTATTGATTAAATATAAAATTAAAAAGAATTGTTAAGTTATAAAAAATAATTATTATATTTTTAATCCTAACAAAGTATATTACACAAATTTTTTAATACTCGGACATAAAACTATAATAAAATTAAAGTTATTCGGTATATTTGAATTATAATAAATATATTATATGTGATATCAATTACAAATATACGATAACTCATATATAAAAACAATAAATACAAGTAACATGTATGAATAAATCATTTAATATATATAAATAAGATATTATTATTTAGCATGTTATACAATACAAACAAATTTAATGAGTCATTTCTTTTTGTTAAAAGTAGAAGAATTAAAAGTTTACAAATTCATAAATAAATGAAATATTTTGACATTTTACTCTTTTTAATATAAAAATAATGATATATTAATTTTAATTTATGCAAATGCTTTCATTTATTTGTAGTCGTTTCGGTTCAAGTAAAAATAAAATATAGAGATTATATATATATATATTAAAACTTATTAGTAAAAATATAATGTTAAAAGGCTTTTAAAAGTCATTCAGGTTTATCATATGTTGATGAGTTTCACAATAATGAATCTTAAATTAAAATTTTAATTTGTTATTACGCCACATAAATATTAAATTTATTATACAATTAAACAAAAAAATTGAAAAAAGTATAACAATTTATGTGCAAATGACGTGACTTTATACAAATTGTTTCATTATTTGTTTGAAGTGTAAAATAAACTAAAATAAAGAAAACGAAACACTAACATATTTTTGTTATATATAAATAAGTTATTACAGGTGATATTGATTAAATATAAAATTAAAAATAAAAAATTATAAAATAATTGTAAGAATAATTAATAATAATTGGTTAATTAAATTGTAACATATAACTTGATATATTCATTAAGTTATAAAAAAATAATTATTTTTTTATTTACTTCTTATAAAATATTACTTAATTTTTTAATACTTAAACGTAAAAACCATATTAAAATTAAAGTTCATTAAGTATATTTAAATTACAATGAATATATTATATATAATATTTATTATATAATATATAATGACACATATATAATCCATTTAATAAATATATAATGATTTATGTTTTTATTATTTTTGTGTACCCTTTATTCTCATCTTAATCTTGATGTAATTCTTGTCAAGGACATAAAATCAATCTAAACCTGTAGAAGATTTAGATTTATAGTCGCATAAGAGTTTGAGTTATACTAGAAAAGGTAAAAGAAGCACATGTTTTTTATTTTTGGTTAATAAATTTTATAATAATAAATTCAAAATTTTATTGTCCTCAATCAATTTATTTTTAAAATTAATTTAAAAATTAAAATTTAATTTAATTTAATTTATTATTATACCACGTCACTTTTAAATATCTAATATAATTTAAATTTTAAAAACTCAATTGATATTTATTATGATAAAAAAATTGCTATCTTTGTTAGTAAAAAATATTAAAAAATTAATTTGTAATTTTTGAAAATAATAATAATAATATTATTATTATATTATGATAATAATTCAAATTTTTATTTTACTTATATTATTAAGAGAAATTTTACATATTATATAATATATATTGTATGTTTTAATTTATCTTGTTTGATATTAATTTAATTGTGATTTATTTAGTTATCTAGTGGTAAAACTTATCACTTTATTTTTTTAAATAAAATTTTTAAATCACATAAAATTAAAATTTAGTATAAAAAAATATTTCATTATAATTTCTTATAGTATTTTTTTATTTTATAAAAATAAATATCAATGATAAATGCTTTATTTTATATAAGATTATCTTATATTATTATTAAATTAAAAAATTTATATATTTTTATTAAAATTCAATTCTAAATAATTTTTATTTTAAAATAAATTATATATTTTATAAATAATGATGGATCTTATTAATGAAAAAATTTATGTTTAAAATCTTAAAAGGTAATAGTAAAAGTTGTATACTTCTTATTAAAATGATATTTAATTCATGTATTTTTTTTAACATTTTGTCTCTATTATTGTGAAAAATTGACTACAATAATAAATAATTAGTTTTTTATTTCTATTTTATTTTTCTATAATTAGTTAAATTATAATTTATTTAAGTTACAATAATTTTTATTTAACATAATTGAAAAATAAAAAATTTATATTTATCTTTATAAAATTATTTTTTTAATAATAAAACTAAATTCTTGAAAAACAAAATACTATCTAAATTTTATTTTTATAATAAGTAAATAATTATAACATATTTTTTTTTCTAAAATATAAAGAAAAGAAAAACAAAATTAGAATTACACTGAATTTCACAAGAACGAACCGGATTACCGGACCTATCAATTCAAATTTGCTCGCCCACCCAACTCTAAAAATAAACTCTCTCTCTCTCTCTCTCTCTCTCTCTCTCTCTCTCGGATTTTCTTTTACTTTTTCACCTCCGTCGTCGTTGTCTTCTTTGTATTTTTGCAGAGCATTACGACGGAGAAGTTAGCAGAGCTTCAGAGGGCTTGAATACTCCTCATTTCATTTTGGCTATTCAAATTAAATTTAGTTTACCAAAAAGTCCTTGTCTTTTCTAACAAATGTCCGGTCTAACACCTTTAGATAAGCAAGAAGAAGAAAACATCCACCATAGAGCGTGAGCCATGATGGTTAGAAAGTACGGTCGTCGCAACAGAGGTATTATTCCCAGAAATTATTCAGATCCGTTAAACGACGACGTTCTCGTCGACCCTTTCGACGACTCTTTGCCCCAAGAAAGTTCCCAAGAGCCTCTATACGGCGTCGCTTTCTCGTCTCAAGACTCCTCTTCCCACTGGTCCGCCTTCGAATCGGACCCTTTCAATTTCGATTCGCATAAGGACTCGTTTCTGGGTCTGCCTCCTAGAGCCCCTCTGGACGATTTAGGGAACGGTGCCGTTAGGAAGTCAAAGAAGGCAAGAATTACGAAGGTGCCCAATAATAACCATAGGTTGTCAATTCCTGTAACTTCGACTTTGATGGAAACTCAGGAGTTTGGGGAGATGATGGAGCACGTGGACGAGGTGAATTTTGCTTTAGATGGTCTGAGGAAGAGCCAGCCTGTCCGGATCAGAAGGGCCAGCTTGTTGTCTTTGTTGTCTGTGTGTTCTACTGCCCAGCAGAGACGGCTTTTGCAGGCTCAAGGGTAGGTTAATTCAAATTGAATTGCTGATGAATTTTAAATTTGAAGTTTGATTTTGGACATTTGGGTATTGAATTCGTGAGGATTTTCTCGGTGGTTATGAATCTTTCTAAATATTATTCAACGGTGTTCTGGTAGTTCTGGATTGGCCTAGTGTTTTGAAGAAGTTTGAGGAGTTCTTGATGGATCTTGAATTCAAAATATATTTTTTAGAGCCGTAATTGATATAAGAATTTAAAAACACGAACATTGGCAATATCATTTTTTTGGTTATGAAAGTTTGTTTCGTCCAAAAATGTATATCCGGTATTGTTGTTGTCTTCATTGATGAACCTCTATTTTTTTGGGAAAAAAGTTATTGCTATGCACTAATGTGTAGGGTCCATAATTGTTTGAGCATTGGCTTGCATTTGAGTTTATGTTGTTTTAAATTGACTTTCAAATCTGTTTTGTTAACTGGAATTTTGCGTTCACTAGAATTGGTGAATAGGAACTTTTGAAATTCAGAGTGCCTGCTTTTTCCTGAAGGGTTTTATTGCAAGGATCTTTGTCATTACCATAGTTGAAAGGAATGTCTATAAGCTCTCTTAGATCTCATGATTCTTAACTACTTTGTTCTCAGGATGGCAAAGACAATGCTTGATGCTATCTTGGGTCTTAACTTTGATGATCTTCCCAGCAATTTGGCTTCTGCTGCTCTATTTTATGTTTTAACCAGAGATGTAAGTCCTGGAGCATTTGCTTACAATTCTAGAAATTTGTGTAGAATGGACGATGAAGTTATCACATTTCAACTTGCTCTAATATTGGATGAGATGCATTTCTTCCTTGTCATGAGCATTTGACTAAATTGATTAAATTGCATTTTTTGAACTAATCACATCATTCGAAGTTGAACTTGCTGCTAATACTTGCACTAGCACATCAATAGGAGAATTCCATCTATTCACATATAAGTGATTTAACCATATCTGAAATGGGATATATGATTGTATGCATGAAGGAGAAACATATTGCACAGATAAGATCTGCAATATCCTTTTTTGTTTTGATATTTAAAAATCTTCCCTACAATCCTTAATATATAAACAGTTTCTTTTACTTATTTGCTAGCAGGTATAACTCAATTTAAAATAATGTATCCTAGGAAGGTATGATTAGAACTTAGCATGATAAAATACTAATATAATATATTTGTCAAAATGAACAGACACGTTGATATTCTTCTCTCCCTAATCTTTTTATCCCCTTAGATGTAAAAAAGAAAAGAAAAAAGATGAGGTGTCACAGAAGTCCCTTAGATTAGTTGTGCTTTTACCATTGTTAATTACTTGTGTTTGAATTGCGTTTAATCACTTGATAGAAAAATAATATTATTTTAATAAAAAAATCATTAAAATAATATAATTTATTTGTAATTGATCATTTTTACAAAATTAAGGGACTAAATGAAATCGTTTCTAATGTATCGCAGGAAGGTATGATTAGAACTTAGCATGATAAAATACTAATATTATATGGTTGTCAAAATGAATAGCAGGTATAACTCAATTTAAAATAATGTATCCTAGGAAGGTATGATTAGAACTTAGCATGATAAAATACTAATATAATATATTTGTCAAAATGAACAGACACGTTGATATTCTTTTCTCCCTAATCTTTTTATCCCCTGAGATGTAAAAAAAGAAAAGAAAAAAAATGAGGTGTCACAAAAGTCCCTTAGATAAGTTGTGCTTTTACCTTTGTTAAATAATCGCGTTTAATCACTTGAGAGAAAAATAATAATATTTTAATAAAAAAATTATTAAAATAATATAATTTATTTGTAATTGGATCTTTTTATAAAATTAAGGGACTAAATGACACCATTTCTAATTTAAGTGACCAAACGGCATAAATGATATAATCTAAGAGATTTTTGTGGCATTTTTCTCAAAAAAAAAAAATCATCAATTCTTAGATTTTTCGAATGAAGTGTCAATTCACATTTGTGTTTGAATTTGACCGACTGTTAATTTGCAAGCTAAATGACAATTGAGTCAGCAATATGGAGTTTGGACTTGTAACATGATGAAGACTGAGGAGTTGCTTTTGAAGTCAGCAATATATTTTAGTACCTTTGGGTCATATTTGGTTGGAGATAATGGAATGAAATTTCTGGTATTCCTTTTCTTGGTTTGGCCTTTAACATGGAGGGAAAGGGAATTATTTCCACCGAGTGGATGAAACTCTTTTGTCTTTTCATTCATTTTCCAATTTCTAGTTGTATATATTATTTACTCATTGTATCATCCATTTTTTCTCTCTCATTTTTCTTTATTTGAAACACAAATTCTTTTTCCAATTTTACCAAGTTTTAAACATGGCCACTATTTCTTTCTACAGTTTTTTCCTAATTTAAAACATAATAAAAAAATTATACGTGGTTTAGTACTTCATTTGGATCTCAACAATTATTTTATTTTTTCAAAATCCTTATTTTAATAGGGCTGTAGATTTTGTTGCATTCTATTCAATTTCAGTCCTAAATAGAATATTAAAATTATAGTTATTTTCCCATTCCATTGTTCAAAGCAGACATGGAATGATTTGGTAGTTTTTATTAATCCAATTACATTGATATTAATATTAGCATTCACATTTCACATTATTGTCCACTATGCCAACTAAATATGAGTATATGACCTTGAGGTAATAATCCTCGTAGTCATGCTAGTTCTATCTTTGTGATGACTTGGATGTGTTGTAAATTCTGTATTTATTTGATATTACCTTATTTGTAAAAACTTACAATCATCATCCTGTAGTTAGTGTGTCACATTACCCATTTGAGATTTTCTTTGGCTATACAATTCTGATATCCTGATATTCTCTCCCTATCGTTTGTGGATATGTGAATTCTCCTTCAATTTGTTATTGTACCTGTATTGATGATGCTGTATATCCAATCTTATGATTCCATATTGTTCATTTATTTGGCAAACATAATTCCTTCATGCTGTGTGAATCTTCTATTTTTCACAACAATAGTCCTGAAGGGTCTACTTTTATGTCAGGGTCAAGATGATCTCCTTTTCGAATCACCCAGCTGCATCCATTTTCTAATTAGGTTGTTGAAACCAATTCTCTCTACTACCACAGAAGACAAGTTACCAAAAATAGGTTCCAAGTTACTGGCAATACGCACTGGTGCAGACATCTTTCATAACAGTTCAAGAAAATTAGATTCCAGCTCTGATGAAATTTTTTCAAAAGTTCGTGGAGTTCTTGTAAGTTGCAAGGAAATTAAATCAAGCTATGATAATGCTGGTGGAATGGAAAAGCTAGAGTTATGCCCTAAATGGATTGCTTTACTCACTATAGAAAAAGCTTGTTTTTCTGCTATTTCTCTCGAAGGTCCGAATTCTGCATTAGTACATCACTAATTAAGGACTTCTAGCATTATCAGATCTTTATTTCTATCAAAAATCTATCCATGAAAGAAGTAGTTCTTTTGTAGATCTAAATTTAATGGTGCAAACACTTTTACAGTTAGCATTATATATGCTGAATTTATGAAGCATGAAAATTTCTCTTTATTGATACAAAGATAATTTATAGAACAATTCTTATATAAGTATTGCACTCTAGACACTCTTTCACTCTTTCTTCACGCACAACTCCCAAAGCCATCACAACACTCTCGCTTCACACATTCACTACACTCCCTCATGTATGGTTTCTAAGTGAGACTCCCTCACTTATTTTTACCATACTCATGCCACCCCTTGTGTGGCTCTCACTATATCTTCACACACTTCTCACTTACAAGACCCCTATGTTATATATATGGTAGAGCAAAGTTGGATTGGTTAGCTGTCTATAAGTTTCTAGATCTTTTTCCTATAATGTGGCACTTGATTATATTTAGATAACTTTAGCTAGATAATTCCTAAGAGCTTTCTAGCTGAATTTATTAGAGAAAATCAATAGAAGATTCTATTAAGGTGAAGAGAGTCGGTGATGATATCTTAACAGTGTATGTAGTCCAAACTTCAAAATACAGTGATAGTAAACGTAGAACTTGTGAACTACTATTTAATATTCCTAGTTTTATGTTTCTAGTTTTGTTCACATTGTTGAGAGAAGCATTATCTATGGATGAAATTATGAGCATTCATGTCGAAGTAACTATGTCATTTTTGTCAACTTATGTCCACGTATATCCATGTTTATGCATAGAGTTATGCATGTGGGTGTAGATTCTTTTACATAAATGGATTTTTGTGTGAATATTCCTTTAAACCTGTTTTTGACTGCATTGCTTTCTTTTTCCAATTATGTTTCTTCAGATACCTCTGGTACAATAAGGAAAGCTGGGGGCAACTTCAAAGAAAAATTGCGAGAGATTGGAGGCCTTGATGCTGTATTTGAGGTTGCCATCAACTGTCATTCAAAAATGGAGGTGTGAATTTGTATGTTAGTATGATCTAATAATCTGTATCTCTAGAGGAGATGCCAATGGCTCAAACAAACTAAAGAAGTTGATCTACTCCATCTTAGCCAAAATTGTCACATATGACTTTAATTACAGAAAGTAGAAATTTTAATTGTAACTGGGGTAGAATAATATCGATGATGTCGTGGAAGAATTTTTCCTGTCTTCCTAGTGTCTTTTGTGTCAAGCCAAACATAAACATTTTATTTTGAGAAATTGTCCTTCATATTTAATGTTTTTTTCTTATATACCCACCTTTTACCCATATGTATACTCTAGGTATAAAACTGGACAGCTGAGTACAAATTGACCATATGTGGAGAAAATAGGAATATTAGAAGAAAGTTGGTAGATGTGTGACATGTCAATCGCATTTTTATTTTCATTATATAGTGAGTGATACCGGGAAGGAGCAGCATATGTCTATTGGATGGTCATGATATAGATAATTATATTATACATATATACTTGTAGTTTTTAAAATTTGGTTGGAGCCAACATGGTTTTAAAATTGTTTAAACACACTTACAATTGCTTACGCATTATGAACTATATGCATCTTATATTATAAGCTGGTACCAAGTAGGCAAGTACTGCAATTGTTTTGTGCTTTAAAATTTATTGTTTTTAATCTTACCTAGGAAGATTGTTTCTTCAAATGTTAATATTCATTTGCAGTGTTGGCTGGAAGGTAGGCCAACTTCAGATTCAAAAGTCAGTATGGACATGCAGAGTCTAGCTTTGCTTTTGAGATGCTTGAAGATCATGGAAAATGCCACGTTCCTGAGCAATGATAATCAGGTTTTTTTTTTTCATTCATCATCTTTCTTGTGTAAATCTTGATAATTCTTTCTGAATTTAAGAAGTTAATCGAATGCAAGCAAATTAACTGCCATATTTACCCTCTTCTAACAGTGCCATTTGCTTGGAATGAAAGGAAAATTACCTTCTGGAACACACATATCTTTTGTAGAACTCGTCATAAGTGTCATTAAGATACTCTCAGGTAGCTAAAGGTGTCAAATGCTTCTATTTTTTTAGTTTTGGTTTGTTGTCCAACAATTTATGGCATTAGATTTTTCTTGGTATGCAATTTAACAATTTATCTTGTTTTTTCAGCTCTTTATTTGCTCAAAAATTTGTCTGCTGCCTCCAATAATGATAAGTCTTGCAATCTTTCCGGTGGATCTAATCATGCTTCTGAGTTGTCTTTGAGTGAAGATTGCAAAGGTACCTGATTGCCAGCTGCTGCTGCTCTGTTTTATGCTATTGCTCCCCTTTGGGCTTCAGATTAGACGAATAATGAGTGTTGCTAGTTCATCATGATTGTCATTTAGGATTTTTAAATGTTTTTTTCTACTTGAATGGGCAGGGGATAACAATGAGTGCTCATTCATTAGTTCTAAGAAATGTTCCAGCTCAGAGAAGAGATCCTCTGATAAAAGCTTCGGTGTACGTCTGAGCAACCAATTGTGTTCCACTGCACAGTTGGCCTATTATATATCTAGTTCTGAACCCAGCACTTCGATGACTGATACTTGTTCTTTGAAGACAATACTTGATTCGTCCACATCTGGTTCTTGTAGTGGGGCATCACGGAGTTTAAGTGGTGGAACACATACGCTGAATAATGGTTATAGTAAGAATGCGGATTTTGTTCAGGATTTCCAACTGCGAAATCAAGAGGTGAAACCTGAGTGTTTAGAGGAGAACCTTGATCCTTTTGCATTTGATGAAGATGATTATGAACTCTCCAAGTGGGATGTACTGTCAGGAAAGCAAACTTTACCTAGGGTTCAAAAACGTGCAATGACGAGTAGAGATATTGATGATGGTTGTCAGTCTTTGATGACGATGAGCCAACAAGACTCGAGTAATGTCGAAAATGACCAGCAGAAAGTAGCTTCCTGTTCTACTAATGAAGGCTCCAGTCTCTTATCTGATTGCCTCCTTACTGCTGTTAAGGTTGTGTTGATTTTGTTTTGTTATGTTCTTTCTCTTTTGCGCCCCCCCCCCCCCCCCCCCGATGGTTACATCTTTTCTGATATATGCCAGTTACATGTTACAAGATTGAGAACATTTCAAATTTCTTAACAAGAATATTATGTTGGCAGGTTCTAATGAACTTAACTAATGACAACCCTGTTGGTTGTCTGCAAATTGCTGCATTTGGAGGGCTGGAGACTATGTCTTCCTTGATTGCTGGCCATTTTCCTTTTTTCACTTCATCTCTCTCTAATGAAATAAAAGGGAATACTGTATATGAAATCGTCCATCAGAGTGATAGACCTTTAACTGACCAGGAGCTTGACTTTCTTGTTGCTATATTGGGCCTACTTGTGAACTTGGTAGAGAAGGATGGTCGGAACAGGTGAAATTTTCTTCTAGATTTAATTTATATTTGTAATGTTGTTTTTGGAGCTATTATGTTTGAATTAAGGAATGGTTTAGTCACGTATGACAACTTCACTTTTAGTGATTTCGGGTCTTAACAACTTTTGATTTTATTTCTGTTTGTTTGTTTGCCTTGATTTATATTGTACTTGTGCAAATATAATTGGTCGCTCACAAATTACTGTTGGAGCATATATCAGGCCTTGCCCCCTACCAGTTTTATTGACACTTATGATTATGTTATCTGCAGATCACGGCTTGCTGCAGCTAGTGTTCAATTGTCTTGTTTAAAAGGGTTGCAAGACAAGAGTGACAAGGATGTGATTCCATTATTATGCTCAATCTTTTTGGCCAATCACGGAGCAGGTGAGGCGGCCCAAGAAGGAAAAGCTTTGTCATTGGTGAGTCTCATATTTGCATAGTTCTTTGCATTCTCATTGAACTTTGCCTGCAATAATTGAAGAAAAATGAAAATTAATTCCTACGAAAAACATGATGCTAGACTGTTGAAAAATCATTTGATACTGCTAGGGAGCTTGGATGTAACTGATGCTGCCAATAATTTTCTTTAATAGTTTGCTGTTTTATAGTTGATGCCTTTAATTGTTCAATGGTGAATGCATTGTTCCGTAGTAAAACTTGAGCTAAGGCAAAAAGTGAACTGATCATTATTGTAATTCTCATATTGTCAAACTGTAACCATACAGGATGACGAGGATGCCTTAGTACAAGGAGAGAAAGAAGCCGAGAAAATGATCTTAGAAGCATATGCTGCATTGCTTCTAGCATTTCTTTCAACTGAAAGGTTTTATTCTTTCGTTATTATTCTGCGCTGTGCTTTTTTGATCAAAAGTCATTACTTTGGTTATTATTGCTATTGCTGTTTAAATCTGGATTATGTATCAAGTTCCCATGTAAATTTTCTTCTCTCTCCACAGCAAGATAATACGGGATTCAATCACTAACTGTCTTCCAAATCGCAACCTGGCAATTCTAGTTCCCGTATTGGAAAGATTTGTGGTATGTATTTCTTTTCATTTGCTGATATAGATTAGGCTTTTTAAGCCTCTTTAACCATGCGAGTATAATTCATGTGGTACGTATTTCTTTGTTATCATCAATGTTCAGGCATTTCATTTGACATTAAACATGATCTCCCCGGAGACTCATAAAGCTGTGAGCGAAGTAATTGAATCATGTAGGATACCTTAAGAGCTTGTTAGATCATCCTGTACAGTTTCAACCTGAAATCTGTCTCAGTCGAAGAATTCAGACGCACATTTTGTTGTTGCGGTGAGGCACTTTTACAAGTTTGAATTGGTATTACAAGGTCAAATGACCGTAGTCTTATTCAGGTTGAGTTTTTTTCCTTCTTAAAAATCGATAATTTTTTTTTTTTGGGTCTCCTTTTCCATTGCTATGTTATTCTTTTCTATGTTTTGCACCGTCTTGGTGCTCAGATGCTTGTATACAGAAACGATAGTGAAATGAAAATATTTAGCATAGGGTACTGTCGTAGAATTGTTTGGCATGAGTTGTCTGCTCGTTTAATGGTTTGCATTTTCTCCAAAAGAAGAACATCTCATTTCAATCTTATAAAATCAGTTTTTGGGAATAGATTTCTACATATTTGTTTGATTATGTTTTGATTTTTTTGACCAATTGTCCAATCACATGGAGTTGAATTCTTGTATTAAAATGTATGTTTGAAGAACCTATGAGTTGTAACATGCATAACAATTTGCAAATCCAGATCGGCTAATTGTTCTCGGATAGCACTGCAGAAATTTCTCAATTAAAATGTATGTTTATAAGGCTTTTCATTTACCCTCCCCTTGTTGTACTAATTGTTCAAGAAATAAAAAGACACTTCCATCAACCAAGCACAGGACTAGGTATGAAAGCTTGCTTCCTCAAATAATTCGAACTAGTGGTTTATTTTAATTCGGTGTTCAGAAGGAACTATTGGATCAATTATGTTGAACTCTTCTTTTCATGTACCCTCCCCTTGTTACTTATTTTTCATTCTCTACTTATTTGAAAAAAATATTTCTAAAATGTTAATAGTAAAAGAAGATGAATTGCACATTATTTATAAATACTATATATTAATATATTTTTCAATCAATATGTTACATTTTTTTATATACTAGTAGTTTGGACGTAGAATTCATCGAAATTTTTCAGAGTATAAAAGAGAATTTTGAATTCATTAACTTTTTTTAATAACTATATTACTCAAACAATCATAATTAAAACTTGAACATTGAAATTTTTAGAGTGTATTTACTAATCTATAATCTATGATGAGGATTGAACGGAAACAGAATAAGAAGAAATTAGAATAAAAAAAATCAAAATAAATGTGTTGATTCTCTTTGATAATGTTTTCTAACAATTTAAAAGAATCAAAATAATCAGGAAATATACTACAATTGAAATATAAAGTAAATATTTATAATGAAAATAAAAGGAATTAAAAATAACACTTTATAAAACTATACTATAAAGTAAATATTTATAATGAAAATAAAAGGGATTAAATATTATTTATATTTAATTTATAATTAATATATTAATTTTATTTTTTAAAAATAATTAATATTATAATATCTCTAATGTTATTTAAAAACGAAATTTTACTTAAATCATCGTAGTTATTTAAAAAAAAATTAAATAATAAAAAATCTAGTTAAGGGAATTTTAAATCTAAAGCAAAATATGAGTAAATGTGTCATTTTTTTGTCAAAATTTAATTTTAAATGGTATTATTATAATATTATATTTTTTAGAGAATAAAATTATTCTAAAATTTATATAAAATAAAAAATAAGCTTGAAATGAAAATAATCTTAACGGTGTTGGGAATCAAATTTAGAAAATTTTGGAATAAAAGAAATTTAGAAGTCATTCTCTTTCTATTTTTATACATTTTTTATTAAATAAATATAAAAACAAGTTCTTTTTTTTCCTTTCTTAAATAATAAACACTCCCAAATAAATTAGATTCATTCATGCTGGCCCTTTTCTTTCGTACAAAGTTTTTCATGAGGTAATTTTATCGATGAAATGACTTAAAATTTATTATAAATCATTTTTGGGCAAAAATTAACTTTAAATCACAATTTAATTGTCTTTTATTGTATAAGTGTTGTGTTGTAAGTTTTTTTATATAAAATACATTACATTTTATCTTAATCTATAGCATAACACATGCTTGTATTTTTTTTCCATACAAACTGAAAGTGCAATGGTCAAGAATATGTTTATTGATTTTTAGGCATAAAATTTGGCTTAAAAATATGAAAAGTTTTTAATTTTGGCTCAAATGGGTGATTAAAAATATTAACAATAGTTAACTTGAAATGTTCAATCGATCTAAATAAAACCTAAATTATCTCTCTTGTTAAACATTATTTAGAATTTTGTCTCGAGATGATCAAATAGATTTTAACATATAATAGATTTCATCAACTTGTATAATTCATCACAAATTTTTTCTCAATAAGAATATGTGCATAAAAATTTGAATTAATCAATCAAAACTAACAAGTATATCATATAATTAATGTAAGTATCTTAACGAGTATGTTACATTCCTTATCCTAGTCACGAAAAAAATATCATTAGGTTCTTATGTTTCATATCAAGCATATATGTATTTGGTTTCCATGTATTTATCAATGTCTACCCAAATCATGATTAAAAATATCCAAAAAATATTTTTTTTTTCTAAAAATTAAAAATGCATACTAAATATTAAAATAGAGAATGAAGTTCCTTGCCCCAAACTTACAATGCATATTGTCCCTAATGTGCTCATATAAATATGAAAAAGAAAAAGAAAGTAAACTCCTTTAGTCTTATAACACTACATATGTCGTTGAAATATTTAATCTTGTTACGCCATTACTCTCCATATTTATTCATCTATAGATTTTTTTGAAGTAAAATAGTGTTGGGTTGCCTCCCAACTAGCGTCACATTTAACGTCTTTGACTAGACAAGCATATCAACTCCTAAGATATATCCATCTATGTCCATTTACTATTCAATTTTCCCATAAATAGTTTGAGTCTTAAATTGTTTAATAATATTTTTTACATTTCTATTGGATTCTTTCACTTGCCCTTTTGATTAGAGATGGTAGAATAGAGGTGTGAGGTCTATCCTTGATGGCCCTTCAATAGATGGTTTAAGCTTAAATCTTATCTCAAAACTCTCCACAACAACATTAGGTATACATATGGGAGGTTTAGTCTCCAAATAATTCACACAATCAACAATATCAATCATAGATTCCATATTTTCAAAATTAAAATAAATTGAGTTGTTTCTTGGTGAGTTTACTTCATTATTTATAGCATTATGTGTAATAATCTTAAGTGTGGACGACTCAATATATTCTTTTAAGTTATCAATATGATTAATAACATTTATCATAAAGCATTCATCAACATTATCAATATCAGGGAGTTCAGATGCTTTAAAAAATTTAAATATTACTTTTTCATCTTATACACTCATTGTAAGCTCACTTTTTTGTACATCAATGAGTGCTCTTCAGGTTGCTAAGAATGGATGACCAAGTATAATATGAATGTTACAGTCCTCTTCTATGTCTAATACAATGAAATCCGTTGAAAAATATGAACTTGTTTACTTTTAGTACCACATCTTCTACCATACCTCGGGATCGCTTAATTGATTTATCTATCATTTTTAATGTTTATTAAAATGGGTGTAGCTTTACCAATCCCCAATCTCTTTAAGACCTATAATGACATAAAGTTAATGCTTGAACCTAAGTCACATAGTGCTTTCTCAAAATTCATGTTCCCAATTATGCAAGGAATGTCAAAGCTACTTGGATCAGTTAATTTTTGGGGTAGTTTTCAAGTAAGGATGACACTATAACCATTCAAGGTTACTGTTTCGTTATCTTCAAGCCTTCTTTTCTTAGACAAGATTTCCTTCATAAATTTGACATAAAAAGACATTTATTCAAGTACATCTACAAATGATATATTTATGTGCAGTTTCTTGAAGACATCCAAAATTTTTGAAAAAACTATATATATAACTTTTACTTTTGCGATCTTTGAGAAAAATGAATAGTGGGTTTGTAGAGGTTGCTACTTTTTGGTTGAATCATTTTCTTTCTAGTGCTCTGTTTATCCACTTGTTGTTCTCATCCTTTTTAGCTTCATATTCCTCCTCATCCTTTTGAGTCTCATATTCCTTCTCATCCTTTTGAGTCTCATATTCCTTCTCATCCTTTTGAGTCTCATGTTCCTCCTCTAGAGTTTTACCACTCCTCAAGGCTATAGAGTTGCAATGTTCATTACTTTCTCTTATTGGGTTAATAATTGTGTCACTTGGAAGGTTACCTTAAGACTTTTAACTTATGTCTTGGGAAAGTTACCTCATTTGGGTCTCTAAATCTCGAATTGAAGCCACTTAAGTGGATAATTTTGTATTTATTGACTGGATGAAGTCTTTCATTATCTCTATGAAAAATTTGTATTGTCCTCAGTAGGTGGCTTCTTCTCTTGGGCTTGTGATTTTTGTGGTTGATGAAAATTAGGTGATGGAAATTATTGACGGTTGGATTGATTACCACCTTAATTTCTATTATTTCTCCAAGAGAAATTTGAATGTTGTCTCCATCCTGGGTTATATGTGTTGAAGTATGGATTATTGTTTTGGTTCTTATTACCTACATAGCATACGATTGAGGATTATTTGAAAAATTATGAAACAAATAAGCTCCACCTCAAACACAAGATACCCTTAAATCTTGGACCTAGTTTACACTTACTAGCGAGTTTTGAGCCTTTAAAAGATTCACTATAGATGACACTTGAGCTATAAGTGTTGTGATATCATTTACCTTATGCACTCCAGCTACTCTTCTTATAGTTGTCATTTTGTCCATTGGCCATTGATAATTATTACTGGTCATTTTCTTAAGTAAATCCTAAGTTTGATTGTGAGTTTTGGCTAGTAGAGCTCCATTAGTAGATGCATTAACAATAATTCTTGTTTGAGCATTGATAGAATTGTAGAAAGTCTCTATTTGAATCCAATGAGAGATACTATTGTGAGGTTACTTCTTTAGCAATTTTTTGAATCTTTCCCATGCTTCATATAAATATTCCCCTTCATATTATTATTGGTAGGAAGTAATATCATTTCTAAGCTTGACATTCTTTATTCGTGGGAAGTATTTCATCAATAATTTATTTTCCATATCATTTCAATTTGTAATGGAATCAGGTGGTAAAGAGTTTATCCAAGCTCAAGTATGACCTCCTAAAGAATAAGGGAACAATTCAAGCCTAAACTCCTCCTCAATCACACCACTAAATTTGAATAAATCTCCAACTTCAATAAACAATCTGAGATGTAAATGGAATTTTTTTGTTGATAATTCGCTAAATTATCTAACTGTTTGCAACATTTGAAACATCATTGGCATTAATTCAAACTAATTAGCTTGAATGTTTGGCCTTGTAATACTTGGATTCAGTCCTTCCAACATAGATAATGCATATTCATTCATAGTTATATCCTTATTATCCATTAAAGATATCTAATTATTCAAATTTAACCCATTATTATTTATTTATAATAAATTAGCCATTTTTCACTTGGGTAACAACTTATTTTTTTATTGATTTAAAAGTACGCTTGATTTTGGAATCTAAAGGAAAAAGTTCTTCTTCAGGGACTCTACTCATGCAATAAAGTCAAATATATTTTTAATAACATTAAATGGGATATCAAAATTAAATATATAAATAAATAACTATATATATATATATATATATATAAATTAAAGTTAAAATTAGAAAAAATAAATGAAGAAAAATAACTAAAGTAAAATAAAATAAAAATTAATTTATAATGTTTATAATTACTAAAAACGGTGCTAAAAATGTAATCGACACGAATTGTATGCAAGTATATGCATTGCAAACAAGTAATATAGCGATAAAAAATATCAATCATATGAAGATTATGTTATTTAAACTAATTTTAAAACTAAAAAGTAAAAATCAATTTTTGTTGTGTTTTTAGAAAGTAAAATTAAAAGAACTAAAAATAAATAACAGTAATTAATTAATTCATAATTAACAGTTAAGAAATATATGAGAAAAAAATTAGAAATTTTTAATCCTTCAATTTTTTAAATATGTCAATAATTAAAATTTTGCAATATAATTACCAATCAATTATATGATCAACTGAATTTAAACTAGTATAAATTTATTTCTCAAGTAAAATATACATCATATAGTAACTAACCTAATCACACTCTCATGTCAATTAAATTGCATATTACTTATTAAATTCATCAATTATGGATCACATACATAAGAATCATACATTTCTGCATAGAAACTATGCATGTTATTTAATCAAGACAAACAATTAAATAACTCTCACAAATCTATTTAATTGTCTCTATATATCAATTATTAACCAAAAAATTAACAGAAAAAATAGATTAAATAATATAATTAAATTGAAATCATAATTGAGGTAAAGTATTATATCATCACCTGTAAAAAATTGGGTTTATAAGACCCCTTCTATATTAATAAATTATCTAGACATAATTTTGTTCATAAATCTCATATTTTTCATAAAGAAAGGAGAAGAACAATAAATACAATTAATCTCTTGGATTGTAGCATCAATCTTTCCTTGAATATTTACCAAAATTGTATTTTTTCTCTTCTTGTCATAAAAAATTGATAAAAAATTGTTAATTTTAGCTAATTAGGGTTTTTAGAGCAATTAGAGGTGCTAAATTAGGTTTAGATGGAATTTGGATAATCCGATTAGCTTCAGAACAAAGGTTGAGTTGAAAAAAGGAAACTAAACAACAATGGCTAATGGGATCGCGGCACATGGCACATGAGAAACACTGGACAAATTAGCACGCGACACATGGCGAGGCAGACTGGTCATGGTCAAGGAATGCTGAGTCATCGACACATGCCGCACTACGATTTGTTAATCTAGGTTACGTGGTCCTCCGGTGGAACAAAAGGACAAATCCCATGACAACGTGTGACATTATTATTGACCATTTGGCAAAACTCAAAATGAATGTCGTGTTAACATGTGGCAACGCCTACATCACCTGGTACACTCGGCGTGCTCCAATTAACTCTCTTTGTTCGCATGGCATCCATGTGCAA
This sequence comes from Hippophae rhamnoides, assembly GCA_033030585.1. Lineage (NCBI taxonomy): Eukaryota > Viridiplantae > Streptophyta > Magnoliopsida > Rosales > Elaeagnaceae > Hippophae > Hippophae rhamnoides. The sequence goes on along the minus strand of CM065427.1, from coordinate 63,072,603 downwards.
TGATTGGTCAACTATACCCTAAGCGTGCTCTAATTGGCTCATTTTGCTTGCATGCCATCTACGTGGCATGTTCTTATTAGTCATGCATTAAAAATATCATAAAAAAATTTCAAAAAATATATTTTTATTATTTTTAAGTAGAAAATTCATATTTTAATATTTTTAATCCCAAAAGTACTATTTATTGAATAAAAAAACAAATATTAATTAAAAAAGTATACTGATGAATCTACTTTCATAGAGTCATCAATCCTTACCAGCCAACCACACTTTGGCGCGAGCTCTCTCATCATAAATCCACCCACACTAGCCAACCAACGGACTCATCCACCCTCACAAGCCAACCAATGAACCCATCCGTACCAACGATGAAGAAATTAGTCTATTATGAAAGTAGAAGAAGAAACTATGACTTAAGAGTCTTAAGACTTTTAAGAAACTATGACTTGAGAGTCTTGAGACTTTTGAGTAGTGATGATAGGAGATCCACTGTTGGACTTTCTTAGCGATGGAGTTTTCTTGGCCGACGGTGAAAGCTGGAAGTTTCAAAGGCAATTCTCTAGCCATGAATTCAATACCAAATCTTTGTGTAAATTTGTTGAGACTGTTGTTGATGCAGAGTTATTTGATCATTTAATTCTTATTCTCTCTGAAGCAATAGCAACGGACTCTGATTTGCAAGAAATTCTTCAATGATTTGATTTTGATAACATTTACAAAATTGCTTTTTGGGTATGACCCAACTTATCTTTTTACCTTCATTTCTCAAGGTAAAATTTGCAATGGCTTTCAATGAGGCTACAAAGTTTAGTGTCGATAGGTCTGATTCACTGGTTCATATGTTATGGAAAATCAACAAGGTTTTTTGTATTAATTTGAAAAAGATGCTAACAATTGCGGTCTTTGAAGTTGACATATTTTCTAAGAGCATAATCAAATAGAAAAAAGGAACTTACCTAGAATTCGTTGATTTATTCCTACAAAGTTACTACTTGTATCTCTTCTTCTATTTGACAAGCTCTTTTAAGTATTAACATTGCTCCCAATGTTCCACTTGGTATTCTTTTTGCCCTCGCCTTCCTAATTCTTCATGGTTGGTGTGGGTAGGTAGGCTTGCGATGAAGGGTTTATTCGAAGGTATGAGTGTATATGGAGGTATATTAAATTTTTTACACACATAAACGTTAATTTTTATTAAAATTAATCATTGATATATATTTATAATAAATTAAAAATTCAATAATATAAATGAAATTCGATAATATATTTATAAATATACTTATAGTAAAAAATTGATAGTAAAAAAGTTTATTTACTCTAATATATAATGTTTTTTCATGGATAGCACTCATTTTATTATTGTTATATTAATATTTTTATTTTTAAAAATAAAAAAATATTAAATTATGAATTAAAAATTTTAATTGTTATATTATTAAAACAACTTATTATGAAAATGTTAATTTTTTTGTTAGGATGGTATATAAAATTCTCTACTGATAAGATAATTTACTATATCATATTGATTAGTATAATGATTATTGTAACTTGAAATAAAAGTCATTTTTGAAACTTTAACGTGTTTATGGTTTTCAATACCCAAACACAAAAAGAACATTTTGATATTTTGGTCCCTCCGCCGTTAGAACTCTTTTTCTTCCTCCTCTGCAAACTGGTGACAGAAACCAAATATCATCACAAAAACTCCCTCTGAAAATCCATGTTTGTGTTCGAGTTTGATAATCTTAAACTTCCAAGGCCTCTGTTTTTGTTGATTAGCGAACTAAAGGACCTGAAAAGATCTCTACTTTCTTATCTCTTTTGCTTGCCCACCTCTGTTCTTGCTTTAACTCTTCTTTTCATTTTGGCCTACAATGGCTTTTTCATCTTTTGTATTCACCTCCCTTTTCTTCCCACCAATCCCCCTCCTCAAACCGCTAATTTCTCTTTTCCAAACCCAGTTTCTTCTTCTGTGATCTACCTTATGAAAGCAGAAAACCCACCAACATATTTAAAGACCCTTTTGCTCTCTTTGCCCAAAAACAAGTCTTCAGTTATTCCCTTATCCTATACTTCGATTCAAAAGCAGAGACGACTCAGAAAGCAGATATGCAAACTCAGAAACTTGCGTTTTGATACCCAGTTGACACCTCTGTTTTCAACGAAAACAAGAGACTTCTTTTCCCAGAACTGTGAAATCCGCTTCTTTATGACTTGGGTTTCTTCTCACAATTCCTTTGGTGAAAGGGAATTGCTTGTATTACAGAGCTTGTTCGAATCAAACCCAAATGGTTGTTTGATCGTAGTCTCAGATTCAATGAATAATGGGTTTCAAGGTTTGTTGAAACCTTTTGTTGAAATGGGTTTAAAGGAAATCAAATCCTGAGACCATTTGTTGAAATGGGTTTCAAGGTGATGACAATTTCTCCTGATTTTAATTGCTTGTTTATGAACACTGAAGCAGAATCATGGTTTAATCGATCAAAGAAAGGGAATATTGATCCTGGTGAGGTTTCTTTGGGTCAAAACCTCTCTAACTTGCTTAGACTTGGATTCTTGTATAAATTTGGTGGTATTTATATAGACATTGAAATTATAGTCTTCAAAAATTTATCAAATTTGAGAAGTGTGATCGGTGCTCAAACTTTGGATCGTAAAACTAGGAATTGGACAAGATTGAATAATGCAGTCTTGATTTTTGATAAGAAGCATCCTTTACTCTTCAAGTTCATTCAAGAGTTTGCACCCACATTTGATGGTAACAAATGGGGTCATAATGGTCCTTATTTGGTTTCAAGGGTAGTCTCACGAGAGAGTGGAAGACCTGGGTTTAATTTCACTGTGTTTTCACCATCTAAATTTTACCCAGTTGATTGGAAAAGAATTGAAGGCCTTTTTAGGGGCCCTATGGATGAAATTCACTCAAAATTGTTGCTTAAAAAGCTCAGGCAAATTCAATCTCAAAGCTTTGCTGTTCATTTATGGAACGAGCAGAGTAGGATACTAAAGGTTGAGAATGGAAGCATTATTGATCAGTTACCGTTACTCTCAAGCAAATGATCTTCGGTCTCTAATTTGTATAAAAATAAAGAATAATAATAGAATTAACTTGTATATGATAAATCGTATCATAGTTTTGTTCAATAAAAATTATCCCCGGTTAAGTTTAGCGATTACTGTATCAAAATAGAGTTATTAGTGTAATTTTTAATTAATATTTATTTTATTCAATAAATAATATTTTTATGCAAAAAATATTAAAATATAAATTTTTTAATGAAAAATAGTAAAAATATATTTTTTGAAATTTTTATAGATTTTTAACGCAAAATGAATCAGGAGTTACCACGTGCCATATCACACAATCAGATGAGTTGACTAGGCAAACCACACAAACACAAAAAGAGAATCATATCACCCCACGTGCGAGGAGGATGAAACGTGTGTCACGTGTTAGCATAACGTTCAATCCAAGTGCGAAAATTGGTCAACATGCCACATGTCACTAACTCAGCGAGCATTGCCTCTAATCGGTCTCCCCTATCATGTGTCGCTCCCTGATTTGCTAGTGAATTCCTAATGCTACGTGTCGTGTTGTGATTGGTTGGAATTGTCAGTTTTGTTTATTTTGATCGAAACTCTTGATCTAAAGTTGATCTGATGGTCCATATCACACTTGAACATTATTTAAGCCCTTAATCACTCCATAAACCCTAATTGGCCTCAATTCGTATAATTTTGGTCAATTTTTGGAGCTAAAAAGAGAAAAAAAAATATAGAAAAATTCAAGAGACGACATAATTTTGGTGAAGATTCAAGAGGAGATTAAAACTATAATTCAAGATATTGATTGTATTTCTTTTTCTACTATTTTCTTTATCAATTTTTGCGTTTTTATTTATGAAAAACATGAGCTTTATGAACACAATTATGTGTAGTTAATTTATTAATCTAAGTATCTTATGAACTTAATTTTTACCATGTGATGATCTAATATTTTATCCAAATTATAATTATAATTTAATTATATTATTTAATTCTTTGGCTAACAATTTATCTATAGAGACAATTAAATAGATTTGAGAGAATTATTTAATTGTTTGTCTTGATTAAATAACATGTATAATTTCTAGACATAGATGTATAATTCTTATGTATGTGATCCATAATTGATGAACTTAATGAGTAGTATGTAATTTAATTGGCATGAAAGTGTGATTAAATTAATTACTATATAGTGTCTAATTTACTTAAGAAATAAATACATACTAGGTTAGATTCAATTGATTATGTAATTTAATTAATAATTATATTGAGAGGATTTTAGCGATTCGCATGTTGAGAAAATTGGGGGATTAAGTATTCCTATATATTTTCTCATATATATTTTTTGTTACTAAATTTGATTTAATTAATTATTGCTCTTTAATTTTAGTTATTTTAATTTTGCTTCATTAAAATGTAAAAACACAAAAAAATTGATTTTTATTTTTTAAGTTTTAAAAATTAATTTCTAATAAAATAATCTATGTGGGAACGATCTTTTCTTATCATTATATTACTTATTGCGATACGTATACTTACATATTCATTGCACACTTTCTATGTGGTGATCAAGTTTTTGGCACTGTTACTGAGAATTATAAATATTAGAAATTAATAATTTTTTTATTTTTTATTTTATTTTTGTTATTTTTCTTTACTTTAATTTTAATTTGTTTATTTTCTTTTACTCACTTATTTATTTAGTTGTTTATTTTTTAAATTATTATTTATTTTTAATTTAGGCACATCTTTTAGTACTATTAGAAGCATCGATTAGAAAATGACTAGCAATAATTATCTATGATCAATGAAAAGAATGATAGTGACAAGAAAAGTAGGTGTAATGTACGAGGTAAATGATATCATGGTACTTACAACTCAAATGTCCTCTTTGATAAATCTTCTGATGGTTCAAAACTTGCTAGCGAGTATAAACCAGCTCCAAGATTCAATGGTGTCTTGTATGTTTTTTGATGAAGCCCATTTGTTTGATAATTGTTCACATAATCTTGAATCGATCTTCTAAATGGGTAATGTGAATCAAAATAATAATTCATACTCAAACACATATAACCTAGGATAGAGACAACTTCCAAATTTCTCTTAGAATAACAACAATCAGGGTGATAATTAATTCAACTATCAATCATTTCCACCACTTGGTTTCGAACAACCACAACAATTACAAGCCCAAGAAAAGAATCCACCTACTTAGGACAATACAAATGCCTTAATGGTGATGCTGAAAGACTTCATCCAATCATTTAATACAAAGGTATCAACTCAAGAAGCTTCAATTCAACATTTGGACAACCAAATGGGGCAACTTACTTAGACTATAAGTCAAAGGCCTCAAGGTAACATTCCAAGTGACACAATTGTAAACCCAAGAAGAGAAGGTGATGACCATTGTAAGTCATTAGCTGTGAGGAGTGGTAAAACTTTAGAACAAGAAAATAAGACTTAAAAGGCTAAGAAGGACTATGAGACTAAAAAGGATAAGGAGGATCATGTGACCCAAAAGGATAAGTAGGAACTAGAAACTAAAAAGGATGAGGAGGAATTAGATGATAAAGTGAGTAATGAAAAAGAAATAATTCAGCCAAAAGAGCAACCTCTACAAACACATTGTTCCTTTCCCTCAAAGACTGCAAAAGGAAAAGGCAGATACGTAGTTTTCAAAATTTCTTGAAGTATTCAATAAGTTGCACATAAACATATCATTTGTAGATGAACTTGAACATATTCCTTCCTATGCCAAATTTCTGAAGGACATATTGTCTAAGAAAAAGAGACTTGGAGATAATGAAATAATAACCTTAATTGAAGGTTTGAGGGCTATCTTTGCTAGAAAACTACTCCAAAAGTTGAAAGATCCAAGTAGTTTTGACATTCTTTATACAATTGGGAACATCCACTTTAAGAAAGCATTATGTGACTGATGAGCGAAAACCGGCATCGCCAATTCTCGCAAATACTTTGGTTTTAATATTTGTAAAACTCTCGCAAGTGCACGAATCATTTCGTAGAAAATGATAAGTATACTCCCAAGGTCGATCTAAGGAAGGAATGTATGTGGTTCTTAATTTATTATTCAAACTTTTAAAAACGAAATTAAATCCTAAACATCCTGTCACGATAGTTTGGTTTTTGTGTTCCTAATCTAATAACATAAAATAAACATGTATACGTATTAATTAAATATAATAAAAAAAATAAACATAGATACAAATTCAATAAATAAATATAAATACAGATTCAATAAATATTCATGCAAATTTTATCATTTATATTAGTGAGTATTTATGGATATAATAACTAAATTAATTATGCTTGCTCATAATATCTAGGTTATTAAAGATATAAATTGATATTTTATTGATTCTCTTTTGTATGAATACCACCTTTTCATGGGTTAGATATTCTTTGTTAACTAAACAAATCAATTAACACCTACAAGGGTTGATAACTAATTTGGTTAATTAAATTAATTTCTTTTTCTAAGAGATTGAAAATGAACCATTTAAATGCCACCTTTGGGTTAGACAAATTTAAACTTTATTCAAGGTGTCCAAATTAAACCCAAGAATTTAGTTATCCGAGTACTAACTTTCAAGTTTTAAAACCACTATCGAAAACATGTTGTTAATACATTTTCACATAATAATTCTTATAAAAACTTTTGAAATAACAGCTTCACTCTAACTACCTGCGATTGTACTAACAAATAAAAGAAAGACTACTCTAAATTAATCGGATAACTAAACCTTAAAGTCTAATCTTCAGATTTAAGTTTGTAATGAAAAATAATATATTTCTCTCTAACATCCTTAATATAAAATCTTGAATAAAAATAAAATCAATTCATTTTAGAAATTTTCACCTATTTAATATTTCGCAAGCATAACAACGTTATTATTATATCATGATTATGAATACTAGCACGCTTAAATTTAATCACTGACAAATTAAATATAACATGTAAGAATAAAGCATAAAAATAACTCAGAAAGAAAATAAAATCCTTACAGTAACTTCGACGCTATTCCCGCTATAGAAAACCTCCAAGCGGGAATTTGCACTCCCATTTATTGAATCAAAAAGCTAAAATATTACAAAAACATAACTAGTTCTTCCCAAAAAGGGAAGAACTCTAAAACTAATAAAAACTAGCTAAAACATAAGAAAAACTAGTTAAAACAAAAGAAAAACTAAAAAAACTAAAAACTAAGAAATGGAGAGAAAAAAAGAAAAGAAAAACGTGGTTTTGAGGTGTTCTTTGAAGTGAATGGAAGAGCGGGTATTTATAGGTGAGGACGGAGAGAAAAATGAGTAAAAAAATGTTAAAAAAATATAAAAAATAAAAAACGTAGAATGACATGCCGAGGTCATCACATGACGTCAAAGATGACGCCATAAAGGGCCGCACGCGAAAATGGGTCAAAAACGCGTCAGCGCTAATAAGGGCCGGCTGGCGCTGGCGCTGGCTGGGCCGTTGGCCGCACAAGTGAACAGAACCCCGCGCAGCGTCGCGCGCATTTAACAAGAACCCGCGTTAGCGTCGCGCATTTAACAAAGCGCTTGCCAGCGCTGTGCATTTAACAGACTCGCGCTGCAGCTGGGTGGAGCCTGGTGTCGCACGGCTGCGCTGGGCAAGGCAATGCGTTTTTCTCCTTTTTTGACATTTTTGACCGCTTTCTCGACCTATTTTGTCCACTTTTTCCATATTTGTTGACCTTTCCCCATTTATTTATTGATATTTTTGTGATGTATTGCTTCAAGTATTCCTCTTTGAGTCTTTAAATTGCGTTTTTAAGCCAAAATACCTGAAAAACAATAAAAATACCCGTGATTCCGAAAAAGACAAATTTATATAAATATATGATAAAACATATAAATATATATATTTTTAATCAATTAATGTGCATAAAATCACGGTTATTTTAGTGCTTTTTGAGCACTCATCAGTGACTTGGGTTCCAGCATTAACCTTATGCCCTTATCAGTCTTCAAGATACCAAATCACTTCAGTAACATTACAAATGGAAGATAGATCAATTAAGAGACCTCGGGGTGTGGTAGAATATTTGCTAGTAAAAGTAGACAAATTCATCTTTCAGGCGTACTTCATTGTGCTAGACATGGAAGAAGACTGTGACATTCCTATCATACTTGGTCGCCCATTCTTAGCAACTAAAAGTACACTCATTGATGTACGAAAATGTGAACTTATAATAAGAGTGAAAGATGAATAAGTAATCTTTAAAGTTTTTAAAGCATATGAACCCCCTGAAATTGATAATGCTAATGAATGCTTAATGATAAATATGATAAATGTTACTGATTGTAGGAATAACTTAAAAGAATTTGTTGAGTTTCCCACACTTAAGATTGTTTCATATGATGTTATGAACAAGGACATACACTCACAAGAAAACAACTTAACCTGTTTTAACTTTGAAAATATGGCATCGAAGGTTGATATTGTGGATAGTGTGAATTTTTTAGAGGACATGCCTTTCATGTATGTATCAAAGGAAATTAAATAGATTTGAAAGAATTCTTTAATTGTTTATCTTGATTAAATAACACGCATAGTTTATAGGCAGATATGTATGATTCTTATTTGTGTGATCCATAATTGATGGACTTAATGAATAGTATACAATTTAATTGACATGAGAGTATGATTAAATTAATTACTATATGGTGTGTATTTTACTTGAGAGAGGAATACATGCTAGGTTAGATTCAATTGATCATATAATTTAATTGATAATTATATTTGAGGGATTTTAGTTATTCACATGTTTAGAAAATTGAGTGATTAAGTATTCCTAGATATTTTCTCATATATCTTTTTAGTTATCAAATTTGATTTTATTAACTATTGCCATTTAATTTTAATTATTTTAATTTTATTTCCTTAAAATATAAAAATACAAAAAAAAGTTGATTTTTATTTTTTAAGTTTTAAAAATTAGTTTATAATAAAATAATCTCTACGGGAATGATCTTTTCTTATCATTATATTTCTTAAATTTTTCTGTATTTTTTTTTTCTCTTTTTAGCTCCAAAAATTGACCAAAATTATGCTAATGGATACCAATTAGGATTTATGGAGTAATTAGGAACTTAAATAATGCTCAGGTGAGATCTGGACCGTCAAATCAAGGGCTACGATCAAAATAGACAATTTAAGCCAATCATAGTGCGACATGTGGCATCAAAAATTCATCAACAAATCAGGGAACGACGTGTGGTAGGGGAGACCGGTTAGATTCAACGCTCACTAAGTCAGTGACACGCGATGTGACGTGATTCATAGAGACAGATGGCGTGACGTATGGGTGGAATGTGCAGAGTAATGGCATAACGACATGTGACATGACGTGTTAATCAATTTCTAAACTTGAATTAAACATTGTGCTAAAACATGGCATATATTTCATCCTCCTCACACGTGATTTAACGTGATTCACTCTCCGTGCTTGCATGGCTTGCCCAGTCAGCTCCTCTACCTGTGTGGCATGCCACATGATAGCTATTGATTAGTCTTGCGTTAAAAATTCATAAAAATCTCAAAAAATTTCAAAAATTATATTTTCACTGCTTTTTCATTAAAAAGTTTATATTTGAAAATTTTGACTCAAAAAATACTATTTATTAAATAAAATAAGTAAATATCAAGTAAAAAAATGCGCTAATAACTCTATTTTTATAGAGTCAACATTTTGCAAACATTATTCACTTTACTTTCAACCTTAACATTTAATTACATATTAATATATTTTAGTTAAGTAAGTTTCATGAAAGTATTCCTATTTATTTCAAAAGAGGTATTTTAATTAAAATTATGTAATTAAAATGTTTATTTTTTTAAAATATGACTTAATGTATCATTTAAAATTAAAATGATTAAATTGTCCCAAAAAAATATCTTCTAGTTTTTAATTTAGTTATTTATATTATTTTACTTTTAGTTCCTAAAAAATATTTTTTATGTTATATATATAAAAAACATATTTATACCTTATTTTTGAACAAGATTTTTTTTTTACATTTATAAAAATAAATATGTATAGGTGTCAATTCATACAAATTGAGCTAGTTTGGACTAACCCAAATTAACTTAGTTTAAATTAGTACAATCTTAACTCAAATTAAATTTAATTCTTGCTATGAATTGTAAATCTTAATTTAAATAAAAAAAATTCAGAAGGGCCTAAACAAGCCCAAATTAGTTATTAGTTTTGAAAAATTTTATGTTACAAATCTAATTAATTAGAGAAGGTAAATAGATAATTTATAGGAATATTTTAAATTAAAATATTTTAGACGGCTAGACATGTAATCGTGTGTAAATAAAATAATGTGAAAAGATAAATTGACACACGAGATTTTTAGATAAAAACAACATAGGCTACAACAATGACCTAAGAGGAAAACATTGGTTATCAGACCACCTAATTATCCACCATGAAAATATGTTTGATTACAAGGTTAGAACTCAAACTACCCTCCAAGGTAATACCCCCAAATAACTTGCTTAAAAGCCTTCACTTTTTTTCACAGTCTTTACAAGCAAGGTATTCAGAACTAGATTAATGTTCTGATAAACTCAAGTCACACGAGTTATCGAATCCATTCAGCTAACACTTGAAGCATTGGTACAAAAGCACAAGTAAAATGTGTGTCCTAGAGCGAATTAAACAATAAACAATTTCAGCTAGATGATTTCATAGAATAATAAATAAACCAAAACCACTAGCAACATTAGAATAGATGATTAAGCACAACAACATAAATATTTTAGACTTGTTAATCAATTAAACATAACCATAAAATATTTGATAGATTAACTAATAAAAAAAGAATAGTAGAATAGTTTTTACAAAACAAATTTAGAGAGTGCATAAGTTGCAAAAGTTAAAGCAATTGTGGTTAATATAATTGTATGCTTTATGTTTGTTTAAATTGAATTTGTTAAAGGCCTAGGTTAAAGATCTATTACTATTATGCCCATAAAATCAATTAAAAGAGATTTAAAGAATGAGGACAATATAATAATAAAATAATTTGACTCGAGTATAAAATTAGGTTATTGATCTAAGTCAAGCGTGATCAATCGAACTAATAAGATAGGTTTATCGAAATCCTTTTTGATCGATCCAAGCAACAATCAAAAGATAATTGATCAATCTAACCTAATCTCGATCAATCTAGGGTATCAAAAAATAAAACCCAAGATCAGGTAGATCAAATGTGAACGATCATCGATCGATTGAATCCAAAATTTGAACCGATCTAACTCCGTAAAAATGAATTCCAAGAGGATTTTTAATCAAGGTAGTTTAATTTTCGATCAATCCAAACATTACTTGACCGATCGAGTAACCTATATCCAAAATATTTTTATGTATCTAATATGAAATCTGACGTGCATAAGAACAAATATATACCTAGAATGTGTTTGTTTGTAGCTCGATAGCTTCTACGGCTTGAAAACTATTCTTGAAAGGCTCACGTATAAACTAAATTATATTTAAAGGTTTTGTTTACAAATATCATCGACACTCGTGAACCTTACAACTATATTTAAACTAATGTTGATTTGAAATATTATAAATTTTCTAATAATTTTTAATCTAATTCGAATAATAAAAGTTTTGAATCAAATTCAATGTATTCTAACAACACTAAATATACAAATAAAAATTTTATTATAAGTTTCTACAAAACTAAAAGGTAAAAATTTCAAAGTCATAAAAATATTACAAAACAACTCAATGAACTACTGTCTAAAAAATAAACAAATGAATATTTTAGATTTGAACTTCATGTAATTGTGATTAATGACAATATAATATATTTGAAAAAATAATTAAGAATAATAAAATTATAAGTCAATTTGATATATTCACGAACAAATTAATAAATTTTTATATGAAATAATTTATTTAAAATAAATTGTAATAAATCTCATTTTTAAATAAAATTTAAAAATGTTCATATAACTAATCACATTTATTATTAATACGCTATTGTATAAGTCTTGTTAATAAGTGAATAATCAATATATAAAAAGAGAAAAAGTTACAATAAAAATAATAAAAAAAATACAATAAATTTTTCCTGACATGAACTAAGAGACTCAACATATAAAAAAATAATATTAATAATTATAATTATTTTTTATTTTAACTAAGAGACTCAACATATAAAAAAATAATATTAATAATTATAATTATTTTTTATTTTCGTGTTATCTAGTTGTTTTTAATCCTACTCAAATCAAACCCATTTTTTCGTGGTGTTATGATGACTTGCATAAGTTGAATTTAAATTTAATTCAATTAATATTTGGTTTATACGATCAAGTTATAGCATAATTATCACCCATATGTATATGCATGAAAAGTAATTAAAAGTAAAATTTTATTTATGAATTCAATTAAACTCAATATATATATATATATATAATTAGAAAGTGACGCAAGTAATAAATTTTTACAGGTGTCAATTAAACTCAAAATATATATATAAATAAAAAATTAGAAAGTGACGCAACAAATTGTAATAAATTTTGACAACCACCTTGCGGTCTTCATGTGAGTTAAGATAAGATATGCATTCTTTACTGGCTTTGTTTCTTTGGAATCAGATGCCAAAAGTTTAACTTTTTTTTTTTTGCTAATTTACTTTTTAAGCTTTATTAAATAATAAATATTCTCAGTCTCTGTAGGCCAATTTTGCAAATGAGACACCGTTTATAATCCTCACAAACTAGTGTTCAATAGCAAATATAGAAAAGCAAACACAGAGATACAAGTTCATTTATTTAATTGCATTTAAATGATGTTTGTAATATATAAATAAATTCTCACATTATCTACATATGAGATGATTTATATGTTTATAAAAGTTTGAACTATTCTACTTATAATGTTAACTTTTAGGAATGAAACTCCAAATATTTTTAAGCATAAAAACATTTATTTATGATATTTTTGTATGTTGTATAATTATATTTGTTTACCCTAAGTTTTGTAGGAAGAAATATAGGCAGATAATCTTATCAATAGAGTGTCAATTTGAATGAATTTTGTATATTTGAATTTGTATTTGTGGGTTAAAATTTAAAATTTTATTATTATTAAAAAACATTTAAAATATTTTTAAATAATTTATTTATTTATAATAATAAAAGAATTCAATAACTTTACTATTATAAATTAACAATGAGTAATATATTGTGAGTATATAAGTTACTTCTTACTTTTACAAGTCAGCTAAGGTGTGATAAAATTAACTTGTCGCTACTCTCATCCATTCTCTTTGTGTGATTATGTTTATTAAAAAACATATTAAAAGGTGTTAAAAAGTCAAATTACAGAGAAATATTTTGCAAGGTACGTGTTGTAATAATGAATTTTATTCTCTTAAATATACGAGGTTTGATATGTAACCATTTTAAATTGCTTATGATTTATTCAGAATTGATCTCTGTGTACTTTGAAGTTTATTTGTTCGGAGATCAATGAAATCCTTTTTATTTTAGTTAAAAAAAAGGGATAAATGGAAATGTAATTTACACTTTCGCATGGCTTGTTCAGGACAAGGTTTTCAGAGGGATAAGATGAGGACAACACACTGAACTCTGCTTATAAACTTCACCCTTGAGTGTAGTTTCTTTAATGAAATGATGGTTAGGTTGGTTTTTTGCCGGGCCAAAAACTAAGCGAATCAATTTAATAGGTTAGAGAATTTGATCTAAAAAGCTCGATTCGTGTCCAATTCAGGGATATAAGGTTCCTTAAGGGAGTTATATGATGCAATCAAAATCGGTCTATATATCTCACATTGCTTAAGAAACTAAATGATGAGGTATTTATAAGAGATATATCCTCTCTAATGGTATGATGCATTGAGTTTATCTTATAAGTAAAACCATAAAGACCCACAAAATTAATGAATTATAATCATGACAGCGCTAAACTCGCTTTTATGGTCTAAACCAAGCAATATCTTACCATGGAGTGGGATCCTTGCATAAGTACTAGAAAGCCTAAATACAACGAGCAAAATCATCTTATTTTAATAGAATTAATGTAATTTGTATCCAATCTACAAGAAATTTGAGTCAAAGAATCATGAGTTAAAGAGCAATGGCTCACAACAAACTCCAAATAGGTTCACATACAAGGGTTCCTAGAACTACTAATGGGTAAATTCTTACTGCTTCTGCAGATGAACCTTTATAAATCTAGTTGAACCTTGTTTGAAGGTAAAAGCTTAATCGCAGGCTGAAAACTTGTGGTTTGAAATCGAAGCATGCCGGTCCTCGTTATTTCTGCACTAGTCGCTCCGCGTCTCCCATTTCTACTTCAGCTCCATTCCATTGTCCTTCATTTTGAAACATCACCTCAATTTGTTCCAAAGTTTTTCCTTTTGTTTCTGGCACACACTTGTGCACAAAAACAACAGCAAGGGCTGAAATCACAGAGAAAACGAAGAAGGTTCCTGCAACGGTGATTGCACGAGAGACTGATAGGAAGGACATTGCAACCACGCCACTACTGACCCTAGCACCTACTGCCCCAAGAGCAGAAGCTTGAGCTCGAAGTCTTAGAGGGAATATTTCAGATGATACAACCCAACAAACTGGACCAATTCCTATTGAGAAAAATGCTACATTACCACAGACGGCTAAAATTGCCAAAGCAACACCTACTTTTCCATCTCCAAGTACGGCAAGAGTGAAGCTCAAACCGAATAAACAAACTGTCATACCAATTGTGCTCACATAAAGTAACGGCTTTCGCCCCAGTTTATCGATGAGAAAGATAGCAACCAAGATGAACAATGTCTTAGTAAATCCAACTGCAACAGTAGCTGCAAGAAGCTGAGTATTGCCTCGAATCCCTGCATCTCTGAAAATCGTAGGGCTATAATACACTGTCGCATCAATACCAGTAATCTGTTGAAAGCATTGGATTCCACAACCAGTAATCAACATTCGTCGAACGGGAGGGGATGGTTTCAACATTTCAAGCCACACAGCTTTTGTTTCATATTGCTCAGCAGTGGTCATTCTAGCAGCTACCTCTATTTCTTTCAATCTTTCTTCCACTTCATTTTCACTCTCATTTATCTTAGACAGTACTATTCTTGCTTCATCCATCCTGTTCTTAATTATTAACCACCTAGGAGATTCCGGAATCACAAAAAGAGCAAGCCCCATAAATACCGAAGGAAGAACGCCCACGCCAAGCATAACCCTCCAACTTATATGTGCCGGAAGTCCAGAGAAAGCATAGTTCGATATATACCCAAGAAGAATTCCAAAATTAACAAAAATCTCAGGGAAAGAGGTAAGGGAACCCCTGGAAATGGCAGGAGATATCTCAGCAATGTATACAGGTGCAATCATAACACCGAAGCCAATTCCAATTCCAGCAAAAAGTCTACCAATCATTAATATCCGAAAAGAAGGGGCAAAAGTCATTATAGTAGCACCTGTCTGGAAAACAATGGCTGCGAATGCAATTGTCCATTTTCTACCAATAGCATCTGATGTCTTTCCTCCGGCTAAACTACCCAACAGGGAGATTATACTCAAAATTCCAACAAGAACTTCTTCTTGTACATCAGATATCTTAAGATCTTCCTTGATGAATATAATTGCACCACTCATAACACCCACATCTGCAACATGAAAAACACAGAGTTTACTCAAGTAGCTTGACTACATAAGAAGTAATCAATGCCAACAAAAGCACATTAAAATACACAGACTAGTAGTACCAATTATTTAGAATTGAGTCTAACCCCCCATGTAAACAAATAGCAGCCATGGCCAATGACAATGCACAATGACACCTGATTTTTTACCAATAAAAATCTACTAAAAGATTGTTTCCTACTTAAATAATTTAATTTTCCAGCTCTGTAATCTTGCTCAATTACGTACCACTGGACCAAACTAAAGAAGCCCAACTACTACTAGATAAGACAACTGTCATCGCAAACTCGTGGCATTCAAAGGATAAGATTTAATATCGATTTTTAAGAGTTATTAGCATTAACTCTTTCCCAAAACATTGTTTCAAGTGCTACCCAATTCAGCTTCTACTTTAACTCTTACGCAAATTATGCTGGTCAATCAGAACGGAAAAAAAGAGAGGATCCAAGTTAAACAAATGTCTTGCATCTCACGATCCCATAAAATAGAAATAGTCAAAAGTATGATCCGCGGATCAAAACCAAATTAGACTTTTCCAAATAAACAAAATATACAAGAAAATGTAAGAAGATAACACACCAGTGAAAACTAAAAACGTGAAAAAAAAAACAGATAAAAGAGAAATCAGAAATATGATCCACAAAATCAGGTAGATCAGACCCCAAGAGAGAGAGAGAGAGAGACATGCAATAAAAATGGGACTAAGAAGGGGATAAAGTACCAACCGTATCCAAGAAGCACAGAATTGAGAGAAGCAAAAACGGCACAAGCAAATACAAATTTCCTCGTATTACGTGCCCTATTTGTCAATGCATCACCACCTTCCTCTATAATCTGAGCATCCATCCTCTGGTACTTGTTCTTGCTACCCAGTTGAAAGTCAGACACACCCTTCATTTTCCCAAGTCCGTTTTCCTCACTGCCAATCAAACCCATAGCCTCTACCTCCAAAGTTTGACTCTATTATATCTAAGTATCTACAAAATAAAAAATCAATTTTTTTTTCTGGGTTTCTCACCAAAATAAAAATGACTCTGTTATATTGTCGCCAGGCGTCAGCTATGTAGACTTTCTCTAACTTGAAATAAAATACTCTGGATTTTCTCAGATCTGATACGAGCGAGCAAATGAAATTCGTCTCAACCAAAACAAAGACAGAGAAAGAAAAAGTGGTGGAGGTGGGTACGGACGTGTCTATTGGACCACAATCTATCTCTCCTCATATCATGGAAAGTTTTTTTCCCTCTCTGAGTTTATTTTCTTTGCTTATTTTGTTCTCTTTTGCCGGCAGGTCCAACATGTAAATATTGCAAGAAAAATAATAAAATATAGCTTACTGGAAAAGTCTACGGTAGATTACTGTGTTTCCATGTTTTTGATTTGTACCCATCGAATGGATCTTTCCCACGTTATTGTACGGAATGCTCAGGAGAATTTATGCGGAGATCAATGTATTACGTAATTACACTAATGACCCTAGGTTACTAAGGACTTGGTCGCACGAAACAGAAGGGAAACCAAAGTACTTTGCTTTATCTGGAAGGGAGGGAGTTAGTTGGATGGTCCATTCATACATATTTCGTCGGTGAGGGTATTACAGACATATTGAAATTTTGAGTCTGAACCAAACGCGTTTTAGTGATTTTTTTATTTTATTTTATAAAAACCACTGCTATATATTATAATTATTTTATAACAATTTTATTTAATATATTTTTAAAAATAATTTTTTTATTTAATTATAATATACCACGTTATTTAATATATATCATAAAATTATAATATTAAGTTTTATAAAGAATACTATTAAGTATCATACAAATATCAAACATACATAATAATATTTTTTTTATAAAAAAACTCTTAATATTATAACCATGTTATACAATTTTATGTGTTATACCATATTATTTAAAATATATCAAAAATTTATAATGTTTAGAGTTTTGCTTTGATAAATAGGATTCATATTATATATAATTAAATTAATTTTAAAATTAATATATATTTTTTAAAATTTAAATTAAAAAATTAATTACATTCTAAATTCTAAATAAATTGAATATATTGTATTTTTTATATGCTGCGACTAAATAGTAAACATCCTGATAAATATCCACTTTAATAAAATAAAGAGAATAATATTAAAAATATCATGAATTTTAAGATATCTTTAAAAATATTCATAAGATTTTAAAAAATTTAAAATTAACTCTAAATATAACGAAAATTAAATTTAACGATATTGAACAATAATATTTCATAAATAAAAATAGAAAAAATAATATATTAATAGTTGAGTTAAAAATAGAAAACATTTCAAGATATTTTCACCAGAAATGATAATAAGTAAAAATAAATCTGAAAAAATTCAAAAAATTAAATTAAATCTTAAAAAAATAGATTTAAAGATCTATCATTTTCATCTTTAAGGAAATTATTTTCAAGAAAAAACATAATTTGTTATGTAATAACTAATAGATAAATGAGCATTAATATCACAGATGTAAAATTAATGTATAATATACCATTAATTGACAAAAAATTATATAGAGTAAATTATCCAAAATTCATAAAAAAAATTAGATATATTTATTTATGAGGAATCTAAATATTAATACAAGCTCATTTTTGAGAAAGAATAGTTACACTCATAAAAATAACATTGCTAAATAATAAGATAATAAACATGAAAGATGTTTTACTACGAATGATCCATGATAATTTGAGATACTAGAAACTAAAATTTACGACATATCATAGGTTTGCTATTAAGATCCATGATAAAAACTTAAACCAAATATTAAGTTTAGCATTTGAATTTAAAATAGGAGATTTAATGAAGAAAAAAATTTATTTATTTTCCATACACTACATAATAGGATATTCATTGACAAACAATCATAATAGTTCAATATATAGATAAAATGAATTTATAAAAATAGATAGAACCTTTCAAGAACTTGGACAA
This sequence comes from Hippophae rhamnoides, assembly GCA_033030585.1. Lineage (NCBI taxonomy): Eukaryota > Viridiplantae > Streptophyta > Magnoliopsida > Rosales > Elaeagnaceae > Hippophae > Hippophae rhamnoides. The sequence goes on along the minus strand of CM065427.1, from coordinate 63,053,842 downwards.
ATAATTGATAACTATATTTTATTTAGTTATTTTCATTTATTTTATTAATTATAATTGCTATGTTCTTTACATTTTTAGTTAATTTTAATGCAATAAATTAATATTTACTGTTAGTTTCTTAAGGAATATATTTTTAAGAAAATTAAATAGTTTGGTTCGAAAAAGGGCTTAATTGCAGATAATAAATGTCTGAAAATATAATTTAAATGAAAACAGTGTTTAATTGCAATTAACAAAAGTATAAAAGTTAATTTAAATTAGAAAAAAGGGCTTAAATACAATTAACAAAAGCTTAAAAGTTAAATTGGAGGGATAAATTGTAATTAAGGAAATTTATTTTCTGCGTAGGAAAAAGAGGCCACTCACGCGATCACCAACGCGTGACACCCACCGTTTGTTCAGGAAATCAACGGCTATGATGAGGCACGTGGAGCCAAATGCGACAATCTCGAGTGGACGCGGGTTTTCAGGTGGCACGTTGCTCGACGCTGAGTGGAGCCCACCTGTTGTGTGGGCCGACGTGCATGGTAGGACCCACGTGTTGCGTATGCCATTTCCCGTATGACACGGTCCATAGAAGCTTCATGCATCCTGCCATTCTACCGAGTAATACAAAGCCACGTGTCCTAAATATTATTTCAGTAAATCGTGAGATGACACGTGGCATATGTTACGTTAAAACAAAAACACAAAAATGGCGCCCGATCCCAGCATTTTCTGCGTACCCCACGTGTCCTCGATGGCAATAATCCTCTGTGATGCGTTCTTTGTTCGCTCTCTCTTCACAATGAATAAATGAGTGCCACGTGTCTCATTATATCTTACAGCGAATCAGATGGCGACACGTGTCAGCGTGTATTGAAAAGAAAATTAGAAACGACGCACGTCCCTTGTTTTGCGCTATATATATTTTACACGCATGATTGCGTGTTTCAAGCATCTTGTCCCCCACGCGGATTTTATTATTATTTTCGATTCATTATTGTCTCCCGCGTGTAGAAAAATATATTTATTTTTAGAGATTTGATGTTATAAATAGGGAATTATTATGATAAATTTGGAGGTTCGGTTTTGGGGAGACTTGGATTGTGGAACACGCAGAAGCCATTTTTGGCTTCTGTTGTGTTCTGCGTGTGCTAGAAAATTTAGAAGCATAAATGTTTTAATTTTCTTTGTGTTCTTGAGCGAATATTCCTTAAGTGTTGTAATTTAATTTTTATTTATGAATTTAATTTTTCTAGGGTTGCGTTTTATCTAAATTTATGAAGCTTGAGTTTAATTATTTTTGAATGATTTATTATATTTTTAATTTGTTTATTCTATTTGTGCTTAATGCTTTTGATTATTGAAAAACTTATCAATTGATCTGTGGCACTTAAATAAACTTGGAAGAGACATTTTTGTGTATATTACTCATGGATAGAATAACATGTATATATGAAGATTAAGAATATACCTTTATCGTATGTGTGGCCATTTGAGAACTTACAATATAATGAATCTTGGTGAATTTAATTCTCATAGGAATATAGTGAATTAATTTAGCAAGGTGTGTCTATACAGAGCTTAGAAGAGATGTATGGATAAAATTAAAAGTTCTTGGTTGATAAATTAAATTTACAAAAAAGTAAATCAAGATGGAATAATAAGATTCGAGTGGATTAATTTGGTGAAAACTGCAATCCTAGAATTTTCTTATTTATTGTTTACAAAAATCATTTTAGTTTAATATCATCAAACTTTTCGATCGTTTGAATAAAATCAGAGTGAAATAATTTTAGTACTCCACAAACTGTAGTAGCAAATCTCTGTGGGAACGATAACTTACTTATCAAATTTATTACTTGTGACTATGTATACCTGCACGATTTTATGTTCTCCTAAAAGAGACAACAATAATAAAACGAAAAATACTAAGGGACTTTGAAATGATACTTAGATATCAAGAAAAAACCTCGATACCATGAATGATAAACCTTTGACAAAGAAGAAGTTAAAAAACTAAAAAAATGAAATTCAAGTAATGAAAGCTAATATTCATGATGTTATATTAAGAAGGTAATAATATTTAAAGAAAATTAAAAAAATATACAGTTAGAAATAGATGGAAGCTTAGCATGCGTAGCAAAACATTAGGTAATATTAATGAAAGCTTTGAGGTTTTTAACAAAGGAAATAGATTTAGTTCAAGAATCAAATATGAAATATTTACAAGGAATAACCCAAACACAAAAAGAATTATTGAAAGAAATAAAGGAATATGGTTATAATAAATTATAACAAAATATACATATAAAATTTATAGAACTAAGAAAAGATGTATATAACATACATAGAAACAATAATATTATAAGTCATAAATACGATTCCTTAGAAGGATTAGAAGTAGAACTACCTAGGATATCAGATGCATTGATACCTAAAAATGAGAGAAGAAAAAATGAAGAAAAATCTAATGAAAAAGATATAATTTCAATTTAATGGAACATATAAAATAATTAGAAGAATAATTCATAAATCCTGAAAATAAGAATATACAAAAATTAATTTGTTTATTAATACTAACTAATGAAGAATTAGAAGAACATTATAATGAAAAACTTTGTACAAATAAAGAGGAAGATGATATGATAATAATTAGCGAGACTAATTCTGAACCAAAAAATCATGACCCTAAAAGGTCATATAAAACTAATTTCATTGCTAATTTTTTACCAAGAAAAAATATCTAACCCACATAAGGAAGGAGAAAATAGGCAAAGGTCATGAAAGCCTAACACTACCAATAAAAGAATACAACCACCTAAAATGGAAGAAGGGTTGCATAGAGGAACTAGAGATAGCATCCCGCCAGAATTCAAGCTCCATGAAAATTATAAATATGATCTCTTAGATCTAGATTATATAAGAGATAGAGAAAAAGTCTTAGGTGAATGGGCTAGTGGTATGAGTATACTCATACAAACCTCTCAAACTATGTAAACAAACCCTTCAATTTATAGGGTATTAGTAGCTCATAAAATGACAGAAAATGTTAAAGTTTGATTTTCAAATTTAATATACCAACAAAATTTATTAATACAAGGAAATGTGTCTATAGGAAGAGAATATTTAGAAATAGTAGCAAATGAAATATACAAGGAATTTATTGGAAAAGATAAAGGAAGAATTATCACTGAATCAAGTGAAAATAAAATCAATAAAGCCAAATGACATTTAACAAATATGAAAATCTGTAACATGTGTTACATAGATTCTTTTATTTGTGAATATGAAATATATTAGCATAAATTATCACCCTATATGCAAACAAATTATAAGGAAATGTTTTTTTTTCAAAAATTACTTGGAACATTACATAAAATCTTAATAGAAAGTTGGAATCAAATAAATAAGAAAACCTACCAAACGCCCTAGAAGGAAGAATAAAAATCCTTAAAAGGAGAAATGATAAAATCTATTGTGATATAAGAGATTATAGAATACTAGGAAAATATGGATGTAACATAAAATCCTACAAACAAAAATTTAAAAAATATAAAAATACAAGAAATTTAAAAGATACAAATTCAGAAGACAAGATTTTCAAAAATATAAAAGAATATTTAATAGGGACTCCTATATGAAAAGATATTTTAGAAGGAATATGTATAAATCTCCTGAAAATAAGAATTATTGTCCTTTAGAGAAAAAAAGGTAGATGTTGGATTTGTAATGAAAAAGGACATTATGTCAATGAATGTCCTAGCATGCTTCAACATAGGAAACAATTTAAAAAAGAATTTTCATAGAAAACAAAAATCTTAGAAGAAGCTTTTAAGATGGAATTAGAACCAATTGAGGAATCAGATATAGATGATACTTATAGTATCTATCTATTAAAGGAAACTGATGAGGAAATAACCGACTTAGAATATAAGTACTCTTCATCAAAAGATGAATGATTTGTATAGTATTACAAATCTAAATAGTATCTATATTAAGGTAGGACTTAAATTTAAAAGTTATGATAACTATTATTTACATACATATATAGATACATGAGCTAGTATATGTGTAGTAAGTAAATATGTATTTCCAAAAGAACAATGAATACAAATACCAAAATATTTAATTGTGAGAATTATTAATAATACTACGATAAATGTTTTAAAAGATACATATATAATGATAAGAGAAGAAAAATGCCATATTCATACCTTACATCAACAAAAAAATATGAGTTGATTTATTAATAGAAAATAATTTATTAAACTTTTATCAACCTTTTATACAATATTTAGACAAAATAAGTCTAACAACATTAGATGGTGATACTATTTATGTATCAAAAATAAGCAAAGCTTTGATTGTATCAAATCCAACTTTTATGCAGCAACATAAAAAATGAAAAAAAGTGGTGTGATAAACACAAAGCAATAAAAACCTTATTTAGAAAACATTTCATTAGATATAAAAGAGAAACAAAATTCTTTTCTTAATGAAATACAAGAAGAAAAAGTCCTAACATGTATCAAAAAATTATTAAAAATAGTAAGCTCAGAATGATTTATACTCTAAAAGACATGATTGAATTTGAAAAACAAATTCAAGAACTTTTGGAACTAAGTAATTCACCTTACTCTAGTCCAGTGTTCTTAGTAGAAAAAGAAGCTGAAAAAAGAAAAGAAAAAGAAGAGAATGGTAATAAACTTTAAAGCATTAAATAAAGAAATAATTGATGATTGATACTTTATTATAAAGAAAGAAGAATTATTATCATTAATAAAAAGAAAAAATATTTCTCAAGTTTTGATTGCAAAAGTGGATTTTGACAAATAAGACTAGATGAAGGATCTCAAAAATTAACGGCATTTAATTGCCCTTGAGAACAATTCCAATTGACTATTATACAATTTGGATTAAAATAAGCTCCAAGTATCTTCCAAAGATATAAGGATAACATATAAAAAATTACAAAATATTTTATGTGTCTATATAGATGATATTTTGGTTTTTAGTAGTGAATTAAATAAACACTATTTAAATATTATTAATATTCTATAAGAATACAAGAAAGAATGCATTGTACTTTTTGAAAGGAAAGAAATACTTACTCAATAGAAATTAAGTATTTAGGGTTGGAAATTAAAGATGAAAAATATAATCTACAACTCCATATGCTAAATAACTTTTAAGGTTTTCATAGTGAATTAAAAAAAAACCAATTATAAAGATTTCTAAGATATTTGACACATGCAAAAGCATATATTATGAAACTTGCATAAATACGAAAAAATTTACAAGTAAAATTGAAAAAGAAAACATATATAGAAATGAATAGAATAAGATACTCTGTATATGGATAAAGTAAAAGCATGTTTAAAAAATTTACCAACTTTATACCATTCAAGGTCAGTTGATAAAATGATAATTGAAACAGACGCTTCACATAAATTAGGGAGTAGTTTTGAAAGCAAAAGTATATTATAAAGATGAATATCTTTGTAAATATACATCAGAATTTTTCTAAGGTCCAAAATTAAACTATCATAGTAATGAAAATAAATACCTAACTATTTAAAAGGCTATTAAAAAAGTTGCAATATATGTTAGAAGTTTCAGATTCATTGTCAGAACCAATAACAATTTTTTTGGTTATTTCTTAAGAACTAATATTGCAAGTGATTATAAATAAGAAAGATTAGTCATATGACAACAATGGTTCAACCACTACAATTTTTATGTCAAATATCCCTCGAAAAACAAGAATAGTTTAGTAGATAATCTTATTAGAGAATTAGCACCTCTAACTATTTTTTATGTTTACAAGAATAGAACACATTGATCTCATGATCAAAATAAACTTGATCTCATGGTCAAAATAAAGGAAAATGAGATAAAAATCGTATAGGATGAACTCAAGTTATTATACCTTGATAAGTCTCTTATGGAGATTGGAAATAAACAGGAAAAATTTGATTGTTCAAAACAACTCTTAGAGTCCAAAACTTCTAAAGAAAGAATACAAGATGAAATGGAAGAACTTAACAGTTTAAAAGAAAGTAAGATCTTTGAAATAATTAAGAAAGCTCAATTGGGATAATAAAGTAGATAGAATTATAGGGTTTAGTGGAGTAACTCATAGAACTTTCACCAATAGAATAGAGATTGAAGACAGTTATGCCAATTACAAGGTACTAAAACTAATAACTCCAGGGAAGATAGTAGGGAATTACTCTACTGGACTACAACAACAACCAATAGCACCAAGAAGCTTGACAACCCTAGGGAAAATAGTAAGGCCTCCAGTATTATTTAAAAAAGCATCACTTCTATAGACATGAAAACAGTAAGGTATTCAATGCTATCCAGGGAAACATTTCTCAGAAATTCATTAATCATTGAAGATAAAAATGACCAATATAGAAATCTCGACAAACCAAAATGGTTGAGCCTCTACAACTTGGCAAGAAAATTTACCCAAGAACATATAGAAGATATAAAGTTCTACAATATAGAAAAGAAATTCCCTACGAGAAGTAAATTCAATATTTTCGATTGAGCTGATCCAATATTTGTTTACAAAGCTTTCCATGTACCACTAATAGAAAACATATATCGAGGAATTAATTTAAGTGAATTAAATTATTTCCAATTTTTTTTTAAAAAAGAAATCAAGAAATTTAGGAAGAAGATAAGAGTAGGTGACAAGCTTGTTTATCTTAGAATTTTCAATTTACTAATGGACTAGAATGAGGAAGGATGTATTAGTCCATACCATTTCATCAAGTTAGGGATTTTCAACACAAATAGATAAGTTCCAAAACTAAGGGCACTTCCAAAAAAAGAATTCAACATAAAAGAACTATGTGTATTAAAAGGACAAATGTTAAGCCAGATTTACTATCAAAGTAGATTACCCAACTATTAAAATTATCATCACTTTTCATAGTAGTATGACTCTTTCAGAAGATAATGGTAAAAAATCACCAAATATGAGACAAATTTAAATAGAAACAACTTGAAAATTGGTCAAATAACAAGGAAGGTATTATGCTTCTATGCCATACAAGCCATCAAAGATTACAAATGCACTTATTTCATCAATAACTAAGAAGATGAAGATGTATCATCATCAACATCATCTAAAGGACTGTTGATAGAAAATAACAAGGAAGAATAAAAATGAGAAATTATTAGTAGAAGACGATAAAGAAAAAATAAAGATATAGACCCACATCTTTAGTTGGCAACATGTGCCAAGGAAAAAATAGTGACTGATATTTAAATTAATAAGTAGATGAATTATTAAAGGAAGGATAAAATAGTAATTATTATCTTGCAAACAGGGATTCCTTATGCTATAAAAAGAACTCTTATTTTCATTTGAAAAGGACGAAAAAAATGAGAGCATACAACTTCTAGTAAAGTAACCCCCTCTATTGATAAATCCCAACTAATAATTATGTATCCAATAATTATGAGCTGTTAAGAATCCCTCCAAGGTTCTTAGTTGACCTTTAGATTGTAATAATTATTATATTATGAATAAAATAGAGTTTAGTTACTCCTTTTTAGTAAATCAAAATTGGACATCATCTATGTACGGATGCAAAAGGCTCACAATTACCAAGAGAGTATTAAGGTTTTAGCAAAGCTGAGGCATAACTGGTGTAACAAGAGTAGATGAACAAAAGGAAAGATTGTAGTAGATCTATTAAATTCAGGTATAATAATTATAACCTTTAAGCCAATTAAGGATCTTGAATGTTTAAATATTTACTTGTATCAATTTATTATAATAAACAAGAATACGAAGATAGAAAAAATACAATAAAAAATGATCTCTAATTAATAATATACATAAGCTACAGAAAATTAACAACAAGCGTTAAACAACTAGCCTCCAATTTGGTATCAAAGCGATTAGAATATTAACGTAATATTGATGAAAAAGTTAACATCATTAGATTTAGAAACATCAATGGTATTAACCATAAAGTTTAGGGGCATTATAGCATTTTCTATAAAACTCAAGAGCATGGGTGAAGATATGCTAAACCCTAGGGAAATTTTAGATAAATATCCATAATAAAGTCTAACTTTTAGGGGCACTATCTAGTTTATTCCCTATATAAATTTTTTCATCAAATTTAATCATCAAACCATTAATCTATATGTATCCAATTTAATTCAAAATCATTGATCCTTATTAAAATCTAATACTACTTGTCGGATAGAAAAATTACCAGGTACGTGTGGTTCCATTTGGTTGATTCATAGGCACATTAAAAGTTAAATGGGTATAGCAATGCACAATAAGATATATATTTTATTATTTAAATTCAAAATAAATATTATTGACATCATTCTTATTGTAAAATGTCATTAATATTTTAAATAATTATAAGTAATTAATTCAAAATTTAAATATAATTAATCTATATTAGTTAATTACAACTATATCATCCACCAAAACTTTTAAACATGTCATCATAAGAAAAGTACATATAAACTCATCTTGTAAACCTCTTAAATTCCTTTGGTCTTAGTTTGTCTCCCAAAAACTGACTTAATCATCAGAGTGGATACAATACCCCAAGTATCATACCTTTTGACATGGTTTTCTAGAGATTTGTAGGTCTATATGTCAAGAAAATATGACCTAACAAAAATCGGCTTCAACAATTGATGTTGTCTATAGGAAAGAAATTTAGTGCTCATCCAATTGAGCTAATAAAAACTTAATAATATTCATCATATTCATCTCATCATGTTCTCTATTTGTTACATTTTTCATTCACTTTTCTCTTAACAACATGTTTGATATGTTGAATCTCTAGTATGAGTTTTCAAGAAAGTTTGCAAAAATCTCCACTACTCCCATTGAACGAAAAGCAAGTAAAGGTCTAGGTAAGCGACCAATAACTGCCAAGAAAGGTTAAGAGAAACAAGAAGGGCATTGAGCCCAAGAAACCAACCATGGATCAAAGTTAGGAAAGCTAGAACTCATGATGGAGCAGTTGATGCAGCTCCAAAGGAACTCACAAGGGCAACTTAGTGCCTCAATGAGTTATTCAAGGTCTCTACGATTAGTAAGGCTTGACACCGTAGGAAAACATGATGAGTGCTCAAAAAGTACTAAAATTATCATGATTTTATGTACATTAATTGACTAAAATATATATATATATTTATATGTTTTATCATATATTTATATAAATTTATCTTTTTCGGAATCACGGGTATATTTATTGTTTTTCAAGTATTTTCGCTTAAAAACGTAACTTGAAGACTCAAAGAAGAATACTGGAAGCAATACATCACAATTATATTACTAAATAAATGGGGAAAGGTCAACAAATATGGAAAAAATTGGACAAAAATGGGTCGAAGAGGTCAAAAATGTCAAAAAGGAGAAAATCGCGCCCGGAGCAGCCCATCCCGTCCGCGCAACGCCAGCCGAGTTGCGCGGCCAGTATCTTGTTCATTTCCCGAGCTGCGCGGCCGACGCCATTTCGCCCCATTTTTCACGTGCGACCACCCATAACGTCGTCTTGACATCATCAATGACCTCGCGTATCCATTACGCGTTTTTACATTTTTTAACATTTTTTTACTCATTTTTTCTCTCCATCCTCACCTATAAATACCCCTTCCCTTCACTTCAAAAACACACCTCAAAACCACACTTCTCTCTTCTTTCTTTCTCTCATTTCTTAGTTTTTGAGTTTTTCTTAGTTTCTTTCTTAGTTTCTAAGCTTTTCTTAGTTTTTCTCTTAGTTTTTAGTTCAATTCTCTTAGTTTTAGAGTTCTTCTCTTTTTGAGAGGAACTTGTAATGTTTTTGTAATATTTTAGTTTTTGATTCAATAAATGGAAGTGCAAATTCCGCTTGGAGGTTTTCTAGTAACGGGAATAGCGTCGAAGTTCTGTAAGGATTTTATTTTCTTTACAATTATTTTTATGCTTTATTCTTACATGTTATATTTAATTTATCTGTGATTAAATTTAACTGTGCTAGCTGTTTATAATTATGATGTAATAATAACGTTGTTATGCTTGCGAAATATTAAATATGTGAAATTTTTTAAAATAAATTGATTTTATTTTTATTCAAGATTTTATATTAAGGATGTTAGAGAGAAGTATATTATTTTTCATTACAAACTTAAATATGAAAATTAGATTTTATGGTTTAGTTATCCGGTCTAATTTAGAGTAGTGTTCTTTTATTTGTTGGTACAATCGCCTGGTAGTTAGAGTGAGACTCTATTTCAAAAGTTTTTATAAGAACTTTTATTTGAAAATATATTGACAACATATTTTCAATAATGGTTTTAAAACTTGAAATTTAGTACTCGGATAATTCAATTCTTAAGTTTAATTTGAACACCTTGAATAAAATTTAAAATGTCTAACCCCACCAAAGGTGGTATTTAAATAGTTCATTTTCAAACTCTTTCAAAAAAGGAATTAATTTAATTAACCAAATTAATTATCAACCCCACTGTAGGTGTTAATTGATTTGTTTAGTTAACAAAGAATATCTAACCCCAAAAGGTGGTATTTATATAAATGAGAGAATCAATAAAATATCAATTTATATCTTTAATAACCTAGATAATATGAGCAAGCATAATTAATTTAGTTATTATATCCATAAATACTCCACTAATATAAATGATAAAATTTGCATGAATATTTATTGAATCTGTATTTATATTTATTTTTAGATAAATATTTATTGAATTTGTATCTATGTTTATTTTTATGTTATTAGATTATATTTAATTAATCTGTATATATGTTTATTTTATGTTATTAGATTAGGAACACAAAAACCAAACTATCGTGACAGGATGTTTAGGATTTAATTTCGTTTTTAAAAGTTTGAATAATAAATTAAAAACCACATACATTCCTTCCTTAGATCGACCTTGGGAGTATACTTATCATTTTCTACGAAATGATTCGTGCACTTGCGAGAGTTACAAATATTAAAACCAAAGTATTTGCGAGAATCGGTGATGCCGGTTTTCGTTCATCAAAACAACATCAGATACTTCCATAAACAACTAAAAGGGTCCAATTTATAACAAATTAGCTCCCTTGCATTCAGGATCCACAAGACATGGGTGTAAACATTGAGAGTGGCAATGACACCCCACCTAGATATACTTAGCCACTGTTGACCAAGTTGGTGAAAGCCAACTTGATTTGGAGCACTTGCACACCGGACATGAAAACTTAAGGAACCATCTCGAGACTAAGCACGGTGTCTGCTCAGGCCATGGAAGCTTCTCTAGTGGCATTGTGAACTCGAATTATAATAAACAAGTGATGCCAAGAGTAGGCGATAATTATGTTCCTACTCTACCAATAGGAGACTTGAAACATTTATTTTATAAGATAGAGCTAAGACTTGATGGGGAGAAGTAGGGTCTGGATTACATCGATTCCACTCAAGCTCCTTTCACCTCAAATGTATTATCTACTCCACTAGAGATAAGTTCAAGTAACCTTCCATTGGAACATACAATGGGTCCTTTGACCTGTTAGACCACATTAACTTGTTTTGAAATTATGAATACGTATGTGATCAACGATGCTGTCATTTATAGAGCATTTTCTATGACACTGGTAGGTAGAGCTAGAGTCTAGTACAAGACCTTCAATCCAAAAACAATTAGGAACTTCTTAAAGTTTGCAAGATAGTTTCTTACTCACTTCTTAGTAAAAAGAAGACTACTAAAGACCTCGACACATCTTATGAGGCTAAATCAAAAGGAAAATGAGTCATTGAAAGATTTTTTTTGACCACTTCAACAACAAGAATATTCAGGTTAAAGATTGTCCTGAATCTCTTATAGTTAACACATTTCTCTTTGATATCCACATGGGACTATTATGGACAAGATTAGCAGAAAAGATCCTTCGATTGTCTTATAAAGAGATGACCAGGATCATGGCTACAATAATCCATGTTGAAGATATGGCTAGTCACTACATAAGTGAAATCAAGAATTGCCTCCAAAAGAGTAAGACTGAAGAAGAGCTTAGAAACTTAAAGGTTAAGAAATTCAAAAGTATAGATGGAAAATAATATCCCCCATAGAAAATTGGAACCTCGTAACCTAGTAACCTAGGAAGAGCTTCCAAAAGTTTGTTCCTTTAAATGCTACCCGTGATTAAGTGTTGATTGATGAATGCTTAAAAAGCACTCATATTTCGTGATTTTACTGTGCTTATTTGGAATTAATAAGTTTGATTATAACATTTTATTTAATTATTTATGTAAATCTATCTGTTCAGAATCAAATGTATGTTTTATTGTATTTTAGATCTTTTTACATTATAATAGATAAACATGTCTAACACATAAAGACACAATACTTGGAGCACTCAAATAGTACCCCAATAGCTAATAAGACTAGGGCATGCATATAAGCCTTAGATTAAGAACCAATCAATGTGCAAGGTAGCACAATAAAAATTCAAAAAAGGAAAGTGTGCCACGATGAAGGATTTGTGTACCACAATGCATACCTCTTGGGAAATATATTGGACATGTTGATCATTTTGTGTCACAATGCGATAAATTGTATGTAACAGTGAGGACTTCTCAAGTTGTTTTGCTTCCTAAGCCCTATGCATAATACTTTTCTTATAAATAGTTTATTGTTTATTAGGTTAAACATCTTTTACATTATACATTTTCAATCATATAGAATATTTTTAGGATAGTTTTTATATTTTCATAAACATAATATAGATTAGACTAAAGAAATCAAAAGCAATTTTTGAGAGTTTTTTCAAATCAAGAAAAGAATAGAAGATTATTAAAAATTCAATTATACTTTGAAGATCAAGATCATAATTTTGGAGCATAACACTTCATCCATCTATTATTGGTATTTAGATCTAATTTATAGTATTTTACTTCTAGATTTTTTTTTTATATATTTTCTTGAATGAATGCTAATTTTAAATCAATGATTATGGATTTTAATTTAAACATGTCTGACTGATTTTTACAATGAAAATTTAGCTTTATTATCATGTTTGTATAGATTATTTACATGACATTTTTATAATTAAATAGATAAAGATTATTTCTTGATTCAATATTTGTTATTTAGTAGTTATTTATTCTTCATAATAGATTGAAAGTTTGAGAATTAGGTTTTAGATACATCATCTAGATCTAATTTAAACGACTTAAATAAGAGTTTAAATTGATGGCTTGACCAAAATTATTGAGTTAAACAGTTTGCTATTTTCTTAGGCATATGACATAATTTAATTAATCTGTTAATCATCATGATCACATGCCAGTAATTGGTTTGATTAATAGAGAAAAATGATCTTGACGGAAGAGATTTTCCATATTTAAAACGGAAAATCAATAATATGAGTTTATATTTTAATTAACTTAAATAATTTTAAGCAAACATGGTTAACTAGCTAAACTTCATATAGATCCTCCATTGATTTATATAAATATATCTGCCTTGATTTTTTTTTGAATAAAATCTTTATTTAGTTATTTTAATTATTTATTAGTTTAGTATTTTAAAAATCAAATCATTGTGATATAATGTTTAGATTTAATTTTCATTTATAGCTCTTTTAATTTTTTAAGAAAAGTGAAAAATTATCTAAAATCACTACACTTTCTAGAGAGATTGACCTTAAAAGTATAATTGTTGCTTATTATAAGTAATTCGTACACTTGAGATATTTTTATAAATATATAATTTGTGCATCATAGATGCATGTCTACGATTCAAGACTCTTCAAACATCCCACAAAAATAAAAGGTAACCTAGCTAACATGAACCGTAATTTATACACCATAGATTCCAATGGGACTTTGGCCACAAAACAGATGACTATTGGAAGCTTCAAAAGGAAATTGAGCACTAGATACAAAAGGGCTACTCAGAAGACTTTGTGGCAGCTAGGTGTGATATATCCCAGTAGCCTTTGATAATCAAGTAGAGAAGTGTGAGCTTCAACTTTGGATGAAGTCTGTATTATCTTGGAAGGCTCAACAAGTAGGGACCAACCATAATATGAAGGTGTATGCTAAAGGATTGGAAGCTAGTAGATATGTGTTCTACATTATCCATAATCATGGCAAGGGTATAAAGACCAAGATTGTTGGGGAAGACCTGGTCTTCACTGAGAAGGAAGCAACATGATTGGTGCATTCATATTATGATGATCTAGTTATAACTTAACAGGTCGCTAGTAACAAGATTTATCAAGTGTTGGTAAATAGTGGAAGCTCACTGGATATCTTGTTCAATGATGCTTGGAAGTAGATGAAGCTACAAGATCCCTTCAAGCCAATCAATATTCCTTCGTATGGCTCCTCTGGAAAACCTCTCACCCTAAATGTGGAGCTTCTAGTCATTATTTGATAGGGTTGTACTACTAAGACCATTATGATTAACTTCCTGGTTGTCGACTGCCCTTTAACTTACAACAACATCTTAGGATGATCATTTCTGTATGCTTCTAGGATAGTATTCTCTACCTATCACTTGACACTAGAGTTCCCAACAAAAAAAAAGAATTATGATCGTCCTAGGAGAACAAAGAGTAGCACGAGATTCCTACAATATGGGAATCTACCTAGGGTAGGAGATATGATTGGGACCTAACTAAAAGTGACTCAGTCCAAAATTATTTATTTCTTAGCGCTTGTAATTTATGTTTCAATAAAGTACTAGGTGAAGTCCTACGCGGCCAAGTCAACATCAACACAAAAAAAAAGATTAAGAATAAATAATTAGTTTAGCTATATTGACATTCATGTAATCTTAACTTAGCTTTCCAAGCACCCAACACAACCTTGGAATATATAAAGGCTATTACATTAGAATGAGAGTTAGCCATTCATCCACAGTAACCTTATCTTTGCATAAAGGTAGGATTTCCATTGTGCGTTACTATGGCTTAGGAGAGAGTAAACTTCTCCCTCAAACCTAGAAGCCACTATCAAACTAGAAACAACTAGGAATTTTTTAGAGTTTATAAGATAGTTCCTCCTTCACTTCTCAACAAAGAGAATACTACTATAGACCTCAACACATCAGATGGGGCTAAATCAGAAGGAAAATGAGTCATTAAAAGATTTCTTCGATTACCTCAGCAACGAGAAGATTTAGGCTAACAATTGTCTAGACTCTTATAGTAAGGTATTTCTATACGGTATCTATATGAGACCATTATGGATAAGACAGGTAGAAAAGATCCCTTGATTGTCTTACAAATAGATGACCATGATTGTGACTACGGTAATCAATGTCGAAGATATGGCTATTTATTATAGAAGTAGAATCAAGAACTATCTCTAGAAGAGGAAGACTGAAGAAGAGCCTAGGAACTTACAGGGTAAGAAATTCAAAAGTGGGGATAGAAAAGAAGATCCCCCAAAGAAAACTAGAACCTCACAACCCAGGAATAACTTCCAAAAGTTTTTTCCTCTGAATACTACTTGGGAACGAGTTTTGATGCCTATCTAGGATTCAAGACTCTTCAAATACCCCAGAAAAATAAAAGTTAACCCAACCAATAGGAAGCATTATTTGTACTATAATTTCCACTAGAACTTTGACCATAAAATGGATGACTATTGGGTACTCCAAAGGAAATTGAGCACTAGATACAAAAGAACTACCTTAAAGACTTTATGGCAACTAGAAGGCTCAATAGGTAGAGACACTAACCATACTAGGAAGGCATATGATAGAGGACTAGAAGCTTGCTAATAAGTGTTCCATATTATCCAAAACCATGGTAAGGGTAAGGAGCCCAAGATGGATGGGGAAGACTTAGTCTTTACTAAGAAGGAAGTAGCACAATTGGTGTATCCACACTATAATGCTCTAGTCGTAACCTTACAGATTTCCAACAATAAGATTTATCAAGTCTTGGTATATATTAAAACCTCAGTAGACATCTTATTCAAGGATGCTTGGAAGCATATGAAGCTATAATCCCCTCAAGCTAATATTCACTCCCTTGTATGGCTTATATGAAAAACCTCTTGCTTTAGATGTGGAGCTTCTACTCTTTATTAGGAAGGGTTATCCTACCAGAACCATTATGATTAACTTCCTTGTAGTTAGACAGCCCCTCAACTTACAAAAGCATCTTAGGATGACCTTTTTTACAAGTTGTTAGAACAGTATCCTCTACCTATCACTTGGTACTAAAGTTCTCAACAAAAACAAGAATTGTGACCGTTCTAGGAGAATAAAGAGTAGCACAAGAGTTCTACAACATGAGAATCTATCTAGGGCCAAAGATGTGATTGAGATCTAGCTAAAAAAGGTTGAGTCTAGAATTATTTATTTCTTCACACTTGTAATTTATATTTCAATAAAGTGCTAGATGAGGTCTTGCACGACTAATTCAACACCAACACAAAAAAAAAGATTAAGAATAAATAAATAGTTTAGTCATATTAACATTTTTGTAAGCTTCTATAACTTATCTCTCTAAGCACCCAACACAACCTTGGCATCCAAAAAGGCTATAACATCATAATAAGAGTTAGCCACTCATCCACATCAACCCTAGCTTTGCATGAAGGTAGGATTGCCATTGTGTGCTACTATGGCTTGGAAAAGAGCACAATTCTCTTTCAATCCTAGTAGCCACACCTGATCAAATCTAGGAACTAGAGTTATCCTATATTAGTTTAGGAAGGCTACTTCTTCTGCAAAACCATGTAGTGACCATCGCACTCTGGGGGCTTGGCATATGGAATCATCTAAACATTATCTTAATGGATAAAGTTATATAAAGACAATGAAGTTAGATTACACCCCCACATACCCATAATGATTACAGTCCAAGATCCAAATTGGCTCCACAAGATCATTGTCTTAATGGTTTACTTCATGTGTGATGAGCAGAATCGTGATCGCCGATTACTTTGATGAACGAAAACCGACATCGCCGATCCTGCCAATACTTTGGTTTTATATTTATAAAACTCTCGCAAGTGCACGAATCATTTCGTAGAAAATGATAAGTATACTCCCAAGGTCGATCTAAGGAAGGAATGTATGTGGTTTTTAATTTATTATTCAAACTTTTAAAAACGAAATTAAATCCTAAACATCGCATCCGCGATATTTTGGGTTTTGTGTTTTTAATCTAATTCTGAGAAAATTAAACATAGATTGATAAACATTCATGCAAATTTTATCTTTTATAAATAGTGGAGTATTTATGGATATAATAACTAAGTTAATTATGCTTGCTACATATTATTTAGGTTATTAAAGATATGAATTGATATTTATTGATTCTCCTTTTTGTATGAATACCACCTTTGGTGAGTTAGATATTCTTTGTTAACTAAACAAATCAATTAACACCTATGGGTGGGGTTGATAACTTAATTTGGTTAATTAAATTAATTCCTTTTTCTAAAAGATTGAAAATGAACCATTTAAATGCCACCTTTGGTGGGGTTAGGCGATTTAAACTTTATTCAAGGTGTCCAAATTATACCTACAGAATTTAGTTATCAAGTACTAACTTTCAAGTTTTAAAACCACTCACGAAAACATGTCGTCAATACATTTTCGGATAATAATTCTTATAAAAACTTTTTGAAATAGAGCTTAACTCTAACTACCAGGCGATTGTACCATCAAATAAAGCACTACTCTAGAATTAGGATAACTAAACCTTAAAATCTAATTTTCAGGTTTAAGTTTGTAATGAAAAATAATATATTTCTCTATAACATTCTTAATATAAAATCATGAATAAAAATAAAATCAATTCCTTTTAGAGATTTTTTACCTATTTAATATTTCGCAAGCATAACAACGTTATTATTATATCATGATTATAAGCTAGTACAGTTAAATTTAATCACGTACAATTAAATATAACATGTAAGAATAAAGCATAAAAATAACACATGTAAAGAAAATAAAATCCTTACAGAACTTCGACGCTATTCTGAATTGCTAGAAAACCTCCAAATGAATTTGCACTTCCATTTATTGAATCAAAAATCTAAATTATTACAAAAACATAACTAGTTCTTCCAAAAAGGAAGAACTCTAAACAAGAGAAACTAGCTAAAACATAAGAGAAACTAGCTAAAACATAAGAAAAACTAAAAAAAAACTAAAACCTAAGAAATGGAGAGAAAGAAAGAAGAGAGAAATGTGTTTTTGAGGTGTGTTTTGAAGTGAATGGAAGGGGGGTATTTATAGGTGAGCATGGAGAGAAAAAATGAGTAAAAAAATGTTAAAAAAAATATTAAAAAATAAAAAACGTGTTTTGGACTGTTGAGGTCATCAATGACGTCAAGTGACGTCGTAGAGGCGGTACACGTGAAAAAATGGGTCAAAAAAACGCGTTGCAAGTGTTGTATGGCAGGCTACAGGCGCTGCGCGTACGTGAACAACAGCCATTCATATGCAGCCATGTGCCGGTACCAGCTTATGATCTGACAACGTAAAACGATACAAGGGGCCATGAGCGAATGAGTCTTGAGTCTGTGATGAAGCGTATGTGTGCTGCTTTTTCTCCTTTTGACATTTTTGACCTTTTTGACTCCATTTTGTCCAGCTTTTTCCATATTTGTTGACCTTTCCCCATTTATTTATTGATATTTTTGTGATGTATTGCTTCAAGTATTCCTCCCTGAGTCTTTAAATTGCGTTTTTAACCCACATTACCCTAAAAACAATAAAAATACCCCTGATCCAGAAAAAGACAAATTTACATAAATATATGAAAAAACATATAAATATATATATTTTTAATCAATTAATGTCGGCATAAAATCATGGTTATTTTAGTGCTTTTAAACTAAATCACAACCCAAACGACTTCTTGCTAGTCCCTAGCAAGAGAAGCGATAAAAAATAAAAATTAAACTATCCTAAATCACTTCCGTGGATTGACACGGTTGCATTTAGCCTATGCGACAAGCCTTTAAACCACAGGTTGCCTGATGACGAGTTTGAGTCTCGTGAGGGTTTCGATAATGATACCCACAAACATTGTACTAAATGTAAAAACAAAAGAAACAATAAAAACAAACAACTTAAAAATTAAATTTACAACAAAATCACAAATTAATTTTTTTTTTTTTTTTTGAATAAGAGAAAACAACATATCACAAAAATGTCTCATACTTTTTAATCTCCTTTAAGATCATAATTAAAATCTCAAGCATAAGTTATTTTAATCTCTTTAAACAATCATGATTTATTATAATAATTAGTCGAAAATCATTTTCATATTTCATGTCAAAAATGTATCAATTTAATTTCACCCAATTTCAATAAGTGAATTAGAATTCGCCGACTACATTCCTCATGATCAAGTCAATACAAACCTTGAATCCTATGGGTTCAAACACTCATACTAATTTATATGCGAAAGAGTTGATGTATAGAAATGAACTAATATGTTCGCATCGTATAAAGAATAAAAGGCTCAAAGTGTTATTTTAACATTGATCTCATGAAAGGAATCAAATGTATAAAGTATAAAGATATCATATATAAAAAATATTTTCATGCACAAATCAAACTCAATAAGAAAGAATTTCAAGATATATGCTTGTTACAAAGGAAGAAACTGCAATGACTTTTAGGGAATTACTTCTTATATCTTTCTTTTGTAATTAGCCTTTACTCACTGACTTTGTAGAAAGCAATGCGGGTTATAGTATGTAGATGATACTATTTTTATCTCTCTCTTTTTTACTGTAGATATTTTTGATATGTGTATTTTTTAGAGAGTCACCCAGTATCTGATTGTACATTGTTTTGGATTTTGGTGAGTGGTTAATTTTGTGGCTTTTCTGTTTGATCTTGGTTTAGGTAACTTCAGACATGTCTTTTGTTTTGTAGTAGTCATGCATAAATGAGATATAAGCGTATACTATCAATTTCTACTCAAATCATTTAATCTAAGCAAAAATAATAATCAAAAATATATGATACTCTATTAAGATGAAAAAAAATTCATACGTTCAAATCTAATACCCATGTATAGAGATCATCTAAAAATTTGAAGAAATAAGAAATGTGTTTGGAGTAGAAAAAATATATTTCACTCTGAATAAAGGAAATTAGGCTCAAATTATCATGAAAGGTAGTCTCCACTAAAAAAAACTCGTAAACACGATTTTGGGTTTGATATAATTTCTACATCTTATCAAGAAATACTAATTATGACAAAAACTAACTAATTATCAAAAATAATTACAAAATATTTCATGATATGTTTTCAAAAATTAATCTAACTGAAAAAGACTTAACTATTTACTTAAATTTGATTTAAAGAAATGATAAATTTTTGTGAAAAAGTTTTTTTTTTTTTCAAAAATTAATAAAACACACAAAATAAAAATAAAACCAAACACACAAAATGAAAAAGTAAATTTTTTTTTTATTTTTAAATTGTTAAAACTCTTTTTTTTAATTAAGCATGGTAACTTTTCACCACCCCCGACCTAGAACTTACATTGTCCTCGAATGTAACAAGCGTAAATTAAAGATAAAGAAAAGAGAAGAAAGATTACCTATTTCTTGAGAAAGTCACAGTAGTAATGGAAAATGCGGTCATCCATCATATTCATCATTAAAGTGTATACAGACGTTGAACGTGAACTTCTAACTTGTCTGACAAATATTTTTAGTTTTAACAATTTAAAAATTATTCACGTGTAATTAAATAAATGAAACAAATAAAAGAAAATTACCTAAAATGATGGGTTGCCTCGTCGTACTAGTTTAACGTCTTGTAGCAAGGCGTAACTTGAGATTGCATTTTAAGTAAACTCAATGTCCATAAATCATTGAGTCAATCAAACCTGCCAGGTAAGGCAAGGTTGTCTTCTATACTTTCGATCATGCCCTATTGATTTTGATTTCTTTCTGTACTTAAAACTAGAAATACTTTGGCGGTTTTAGATCACCCACATCTAGGTACAAATCAAATAATTAAGGCATAAAAACACAATTGTACCTAGATTAAACAAAGAAACTAGCTCCTTAGATTGTAATTAAAACTTTAAAATTTTGGAGATAGTTAAAATTTTTTTTTGTAAATAACATGTCGGTATTAAGAAAGTAGTCCTCAGGAAAGAATGGTGGTGCAGCTCCAAAAACCATCCTCATAGGCGAACAACGTTAAAGGGAAGTAAGTGGCCATGAACGAAGCCCAATCTCACAGGCGACTCCTTAGATCTTTCTTCGTATTGTTATTAAGTTAAGTTAAATAAAACTTTAAGTTAATGAAAATCTAAGTTAATTAAGTTTAAAGAAAAGATTAATTAAGTTAAGTGAATTAAAAAAAATCTAAGTTAATTAAGTTAAGTTAAAAAAGAATCTAAGTTAATTAAGTTAGTAAAAAGTTAATTAAGCTAAGTGAAGTAAAAAAATCGAAGTTAATTAAGCTAAGTGAAAAAAAAAAATTAATTAAGTTAAGTGAAGTAAAAAAAATCTAAGTTAATTAAGTTAATGAAAATTTAAGTAAAAACCTAAGTTAATGTTAAAAAAAAAATTTAAGTTAATTAAGTTAGTAAAAAGAAACTAAGTTAAGTAAGTTAAATAAAAATCAAGAAAAAAAAATAGCTAAAAAAAGAAAAAAAAAAAATAAAATAAAATAAAATTGAAAAAGGTAAAAGAAAATAAAAAAAAATAAAATTATGATTTAAAATAAATAAAAAAAATAGTAAAAATTAAACTAAAAAAAAATTAAAATTTTGGTTTTTTTTTTATTTTTTATTTTTTA
Source organism: Hippophae rhamnoides (assembly GCA_033030585.1). NCBI lineage: Eukaryota > Viridiplantae > Streptophyta > Magnoliopsida > Rosales > Elaeagnaceae > Hippophae > Hippophae rhamnoides. The sequence goes on along the minus strand of CM065427.1, from coordinate 63,032,064 downwards.
TTTTATTTTTTATTTTATTTTATTTTTTATTTTTTGTTTAACAGATAATTTTATTTTCTTATTATTATCTTATTTCTTATTTAAATTAAAAAAAAAAATTTAAATTTTTTTTTTTTTTTACAAATGGTAATTTTATTTTACTATTCATGCTATCTTATTTCTTATTAAAAAAATTTTTTTTTTTTTTAATTTTTTTTTTTTTACGCACGGTAATTTTATTTTACTATTCACGCTAACTTATTTCTTATTAACTTAAAATTTAATTTTTTTTTTATTATTTCTGACGGTAATTTTATTTTACTATTCACGCTAACTTATTTCTTATTAACTTAAAATTTTAAAATTTTTTTTTTTAATTTTTTTTTTTTACGAACGGTAATAACCTTTTACTTCAAATTTCAAATTTCTAAATTATTTACTTTTTATGCTATAAAATTTTTTTATTTTTATTTTTATTTTTTTATTTTTTTATTTATTTTTATGAAATTTGAAATTTGATTAAAAATTTTTTATTTGAAAAAAAAAAAAAAATCACAATTATTTACAACACAAAAATATTTTTAAAATTTTGATAAATAAATTAAAAACGCTACTCGCTTAAAAGCCACGTATGAAAACTTGATGACACGTAGCGCCAAAAAACTTGATGGCGAGAATCGTGATCGCGAATTACTTTGATAAAACCGAACATCGTAGCATCCTGCCAATACTTTGGTTTTATATTTATAAAACTCCATGATCTCGAATCATTTAAGTAGAAAATGATAAGTATACTCGGGTCGATCTAAGGAAGGAATGTATGTGGTTTTTAATTTATTATTGAAACTTTAAAAGCGAATTAAATCCTAAAGCGTCACTTGTCACGATATTTTGGGTTTTGTGTTTTTAATCTAATTCTGGAAAATTAAACATAGATTGATAAACATTCATGCAAATTTTATCTTTTATAAATAGTGGAGTATTTATGGATATAATAACTAAGTTAATTATCTTTGCTCGTATTATTTAGGTTATTAAAGATATGAATTGATATTTATTGATTCTCCTTTTTGTATGAATACTGGCGCTTTGGTGAGTTAGATATTCTTCGTTAACTAAGCAAATCAATTAACACCTATGGGTGGGGTTGATAACTAATTTGGTTAATTAAATTAATTCCTTTTCTAAAAGATTGAAAATGAGCAATTTAAACGCCACCTTTGGTGAGTTGAAACGATTTAAACTTTATTGCCAAGTGTCCAATTATACCTAAGAATTTAGTTATCCGTACTAACTTTCAAGTTTTAAAACCACTACAGAAAACATGTATTAATACGTTTTAGGATAATAATTCTTATAAAAACTTTTTGAAATAGAGCTTCATTTTCTAACTAAAAGATTATACCATCAAATAAAAGAAGCCTACTCTAAATTAGGCAGGATAACTAAGCCTTAAAATCTAATTTTTGATTTAAGTTTGTAATGAAAAATAATATATTTCTCTACAACATTCTTAATATAAAATCATGAATAAAAATAAAATCAATTCATTTTAGAGATTTTTACCTTATTTAATATTTATGGCAAGCTTATAGCGTTATTATTATATCATGATTATAAGCAATTGTGATTAAATTTAATCGCGAAGACAAAATTAAATATAACGTGTAAGAATAAAAGCATAAAAATAAGCGTAAAGAAAATAAAATCCTTACAGGAACTTGACGCTATTCGTTCTGAAAACACTCAATGAATTTGCGCTTCCATTTATTGAATCAAAAATCTAAATTATTAAAGCATAACTAGATTCTTCCTAAAAAGGGAAGAACTCTAAAGCTAAGAGAAACTAGCTAAACATAAGAAAAACTAGCTAAAACAAAAGAAAAACAAAAAAAAAACTAAAACCTAAGAAATGGAGAGAAAGAAAGAAGAGAGAAATGTGTTTTTGAGGTGTGTTTTGAAGTGAATGGAAGGGGGGTATTTATAGGTGAGGATGGAGAGAAAAAATGATTAAAAAATGTTAAAAAAATATTAAAAAAAATAAAAACGTGTTTTGGACCTCTTGAGGTCATCAATGACGTCAGCATGACGTCGTAGGGCGCACGTGAAAAATGGGTCAAAAACGCGTTGGGCGCAGCTTGGCGAAAGTAATTTCTGTGGGCGGCAACGCGCGCGTGAGCGATAACACGCCATGGTGAGTTCTTGTGCTGTGAAAAGGTACCAGCGCGCTGATTTAACGCACATGAAACGATACCCGTAGCGCGATTGGGCGGAGGCTGTAGTCTGTGGCGGCAGCGGCGGCGCTGCTTTTTCTCCTTTTTGACATTTTTGACCTTTTTGACCCATTTTGTCCAGTTTTTCCATATTTGTTGACCTTTCCCCATTTATTTATTGATATTTTTGTGATGTATTGCTTCAAGTATTCCTCTTTGAGTCTTTAAATTACGTTTTTAAGCCAAAATACCTGAAAAACAATAAAAATACCCGTGATTCCGAAAAAGACAAATTTACATAAATATATGATAAAACATATAAATATATATATTTTTAATCAATTAATGTGCATAAAATCATGGTTATTTTAGTGCTTTTTGAGCACTCATCAATGTGCAAGAAAGGAAACAGGGCTCAATGCATATTCCATACCCACAGTGATAATAATCTAGGGTCATGATAATAGCAACTGCCATACCCACAAGATCATTGTCTTAATGATTTATTTCTTGTGTGAGAAGGGAAATAAGGCTCAATGCCTATTCCACACCCATAATGATTATAATATAGGATCAAGGTAGTAATAAATGAACGTAAGACCATTGTCTCAATGGATTACATTCTATAGGAAAGTGAAGTGAAATTACACCCATTATGTACTTGCAACGACTATGATCTAGGATCGTGACTAGATACGATTGCATTAATGGATTACTTCTTGTATGGAAATGGAAGTGAGAGAAACACACATCATATGCCCATAAAGACATTGATCGAGGATCAAGGTAGTGGCTTGCTTTGCATCAAACTATTGTCTCAATGGATCACTTCCTATGCTATAATAATGGTGGGATAAACACCCTTCTAATACACATAGAGGCTATGACCCAAAAACAAGACAATGTATTCCATCACCTCAATGAATTACTTCTTGTATGGAAAAAGAAGTGGACCAAACACCTCTTCAACATCCACGCAACTACAATCTAAGATTAAGGTAATGACACTAGCCCGTTGTCTTAATGGACCTAGTTTTATGTGGAAAATGGATCCATGACATAACCTCTCCAACACCCATAACCACGATGGCCCAAGATCTAGACACAGGGGCTGGGAAAGGTATGCCAAAGAACGAAGTGGGGCACAACCTCTTTCATATCCAAAAAACTCATTTCTAGGATTCAATAACCCTCACAAAACTTCCAAGGAAAAGGTGGAGGCCACACCTCCAAAAGAATAAGGTTTTAGAGAATGGTAATTATTTACCACATTCGAGAATCCCTTTGAGCAAGGCCACTACAAGATTAGATGCCCAAACCACCCATTTCCAAAAAAGGTTACTAAGGTACTTAGGAAGAACATTAAAAATTCCCAAGAACTTAGGAAGTCCAAGAAAAAGTGGGAGTATAAAAAAGACGAAGTTTAAACCATCCATTTTTTAGAGAAATTCCTAAGGAACTCAGGAAGACCGAAAAATTTCATGGGAATTTATGAGGCCTAGGAAAAAGTGGGTCTAGAGAAAAAATGGATTCAAAAAAAGTAGATTCAGAGAAAATGGGTTCACATAAAGAGATGGATTAAAAAATTAGAAAAATGTTAAGACTTTGTAGTTTGGATAGTCATATTAGGGAAAAAATTGTAACACTAACAAGACATGGCCATTACTTATCGGATCTTATCCTGAGATCTATAGATGGTAGGAAACCATTTGCCACAATTATAGCTGATAAAACTTAATCGATCGCCAAATAGTTAAAGATTAAATGTCAAAAGCCATCTTTCCAGCCCATAATCAGTTACCGATTATGCCATTTTATCTATAATTTTGTACCACCTATGTATGGGCCACACTTCACTTCATACAAACTGATTGTTGTCGCATAGTTTCCCAACCAAATAGCCACTATCTATCACATAGAGGTATGCGATCCATCTTGTATCGCCCAATCTCAATCCTACCTCTGTTGTGTTCCATCTTTCCAAGTGTCATCCAGGATTCTATTGGACCTGCTATGAGTGCTAACAACAATTTCATCTTAGATAGTTAAGGCTAGATCACTTTGGTTTTATGTTGCAACTTCCAAAAAAGTTTACAAAAATGAATAAGTGTTGCCTTGATGCCAGAGTTGTGTGCCTCACACTACCAAGAGTTACTTGCCTTGCATAAACTAAAGTGTGTTCCTTGCACCACCAAGAGTTGGGTGCCCGACACCACCAATATCAAGTGTGATCTCCCAAGGTCACAAAAATAAAAATAGTGTGATTGCTTAAGGTCATGTAAAGAAATAAACAATCAATCAAGTGTGGCCCTAGGTCGCTAAAGCACTAAGTGCATCCTATGGGGATCACAAAAGTACAAAGGGTATATCCCCACTCCAAGTTCTAAAAATGAATGCAAAGTCAGTCATAAGGGATATACAGGTTCTACATTAACAAGCAAACAAAAATTACAAAGTAAAGTGTCGAGTATAAAATTATCCAAAGTAAAGTTTTGATCTCATTTCATTGAAAATTCAAGTGTTTTTGGAGCTACAAAGTAAAGCCAAGTACCAATAGTCTAGTTGAAATAAAAAAATATAGAGCAAAGTATGTAGGCTAATTCCTAAGTTCCACGGTGTCGTCCCTATTGGTGCCTTTTGATAGAATATCGATAATGGGTACCGCTTATACTGTTCTCTGTGTCCTAGTGATGCATACATTTTTTATTTATAAAATAACTCGTAAGTATGTGAATAAATTATAGTAAGCATAAGTATACTCCCAAGATCAGTCTCAAAAGGAAAGATATGATTTTAAATAATTCTTCAAATTTCTTAAAAACTTAAATAAATACGAAAATAAAACCTAAACATTCTATCACAATTATTAGGTTTTTGGAAATACTAAACTAATGACAAAATAAGTAAAGCTAGATTTGGCTCAAACAAATTCAAGATAGATGTATAATTAAAAATTAAAGGAGAATTAATGAAAATATTTGGCTAACTATGCTTATTTAGAAATATTTAAGTTAGTTAAGTATAAATTCAGATTATTGATTTTTTTAAATATGAAAAATGTCTTCGGTCTATATCATTATGCTTTGATAATCAAACCAATTAATGCCTTCACTTGGGATCATTAGCTGATAAATTAAATTATGTCTAATGTATAAAGAAATAACAAATTATTTAATTTGAAACCTTTGATCGGGTTACCAATTTGAACTCCTATTCAATTTGTTCAAATTAGATCTAGATTATATATCTAAAGCTTAATTCTCATATTTCAAATCTATTATGAATAATAAATTGTATCATGCTTCAAAGTTATGATCTTGATCTCTAATTTTCAATAATCTTTTCTTCTTTCTTGACCTGGAAAACTTCATAAAGTTGTCTCTTATCTGTTTTTGTCTAATCTAAAATGTATATAAAAATGTAAACTAAAAATTAAGAACAAAGTGTAGACGGTTGAGAAATATAAAACTAAACTATATATATACATATAAAAGCTAATGTCCTATTGTTTATTTATAAGAAAATATTGTGTACAAAGTGTTTGGGCCAATTTTATGTTCACGCACTACCATACAAGTTTTTTCTCGTCTCAACACAAGGTTCGATCAACTTTTTAAAAACTCAACTCGATAAGGTCTTCCTATGGCACAACATATTCCACACCACAACACAAAAAAACTCAATGTGCTCAATAATTTATCCCAAATAGTGTGCATTGCAACACAATTTGTTTTTCTTGAAATTTGCCCTGCGGACCTTAGAAGTTGGTTGGTTTTTGATGTAAGGCTTACATGCCTTAAACTTTTAAATTCCTATGGTGAAAAATAAGTGCTTTAATTGTTGTTATTTATGTGTTGACAAATTCATCTATTTTGAAGCTAAAAATACCTGAAATACAACAAAACATACTTGTGATTTCGAATAGATTGATTTGTATAAATAATGATATAAACATGTTATAATCAAATCTATTTATTACAATTAAGTATAATAAAATCACTAAATAAAAGTGTTTTTTAAACACTTATCAAAAACCTCAACCAGTTTCTTGCTAGCTTCTAGCAAGTAAAGTAACTTAAAAACTAAAATGAAAATAAATAAACTCAATTAAACTAACCTAAATCGTTTTTCATAGATTGAGACAACTTTATTTAGTATATGCAATAAGCTTTTAAACCCTTATGTAGATCTAGTGGACAAGTTTAAGTCTTGTGAAGGCTTTCAGTGATAATATCCACAAACATCCTAATATGCAAAAATTTAAAACTAAAAATATTAACATGGAAAAATAATAAATAAAACTAACAATAACAAAATTAAAATTAAAATAAACAAAACTTCTTATACTTTAATTTCTTTTTAATTCATAATCAAAATCCAAAACACAAGTTAATTCAATATCTAAAAGGTTCATAATTTATAATTCAAACAAGTTACACATCACAAATTTATGTCCCATTACCAGAACATATCCACATTAACTCACCTAATCTTAATGTTAGTAATTCAAATTTGTTTCAACTTTAATCCTTACGAGACATACTCTTAATTTCACACTAATCACATAGGTTCAAGCACTCAACAATGTATATGCGAATATAAGTTATGTAAAAAATAAAGCAAAAATATTCGCATGTGATAAATAATAAATAAGCTCAAAAATGCATTGACTTCAAAGGATTATTCCTACTATTTTGGTAATAATGATCTCATTACTATGAAGAATTTTAGGTTACAATATTTAGTTATCTTATTTATTTTTTCTCTTTTTTTATTCTTTTTTGTTTTTGTTTTAGAGAATGGATCTATATACATATATGTGTTTTGATAAATAGTTATTTTAGTTCGTTTTGTTATTCTAAAGGAACCCTATATATATATATATAATTAGAAATCAAACATGAATGAAAATAGATACAAACTTTAATTTCTACATAAATAATTTAATCTAAGCAATGAAATTAAGTACATAATACTTCATCATATTTTAAAAATCCTAACATTCAATGAAAATCCTATAGAGATCATCTAACAATTTAAAATAATAAGAAAAATGTTTAAAATAATAGAAGAAAAGTCATCATTAGAAATAAATGCTTATGGCTAAATAATCTCATAAGATAGTCTCTAATATTTGACTCCTAAACATTGATTTTGAGTTTATCTCAATTTCAATATTCAAACATGAAATACAAACTATAAATAAGAAGGCTAATTTTTACAATAATCCATGAACATAATTAAACATCAAACAAACAATGCAAAGACTCGATTATTCACTTTAAATTAACTAAAAGTATAATAATTTTGGAAAAAAGTTATATATAATATGGACCTAAATGTTGTTAATCCCTAACTTAAACTAAACAATAGCAAACACATGTTTAATAAAAAAAATTAAAATGTATAATTTCATAAGTAATTTTTTTTCATCTCCAACTTATATTGTCCTCAATGTTTCAAATATAAATCAAAGATAAAAAAACTTACCCATTTGTATTAGCTCAATATGATTAAGCTAATAATGTAATTACTCATAGTGCATCTATCATTTAACTCAATTATATCATACAAATAAAAATATTGTGTACTTCTAATGAATCACATATTATTAAACAATTATGAAATTAACATTTGTAAAAAAAATAAATATAGTTCACACTAATAGGAAATACAAATAAAATAAAATAAAACAAGTACATCAATTCTGAAACAACAAAACACATAATAAAACCAAAAAGTAAAATAAAAGTACATAAAAATAAAATTGGCTCAAAGGTTAAAGCTTAACTCTTCATATCATCCAGTCCTTCTTCGTAACCATATGGAAGCTTAGGTGGTCTGAAAACAAAGTGATATTTAGGATTCTCGAATACTTACCTTTGAAAGGAGGATTGCCAAGAGTCTCAAGAATAGATGAAGAAAGCTGCCGATCCCAATATGCAATTCTCTCTGCAACGATCAATCTTTTACAACTATGCTCTTTGCAAGGTAGAGCTAATAATTGGTCAATGAATTCCTACCTTTTGTTAGAAAATTTAACTATCTTTTAACGTATAGCACCAAAGAGAGAAAAATTTAGCAAAAGAGAACAAAATAAAAAAAATCGTTCTCAAAAGTGTAAGCTATATTCATATGGATAGTTCATTGCTAGGTACAAAGCCTGTAGGTTTAACACCAAGCTCAAGACAAACAAAGTCATAAGCACTAGTAGCAACAAACCATGAAAAATGGTAACCCTTGTTGGACTTGGAAAAATCTTCAAAAAATTTATGGTTGTCATGTGGTTTAAGGATGAATAAGCCTAAACTTCTAAAGTAAAGATGGTACATAGAATGGAACTTAACTAGGGTAAACTCCTTACCACATTCTTTCCATAAGATGTAGTATGATAGAAGAATTCTCCAAAAAATGGAAAGAAGCCTTCTTGAGGAAGCCCACGCTTTACAAAGAAACTCATGGACTAAGGGTGAGAACGAAAGTATAATACCAGAAAAGAGTTGATCAACAAAACTAGTAAAGAGTCAATCAATAAAGACAATGATCCCTCTAGGTGGGGTATTGTTAGGGTTCACATCACACCCTGGAAGAATGATTCTAATGTTGTCAAGAATCTCAAACATCTCCCTCATCTTATCCATCATGGGTTTTGCAGTACGTGCAACCATGAAATCAATCAACTTTACACTTAGGTGCATAATTTGGTGAGTCCTTAGGAATATCTTCACCAAAAAAGATCCAAAAATGTCAACAGGATTCCCAAGATCATGCAAAAAAAGAAGAGTCAAATTGGAGTATAGAGTCAGAACCTTTGCTAGAAGTGCCATTGAAGTCACCACTACTACCAACAAGGGGTGTCAACTTGCTCCACACAATCTGCTTGGTTGGCTGGCTAGTCAATTGACCAGTTGAACCTCTCGACCGCCTACTATGGTGGATCGTAGATGGTACGTCTTGTTCTTCCGGATTAATTGCATGGTTGGTCCTCCCAATTGGCCTTCTATCTTGGCTCCTGATGGTTCCATTAATCTATCATGTCCTAGCCTTCCTATGAGACCCTCATATCCTATATTGCTATATGTGAGTCATATTTGTCCAGGTGTTCTCCAATCTTTCTCCTCAGAGTTCTAACCTTAATTTCTGACTAAGAGTTATGACTAAAGGTGATAGCAACTAGGTTTATATATAGACTGTCAAGTCTAATCTCAACCTTCAAAAAACCCATAATTCAAGTGCATAGATTGAGAGAAGATCAAGTAGAATTAGTCTACAAAGACATTAAAATTGGGAAGTCAAACCTACGGGTCTACAATTAATTTTTTCTCCCAAACTTTGACCAATCAAAACTTTCCAATAGGGACTCCAATTGAGGATTATAACATCCATTGGAAAGTTTGTGACTTCATGATTATGATAGTCTAAAGATATATAAGTTACTAGCTGCACAACTTAGCTAAAGCGCTCTAGAACCAAATGTCACTAAGTCATTGTATTTGTGTGAGATAACTAGACTAACTATCTCGCAAGAAGTGACCAAGGTAGCTTAGAAGGCTTGCATTTGATAGAAAAAACATCAAGTATGTCTGGTCCCATTTGATTGGTCTAAGACGAAATTAAAAATGAAATAGATACAATTAACATACAATCAATTATATATTTTATTATTTAAAATAGAAATAAATATAATGTCCTCGTCCTTATATATAAAAGGTCGTTAATATTCTAAATAATTATATATTAATTAATTTAATATTTAAATAAAATAAATTTAAATATTAATTAATTGATATTAATCATGTACAATTATGTCATATGTAAAAATCTTTAAATAGAGTTGTCAACCAGAAAATATATGCATAAGATCATATCACAAACCTATTAAATTGACTATGATTTTAGTTTTTCTCTGGTAAGTTAACTTAAGTATTGAAATAGAAACGATACTTGAAGTGTCATACCTTATAACGTGATATTCTAATGATTTACAGGCATACGTAGTAAGAGAATGCGATATAACATAAATTAACTTCAAATCCACTTAACATAGGTAAATTGGTTTTAGAAATAAAATATAACAATAATTAAAAGTCATTAAAACTCATTTTAAACCTTTTTCTTACTATCATTTTTCCACAAAATGAAACTAAAATAAACTTGATTTTAAAAAATATAGAGAAATAAAACACTACACTTTTGCATTTTTTAAAAATTAAATTTTTCCAAGTTTTAAGGAAATAAATAGATGTACCTTACCATGTTTTTATTTTTTCATTTATTTTCTTAAAATTAAAATAATATTTTTATAAAAGAAAATAAAAAAAACAACATATTTGTGTCATTTTATGATTTATATTTATTTATTTTTCCTTTTTTCCTTTGGTTTTTAAGGTTTTTTTTCTTTAAAAAAATAAATTTAATAAATTTTATACTATTTTATTTTTATTTTAAAAGTATTGATATTTTATTTTAGAAAAAAATTCATTGATCAAAGTTTTTTCTAATTTTATTGATAAAAAAACAAAAAATTAGCAAAAAAATATATTTTACTTTATTATTATTATTATTTTATTTTTAAAATTATTAATTTTGATTTTTTTAGAAGGTAAATAGTTTATGATCAAACTGCATACATTTAATCCACTTTTTAGTAACAGGTGAAATATGACATTAAGATTTAACAGTGACACAGAAAAATATAAATCATTTTCGATTATTAGGTTTCATAGCACCTGCAATGCAAGTGAATTGCCCTACATAAATTAAATATTTATTTTAAAAAATGTTGAATCTTAATTAAGAATTAATATGTTATTTTCTATTTTTGCAGGGAGAAATGTCAATTTCAATTTATATATTAAAACTTTTAATCTATGGCTAAAATTTGAAACTCTTTATAGCTCAATTGAGGAATGAAAATTGTGCTGCTTTTAAAGGCATTTTATTATATCTCAACCTTCAAAATTGAATCATATACCATCACATACATCCGAAATAGCAAAAATTCGTCTGCCATGGCAAACCCCATCGCACATTTCTCCTCAATACGGCTTAATAACCTCAATATTTATATTTTTTCATAAATATTTTCCACGTTTTAAAATTGTCGACCTTTAATTTTTTGAAAAAAATTAAAGGAAAATGATTATTTTAATATTATTTTTTAAATATTTTTAAATCTAAACTAAAACATTAAATAATTAATAATATTAAATTAATAAAATAAAAAATAAAATTTTTATTTTTTTTATTTTATTTAACTAATATAAAATATAAAAAAATTAAATAAATATACATATTACTTACTAATTAAGAAAATAAAATGTTATTTTTTTTATATTTTATATAAATAGTTTAGTTACAATTTTAATTAGAGTTAATGATATATCACCCAAGAAATAATTATAAAAATAATATAACATTTTTAATTGTAATATTTAAAGTGTAATTGATAATAAAATTAACAAATTATACTAACTTATAAAATTATAAAATTGAGAATAAATTTTTTTAAAAAATTAATCTTTATGGATTATTAACTAGGACTAAATTATAATTAACTTATTTTTTAATAAATTATTAAATTATTATATATACGCATTCTATCTCTTGAATATAGTAAGTAATTTTAATCACGTTAAGTATATTAAAAATTAAACTTTTAATTTTTTATAAAATAATTCAATTTTTTTTATATTTTTATTCTGAATTTAACAAATTAGTTACTCTTATTGAACAACATAGAAAACAAAATTGAAAAAAATTAATGTGAGAGAGAAAGAGATATTATTGATGAAAAATAAAATAAAGATTAGATTAATTTTAAACTGTTTTTAATTTAAATTGATATAAATTTTTATATTTTTATATATTTCTTTTATAGTGATGATTTTATTTTTAATCATAATACATATAATAAATAAGTAAATATATTTTTACTTTGTTACTATTTTTAAAAGGATATTTTAGTGATTTAATAAAAATTGAAAAAGCATGTGAGAAACACATGAATAAACAAATTAACACTATTAATGATGGGATTCTATGTGATAATATATTTAATATCAATATCGTTGGTTATTATTTTTCAAATATTAAGATATTTAAAAAGAAGAAAATACAAACTTAACGAGAACAATTTTTTTTTGTCTCATTCATTGATTTCTTCAAATATTTCAAGTAAAACTATAATTAATATGAAGACTTCGAATCAAATTCACTCTAACCTCAATTATATTAAATTATGGACATTTAATTTCAAAAATCCAAAAGTTTTGAATACAATTATACAAAGAGTTCTGGCATTTGTATTGAATTCACAACAATAAAGCACATCATCAAGGATTGATGAGCGAATTGCTCTTATTTAAAAAAAATTACCTCCTTTTTGTCTTCAAGTAAAGTTATGTGTTACGATTGTCAAAGAATTAATTTTTCAAAATAAGTTTTTTTTATCAAACTCTTGTATTCCTATAAATTCAATCTTCGCACCTGAAATTCACCCAACACTTGTTTTACAACTAATTAAGAGTTGTTGTAACAATCCCTTTGTTCCACATCAAGTCAACAGGCCAAATTGAGGCTGATAATGAATGCATCATTCTTTATCTCATTATTTGAAGTTTTCAACATGAATAATATAGTGTAGTGCAATTGATCACCTTTCAAGGTTACCAATGTAGGGCCAACTTCACCTATTTTGATTGGAGGAGTGGTACATGTGTAATCTCCATCTGCCACGAGCTTCCATAGGTTGTTAACTTAACATGCATTATTGGAGTCAATCTGCTAGAAAGATGGTACTTACTTTAAATGAGTTTCCATCAAGATAACTATGATGCAAGCTTAAAATATGTACGTAGCTTCCTTTTTGCCACTATAAAGATGATGGAAATCTTCTCAATCTATGAATACATTTTCTCTACGCGTTGAAAAGACTAAGTAGTATATGATGATATCATTTTCTTTGATCAGTGTTACACTAACAGCTAATTCCGATATTATAAGGTAAGGGATGGTTTGTCACCTAATTGTGGGTTTGCTAACAACTACAGAGTGATTAAATAAACATTTAGTTCGTCGAATGCTTTTTCACAACCTTCATCCTAAAAGAATCTTGATTTCCCACATAACACCATGAAAATAGGCAAATATTTGACTGTAATATGGTAAATATGGAATTATTAAGATTAATTACTCTTTCAATTAATCTCTAAACTTCTTTCAAAAATGCTTTGATCTTTTTGGGATTCCATGCAATCCCTAAATGATTGACCATAAACTCTAAGAATTACTTGAGTTTGCTCTGAATACATATTTGTTCAAGTTTGATTTCATCTTTAATTACCTTTGGAACATCTTACTCAGATGCAAGATGTGATCCCCTAATTCTTTAAATTTTTGATTACTCAATGAATAACAAATATTTTTCACATATGGTGTTAGATGTTGATGTCGTTTTTTACTATATGAATCTTGTTGTGATATGCCAAAAAAATGACATCTATGTGATGTCTGCCTGAGAACTTCAATGCTTAAGTTAGTTTTTTGAGTAGGAAGAAGAATAAGTGTTATATTTGTTCTTTATAAAATTTTTGGTTTTTCTATTGAATGAATTCAATTTTGTTTATTATGTTTAAAATATACTTGATATATTTGATGTAGTGTTTGAAAAGACTTTCGGTTCTAGTTCTTGTCTCTTGCATATAGTATTTTTAAATTTAAATTTATTGTAGAGAACTCTTGAGAAGTTTAGAGAAAAATGAATAAAGTTTGATGGAAAATGAGTTAAATTAGTCTTAATCTTCTCTTTATATTTGATATATCATGTAATTTTTTACATTATAATAATAACAATTTCACAATGAAATCATGTGACATTTGTAGTAAAAAATTGATGGAACTCTAATCAATGATATTTTTGAAATAATAATAGTATTTTTATAAAGTGATAAAATTAAATATTATATTTACAACTTTGATTCGATGCATTATTATTTTTGAAAAAAAATCCTAAAAGACAATCCCTCAAAAATGAAACCTATGCTTTTGCCCCGTTCATCTAATTTTCCACCATCAGTATCCATGTCACATATCTTTGGTGATTTTCAATCAATACAATTCACGTTAACCTTCCATTTTTGTTATTCACTATCTATCTTCGTTCTTTTAGGGAAGGTAAAAGGTTAGAAAGCAATGAAGCTCTAGAATGGCCAATGATGAGGTTCAAAGGCTTGAAAAAGGTGATAATGTTTTTGTTTTTTAGATCGAAAATTTGTATGCTTTTGGTAAGTATCTTGTTGATTGCACTCATATTTTCTCTATATTTTGGTTGCATGAGAAATAACATCCCAAATTATGCATTAAATTGTTGAGAAATATCATAGTTTTCTCTGTTCGTTTTCCTAAAGCTCTACCCATCTTTCTCCACTTTTCTCAATTTTTTACCGATTCAAGCAGGATGTTCTCTTATTTCCACTCCTTTTCAACCGTTCTCACCTTATTGAGCAAGGATTTTACCATTTTGGTTACTTTCCCAACCAATCGAAATGAGATTTTTGTCCATTTTCTATTGATTCTTTATTGGATTGACTAATCCATATATATTCTTGATTTCGATAAACTAGTTTTGATTTCTATCACACCATTATTCTTCTGGATATACTCCAAAAGACCTCTATTCTTTTAAGAATTATCTCTGGCTTTTATTGATACAAAACGGTTAATTCGTCTGCTTATAATGGGGTGAGACCTATTTCACGTGTCACGAGATTATCCGCTTTGGTTCATAACTATAAGTTTAGTGGGCCCACAGCCATGACTTGATAGTTTAGTGGGATCTTACAGCTTTTCTTTTAAGTAGAAACCCCAAAATACGTCATGCCATTTAAAGAGTGCTTACCCCTTATAAACACATCACCACTTAACTATCTAAGTAATGTGTGACATGTACAAACACACTACATTATAATACCACCTGACGCAGGATAGAAGTACGAATGCGTCAATAATGTGAAAGTACTTAGGAAATAAGAAAGATATGAGCAAAATTTATACTAATCAGACTCACTCTCTGGCAAGAGGTTCTCATATATGTGTTATGAAACAAACACAAGGAAACTAAATCTAAACAAACACTCGAACGAATCTAGAATAGGACAAGCCTAATTATGTTATATACCTTTAGATAAACACTCTAGCAACTCTACAGTAACTAGCCTAAATTGTTTATTTTCTAAGATATCTTATATAAGTATATAACCTAGTTATTTATAGTTGAAAAGTTCTCAAAATAGTTTATAAAATTTTTACGTGAGATTTTAGTAATGCAAACAAAAAAGAACCCTAAGAAAAATAAACTATTACTTTAGGAGAACTCTAAACAAAAACCCTAAAAAAATAAACTATTTTCTCTTTTCTAATTTTATCCCGTATTATTTATTTTGGTTGTTTTTTTGTTATGATGTTGAAGATGGAACCTATGGCGATATAAATATTGTTCTTCTCTGTTGCTGTTGAAATGGAGGCCAGCTTGCCTGTTCCATCTATGGATCAAGTTTCTGTTGGGTTTGTGTGTTTTTGGTTTTAGTTTTCTTTTTTGCTTTTTATACTTGAGTTGGTTGTGAGTATATAGGTTGTTTGAGTCTTAGTTTTTAGGCTGTTGCTTTATTGCTTTAATGTTTGTTCTTAATTTTGTTTGGAATGTTGTTATGCTCGGGTCATGATTCTTTAGGAATGTTCATGTTAGCTCCTTGTTACCTAGCTGGATATGCTAGGAAGTAGATTGGAAATGCTTTTAGAAATTATGTTTTTTTGCTAGCATAGGTGTAAGTCCTTTTTCATTTAATTACTTAAATTATGCAGATATGTATAGTATTTCTATTTGTGTCCGTTTGCGTTAGTTTTGGTTATTGGTTAATAAAATTTTGGAAAAATGTAATATGGGTCTTTTTTTAAATTTTGTTTTAATAAAATTGTTGTTGAATTTTTTAATTTTAAAAATATGTTAATTAATCATTTTATTTATAAAAGTATATTAATTTTTAATTCTACTTATAAAAAAGTGACACAAAGATTTTTGTTGATAATTTTTAAAAAATATATATTAATAAATATAATTTTATCATTTATTCATGTTATCAAACTAAAAAATCTTAAACATAATTGGTGATAATATTATCGTATTTAAAATATTTTTAATAATTTTTATATATTTTTAAATAAATTTAAAATTATTAAATATATATTTTTGGTATTTTTTTTTGAGCAGAAGGATTAAATATTATTTTTTTAAAATTAAGAAATTAAATAATATTTTTTATATAATGATTTTTTTTATACTTTTGAAAGGAAGGAAAAAAAAAACCTTAAAATGGTTAAAAATATCTATCAAATGAAGTCCAAATCCATTCGTTTCCACGGTTCCAACACCGATCCTAATTTCACTCTCTCTCCGTTTCAAACCAACGACGGTTGTCAATTACCTCCAGCTCCATTGCAGCCATTCATTTAGTCCCCACAGTCCACTTTCTACCTCTCTTCTTGCCGATCAAGTTCTCTGCTTGGTTGGCTTTTAATAATAGGTAATCCGTGTAACTGGGTTCTGTCCTATCTTCGTGATTTAATGGGTTTTATGCTTAGAATTGCAGATCTTGTATGTATGTTGTTAGCTAGTTTAGTGACCTGACTTTAATAATTCAATTGTGTTATTATCAACTTTTCAATACATTTGAAATTGGATTTCATTTTTAGAAATTGGATTTCATTTTTAATTGTGGCTTAGGAAGGGCCTCACAAACTCTTGAGTCGTCCTGCGTCCAATCAACCAAAAATGACTGCTGAGACGGTTTTCCAATCAAATGTCGTCGTTTCCAATGGAGACCTCCACATAAGCCCCAACCCTCATGTTTCCAAGAAGTCGAAGGAGAGTGAGCGGCGTCGTCGCAAGCGAAAGCAGAAAAAGATTAAGTCCTCTCAAGCTCCAGCTAATTCTACCGCTGGTGAAGACAGCGATGCTCCTACTGATGATGATGCCAAGGAGAACAACGACCCTCAGCAGGTTTGTTCCATCCTTCTTTTTCTCCTGGTTGTTTTTGGTTGTGGATTTCTAGGGATTTGCTGTATTTGTTTTTGGAGTTGGGAGTTCTGCCTGTTATATAAAGTGGGAGAGCAGGAGTTATTCCTTTCTTGGTGTCTCTTTTATAACTGGAGTATGGGGAGCTACTGAATTAGTGTCATGACCCAATTAGGTCCAACATCTCTCAAGTATGAATGAGTGAGTGGGTCACTAACCACCTGAGCACCCTCCCCTTACAAGCCGGTTTTGTAGGGTGGGTTTTACCCAAAGTGGTTGTTACACAATTAGTATCAAAGCAGTCACCCTTTGGGATAGCTCTCGTCATGGACATAGAGATATTAGGGAGAGTTGCTACCAATAGATCCGTAAAATCACCCAAAATGGGGTGGATAGCTACTGTTAGGTTTGTGAAGTCACCTTATCCATATGGGCCACTATGGACATCGGTTCTGAAAGAGGTGTGGAATGTAATGATCCAATTGAGTCCAACATCGCTCAAGTATGAATGAATGGGTGGGTTAATAATCATTTATGCACCCTTTCCTTACCAGTGAGTTTTGTAGGGTGAGTTCTACCCAAAGAGGTTGTTACAGTTAGGGTTTTAAGTTTGAGATTAAGTAGTTCGAGCTTATGTTTAGGCTTTTTCTGTTTTTTTAAAACTTGAGAGGAATAATAAAGAAAGAGAGATATGAACTTGTGGCATCAAGTTTTAATTATTTGAATCTTTTGTTTTAAAGTAATGTTTGACCTTGAACCTTGTAGACTATATCTTATGTTTAGTTGTTCAGAAAATTGGCGAATGAGGGAAATACAGAAGGATACAAGGTTATTGGGGAAGTCCTCTACATGTCCGAGCATTTTGCTTTGCTCCAATTTGAGATCTGGCTGTGAAATATATAATGTAAAAGTTGCTTTGCTGACCTAGTATTTTCTCATTTTTCTTCAGCACCTGCTGTATTGGTTTTATTTCTGAGTAACTGCTGTCTCTATGTGTTGTCTTGTTCTGTTCTCTCCTTATATATATATATTATTTATAACAAGGATTTTTATTTTTATTTTTATCTTAAACAGGATACTATTCTACTTCCTTAAACGTCAAGTGCTTGTGAAACATTATTTAATTTACGTCTTCTTACATTACCCAAACTTACCTTGCAATTAAGACGAGCTCCTTTGAAAATTTTAATCAATTGGAACATTTTCTGAATCCTGAACAAAATGGTGGCATGAAAAGAGCCATTACATTTTTCAATGTCATATTTCTTCTCATGTGAGCATACATTGCTGATAGGAAAATTTATTTGATGTATCAATTTTTTTTACCCTGAAAGTAAAAGTAGAAGTTATATGATATATCGTATGTTTATATCCTCAGTTGTAGGGTGGCAACAGCCTACAGCTTCACACTTCAGTGGCTTTATTTCTCTGAACACGATTGCTCTAATAAATTGATTTA
This sequence comes from Hippophae rhamnoides, assembly GCA_033030585.1. Lineage (NCBI taxonomy): Eukaryota > Viridiplantae > Streptophyta > Magnoliopsida > Rosales > Elaeagnaceae > Hippophae > Hippophae rhamnoides. The sequence goes on along the minus strand of CM065427.1, from coordinate 63,013,343 downwards.
TTGAACTTAGTAATCTTATTTTTAACTTTAAGGTTATGGAGCAAGTTGAAATAGAGTATGTCCCAGAGAAAGCAGAGTTAGAAGATGGAATTGATGAGGAGTTTAGAAAAGTATTTGAAAAATTTTGTTTCCGGGAATCTGCTGGTGCTGAGGTAGAATAAGTATAATGCTTATATATTTTTTGTTTTCTTGGAATTTATATCTTATGTAATGCCTTGTTACCCATGTAGGAGGATAAGAAGGACGAATCTGCTGAAAATGTCACGTCAAATAAAAAAGCTGACTCAGATTCGGAAGAGGAGGAGCAGGATAACCGACAAAAAGAGAAAGGCGTGTCAAACAAGAAGAAAAAGGTAATAGTGCCTTGTTTTGATGGTTGAAATTTTCCAGTCTTATAAAATCTTTGTTATCATGCAACCATGAATTACATAAGTTTCTATCATATTTTAGCTTCAAAGGAGGATGAAGATTGCTGAACTCAAACAGGTTTCCTCAAGGCCTGATGTTGTTGAGGTATGGATAGTTTGAATCTTAAGTTCATTTCTGCTCAAGTTTTCATGTGGTGCTCTTTGTGATGCTTTTGACTTAATTACCCTTACTATCTTGTTCTTGTCAGGTGTGGGATGCAACTGCAGCTGATCCTAAGTTGCTAGTTTTTTTGAAATCATATCGAAATACTGTACCTGTACCAAGGCATTGGTGTCAGAAAAGGAAGTTTCTACAGGTTAGCAATTGCCCTGTGTTACAGTGGTCTATAATGTGCATGCATGATTGTTGGCCGTAGTTAACATGAGAGTGTTAGGGATTACAATATGGGAAAATAACGTTGAGTAAGGTTTCTCTTATATGTATATATGTGATTCTTGCAGGGGGACAGCCGGGACACACTTGGAGCCTGGACTAGTAGGTGTTTTGGCAAAGGGCATCCTTAATGATTTGTTTACTATACAATGAGGAAATAGAAATCTTACTTATATATTGCTTGCTGGGGCAGTCATGGAAGAGAATGTGTTTATATTTCTTGTGTAATTATGTTGGGAACTTATTCATTTTATAAGATTCTAATTTATCTGTTTGAATTTTCAGATGCCTCTCCATTCTGCCTAATGCTTGGGCTGAATTCCTCTATTATCTTTATACTTCTTTTGTCTGGTTGACTTCCATGTGGTTTTGTTCTTATGGTTTAACGTGAATGTTACATTTGTATCTCAATGTTTGATGATTTCATTATGCAGGGGAAGCGCGGTATTGAAAAACAACCTTTCCAGTTACCTGATTTCATTGCTGCAACTGGAATTGAGAAAATTAGACAGGTGAAGTATTGGTTGACTTAAGTTACAAATGTTGAGTATGCGTTTTTTCTCCACATTTTTATTTATTTATTTGTTTATTTCTGTTTCTGTTATTATTATTTGTGCAATCATCTTAATTTTATTCGTCCACCTTTAAACCACTCTATGATGTAGATGGAGAATTATCCCATTCCGATTTACCCCTGATCCTCTAAGTGCACCCAGTTGGATAGTACTTAACATGGGTGACCTGCAATTTTAGACATAACAATTACGTGTCATCTTAGTCCAGATAGACAATTCTCAAGTTTTATTGTAATCTCTTGTATATCATATTTTTAGTTGTCATTGATGTTCATGTAGTATCTTTTCTCAATATCAACTCTTAAAAAAAAGAAAAAGGAAAAGAAAAAATTGGCCAAAGTTGATGTTAAGAACTAAGAACCTGACTTCCTCGTCTTCTTTCTTTCTTTTCTCTATCTCTCTCTCTCTCTCTTTTTCTTTTTTCTTTTTTGAATTTTGTTTAATGTTCTAGTCCTATGTTCAGCATAATAATTTTTTTTCCCTTCTTTATATTTGCTATTGGCAGAATGTTTTAGGAATATTATAATATTCTGGCTTTATTATGGGTACTTTGCAGGCTTACATTGAAAAAGAAGATAGCAAGAAGCTGAAGCAAAAGCAAAGAGAACGCATGCAGCCAAAGATGGGGAAAATGGATATTGATTACCAGGTTTTTGTTTGTTGTAATCTCTCCTGTCTATACAAATAAGACTTTCTTGTCTATGCATTATAGCTCTATGGGCATTTCTCTGGGTTGGTTATATATTGGCGAAATAACATGGCTATCATTCCTGATTGTTAGGTTCTCCATGATGCATTTTTCAAATACCAAACTAAGCCAAAGTTGACTACTCTTGGTGATCTATACCATGAAGGGAAAGAATTTGAGGTATTAATTAATACTTTAATCAAGGTTATCTTACGTGGCTTGATGATATTTAGTGTATTTGTCATGTTTGTGTCGAAGCCCGTATTGTGGCCATGTTGATAAAGAAAGAAAAAAAGGAAGAAAAACTCCACGGTTCCCTTTGATTAAAAAAGAAATCACTTTAGCCTCTATTATTTATAGCAGTTTTCATTTTTGACCCCTTTTTCTGATAATTTTACCCCCTTGTTTAGTACCTTCCATTTTTGACTACCAAGTCAATTTATTCTCAAAACTGAATGTATTCAAAAACTCATTTAAACACATATTCAAGAGTAGTATCCATGGTCCATAGCATGATTTGACGTTGTTTTGGTGGTCATCCATCACTTGAGTTGCTAGAGTTTCAGCGATTTTTGTGCTTTTGGATGCATGTTCAAAATAAAAAAGTATTTCTAACCACGTGTTCAAAAGTAGTGAGGGGTTCAAAAATGAAAGAACCCTTTAAAGGGGTCATCTCATGTAATATTCTCTATTATTTATTAGTCCCTTAATTAATCAGGTGTACGTTTAAGTTTGATCTTGGTGAAAAGGAAGAAGAAAAAGTGATAAAGTAGTAAAATGGCTGAAAAAGGTCTGGTGCACTGCTCACAGGTGTGAAACTAAGGAAATGACCCATATTATCTCTAAAATGATTATATGGTGTACTGCATTTAAAAAAATGATAATTCTCAAATCATAATTGAAATTGGACTTATGTCCACCTTTTAAGAAACCAGAAGAAGAAAAAAAAGAACCTAAGTGTGTCCTTTCCTGGAATAAGGGGACTCATGAGACCCCCGACCTGACCCCTATGATAAATCTTGAATTTTTTGAGTTCTAAATGGAAATTTCTCTTATTTTAATTTTAGAAATTGGATACGTTTCGGTATTATTTTCTTGGGTAACATTAAATGTTTTTGAAGGTATATTTTCTGTGTTTACAATTCCTCTTGGAATCATTAGGAAATGATGTTTCATATGGGTGGTAACTATCCAAGACTTACTACCACAGTTTTGAATATTGAGCTTTCATATTAATTGGTTGCGTTTGTTTTGTTTGTTTTATTAATCTATCTGAGACTTTCAAGAATTTGTTAGAGCACGCGTGGTCGAGCTGTAGCTAACAAAAAAGGTTGCCAATAGCTAGACGTTATAGGAATGTTTCTTGCTTGCCTCTGAACATTGACTTCGCTAATTTCCGATTAATGATTGTTGGTCTATTCGGTCAATTTCTTATACATGTTCTTCCAATGTTCTTCCATATGTAACAAAAGGATGTTATGAGTATTCAGTCATAATTTCCTGTCAAATTTGCTGTGTTCACAAGTCATAACCTGTTGAAAGCAATTTGTAAGACACATAATTTTCTTTCTTTTGTGTGTGTGTGCGCGCGTATATATATATTTATATATAAATGCAGGTAAAATTGAGGGAGATGAAGCCAGGGATGCTTTCACACGAATTAAAAGAAGCTCTTGGTATGCCAGAGGGTGCTCCTCCCCCATGGCTCATTAATATGCAGGTAAGATACTTCATATCATATCTAATTTGTTTGTTATGGTCATCTGCTGATGATTGCATTCTTTCTTTCTTTTCTTTTTCCCTCCTTTTTAATAAAATCTCAACTGTTTATCTTGTTTTTCCAGAGATATGGCCCTCCACCATCATATCCGCATTTAAAGATTCCTGGGCTTAATGCTCCCATCCCTCCTGGAGCTAGCTTTGGGTACCATCCTGGTGGCTGGGGAAAACCTCCTGTTGATGAAGTCAGTTCCTAAGTGCCTGCTGTCCTAGTACTTGTTTTGTTCCGATTCTAGTTATATAATTTCTTTAAATATTTCTCCTTTATATATCTAAATATTCTTGTTTGTTTCTTAATCAGTATGGAAATCCATTGTATGGAGATGTTTTTGGTGTCCATCAACAAGAACAGCCCAATTATGAGGTACCTTTTTCATTTTGGCCTCATGATCAAGTCATAGAAAGTGTTCTGAAGCTGTCTTTTTGAGGACAATTGCTTAAATGTTAGATGGATGTTCTCTTACGGAGTCATAGAATTCTTGGTATTCCAATTGCCTGTCTGCATTAAGTGTGGGCCCTGCAATAATTACGCAGGCAAGTGGATTGCTGCCAAATCATCATTCTCTCGAGTCCGTTAGAAACCAGCACCTGGTTTCTTAGCAATCCTCTGTTTTGAGTGTTATGATTACGGATAGAGCTTTTCAGGCTGATGCTAAAGTCTCTGTTAATCACAAGTTAGAGCTCCAGCAGTTTAGACTGAATCAGAATTTGTGGGGATGATTTTGTGTGCTATGTAGAACTGTATGACCAAATATCATGTGTATAATTTCTTAAGCTTAAAGTTTCTCTTGGTTTTGCATCCTATGTAGAACAACATTACCGATTATCATGTATACAATTTCTTAAGCATAAATTTCCTCTCGATTATAGGAAGAGCCTGTTGATAAGTCGAAGCATTGGGGAGATTTGGAAGAAGAGGAAGAGGAGGAAGAAGAGGAAGAGGAAGAAGAAATTGAGGAAGAGGAGTTGGAGGATGGCATTCAATCTGTGGATAGTCTCTCAAGGTATGTATATCATAATGGTCGTGTTCCAAAAACATGCCCAGTTTTTATGCCTCAATTATATCTCATCTATTGTTTTATGGTCTATTTCTCATTCCATTTTTTGTTTCCTTTTTTCCCCCAGCACTCCTACTGGTGTGGAGACACCTGATGTTATTGATCTGCGGAAGCAGCAAAGAAAAGAACCAGAGAGGCCACTTTATCAAGTGAGTCAGCTATTTGAGATTTTCTGATCTGATTTTTTTCCCTTGCATTTGAGGCTGATAATGGCTATGATCTTTCTTGTTTTTAAAAAGGTACTTGAAGAGAAAGAAGAGAGAATCGTGCCAGGGCAATTACTTGGAACGACTCACACGTATGAATTCTTTTTCTTCTGGCAAAGTTTGCTGATTCTCTTCGAATTATTTTTCAGATAGTTTCCTTTTAGCATATTGCTATGCATCTTTTTTGCTTGCAGATATGTGGTCAATACTGGCACCCAAGACAAATCAGCTGCTAAAAGAGTAAGACAACTCATTGAGCACGTATATGCTGTTTTAGTTATTGTGTGTTTCTAGGAGTTGTATTCCTTTTATGCCCGCTTTTATTGCTAAATGTTTAAGTTAGAGGCAAATTTTATAGTCAATAAATGCATATTGCTATGTCCCCTTTCAGCATCTACGTTTTTATGCTTTTATATGAATATGTTCAGAATTGCTGGAATTTTCACCTTTAAGATTTTAACGTGAATATTGTGTGGAGTGATGAGGAAAAGGGCACAATATTAACAATTGGGTGAAAGGCTTTAAATATGGCTCATTGGTAGCTTTAATTTCTAATCATTGATCCTATCTTAATATTTTATTATGGTGGGATCGATGGACAATATTACTAACATGTTTTTCATATTGAAAGGATTCTGTTAACTTTCCTAGTATTGTTAAGGGTATGTTTTTTTCATTCGAGTAATTTTTGTAGAGATTTTTGGGTCAGAGGTGTATGGTTGTCAAGGTAGGAATGCAGATTATGGCTGGAAATAGAGGGCTTAAAAATGGTTGTCGAGAAAATATAGAAAGCATTGGACAATGCTACGGAGAAACATGCCAGAGTTAGTAAAGAGCTAGCAAGAATTAGTGATAGGGATCCAGAAGAATAAAAATTTGGGAAGTAACAGAAATTAGATTCATTTTATAATCCAAGTATGCTAAACTATAGCTAATAGCATAGGCTCTTCACCTGAACATAATCTTAAAGTTAATCTAAATCTCTAATTTTAATTAGATAAAGAACAATAAGATACATAAGTATTCTAATAATAATTGAATTCTAAATTTTTTGAGTTATAACTATATAATGACATAATAGTAAATCCTATTTCCTGATTTCCATCAGATCAATATAGAGGATAACACAGATAATGGACATACAAGAAATTGGGAATACCCGAGCATGATACCGTGAGCAAGCAACTAGTGTCGGATATGTCTGATTTACAAATTAGGGATTCTGTAAAACCTTGGCGTGTTACTAACAAAAATTCCCATTTTTAACACTTTCTAAATGTAGTATACGTTTATCTGAATCTGAATTAAATAAAATTTAGTCATGGTACTCATCTCTTTAGTTTGATTTTGTTATTCAGTGGTTAAAGACTAATCCTGGTATATTGCATAACTATAGGTTGACCTGCTTAAGGGTCAAAAATCAGATAAAGTGGATGTTACTCTGCTACCTGAAGAACTGGATGCTATGGAGAATGTTTTGCCCGCCAAGTAAGTCAGACCCTAACATATTGAATTCTGAGTTTTATCTGAAGCAATTCAGATAAATCATATTGGTGTATTTACAGGTACGAGGAAGCAAGGGAAGAAGAGAAGATGCGGAGCCAGCGGGAGGATTTCAGTGATATGGTTGCTGAGGTGAGTCTTCACAATGAAAATAAGAGTGAATTTGGAGAATGAGAGCTCTTGCATGCTGGAAAGTGATTTTCTTGGAGAATTCTAATTGTGTATTGTGGGTGCAGAATGAGAAGAAGAGGAAGCGTAAGATGCAGGAGAAGGAGGGAAAATCCAAAAAGAAAGATTTCAAGTTTTAGAGAGGTGTATAAAATGGAGAGTGGACGGCCCAGAGATTGTTTTAAGCGAAAACCAGCTTCGTTTTGCCTGTATGTCTCCTAGAGTTAGTTGCCAATGTGTTCGAAAATTAGCCTGATGAAATGAAGCATAAGTTAGCAATTATGTTGTAGGAATCGTACAAATTGCCATCAGGTTTTCTGTTTAGGTCGATAGATAGATAGATAGATGCGACCTTCCTAAGTGAATCGCAGAGCTGTACTTGTGTTGTTTTTATTGTGATTGTCATACAGAGGCAGTGATCTATATTTATAATCTTAAGAACAAGCATGAGATGGTTATAATATCAAGTTGTTTATTACTTGGCCTTTTCTTCCCCCCCCCCCCCCCCCCCCCCTCTTTGGGGAATGTAAAAAATTAAAATTAATATCAATATTTTAAATAATATATTGCAATTTTTTTAAATAATGTATTAATAAACAAAAAACGTGTAAAAAAATTATTATCAATTAATAATTGATTATTATTATTAAATACAAACAAAATTAATATAAAATAATTACGATTATTAATATAATTATCGTAATGCACGCATGGCTTGAAATAGGAGTATGGAACACACGTCATTGAAGTGACGACAAAGAACACGTGTCATTGCATATGGTATAATACATTTTGCAATAACGAGTGAGTGAATTCATTTCTTCCTTGACCCAAAAGAAAAATAAAAATACAGTGACTTTGATTTGAGTTGTCTTTGTTACGAAGGTAACCCAAAAAAAAAAAAAAAAAATTGACCTGTAAAACTTGTATCTATATAACGTCAAAGTGTATCGTATCTGGTAACTTTTTATTTTTTATTGTATTCATATTAATTTTTTAATATTAATTTTTTATATAAGTTTTTAAGTGATATATTAAAAATATTTAAATTCAATAATATTTTAGTTTTTTAAGTTATTATTATTATTATTTATTATTTTTCTTTTTCAAGTTTTTGTTGTGTTTAAGATTTAGAATTTAATAAAAAAATGAGATAAATTTATGTAAATATATAGTGATATGAGAAACTAGAGTGGAGAGAGAAGTAACAAAAAGAGAAAATAAGAAAAAAAAAGTGAAAAAAGAAAAAAACTACGAGGATTAAATAATTTATCCTTAATTATGCATACAAATTAATTTTGATTAAATTACTATCTTTTCAAAAATATAAATACTTTTAAAATATTATTTAAAAAAACTTTATCAATCGTAATATAAAAACAGTAATACAAGTACCACTAACATAAAACACACAAATATATAAGCATATGAATTGTAACACTGTATAATTAAAACTTTCTTATAACTTTCTTATCTATCAAATTTTGACGATTTTTTTTAAATCATTATAATAAAAAAGTTTTAGAGTAATAATAGTTATTGTAATATCAAAATCATAATTAATTAAAACGGAATAAATATTAATATTATTATTTTATATACATATAATTACATAGAAAATATATATTTTTAATAATAAAACATATAATACTTTATACAATTAGATTAAATTTTATTTATTTTTACTTTACATTTTATTTTATTTTATTTAAAAATGTGTTAAATAGTTAAAAAATAAAAATTAATGTCAATATTTTAAATAATATAGTAAAATAATAATTAAGTTAACATTTAATTTTTTAAATAAATATATTTTTTAATAAATATTAAAAAATAAAAAATGTAATTAAATCATAAAAAAAAAACTATTATCGATTATTTATTAACTAAATATACCCAAAATTAAATTAAATCGTTTCCGCGCCTATTCTTACAAATATACGGTACATATTATTTGTAATAATAAAATAAAAAGGTTATAGGAGAAAAGTTAAAAAAAAAATGTGGTGGGAAAAAAAGTGGCCGATGTCAGACTTTCAATTACGGTGGAAAAGGTATAATTATGTGGTAAATGATGAGATTTTTTTAATGATTTTTATGTCATTTTTTTTATTAAAATATACATGTTTTACATAATAAATATTTTTAAATATATAATTTTACACTAAATGAAAAATATATATACCACATAAAAGGATATTAAAAATAAAATTAATTAATGTAACAAAATATTTTTTTAAAATAAAAATTGCAAAATAAAATAAGTGTGACTATAAATACAAATCATGAAGCCAGTTTTAACATAAATATAGATTTACAACTGATACATTTCTCCTAAATTGTATTTGCTTGGGTTTGTATTTTTAGTTATCATTATATTTTCTTTAATTTTAATAATTATTTATTAATTTAATTTTTATATTTTTTAACATGTATATATTTAAATAATTTCATCCAAAAATAATTTATATCAGTATTATTTATTTAAATTATTTACCTATATATATATATATATTCTCGTTGGTTTATCAATTAGCTCACTGTTGTATTTGGAGAAATGAATTTTGTCACTACTGTTTGTAAACTTGTTATATAATGAAAGAAATGAATGATTTGTTATGTAATATAAAAAGAAGAAGAAGAAGAAGATAACATCTGCAATTAAACACTGTAAGTAAGAATATATGGTCATATATCCATTGCCTTCTTCCTCGTTAAGAAATCAAGGCTTTGCTTGTTGTGTCTCGTGAACTTTTATGGTATCTCCGTATATTAAAAATTTTAGTATTTATTTTTTAAATAAGGTGAATATTTTAATATTTATTTTTTAAAAATTAAATATATTTTTAAATAAATATTAAAATATAAAAAAACATTATCAAACTATGGAAAAATATTACCGGTTTATAACCGATAGTTATTAACTAAATATATCTAAAATTAATATAAAATAATTATAATTATTAACATAATCGTTGTCGTATTTATACACACGTTCCTATTACACGAGGATATAAATTTCTTTAAAAAAAAAAATTCTAAGAGGAGATAATTACAAACAAGTCACTGTTAACAATAACTTCACATGAAATGTTATCACATTATAAACTGTTAACAACAACATACTACCTATTGGTTTTGAATTAATGATTCTAAGTTGAAAGCATATGAGTATTATTGATCATCTTGTTATCTTTTAATTTTAGTCTCCCTTTCTACCTCTTGTTTAAAAAAAAAAACTAATCACCTTTAAGTTTTAGCCTCCCTCTTAAAAAAAAAAACTAATCATCTTTTATTTTAGGGACTGAGAGTTTTTAATTATAAGAGCTCTATTTCTAATAGATTGTTTTATTTATTTAATTTATTTCGATAAATAAATATTATTTATGCATTACAATTATGTTTTAATCTAGTATGATTTTCCTGTAATCTAAATTTATATACAATATAATTTTAAACATATTTTAATTTATTTTATTTATAGATTTATATTTAAGTATTATATTTTTTATTTAAATATTTTTACAATTCAAAACGTGTATATCTCGAAGTATAAATAATAAAATTGATTTGAATATTTATCATTTTATTAATAGAAAAAAATCATAGGTGATAAAAGAAATAAAATAAAAAAAAACTACAAAATATAACATTTTTTATTAATTTTTATAATAATTAAATGCATTTTTATTTTTTTCATTTAATTCTGATTGTAATTTTTATTTTGAAAGAATATTTCTTTCTTTATAAAATTGAAAGCATGGTATTACTAAAAGTTTAAAGCCGTCCAAATTCTATTGTGATAGGAAAAACTAAAATTCAAACTTTTTAATGTATATCAAAATACATGTCACACCATATGATACATAAAATTATATTAAATAAAATTTTATTATATCATTTATATTTATAATATTCTTTTGAAAATGAAATCCTAAAATATATTTTTCTGAGTCTTAATTATAGATGACATTAAAGAGGCCAAGTGTAAAAACGTAATTCTAATTATATATATGAGAACAAAACATTAGTGGCAAGATTAGTTTTTTTTTTCTTTTCTGAATATATATTATTTTTTATTTTGAACATATATTTTTAAAATATATGTTATTTTGAAAGCGATGAGAGTATACTTCGGAAGAAGAAGCTAGAATAAATGTCATTTAAAAAAGATAATGTTTCTAATCTTGGCATAGGATACCAAGTAGGGAGGACCCAGCTCCAGCACCCTATATCTAGGGTCTACCCTATAAATTATGTACTACCGTAAATATTTTACACTTCGTAGCAAAAAAATACTACAATGACATATCAATAGTGTTTTTATAATATTTTGTTGCATTATTTCATAACTTAATATCATAATTATTTTATTATCTTAAATTTTTAACTTTATATTAAATTAATAACTAACAATTCATGTATTGCAGTACTCACAAAATAGGTGTCAATCTATGAATGATGAAGATGAGAGCAAACATAAAATTAAGAAGAATAAAAACTGAGAATTTAATTTCTTGAATCTATATTGAGATACACATTCTGCTATATACTCTAGCTAGTGCTAGAGTTGTTACAACTCACTCACGTCATAGTGAGAAAAAAAAAACCTATGTTGACTTGATTTAGAGCCTTGACTTTACTACATCACTAACGCACTAGAATCCCTGTACTCACACAAATTATACTCTATCATTATCCCTTAAGCTCACATTTTCTCAAGAAATGTGAACTTAACTTTCAAATTTTGAAACGGTTGAGAATGAAGAGCTTTATTCATTATGTTTTCAAACTTTCTTTCACCTGGAATATACTCTACAATCAACTCCCATTCTTGAACTTTTTTTTTCTAACAAAGTAAAAGTCGATCTATACTTGCTTTGTTCTTGAATAAATCATTAGATTTTCGGTTAATCTAGCATTGATATATTGTCACAAACAATGTTGGTGCTTGGGAAAAACATACACAAATCCCCTTATCAAGTTTAAAAATTCACGTTACTTCAGCAACCATATGAGCAAGTGATCGAAACTCAACCATGGTAGAGGATCAAGATACAACATATTACTTTTGAGAGGACCATGATACTAAGAATTGACCCCAAAAAAATACAAAAAACATCGATGCTCCTTCTATCATTAGGGCATGATGCCCAATTATTATCACTATAAGCATTTAGGGACAAGCAAATAATCTTTGCAAGTAAACACCATGACTTGAAGTACTAGTAAAGTACCTAAGTACCCTCTTCATGGAAGACCAGTGCACATTTTTGGGATATTGTATGAATTGACACAACTTGTTTACTCAGTAAACAATATTAGGCATGGTCAAAGTGTAATACTTTAAAGCATCCACCATTGATTTGTATTGAATGAAGTCTTCCAAAGGCTGATCATCATACTTAGAAATTCTTTTCTGACTAGGAAAAGGAATATTAGCTAGTTTATCTTCTTGTAATTGACCCTTTTTCTAAGAGATGATGAATATACTTCTATTAGGAGATGTGTAACTCCTTATTAGTTCTCATTACCTTAATGCCAAGGAAGGAATTTAACCTTTCAAAATCTTTGACAACAAATGTGTTTTGTAACTTATCAATCATTCTTTGAATAAGTTCTTGATTGCATATAGTGTCACAAATTAGCATAATAGTATATGGTTGAAAGCATTTGAATCTCCATTGAACCAAGCTGCTACTAAGTTATGTGAACTAGGATTTTGGAGCCTATTTTAAGCCATGCAAGGCTTTCCTCAATTTCCATACAAAGGGAGGTTTAGATTGATCATCAAAGCTCTCTCGTTGAGTTATAAAGAAATCCTTTTCCAAATTTCCATTCAAGAGTGCATTGTTAACATCAAGTTTTCTAACCATCCATTCCTTCAATAAGGTAAAAGTAAGCACAATTCTAATAATTGGTAGTTTCACTCAAGACTAAAAGTCTTTGTATAATCATTGCCATGCGTTTGTTCATACCCTTTAGCTACAACTCTTTTTTTATATCTCTACAAAGTTTTGTTAGCTTTCAACTTAACCCTAAACACTCATTTGTTGCCAATAATTTTTACAACTTTAGGTGGAGGCACCAACTCCTAAATATTATTAGTTGTAAGAGCTTGAATCTCCTTCTTCATAGACTCAAACCATTCAAGAAACTTTAAGGCATCTGAAGTTCTTGGTTCAAGCAAAATAACTTGCATAATGAGAACATTAGGTTTATAGATGCCAAGTTTGAACCTAGTGATCAAATTGGGAGTGTTCTTGGTAGGTAAAGATAAAGTAGAAGTATATGGAATGATTAGAAGATAGGTTAAGAGTTATATAGTATCATCATTAAACACTTGATAAGGAGAAGCAAATGGTTGCTAAAGATCAAAAGAACCATTGTGGCCCTTAGAAGGAACAAGTGAAAATGTTTGGGAATGAGTATAAGAAAGAGACAAAAGAGAAGTTTGTGTAAAGACGATGATGAAGAAATTGATGTGACAATTGAGAGGGAAAAGAAGACAAATGAGACTGAATGAATTTAGATTAAATACTGTAGAAATAGGTGAAGAAAATACATTATAGGTAAGTCTAGATCTATATAAAGTGATATTGAGAGGGAAAAGAAGACAAGTGAGACTGAATGAAGTTAGATTAGGTACTTTAGAAGTAAGTGAAGAAAATACATTATAGGTAGGTCCAGAATCAGGTAAAGTGATAAATTATAAGGAGATGGAAATCGCTATGATTAGAGTAGACACATAGGAAGATAGAGAAGAGACAATGGCTAGATGCATTGCCATATTAAATAGAGAAATTGATGATGTGGTTGAATTGTAATATTACATAGAGATGGAAAAACTACTACACAAAGCCATTAAAGTGGAGAAGAAAATCAAGTCCAAAAGGTTTAGATCTAATTTGTCCTTTAAGTTTCCATGAAAATCAAATTGGAAGGACAACAAAGCTACCTTTAGAAAAAAAAGGTGAAACAAAGTCAAATAATTCAGTTATTGTTCTTAAAGGTAAACCTAAAACTAAAACCCGAAACTAAGTCACATGATATTAAGTGTTTTAGGTACCAAGGACTCAGACATATTATTTTTGAATTCCCAAACAAAAAGGTTATGGTTTTTCGAGATAATTAAAAAATCAAAAGTGCTAGTTTAAGTGATGATGAAATGCCACCATTGGAGAATTATTTTGATGTAGAAGTGGAAGAACTTGTGCAAGGAGAATTATTTATCACAAGGAGAGCCTTGAATATACAGCTTAAGAATGAAGGAGATGAGGAGCAACGTGAGCATGTTTTTCACACAAGATGACATATGAAGGAAAATGTATATACAATTATTATTGATAGTGGGAGCTACACTAATGTTGCTAGTATTTTATTGGTAGAAAAGTTGAATTAGAAGTGGCAAAAGCATCCCAAACCATACAAGCTACAATGGCTAAATGATTGTGGATAAGTGAATGTTAACAAATGAGTTTGGGTTCTTTTTTTAATTGGCAAGTATGAGGACGAATTTCTTTTTGATGTGGAACTAATGTAAACTGCTCATATTTTGCTTGAACGATTATGGTAGTTCAATAGGAGGGTGACACATGATGGGTATAAAATCAATATTCTTTTGAAATGAACAACATAAAAGTTGTATTAGTTGATCTCAAACCTTTTTAAGCTTATGAGGACCAAATTAGGATAGCATGAAAGTACAAGATGAGGAAAAAACAAAAGTGTGAGCAAGAGGAAAAATTAAAAAGAGAGCAAGTGAGGTTGGGAGGAAAAATGTAGAGAAAAGTGAGCAAAAAGGAGATAAATGTGAGCAAAAATGAAAGAAAAGTGAGAAAATAGAAGAGAAAAATAAAAGAATGAGTGCATTGGTTTAAAACATATGAGATTAAGATTGCAATGATGGGAAAGTAACAAGTACTTGTATTTACGTACAAGGATGTTTATCTTTCTACAAACGATCTTATTTTATCTTTGCCTAGTGTTGTTGTGTCTTTATTGTAGGACTTTGAGGAATTATTTCCTGAAGAGATTCCTAATGGATTGCATCATTTGCGAGGCAAGTAGAATTAAATAGAATTCATACCTGAATCCGTAATACCGAATCGACCTGCTTAAAAACTAAGATTCAAGGAAAAATATTTTCAAAGAGAAATGGAATAATGGAGATCGAGGTGCCGATCAAGTTGATGTTTCTGTTAACCAATATTCTCAAGATCTTACATAAGTGATACATTTGGAATATCAAATTTGATGCAAGGAACAATTTAGGAGGCAATTTTTTTGTTTTACTTAATTATGAGCCTTTTATGTTTAACAATTTTTATTTTAATGAACTTTGGGATTTTTATGTTTTATTTATCAAAAAAAAATTAATCTTTTATTTTTAAGTATTGATTAGGCACAATCTACTACAAATTAGGCTCATTTCATCTAGGGTTTTTTCTTTAAGGTTTGTTGCTTATAAAAAGAAGCAACTATGTAATTTGGAGGCACAACAAATATCATTAATGAAAAATATATTTCAGAAAGTTTTTGCTTTGTCTTCTTGTTTTCTAGATTGAATGTTTGAATTTGACTTATCAAAGGGAGTGATCATTTTTTGTGGTATCTTAAGATTGGATTTTTAAGGACTTTGTTTCCTTAGGGTGCTAATCTGATCATCTTCAACACGTTCTTAGTAATTCAATTGTTCATATTTCTTTGAGCTCGTGGGTTTCTAAGGTTATTCGCCTAGAGGATCCACCTCACTTTTTCAATACGATATTTGAGATAGTTATGTATCATTGAACTATAAATCCAACTTGTGACAATTTTGTCTTTTATATTCCATTCGTCATATTCAGTTTTTTTTTCAATAGTATCTTGATTTTTTAGGGCTACTCTATTGGAGACTTGAACTATTTTCTTGACATCCTGAGGAGGTGTTGGAATTGAACCATAATGAAGGTTTGTAAGCCATAGGCTCGTATTACATGTTTCAACTACTATAGTCATATTGGATAGTTAGATTCGTCAAGTTTGATTGGAAAATTTGGATTGATTATAATATTTTGCACACCAAATGAAATTCTCAATGATAAGTGCTATAACTGAAATTGAAGAATTTGAGGATGTTTGAGCCATAAATTTGATACCATGTGAATCTAAGAATTATGAAAATGAGAGTATAAGGTAAAGTTTAGAAATAAAGCCTGATAATTTCATTTCTTGAATCTATATTATGATACCCAATTTGCTATGTATTCTAGCTAGTAGTAGAGGTTTTCACAACTCACTAACATCATGACAACTTATGCTGATGTGGCTTAGAGTTGACTCTACTACATCACTAGCACACTAGAATTCGTACATATGTTCACTCCTCTTTTTGGTTGGATGAATAAATTTTTGATACCACCCACAAAACTGACATGAACTCAAATCTTTTAAATAGGTTTGTGTTGAGATTAAATGGGTTGAGTTGTAAACGGGTTGACTCATCTTAACATATTTATTAAATTGGTTTGTTTCAAAATTGGATTAAATGGGTCATATCATATAGGATTAGGGTTTTCATCGGATCGAAACCGCTGATTTTACACCCATTCGATCCGATTCGACCATCCGCTCGGATTGAAACATCCTAATCCGTAACCGATCCGATCAACTCTCACATCCGCTCAATCCGATCCGTAAATTATTCGGATGGTATCCGATCAATCCGACCAGCAAACTTAATTAACTCTATTTTTTGTAATTTTAAATAAAAATTTTAAATTTTCACATAAATCATAACATAAAGTTATTTGACTTAAAGAAACATTAAAAAATCAAATAAATATATATATATAATTAATTTTGGTCGAATTGGATCGGATTGGATGAATCATAACGAAATCCACCATCCGATCCATACTTAACGGATGGAAAAAATTTCCATCCGATCCGACCATCGGATTGATCGGATGATCAAAGTTTTTGCACACCCCTATATAGGATTGATCCATATACAACCAATTAACATAAATTTCACTATAACTCGCAATCCTGAGACTTTTAAATAAGTTTGGGTTGAGGTTAAATGATTTGGATCATGAACGTCGCCCATCTTGATCTATTTATTAAATGAGTTAGGTTTAGGTTGGAACTAAACATGACAAGTCATAAACATATTGACACGAACCCATTCCAACCCACCCGTTTAACTGCTCTTTTTCTTGTTGTTCATTTTTTTATTTCTAGTATTAAAATTTTAATTAATACATGATTTTTCATTAAATAGAAATTTTGTATCCTATACATTTAAGATAAATAAACATTAATTTTTTTATTACTTATAATCTTGTCAATTATATGAATCTCTAACCCTCAACGCACTATTATTGATACGACACCCCACCATCAGCTTCTTGATAGACAAAGCACTATGTCTTGTTCACTTTGGTTGTAGTCAATTAGACTTTGTCTCAATGATTTTTTTAAAATTATTTCCGTTAACATTTTATCAACTAAAATGGAAAAAAAAAACGTAAATAAATTATTTTTATATATTATAATTATAATTTATGTAATAATTTTTTGTTAAATATAATTTTATGGATATGATTATATCATTTATAATTTATTACACTTTTATAATAAATATAACTTTGAATAAGTGACGTAACACGGTCACCTATGTGTTTATAGTTCCATTTTTACATGATTGAACAATTGGACTAATTTTTTTTTGAAAAGATAATTTTTTACAAAAATATGTCTATCATATTTTTAAATACGTGATATATATATTTTTATGTTATTAGATAAACATATGTGTACTATATAAATGAGAGTTAAAAATGAAATTTTATCTATAAAAATTATTATTTATATAATTAAATTTTATTTTTAACTTTAAAGAAAATTTGTGACATAAATAAATAAATTTGACATATTCTATAATTATAGTAATTTTTTATTAATAATAATTTTATTCTCCAATAATAAAATTGAAGTATAATTATTTATAAGAGTATAATAAACAAAAAAAACATACTTTTATTATGTTATTAGTAGAAGTTATTTTAACAATATCGTTAATTAATAAAAAAAATATTATATTTAAAAAGAAGCAAAAATATGAGAGCTGGTATTTTTTTTTTTTTGAATTACAAGTTATTTCTGAAAAACACTAGATCAACTATTTAAAGAGATTAAAGAATTACGTAGTCTTACTTTTACATGTATTATAATATTTCATATTTTTATAACCAAATCAGAAGTGATACTTAGGTCAAATTATTCAAAAATTATTTATTGTGTATTCGTATCTATATAATAATAATAATAATAATAATAATAATAATAATAATAATAATAATAATAATAATAATAATAATAATAATAATAATAAGACATATATTATGTGCCTACCATTGTTACACAAACGAACAATTTTATTTTGCGTAGTCTTACTTTTACTGTTTTTATTTAATACTTATTTTCTGGTTGCATGTACTCATTATTTTCCTTTTCTTTTTTATTCTCAATTTTAATTAAAATTTATTGAAAATAATAATAAAAAAGAGGCGGGCTGGAGTTAGAAAATTGATTTTTTTGTTTTATGTTTTCGTTGTATTGAACTATATAATAATACTGCTTATATTAATATAATATATAAATGTTATGTATAGAATTATAATTATGGATAGCGTACAAATATATGATATGTGTATTATATTTTTTATATAAAACATTGACAGTTTTTTTTTTTAAGAATTCATGTGTATTACATTTTCGTATTTTTTTGCTTCCTTTTCTTCTTCCTCTCTATTTGTTTTCCTAAGTTTCAGATAATGACAAACATGAGTTTCGCCTTCCTAGTTACAGATGTCCATTAAATTTCCCATTTTTCATTCTTGATTTTGTGATTCTTCTAATACTAACATTACAATTTTAGGTGTGAACTCATTGAAACGTGGGGTGTTGATTCTATATTTCTTTCCATATTTTTCATTTTGCTGTTTTTCTCCAAGAAATGGCAAGAAAATATCCTACAAATTCAAGTGGATTGATTATGGTATCTTTGCCTTCGTTGTTAAAATTCAAGCCCCTAATCTTGAATGCGACTATTATCTAGTTTTGTGTTCCTAAATTTAATAACGGCTAGTTTAGTAACGGTTAGTTTAATAACGGCTAGTTTAGTAACGATTAGTTTAGTAACGGTTAGTTTAATAACGGCTAGTTTAACTGTTAGTTTCTTCCTTTTAATGTATAAATATAACATTAAACATTAAGCCAAAATCAATTCAATAACTCTCTCAACAAAAATCAGAGAAAATCAACATGGTATCAGAGCAAGGTTAAACTCACCCCGTGGCACGCAACTGTAAGTCCACCACCGATGAACTATCGATGTGAGGGGGAGTGTTAAAATGTCCCATATCGATTTGGCATGAAGAATCAAACACATATATAAATGAGGGCAATCCTACATCTCATAACCTGGGTTTTGAGATGGAGTTATGCCCAAATTTAACATACTACGAACACAAAGATGTATTTCTAGCTGCAATGTGGATTCAACTTTGTGAATTGAGTACATTTTGGGAGCATAACACCTATGATAAATAGTTTTTTTGCACTACAATCAGAGGCAGCTTCCAAGTTTGGCGTGGCTAAGAACTTTATAGGTTGTGTTGGATTCATTGTTGGTATCTTGTGTGAGTTTCTTCCATGGAGAACCTTGTTGGGCATGATTGGATTTGTGTTATTAGTCTATAGTGTGTGGATTTTGTTGACTAACTATTTGTATAATAATATGTGTATTTTATTTTTCTTGTCTTTTTTGATGTTTTGATAATGTTGGTCAAGAATTCAAACGTTCTTCTAAGGATTTTTGTCTATTTTTATGGATGTATGATCACCATAACCACTAATGTTTGAGCAATGTTATGTTCAAAATTTTATTACTGAGTTAAGTGTTAGTGTTTTTATTTTTTTATACTCTTAGGTTGTGTTTTCAAAGTGTTTTTTATGTCGCGTCGTGAGTATTTTATTATTAGTGATATTCAATAATATAAAAAGTTTTAATTGTAAGTCATATTATTGTTTTTGATTTTTTGGAGAATCTTATTAATGGTATATCTCTATCAATGTAATTTTTTTTTCTCCTACCTAACCAATGTGTATCGTTTATGATGTAAAATGATTTTGGATGATAACTATATTTTTAAGTGTGGATTTTGTTTTTTTCTTTACTTTTTAAACTAATGATTGTAACAGATTTATTAATTTTAAGGCTTTTTTGGACTATATAATAGTATTGTATATTTTAATATAATATATAATTTTTGTGCAACTAAATAAAAAAATTATAATTATATGTAGTGTAAAGGTATAGTGCATAAAGGTATAGTGCATACTGTAAAGATGTATTGTATATAGATTACATCTTTTATATAAGAATTTATTCTAGCTTTTGTTAAGAATTTATTGAATAAAAAATGTAATTAACTTGTGAATTCTAAAATGTTGTTTTTATTATTTTTTAAGTTTCAAATGTAAGCATTTCTAAGAGAGACACGAGCTTACAAAGTTACAAGAAGGACATATTTTTCCAAAACTTGCTCAATCTGTCAATTTTAAGATTAAATTAGAACTATATTTTTATTATAAGTTAATTGATATTTAATAAATTTCATAAAATTCAAAAAATCATCTAATAGCTTTTTATTTTTTTTTTAAATTGACAAAAATTTAACCGACCTACTTATTTTATAAATATATTTTCATTATATTATATTTATATATACTTAATATATTTATCATTTTTTTGTAAATTTTAATTTCTAAATCTAATCATATCATATGAAATACTTATGTTTTTTTTTTAGACATAAACATGTTTTAATAAAATTCTCTTAATAGTTATGCATGGTAATGTATTTCTATACTTTTATTGGTAGAAAACTTTTACCATCATATTTTACTTTATATTGATTTAAGATGTTATATATATTTCAAAGTATTTCTTAAACAATTTTAATTTTTAATAAAAATAAATATTTTTAAATAATAACATATAGAAAAAATATATGTAATATGTTAAAAAAAATTAATTTTAGATTATATTTTTGTAAAAAAACATTCGAAAACAAATAATATATCCAAAACCATGAATTAACAACTGTCCTCAAACTAGAGGCAAAGTAGAATGCACGTGACTAGCTTCACTTGATTAAAAATGTAAATATATATAAAAAAAATTATAATTTTTATGACAGTTAAATTATATTTAATGTGTAATGCTATTCAACGTTATATTTGAGTTCATATTCTAACTGAAATATTTAAAATTCAATTTTTATATATAAAATTAATATTTTTAATTTAAATATAATAAAATAATTAATCAAAACTCAAATTTTGATAACTCTTTGTTAGAAAAACTTAATTATCAATTTTTTAATTCTAATGATTATTTTATTTTTTATTTTAAATTTTTCTGTGCAAATTTTTTATCATTAATTGTTTGGTGATTTTGCGAAAGTAGATGTCAATTCTAATTAAAATAAAAAAGAAAAGACAACAAATTATTAATGCATAAAAGGATAATTATGGCTTCCGACAGGTCAATCATGATGCGATATCATAACATATGTAGGCTTTTTTATATTCATAATTTTTTCCCCGTACTGATAAGTTCATGCATTCATAACATTATGAATGTAAATATAGGTAATAAGTTCATACGAAATTAAATTACGTATATATTAATATTAACATGATATAAAACAAATTGGGATATATATAAGTTAATGCATATTGCATTATGAATGTAAATATAGTTAATAATTACACACAAAATTAAATTACATATTGATATTAATATGATATAAAAAAAAATTGATATATGTATATAACATTAACCTTTCCGAAATTACTAATTAAATTAATAATGAAAACCGTATTTGTATTTGGCCTAAAGTGATAATTTTACAAAATGTTGGTTGTAAATTTTTATTTAATATTAGTTTTTTAACTGTTGATTGTAAATTTGATAATAATAATTTAGCTCAACAAATATATATATATATCATGTCTTCAAAAATAAGAAAAGGATTTTAAAAAAATTCTCCACAAATCTATAAGAGAATATGTTATTTATGATTAGGGATGATAATTTGTATTATAGTTCGATTCATCAAATTAAATATAAATTATAGAACTCGAATCGAATTAAATTTGGACAAATTCAGACAAATTTAAATAATCCCAAAAATTTTGAGTAAGGTTGGGTTGGGTTCGAGCCAGCTCGTAAGTTAGAAATAATTTTTTTAAAAGTTATAACACATAAACATTACAACTTACATATTAGGTTAAAAACTTAAAATTAATGAAACACTTTTCTTCTTAATTCTTCGTCGACTTAGTTTCACTCTTTCAACTTTTTGCTTCTCTCGCAACCAGTAACAGTTGCTTTTTCAACAGTAGTTTTACATCTAGTACTATTTCACTCTTTTTTAGCAAAAATTGTATGTAAGCTAAAGTTTTTTTTGTGTTACCTTAAAAATATGGTTTTTATTTTTATGATTATTGTATGTTTTATTTGAATATACTAATAGAGTTTTATACACACACATATATATATATATGTATATATATATATATATATATGAACACACAAAGGCCTCTGACTTTTGTATGAGAAGGGTTTGATGGAGTTTATATTTATCGAATTTATTTAGAAATAGATTTATTGTTTTAAGAATTAACTTTCTTTATCTTATGTTTAATAATGTTTGTTTTTTGTAATTAACTATTTATTGTTACATAACATGTGTAAGAGAAAAGTTGTAGTACTTTCGTAGATTTTGTTGTGTGTGAGTTATTCATTAAGAGTTAATTTATCAATTTTTTCAAAGATTAGTATTATTTTTCTCATTTTTGATGTTCATGTAATATTATTTGAACTAATAAACCTTAATCATTAAATATATATTTTTTATTTATAAAAATACTTTCACTAATCTAAAAAACATATAATTAACCGTTAGTTTAATTTGTACCAATTCATTTGAATTTGGACTCATCTTTATTAGTTTAAATTAAATTCAAATTAAACTAGGGTTGATTGAATTTGGATTAAGATAGTTCAAGTTAACTCAAAATTCGTATGAATTATTACTCCTATTTATGATATACTTTATAGATACATAAAAACATTTAAAATTTTCAAAAATATTTGATTGAGTGAAGTTTTTTAATGTCATTGATATTTTTAATACCATGATATTTTTGTAAACTTTTAAAAAGTAGTAATTGAATACATTTATTTTTGTATAGATTTTTATAAACTTTTAAAAAATCTTAAAATGTTCTAATTGATATAACTAAACTTTCACAATTTTTTTTAAATATTAAACGAATACGTTTAATAGAAGGGAAAAATAAATAGGGTGACTCTCTTAGAATAATACTGCCAATTTAAAATACTCATAAATTAAAACGAAAGGTTGGATTTCCAATTTAAAACCATCATTGGGCCTAAGCTATTAAAATCAAATCCAGCTTCAAGCCAGTTGGAGAAATACAATTGTACAATATAGTAATGCTATTTAGTAGAAAATGTTATCTATTATATATATTTTTTATTAATATTAATAGTTAAATTTATCTTTATTTTTAATATTTTTTATAAAAATAAAAAATTATAATGATTTAATTCTACCACTTATTTGTAACTCCTTTATATACAACATTCTTAACACCTTATTTAGATGAAAATTTTATGACCAAAATCATTTTAAACAATTTTATGACCAAAATCTTTTTAAAAAATTTCAGAACAAAATTATTATTTTTTATTTCTAAAATATTTCTTGTGTGACAAAATGTTTACAACAAAAATACACGGTACACAATACACACTTATAGCAATTAATTACTTTCAAAATATAACTTTTAATTCATTTTTTTATTTCAAAGCTAAATCTTCACTATTTAATTTTCTGAAATTTTCATTGTCTTTAACCAAAACATTGGCAGGTAGTTGTTGAATAATTTTGAAGAAACAATTTTTATTTTTTATTTTTTTTTTGAAATACTACATTAGTCATCTATTCATAATTTGAAATTCTTGTGCAATAACTCAAAGATATGATAAATAAAATATCTTTATAGATAAAAAAACAGGAACAAAAAGGAAAAAAAATGAACACTTTTTATCTACCTTAAAGATTTTTGCATAGATATATTTTAATTTCACATTAATAAAACAAAGTATCACCATTTACATTATGTTATTAGTAGAAGGAAAAACATATTAAGCTATTGGTATATGAAATAGGAACAAAATTTTAAGGGATCAATTAATTAAATAAAAAACTATGGTTAAATTATGTTAATCATTTATAATATTTTCAATAATAAAAATTATAAAGTTTAATACTCTAAACTTTAATCTAGTTTTAGAATTATAATTTTATAGGTAAAAATTATGTCAGAATCAATTGTTTAATAAAATATCTCTTTTTTTATATATATATTTTCACGGTTGTTGTTAAATATAATATATATATATTTTTTTGGCTTTCGAATTTAAATTATCTATTACATTATTTATAAAATATATTAGCTAGTAACTAGAAATTAAATTGAAAATTAATTTTAATAATCAGATAAAATAGAATTGTTTTTAAAGGGATAGTACAATAATTATATACCATTTATATAAAAACAATCTGAATATCAATGTTAATCTAAGCGCCAGATTAAGGTTCTGGTCCGAAAGGGCGCCATATTATCTTTTATTTTGTTTTTTTCGTTTTCGTTTTCTGAAATTCTGAATCAGAGTTCTTCTACGTCGCACGAATCAGACCTTATCTACTGGTGGCGATTGTGTAAGGTTCTCCTTCGGTTTCACAATTTTCATATTTATGTTTCGAAGTCAAATTTCCAAAATTTTAAAAAAGCAAGTAATAATCAGAAAAACAATGTCCAACTTCAACTTTAACATGGTTTATGCAACGAAGCTTAGTCATGGTTACTCAAGAGTTAAATCTATTTGTGCAAAAGTTACCTAAATCAAATCAATCTAACTCATTTACGTGATTTTAAATGATTTTTGAACCGATTTAGTTTTAGTTTTAAATTTTAAAGAACTGATCATTCGTAGATTAGTTTGATTTTCGAATTTTAAAAACTAATCAAAATCGAACCAATCCACATATATATATATATATTAATTTTATTATATGCCATTTTTGTTAAGGCATTTATTTAACTAATCATACTTTTAAAATTCTATAAAATAAACTATAAATCATAAAAGCAATATAAAAAGCTTAAATATTGTAATTTCATTCTACCTTAAGATTTTGGGGGAAAATTTTCAAATTACCCAGAATTTACAGGTCACAAATGTCATTCAAAAAATAATAAAACTCACTTTTAACTTAAATATATCTTTTTTTCTTTTCTTTGACCATAAATAAAAATTAAAGTTAAATTTTTTAAATATAAATACTTGATATTATAATCAAATCTAAGAATAAAGTATTCAAGTTTTAAATAAAATATCCACATTAATTTTTAAAATATAATTTATCATCGAGTCTTAAGAATATAAACATGCATGATATAATTAATTGTTTATATTTTGCTATTAAGTAAAATAATTAATTATTTTTGGATTTAATAAAAATTATAATTTTTAAGTTTCAAAAAGAACTCAAAAACTAGTTAAAATAGTCAATAAAAAATTTCTTTCCTGTATACCCAAACCAAAACTTAAAATTTAATAAAATTTACACCTAAAAAGCTAACAATATCACTTTATTAAATAATTATATTTCATCCAAAAATTATAAAAATTTCATGTATTTAAATTATTTAAATCTATACATGCAACCAATAATTCAAAGAGCTCTTAAATTTTCAAATCACATCTATACTAGAAATAGTATTAAATAATTGAATAATAATATAAATATAAATTTTTAGGTTTTCCTTATTATAAAATAAAAAAAATTGATATTAAAAAAAATTATAAAATGGTTTGTAAGATTACTTATTATTATAATAACTATTTAATAAACAATTAAATTCAAATACCATATAAATATGAGTCATTTGAGTATTAACTAAAGTTAGTTAACTTTATTTAATAAACAATTCAAATATAATTTTACAATAAATATGAACATATTTAATTAATAATTTTATTATTATCTAATAGATTAAATATACAAAAACATATTAGACATGATTTAATTGAATTTGATAAGTATTAATATTTTTTCTTAAAAATAATTTATATTATTTAATTATATTTTTAATTAATATAATATATGATATAATCTAGACATGAAAATGATTAATTTTATATAAATACAATATTTTTATAAATAAAATGATTGAATTCTACCCGTTTATTAAAATGAGTAAGCATAAACCATATGAATTGTTTCCTTTATATAATTAAAAATATTATCCAAGTTAATAATATAAAGAAAATAAACAATAAAACTGCACAATTATCTTCTCATAAGAAGTAATCCAACTTGCTCGTTAAAATAAGTATGAATCATATAAATAATCACATAAGTATTATACAAGGATAATAATATAAAATTGATAAATAATAAAATTATACTAGAATAAATATTCATAATAAATATATTAATTTTAATAATATTTTGATATTTATTAGTATATTAAAAAATTAAAAACAAAAGAAATATGATAATAAAAATATAATTAAACAATTTTATTGTAGTATAATTGTTTAATTATATTTTTATTACTAATATAAAATATGTCATGATCTCGACACAAATATAATCTATTATAAATAAATAAATTTTAATAACTTTTACGTAGAATATTAATAATAATATAAAGTTAATATATTAAAAACTATCATAATCACTATTCATAATAAGTATATTCATTGTATGAATTTTTTGATTTTTATTAGTATAAAAAATTCAACAAAACTGATGTGTTGCAAGTAGTTGCAGGTAGTTCATGTTTCATCTGTAGATCAATCGGTAGATTGTTTAATCAAGCCTCTTGCAGCTACTGTTGTTCATTAGTTTAAGATCCAAACTGATGGTTTTGATTGCTCCTACCAATCAATTTGCGAGAGACTGTCAAGCATGTATATGTTTGCAGCTTGGAGTTATTTGTTAAGGATGCCTATAGTATATCTACACGTGTATAAGGCCTTCTCAATTAACTATGTTCTTAGCTTGTACATTACAGCATCTATATAAGCTACAAGACTACTTTGTAGAATCTTCTTTTTTGTTAATGAATTGACATTCACTGCTCTTTTCACTCTTGATGTTCTTAGATTCTTGTAAAAAAAAACAAGAGACTACCAAAACATTGACACTTTTATGTATATTAGGTGTTGGGGCACCTGCGATGCAAGTGGTCTGTCTTTAAAATTAATTTTTATTTTAAAAATAATTATTAAATAAAAACAAAAACAAAAACATATAATTCATAAAAATAATAAAATTTAAAAAAATATATTATAAATTTTCTTGTAGTTTAACTTTTTTTTTTTTTGAATTATATGTATAATATGTAAGGGTATAATTGTTAAAATGAAATGTAAAATAAATAATCCTAACACAATTAAATAACTAATATATTTAAAAATCTATTAACCAAAATTATAATATTTGAATAAATAGAGAAAAGATTTTTTTTGATAAAAAGTTAGCCACAAGATTTAATGATATATATGTATATATTTTTTATTTGAAATGATAAGTTTGTAAAATTAATTTAAGTATTTTATAATGTGATTTTAAAATCTTTGAAGTAAATTTTTTTTTTGTAATTAACTAAAATACATGTGTATTTATATAACTTTAGATGCTAATTATTAGTACTTTAAGTATTTATTCTTATAATATATAACTTTTTGATTTAAAATATTATATACAAGAGTAAAATTAAGTTTGAGGTTTTTAACGTATTTTATTTGTTAGTTGATTTATAACAATATTTTCAATTGTTAGAGTACTTTAAAATAAATTACATAATTTTAACATAAATTAAGACATATTTGATAAGATGTAGAAATGGTTTTCTTTATAAATGATTCTCTAATTGCAATACACGAGAACGAGATTCAAATCCAGTATTATTTGTTGCTATTGTTATTAGTTTTTCTCCATTAATTAATGTACAATAAAATTTATATAGATAGTTAATAAATAAATAAATAACTTATTTTAATGTAATTTAATTTTTACCCGAATCAATATATTACAAAAGAGATCCTTCCCATTATGCTATTAAATTTAAATAATAGAAATGATAAATATTTAAATAATCAATAAATAAACTTATTTAAATGTAATTTGATTTTTTTATGAATCAATATATTACAAAAAAGAAATAACATAATTATAATTATATAATATGTTCAAATTTTAGTATTGTTATTATATACAATTTTTTATTATAACTTATGGAAAATAGATTAAAAAAATAGAGTGAAGGTCGACCTATATAAAAAAAAAAATAATAACATAACTATAACTTTATATAGTAAGTTTAAGTATTTATGTTTTTATTATACACAATTTTTAAAATATATATTTATAATAAAGGAAAAAAGGTAAAAAAAGAAGAAGGAAAAAGTGAACGTCGACGTTTCGTTGGACCTTCACTTTTAATATAAGTAATAAGGATAGTAATATCGGTATTATTTTGAAAAACTAATAGTTTGGTTTTGAAATTTTTTTAAGTTAGTTGCGTTATGTATTTCAATTTATAAAAGTTAACTTATTTAATTTAATTTATATTAAAATAAAAAGATTTAATATATTCATCTATGTATCATTTAATATATGTTATAAATATATAAAAAATATTATTGTTTTAATTATATGTTATAAGTCATGAAATATTCAAGCGTTGATTTTAATACATTAATAATAATTAAACTAAATTACCATATTTTCTTAAATTATAATACCTTATATCCAATAATTATAAAAATAAAGCGTATTTTATCGGATTCATAACACATTCTTCCGCAAGGAGTAATAGGAATAATAGAAATTAAAGACAAATTTTTGATAATTTTAGGTTTGTTGAAACTTTAAAATATATCAATTCTTTTTTCTACTATATCATATTTTTATGATTTTGTAACCCATATGAAAAACTCATTTAAATACATTTTAATTATATTATAAATTAGTAATATTTAATAAAAAATTAAAATAATATAATTTATTGTTAATATCTCTATTTTTATAAAAATAAGAAGATATTTTTTTTATTTTCTAAAAAAATAACTTGATAAAAATAAATAAATATGAGTTTTATTCTTATTATTGTTATCCAATATGAGAGGAAATGGTCCCAAAAAATAAAATAAATATTCATCCTACATGTAATATTAATTGGATAACAATAATATATAAGAATAAAACTCGTATATTATTAATTAAACATTCAATTAATTAATACTCATCACCCAAAATATGATCTTATGATACTAAAAATAGCTGCTGTCAAAAAAGAAAAAAAAAACAAAGGACCCCAAGGCTGCTCTTTAGCAAAATCAACAAAACTAGAAAGAAGATCAGGCAAACAAGAAGTAAATAGGGTGATAATTTGGGTTCTAATTACTAATTATTTTATAGCTGTAAAAATGTTATACTATTTTTACTCTTATAAATAAATAAATATATAAATAAATAAGTTTATAGTAATTTATATATATATTTTTTATAAATATTAAAAATACATAAATTTGAATTGAAAAAAAAACAACAGGGACCTCCAACATAACATGTTCAAATATAATATGCATGAGAAATGGACATACTAGACTCTCTCCTTTTGTCAAATTTTTCAAGCGTGCGACTGACATTGGTCTGTTTTGTCGTTTTGACAAATGTTGTGAGCATTTAAAAGGAAACGGAAAAACTTACCTAACCAAACCGACCATGTTTCATTTCTACCTCTATCTTAATTAACATTAGATAGGGTGTGAGTAGAATTTTCATATTTATTTTAAAAATAATATTTAAATTATATCTTTATTTTTTATTATAATCTATGAAATAATTTTTTTTATTCTTTCAATTATAATTTATTTAAATTAAAATATTATCTATTTAATATAGTAGAAAAAATTAAAAAAATAAATATAAATATTGTTTTTATAAAAAAATATAAAGAATGATAATATTAAATATCTTTTGATATTATTTCTTCTAATCTTACAAAACTTCTTTCCTGAAAACTTGAATTGCTAGCGTCTTTTTTATTCACGAACTAATTTAATTCTTATTTACTTTTTTAAGTTACTATTTCATTAATAAAAATGGACGGTTAATGGAGTAATTAGTGACATAGGTAGGTCCCATTATTGTTTTTCCTAAAAGCAAGAAAGCTTATTTATAAAAACAAAAACAATTTAAAGTAGTTATATGTGGGGTCCAAGACACTTTAAAATGTTTTTTTTTTATTTTTCTAAAAATGCTTTTAAGTAGAGTTTTCAAAAACATTCTAACTTCCAAAAACACTAAATACCAATTGATTTATAAAAAAATAATTCATTATGTGAGTATGATTAATTTGTGTATATTTCACTAATATAAATTCAACTTTTTTTATCATGAATATATAAGGATAATAAATTATATAATGGTTAATCTCATATTTAACATAAAATTTATCATTTTTTTATATTAAATTATAAATTCAAATCCTATTAAACAAATATTTAATCCAAAAACCAAATTAATTTGATGGAATGTTATAGGTTTGAAACTAAGATGGTCGAAAGTACAATGGTGCACGAGGAATAACAGGGAAGTAAATATGATAATTATAAATTAAAGTTGTTAAATATTATTACAGTTATAATAACTTTTATATATATCAAAATAACTTAATGATCAAGTAACTAAGAGGTAATTAATACTACAATATTACAAAGCACACAATTATTACACTACAATCAATCTAAGTAAGCTAGCCTAAGAAATATACTCACTATACTCTACCAAACTCCTTTAAACTCAGGTTTTGAAAGTTATGTTTCATTTTAGAAAAAAAGTAGGGTTGGAAGTACTTTTGAAAACACATAAGCAATTTGATCTACGATAAGAACATAATGAACATAGAGTAAATTCTTGTTAACAGTAAGGACAATACACATTTTGTTCAATGTTACGAAGGAAAGTAATGTGATGAACATCACCTAAAACTGGTCGACTAGTATAAAGAAATTAAAACTCACCTCTTCCATCACGTTGGACAAATTTAATTGATGTACTAAATTTTGTTTCATCCATTGTTTTAAAAAACCCCGTAGCAATTTTAGCTTGACATTTTATAGATACAAAAATATATCATATAAAGTATGAAAAATTATCAACAACTAACAAAAAATACCTTACACTAGTAAAAAAATAAATAAGAATATTCCATAGATCAACATACAACAAATCAAACAATTGAGAAAATCTTTTTTGATTGGATTGAATAGGTAGTTTTTGAATCTTAACCAAAATACACATAGTACAATTGTAGTCTAAAGTAGCCTTAAAACACTAAAGACTATAAGTAATTACAACTTTATTAACTACAACAAAAGATAGGTGTCCTAATCATGCGTGCCAATCAAACAATGTAACACATTGAAAAAACAAAATAGTAGCAGAAAAAGGATTCACTTGATAAGATAGAGATTATTATCAGGATGAAAATCTATAAAGATATTATTGTCAATGCATAATCTATGAACTAACATGAAATTGGTTGAAACCTTTGATGTATGTAACAACTTCTTAAGCAACAGATGATGATGATTAAGATCTGTTTATGACCACCAAGATTTGAGATATTAATTTTGGAACCATGAACTATGGTGACGTCTCCATCACTAATGAAAGAAGCTAATTAATGGATATTGTTCTCATCATTTGTCATGTGGTGAGTTTCTCTACTATCTAAAAGTAAGACATTCTCATGACTAGATGAGATGGTATATACAATCATAGCTTTGCCAAGCTCACTAGAAGAAGATTCAAGAGAATCAGTGAGAATGTTTTGAAGCTAAAAGCACTGAACAATAGTGTGTCCAATTTTAAGACAAAATTGACACTAAGGTCTATCACCTCTTCCATTTCCCTCACCATGTCTTCCTCTCCAGTTTGATCTCCCTCTTTTTCCTCGATCACTAGATTTTACATTACTCTTTTTTTCTTGCAAGAATTAGTGTAAATTTGAAGCTAATTGTTTAGAACCATGACTTGAAGCATTACTATCAATTGTAGAAGATTGAGTGAAATTGCTTCGTTTGTTTAGCTTTGCAAAAATGGCGTAAAGAACATGTTGTTCATCAGCCTTTGATTGTGTAACATTGAGTTATTCCGCCCTTATAAGTATGCTTTGAAACTTATTGAGATTAGATTCAGTTTTGTCACATACTAAGAGAGGTTATAAATCCATGATATTCTGAGCCAAGACCACATAGAATATACACGATTAGATCCTTATGAGGAACAACTTCACCAATTACAAATAGATGATTAGATAGATCTTTCATAAGAGAAAAATACTTATACATAGATAAAGAAACTTTTTTTTAACCTGACTTAGTTGATCACAAAATTCCATGATTCCAGCACGAGATGAGGAATGAAAAACTTCAGACAGTGCTGATGAAACAAAATCGGCAATGTCGATCTTGTAAATACTTTGGTTTTATATTTGTAAAACTCTCGCAAGTGTACAAATCATTTTATAAAAAAATGATTTGTATACTCTTAATGTCGATCTAAGGAAGGAGTATATGTGGCTTTTAATTTATTATTCAAATTTTTATAAACGAAATTAAATCATAAACATCATGTCACAATATTTTGGTTTTTGTGTTTCCTAATCTAATAACATAAAAAAATAAACATAGATATGGATTCAATAAAAAATTATACAAATTTTATCATTCATAAAAATGGAGTATTTATGGATATAATAATTAAGTTAATTATGCTTGTTCATATTATTTAAGTTATTAAAGATATAAATTGATATTTATTGATTCTCTCTTTTTTATATGAATACCATTTTTGTTAAGGTTGGATATTCTTTGTTAATTAAACAAATCAATTAAAATCTATGGGTGAAACAAATCAATTAAAATCTATGGGTGAGGTACATAATTAATTTAGTTAATTAAATTAATTCCTTTTTTTAAGAGATTGAAAATAAAAAATTTAAATACCACCTTTGGTGGAGTCAGACATTTTAAACTTTATTCAAGGTGTCCAAATTAAACTTAAGAATTTAATTATCCAAGTACTAACTTTCAAGTTTTAAAACCAAGACTGAAAATAAGTTGTTAATACATTTTTGAATAATAGTTCCTATAAAAAACTTTTGAAATAGAGTTTCATTCTAACCGCCGGACAATTGTAACAACAAATAAAAGAACACTACTCTAAATCAGGCCTGATAATTAAACCTTAAAATCAAATTTTTATATTTAAGTTTGTAATAAAAATAATTAATTTTTCTTTAACATCCTTAATATAAAATTTTGAATAAAAACAAAATCAATTTATTTTATAGAGATATTTCACCTATTTAATATTTTGCAAGCATAACAACGTTATTATTATATTATATTTATAAATAGTCATTTATCTTAAATTTAATTATATATAAATTAAACATAACATATAAGAATAAAACATAAAAAATAACTGTAAAGAATTCATTTTAAAATTATATTTCAAAAGAATCCTTACAGAACTTTGTTGTTAATTCTGTTGTTCAAAAAACCTCCAAACGGATTTACATTTTCATTTATTGAATCAAAAACTAAAAATCTATAAAAAAAATAGCTAGTTATTCTCAAAACAAGAAGAACTTTAAAACTAAAAACTAAAAAAAACTAAGAAAACTTCCTAGAGAGAGAAAGAGTTGAGAAAATTGTGTTTTTTACAATGAGAAAGATGGTCTTTTTATAGGTGAGGGAAATGCCAAAAAAGGTGAGAAAATATTTCAAAAATTGATTTTGAACACGTTTGGATAGGTTGGCACGTATGTGGGGTGTACGATTTGCAACAGATGGTTGTTTGGCACCCACGAGACACAACGTAGGTGTGTGTTGACACGCGTAGGACAATGCGCGAGTGTGTGCTAGGCATGTGTTGGGCGTGTGTTGGCTGCGTGCAAGCGTGTGTTGGGCGTGTGCTGGGTGTGTCCTAGGTGTGCGCGTGAATTGACGTAGGCATGTGCTGACGCACGTGGGATTTTAGTGTGAATGGGTGGCTGTGCACAGAATTTCTACATTTTTTATATTTTTGACAGTTTTGACCCATTTTTTTTCCATTTTTTTCTTCATCTTTTTGACTTTTCCTCATTTTGTTTCTCAATATATTTGTGATGTATTACCTCTAGTATTTTTCTACAAGTTTTTTAGGTATTTTGTTATTTTTTAACAAAAATACCTGAAAAATAATAAAAATACCTGTGATTCTAAAAAAATAAATTTATATAAAAATATGATAAAATTATACAAATATAAATCTATTTAATCAATTAAAGTACATTAAATTTAAATAATTTTAGTACTTTTTAAGCACTCATCACACTATTAATAAGCAGTTCAGGGAATGCTAGACACATAAGGAAGCATATCACCGCTAACAAAATTATAAATCCAAGATTTAAGTAAATTTTTTATTTGATTCTAGGTAGAAAACTGGATTCGCAACAGAAAAATCAAGTCTAAGGAAGGAAACAAATTTTGTAGAAAAAGTTTGAAAAATATCAAAAAATATCTCCAAGCCATATGCAATCACAATACTCTCCAATTGATCACAAGAAATGAGAATTCATGTGATCAAGTTTTACCAAAATGTTAGGACTTGTATGAATTGAAGAAGGTGTAAAAGAATTGAAGCTTTGAGTAGGAACTACATAAACATTACCATTAGAAGCTACCGTTGAAAAAAATATATGAAGCTATTGGAGATAACAGATGTCAAGATCAAGAACACGACCAAGCTTTCACGAAAAGAGAAAGAAACTTTCTGATACCATATAATGCTTAATGAGCAGTAGTAGAGAAGGAAAAATGATAATTATGTATATATATATATATATATGGGTGAATGTGTCTACTTAACTTATATGAATATTAGGGTTTGGAATTTTTTATTTTTGTTAGAAAATGTGAATTCATCGATAAAGGTCAAATAACCAAAAATGCAGCACATAAACCTCAAACTATCTTGCTAAAGTGACCAGTGGCCACTAAGTAGTACACTCTATCTTGAGTAACATAGCTATTAGAATATGAGCATTTACCAGCAACCTAAAGCACTTCCTCACAAAATTTTATTGTACAAAAACACCATTTGAGTAAAATAGTGTAGGAAAATCAGTTCAGTATTCATATCAAGGTAAAAAAAAAAGAAACAACAAAATAAAGCATATATACTAACACAAACCAATAAATAAGCATAAGAACAAACCTACAATTAGAGATGGGCACGGTACGGGTGAGGGCGGTTATTGATATAACTATCCCCGAATCGAATTATAAAATTTATACCCTAAATCGTTCAAAAATCATTATGTTTCAGAAATGATTTTTAACCAGTGGGTAACGGTTCGAGATAGTTATTAAAAATATAAAAAAAACCATTTTTTTTAAATATTTTAAAAAATTTCTACATACCTACGTGAAAAATCAATAAACCCTAATTATAAATTAATATATAATTTAATTTAATAAATATATAAATTAATTAGATAAATATAATTAATTTTGGGTATGGATTGATACGGTTATCAGTATAACTATATCTGAATCGTACTCATCACTTTATGTTCAATTTTTACCCAAAATTGTACCCGTTTTTAAAATTTATCGGATAAAAATCGAACATACAATGCGTATAACCAAATCTATAATTTTTTTGCCCATTGCTACCTAAAACACCAATATAGAATATAACCATAATCAGTTTATAATATACACACAAACATAACCTATTAACACAACAAAAGTAAAAAAACGAACACCAAAAAACCTATCAATCCTTAGCTGAAACATACGCACTTTCCCTATGAATTAAGAGGGAGAGATCAAACATTAGTTGAGATGGACTCACACCAAAACCTATTCAACAAATATTGTTGAAATTTCATGGCCCATATTACAGAATAATCTCTAAATCTTCAAATTTTTTATAAATAGGACAAAGATGTAGTGAACTAGGTATGAAAACAAGCCACTTATTGAAAATATATGAGTAACAAATTTGAAATATAATTGGAATATACTACTCATTTTAATAGGTTAACCTTTTGGGTTTGAACCTTAAATCTAACAAATGATATCAGAGCCAAGACCAAATTTATATTGTGTAGGAACACACAAGGTGGATCCCCACTATAAAAATGGACCCATGTATGCAATACATGTGGCTTAAGTGTGAACTAATGGTGAGCATCCTATTGAAACGTGATGAGAATTGCACGATATTGTTGGAGATTGTCATAAAGCTCCTTAATTTAAGGAGCAAATTAAGGAGCAAAACATGGAATAAAACATGGAGCAAAACAAGGAGCAAAACATGGAGCAATTCATGGAGAAAAACAAGGAGCTTAATTCAATGAGCAATTTAAGGAACCGTTAATTTAAGGAGTAATTCAAGGAGTGAATTTTCCTATAAATAGATGTGTAATTGTAATGAATTAATCATCCAAAGTGTTCATTCCAATTGAGAGAAAAGCTTAGAGAGAAAAGCTTTTGTGAGAGAAAATTGAGAGTAATTTTCTTGGGTGTAATTGGGTTGTGAGTTGTGAGTGTTGTAAACACCTTGTGTAATTTCTCCCCTTTCAGTAAAAAGATCTGCAGCAGGTCCGGAGACGTAAGTAAGATTGGCCGAACTTCGTTATCAAATTTGTGTGTTATTTTTCTATTATTGCTTTCTCTTAAATCTGGCTTCTCGAGAATTTTCATAATTTCCCAACTACTGGTATGAGAGCTATTGGTGGTGATTTCTGTCAATTTTCTACAAGGTTACTATTTACGTGAATAGTGAATTACGTGAATAGTTACATTTTGTCGACGATAATTGTTCGTTGAAGGAGGTGTTCTAATACACGGTGGTTTATGGAAATAGTCAGAAACGATCCGGAGGAAGTCAGATTTGAGTGAGAGCAATGGCCGTAGATGAAGGAAGGGTGAAACTCGAGAAATTTGATGGCACAGATTTCAGGTTTTGGAAAATGCACATAGAGGATTATCTGTATCAAAGAAATATATATCAACCTCTCTCAGGGAAGAAGCCAGAGGCTATGAAGGAAGAAGATTGGAATCTTCTAAACAGGCAAGCCTTCGGAGTTATTCGATTGACGCTATCCTGTAATGTTGCTTTCAACATTGCAAAGGAAAAGACTACGATGGGTCTTATGACGCCTCTCCAATATGTATGGTCGGCCTCGAACAAAGTGCACTTGATGAGGCGTTTGTTCCTGCGGATGAATGAAGGCACGTGGTAGCTCAACATCTCAATGAACTCAACACTGATCACAACCCGGTGAGTTCGGTGGAAATTGAATTCGATGAAGAAGTATGAGCATTAATACTTTTATCTTCTTTACCGAAAGTTGGAATGCTACTATCACTACTGTGGGTAGCTCGTCGGGAAAGCAATAAGTTGAAATTTGACGATGTTCATGATCTGGTTCTCAGTGAAGAGATCCGACGTAGAGAGGTAGGTGAATCGTCAACTTCTTCAGTTTTGCATACAGAGTCAAGAGGAAGAAATTCAACCAAAGGGAATGGACGTGGTAGAACAGACTACCGAGGTAGATCAAAGGACGAGAGGTCCAAATCTAGGAATCCTAATAATTCCCATAGCTCGAAGACTATCGAGTGTTGGAATTGTGGAAGAACTGGGCACTACAAGGAGGAGACGATGCATTGATATGCTCTTTGGAGAGCAAGGAAGAATCTTGGGTGCTAGACTCTGGAGCATCGTTCCATGCTACTTCACAAAAAGAATTCTTCGAGAAATATGTCCCCGGAAACCTTGGAAAGGTATATCTTGGTGATGATCAACCATGTGCAATTATTGGCAAAGGTGTAGTGAAGATTAAGTTGAACGGATTTGTTTAAGAACTGAAGGATGTCAGGCATATTCCCGATCTTAGAAGGAACTTAATCTCAGTGGGGCAGTTGGCCAGTGAAGGCTATACAACGATCTTCCATGGTGATGATTGGAAGATTTCAAACGGTGCAATGACAGTTGCTCGAGGCAAGAAAAGTGGCACTCTTTACATGACAGCAGAGGCACGTTGTTCAATTACAGTTGCAGCAGGCAATGAAACACCAAATCTGTGGCACCGAGACTAGGCCATATAGAGAAGGGGATAGAAGATTATGCACTCAAAGGGAAAACTTCCCGGTCTACGGTTTACGGAGATAGACATGTGCGAAGATTGCATACTTGGAAAGCAAAAGAGAGTCGACTTTCAGACAAGTTGCGAGAATCCCAAAGAAGGAAAGGCTTTAGAGCTTATTCAACTCGATGTTTGGGGACCAACGACCGTCTCATCTATTGGTGGGAAACACTACTTCGTGACTTTCATCGATGATCACTCTCGAAAGGTATGGGTTTACTTTTGAAAGCGTAAGTGAAGTATTTGAGGCTTTCGGAAGATGGAAAGCTATGGTGGAAAATGAGATGGGTTTAAAGATCAAAAGCTCGAGCCCAGATAATGGTGGTGAATATGAAGACACTAGATTCAAAAATTTACGCTATGAGCACGGGATCGAATGGAAAGAAGCTGATTCAAGCACGCCTCAACACAATGGTGTAGGCGAGTGTATGAACCGAAAGTTGACAGAGAAATTTAGAAGCGTTAGGTATACGATGTGTCTAGCAAGCTTCGGTAGAAACTTGATCCAACACGGTAGCTTACTTGATCAACCGAGGCCCATCCCATTCCATTGGAGCATAGAATACCCGGAAGGAGGTATGGAGCGGAAAAAGAGGTGAAACTATCACATCTAAAGTTTTTCGGTACTGTGTAGCATTTGTGCATATCGATGATCAGGTAGGGAATAAGCTTGATCCCAACCAAGAAATGCACGTTCATTGGCTATGGTGAAGATGAGTTTGGCTACCGCATTTGGGATGACGAAAAGAAGAAAGTTATCCGAAGCAGAGATGTGATTTTCAACGAAAGGGTGATGTATAAGGACACGTAAAATACGCCATGACTCGAGCAAAATGAGTCGGTCTTTGCAGAATGCGAGATGATGTCCCGAGATAGTTCATGAGAACCAATTGTAACAAGTCCTGACCAGAGGAACTTGTTGGAGAAAGCAAGACACGTCATTCGACACATCTGACCTCTTACTCAGAGCTCCCGTATCGTATTGAAGGTCTTCCCGAGCCTCATTATGCCTAACGGAGATACATGAACTATATGTCCGTCGATGTGATGGAGGAGCTGAATGCTATGATGAAGCTTGTCAAACTCGAGATTCCAACAAGTGGGAGCTTCTTATGAAAGAAGAAATGAAATCTCTCATCTCGACCGCATACATGTGGAACTAGGCGTGAGTTACCTATGGAAAGAAGGAACTTCACAACAAATGGGTGTCTGGGTGAAAGAGGGCGTGATGGTTCCAAGAGATACAAAGCCCGCCTAGTTGTCAAAGGGTTTCAACGGAAGGAAGGAGTTGACTACACCGACATTTTTCTCCCGTTGTGGGCTTCGATACTATCGAGATCGATTATTGAGTATTGTAGCTATTGAAGATCTTCATCTTGAGCAGGTTAGATGTGAAGGCTGCATTCCTTAATGGAGATTTAGATAAAGAGATATACATGTACCCGTGAAGGTTTCTCGAGAAAGGGGAAGAAGAACATGGTGTGGAGACTTAAGAAGAGTTTGTATGGCCTGAAACAAGCCCAGAGACAATGGTACGAAAGTTTGGCTTGACCACGCACAAGGAAGGTTTCGGAAGTGCAATCTTGATCATTGTTGCTACTTCAAGAGATATAGGTCGAGTTATATCATTTTACTACTTTATGTTGATGATATGTTAGTAGCCAGGTTCGGATATATGGATGATATTAAAAGGTTGAAGGCGTAATTGTCAAAGGAATTTGACATGAAAGACTTGGGTCGACAAAGAAAGATTATTGGAATGAAAATCATAAGAAATAAGAAGAAAGGATCCTTGTAGTTATCTCACGCGATACATCAATCTTGTTTTGCAAAGATTCAACGTATGGCGTCTGCAACCAGTTTAAGCGCCCTTGCGAGTCATTTTCGCCTATCGAGGATCATTCCCATCGTCCAGGCGAAGAGAGAGAAATTCATGGCTAAGGTTCCTTATGCCTCGGCCCATTGGAAGTTTTATGTACGCATAGTGCATGCGAGACGTACATTGGCCGTACGCGTGGGAGTTGTTAGCGATTTATGTCAAATCCAGGAAAACTCATTGGGAAGCGATGAAGTGGATTTTGAGGTATCTGCGAGGCACCACGAGAAAAGTGCTTGTACTTTAGTAAAGGAGAGTTAAAAGTACAGAATGCGTGTGAAGCCTTGAGACTTTGGAGGTGAAGTTGATCGAAGAAGCGCCACCTGGTTATATATTTACTGTTGGAACTACAATTTGTTATTTGGATGTCACAAATATAGAAAATTGTCACTCTATCTACTACGTAAAATTTGAGTATGTAGCGATGGCGAAGCTAGTAAAGAGATGATATGGCTTCAAGGTTTGTTAATTGGTAGGGATTCGATTCAAGAGAAGAATGTTACTGCGTAGTGATAGTCAAGTGCAATACACTTGGCGAAGAATTCATCATTTCATTCTAGAACAAAGCATATTGGACTTCGTTATCACTTCAATGGATCTACATTAGAAGATGATGTGTTATCTGGGAGAAGATTCAAGGAAGCAAAAATCAAATGAGATATGTTAACAAATGTGGTGACTATTGACAACCGAAGTTGTGCTCGACTTTAGTTGATTGACCCAGAGTAATAAAGACTAAAAAAGCTGCTGCATTGATCGAGGTGTGAAGACAGATTGAAATCAGTCTTCAAGTGGGAGATTGTTGGAGATTGTCATAAAGCTCCTTAATTTAAGGAGCAAATTAAGGAGCAAAACATGGAATAAAACATGGAGCAAAACAAGGAGCAAAACATGGAGCAATTCATGGAGCAAAACATGGAGCTTAATTCAAGGAGCAATTTAAGGAACCATTAATTTAAGGAGTAATTCAAGGAGTGAATTTTCCTATAAATAGATGTGTAATTGTAATGAATTAATCATCCAAAGTGTTCATTCCAATTGAGAGAGAAGCTTTTGTGAGAGAAAATTGAGAGTAATTTTCTTGGGTGTAATTGGGTTGTGAGTTGTGAGTGTTGTAAACACCTTGTGTAATTTCTCCCCTTTCAGTAAAAAGATCTGCAGTAGGTCCGGAGACGTAAGCAACATTGGCCGAACTCTGTTATCAAATTTGTGTGTTATTTTTCTATTCTTGCTTTCTCTTAAATTTGACTTATCGGAAATTTACGTAATTTTCCAACAGATATTATTCTCGACTTATTTGGACTCTTGAGATTTGATTAAGTCGAAGTCGATTCTATGGACATTTCTTCTCATTGGTATGAACTCTATGTAGTATGGATGTCCCTTTAAAGAATGCAGTTAAATGACTTGTTATTAATGTTAAGATATAATTGAAATCTTGGGAACAATGTGTTCTGATTTGAGGGAATATCGTTAAATGTATACTAGATTTTATTTTAATTTAGTTACCACACTATTGCTTTATACTAGGTTAATTTCAAACCCTTAGCAATAGGTTTTTATGACCAATTATGATAATAAGGATTTACATTAAACTTGTTATAACGTAATGCATATATAGCTGAATTAAAATAGAATATTATTGATCTTGTTATAAATCAATGTGGATATGATTGAATAAAAAAGAAAAATATGCCATTAATTTTTGAGAAAAACAAAGAGGAGATCAATAATAATTGCCTTGATGTTATGCCACTTATTTATGGTATATTTAGTTTTAAAATATAATATATAAGTTTTTGATATTATTGAAAATCATAGATATATTTATGATATAAATCTTTTGTTATATAAGTATGTTTTATTAAAATAAAATAACAAAATTTTATTTTTTATTATTTTTTTATATCAATTAAATACTTCAGTTAATTTTAACGTTCTAAATAAAATTAGTCACGAAATTATCACGGAGACTAGCTCTTCTCAAACCGGTTAAAAAGTTCTTACTTTAAGTGATTTATTTTAACAATATTTAATATCAATATCAATACAAATATTTAATTGATTTAAATTTAAAATTATAAAATATATTTAAAATTGGTAAATTAAAATAGCATTAGAAACGTTTAAGAAAAACAGTTGAATCACGATTTGGTCTCATCGAATCATAACACATAGTGACATGTACATAGTTGATAGATCCCCACTTGCTATAGGATCATGATCATACTCTCTAGCAACCACGTGATGATAAGCTGTTTAAAACCCTACAAAAATAGGTCATAGCTAGTACTATTCCTTAGCTACAT
Source organism: Hippophae rhamnoides (assembly GCA_033030585.1). Taxonomy (NCBI): domain Eukaryota; kingdom Viridiplantae; phylum Streptophyta; class Magnoliopsida; order Rosales; family Elaeagnaceae; genus Hippophae; species Hippophae rhamnoides. The sequence continues at coordinate 62,970,937 of CM065427.1, read as the reverse complement.
AAACAATTCATATAAACAAAGATGAAGCAATGGACCTTAATGTACTTTCATAATCTCTGTCACTATGACAACCTTTCTTTGTAGTCTTTGCTAAGTCTTCTTTGATTATTGTAGCTCAGCAATCAGCATGCACATCTTACGTTCTTTACATCACAAACATAGAAACGCACTATCAATGATCTTCAATCTTCCACGTGTCACTAACCCACTTACACAACTTAGAGGCTAAGTAATTCTCTCGGTTACTCTATTTAATTTAAGAAAAATGTTTTTCATACGTATTAATATATTAATTTTTATTCGTTATACTTATTTAGTTTATTTTGAGTGGGAGGTAATAAGGGAATTATAGATATAAACTTAATAATTTTAAATTTATTTATATATTATGGACCTTGTATATCTCACATTCTTACTCTCTTTTTTCTCCCTATCCCACTAAACGAGTATATACTCTTGAGATATAGAAAAAAAAAATTCTAATAAGAAGGATAGATAAGTAATATGAATGTTTAAAGCTAGCTTTCCCAACTTGCATATATTAATTTAAATGTTATAATTTAGTTAATAATTATTGATAAATGATCATATAATATTAATTGTATATATAATTAATAAGTAGTGCATCACTCAAAAATATATAACAATTTCATGTATACTGTTACTCTTAATTTAAATATCTTCTATAAGAAGAAACTCAAACTATATAGCTGCATAATTTCAGTGGCTCTTTAATTTCTTTGCCACTTGCCACCACCACTACTAAACCCCCCACATATATCAATCAAATCTCTCATAGGACCAAGAATTTCTTGGTAATAATAATTATTATTATTTATCACTCTTTTAACATATTTAAGTAGTTTGGTGTTCTGATATTAATAGATTCGATAAAGATCATAACATGCTTGCTTCTCATAAGTCTCATAGCCATTTCCTTCCATTAGAAACCACCCAATCATCAAATTCCCATGAGAAATTCCCTACTATTTGATTATAACCAACAATCTCATCCTTTTCTTCTTCTTCAGATTGTTCTCTCCGTTTGTTTCTCAATCAAAAAGCTGAATTTGAACAACTTTGTTCATCTTGGTATGGTTGAAAATTTCTTATAATTAATTTCAGTTGTAAGTATTTTCAGAGATCAGTTTATAAATTAAAAGGGTAAGTTATTTAGGAGATGGGATTGAGTTCTAAGCAAGTTAACAGTAATACTAGTACTGATCATGGGCTTGACTGGAGTCAAACTTTGTTGCAGACTCGGGCTAATTTGGAGATTCCAAAATCTTCATCAATGAGAAGAATACAACAAAATCAAAATAATCAGCAAAACTCAGAGGTATTGAAGTGTCCGAGATGTGATTCAATAAACACAAAGTTCTGTTACTTCAACAATTATAACAAAACACAGCCTAGACACTTTTGCAGAACTTGTAAAAGACATTGGACTAAAGGTGGAACTCTTCGCAATGTTCCGATTGGTGGTGGCCGCAAAAACAAAAAGACCAAAAAACCACCCACGTTTTCCTCTGCTTCCTCCGCCTCTACCTCATCCCAAACCAATGTTAATATTGATAATAGGGTGAGTACCCAGATGACATTTCAGCCTCAAAATCAAACCCAGAGTCTTCCTCTTCTCTACCAAGCAATGGTTAGTGTAAATCCACATCAGAGTTTGATCACTACAACAGAGCCTTTTGTTCAAAAACAGAACATAAACTTTCCTTTTCCTGGCTCTAGCTCTTTTGATTCAAATTTGGTTTCTGTTTCAATCCCATTTCAAAATTCGTCTTCATATTTTTATAATCATGCTGAAGAGTTGAAAATCATAGGGGAATCAAGTATTGATATGCCCACCACAAGTATGATCAACACACTGACAGAGCAGCCAATTTGGCAAGTGCCCATTACAAGCAATAGTGGTATGGATGTTTCAAATAACTGGAATTGGGAAGATATTGATACTCTTGTCTCTACTGATCATATCAATTTGGCTTGGGACGATTCTGATATCAAACCATGAAATCGGCTTTTTAAACTCTAGATTTCCTTTGTGAGTGATAATTTGGGTGTGTTTCATCGATGCAGGTACAATTATCCTATATTCATTTTTAGTTTTATTAATATTGTAAAATTTGATGAAGATGAAGATGAAGATGATGATAATGATATGATGATGATTATGATGATGAGATGATATAATTAATTAATTATATTACATGTCTCTCTCAATCTTGTAGCTGTTTTTGAGAGATAATTTTAGACCCTTTGAAGCTGTCCTTTTTTCTGCTTCAATCTAAGGTGTAATTAATTTATAAACTCTTCTTATATATCATATATTTCTTGGATTTTGTTTATACATTTAAAATGTATGTAAGTGAATAGTTTAATGTTGGGAAATTTCTTATTTAGCCCTAAAAATAATCTATTTTATTATCAGGTAAAATACGTTGTATAATTCTTGTCTAACAATTTGTAACTTTTTTCCTTACAACAACCATTTACATGATCAAATAAAATTAACTTATATTATAATTACAAAATCATGGAAAATTAGTTAGGAAAAACAATAAAATTAGAATCATTAAAACTTATAATTATAAAAATAATGTTTTATTTTCATCTTATATATTTTTACCGCTAAAAAAATTTAACACATCATTTTTCATTGAATGTTATTCAATTATAAGTCATTTAAATTAAATTACGATTATTTATATTCGTTGAATACTAAATATTGTTAAATTAAAATCGTTAATATTATTGTGATATTATTTTTATTTATAAATTTTAAGAAAGTTATTTATTATTATTATTATTATTTTAATTTCTCAATTAAACCGTAGTAAAAATATCCTTAATTAATTCAAAAATGCCACAATTTCATTAATATTTATGTTATTTTTGTCAACATATTAACAGAGATAACCGTTAGTTTTCTATAGGAAATTACTATAATTAAGGACATAAGTGTTTGATAAATTGTGATAGTGTGTGTAGTGATGCGTGTATAGCATGTTGTTAGTCAATAAAGATCAAGAAATGTATTTCTCATTCTCTATCTTATCGTTGTATCACTCTAAACATTTAAATAAATATTGAGAGTATTTTTATAATAAATTAAGTATTGAGAATATTATGTTTAAGCCTAATTATTATTTAGTTATATTTACATATCACTATTATTAATTTTGATGGTGTGTAATCTTTAGAAAGTGGGTGGACTATGATAAGAATAACACCTTAAATGGGTCTTTCTCTAACAATTAAACTTGACTGACAGAAATGTGATGGGAGATTCTCATGTAGATAATGATATATAGATTAATTAGTACTGGCATGGGGTTTTTTGTTTGCCTACCACTTGTTAATGAGAACCAACCATGCATGCTTTTTAGCTTTGAGTGTTGTCCACACAAGATTAGGTTGTAAAGTAGTTATCTAAAGCACTATTCTATAAGATAATTGGAGATTAATGGTGATATATATATATAATGCATATATGATATTATAGTTATTAGAATGCATAAAGTAAAGCTTAATCTATTTTTCAATAAAAAGAATCTTCATTCACTGGCAGCCTGGTGTTTTTTTCATCAACTAATTATTTTCCAATCCAACTACTGTGCATGTGCTTGTTTGGGGCCACAAGTTGTTCTAAGCCATGTTTCTTGTTTGGGGCCATAAGATAATTTGTAATATTAATTTAATTTTTTTAAATAAGTTTATTTTTTGAAATGAAACTTCATATACTACGTGAGCCCGGCATCATTTACGTTACATGGATGCATAAAAAGTGAATCTCAGGTGAAAAAAAAGTCGTGTAGAAGAAACTTGTAATCTAAGTTCGAAAGTATATGATATCTGGTGGATTAAGATGATAATTATGCGATATTATTTTAAATTCATTCAAATTTTTTAGATTTTATTAAGTTAGTGGGATTTTTTTTTTACCTTTTCTTACCATGTTGACGAAGAATTTGATAAAGTATGAATTTTTGTTATACAATTAAATGATTTATCATTGATATTGGGATATGGTTAAAATCTTTAAGAAGATAATTTGTTCTCGTTTCAAGAAGATAGTTAAATATGAAAATAAATTACATTAAAAAAATATGAATAATAAATTAAATATATAATTAAAATAAATTATTATTTATAATAAATTAAACTTTTTGGTTAGAAATCCAACTTAAGAAAATGTGTCTACTGAATTTTTCAAATTAAATGAGAATTTATACCGTTAACTTATCTTTTAGTTTAGCTCTTTTCGTTTTCATCTCCTAATAACTTAGTATTATTCCTCTTCTTTTTTTTCTCAAAGCAGCAGAGCACATCATTACAACCATATAATTATTATTTTTTTTATTATTGTATATGTAAAATGTATACCATAATGGAGGATTGATTCATGTTTCTAGTGCATTATCTATCCAGTATAGAAAATAAAAGCAAATTTGATGAAAAATTTGTATTTGAAATTCTCCGTACAGCCATACATGTCACTCGTCTAATTGAAATTGTTATTAATTTATAGACTCAAATTCCAATTTTTCTATTTTGGCGTAAGTTACAGAGCTACCAAGAGAATTTTTTTTTAAAAAAAATTATTGTACTTATTAGTGTTAAAAGGGGTCATTTATATTAATACAAAGTATATATATTGGATTGCTCTATTTATAGATACAAAAGCTCTCATCCTACATGTTTTACCAACTAATTATTAATTAGTTTTCCTTCTTTTCCAACGAAAGAATGCATCATCTATTCAATTTTCTTGGGTTGTTGGCTTGACAGTCATTCTTTTGTTTTACTATCATTTATTGTACCGTTTGGTGCATGTAAGTTTAACCAACAATCTCTCACTTAAAGACTGGCTTCAATCTATCTTTACACCTTGATCAATGTAGTAGCTTTTCAAGTCTTGTTATTCTAGTAGACCAACTAAAATTGAACACAACTTCAGTTTGTCAATAATCACTGTCTTTGTCAACATATCCGCTAGACTATTTCTTCCTTGAATCTTCTCCAATATTAACACATTATCTTCCATTAAAGATATGATAAAGTGATAACAAAGCCCAATATGTTTGGTTTTAGAATGAAATGTTAAATTTTTCGCCAAGTGTATCACACTTTGACTATCACTGTGCAGAACACCCTTCATCTGTTTAAATCCCAACTCAATTAACAAAACTTTAAGCAATATCATCTTTTTACTAGCTTTAGTCACTCCTACATACTCAACCTCTATAGTGGATAGAGTGATAGTCTTCTGTATATGTGACATCTAACTACCAATTGTATTCCAATAGTAAATATATAACCGATGGTGTTTCTTCGATAATCAACTTCACCTCTAAAGTCTGCATCTACGTAGCCTTGTACTTTTAACTCTCCTTTACTAAAGTACAAACACTTCTCAGCAGTGCCTCGAAGATACCTCAAAATCCACTTGATTTCTTCCCAATGAGTTTTCCTTGGATTTGACAAAAACCTGCGAAAAAATCCCACTGTATGGCCAATGTTTGGTCTTCTACAAACCATCGCATACATCAAACTTCCAATGGTTGAGGCATAAGGAACCTTAGAAATTAATTCTCTCTCTTCCTTCGTCTGAGGGGACTGATCCTTAGATAGGCGAAATTGATTGGTTAAGGGTGTGCTAATTGGCTTGGTGTCGCTCAGGTTGAATCTCTACAAAACATGGTTGATGTATTCTACCTGAGATAACTACAAGGATCCTCTCTTTTTATCTCTTGTGATTTGCATTCCAAGAATCTTCTTTGCTAGACCCAAGTATTTCATGTCAAACTCTTTTGACAATTACTACTCCAACCTTCTCATATCATCCATATCTGAACCTGCTACTAGCATATCATCAAGATAAAGTAGTAAAATGATATAACTAGACCTATATCTCTTGAAGTAGTAATATTGGTTGGCGTTGCACTTTTGGAAACCTTCCTTGTGCATGAAATTGTCAAACTTTATGTACCATTGTCTCGGTTCTTGTTTCAGGCCATACAAACTCTTCTTAAGTCTACACACTATGTTCTTTTTCCTTCTTTTTGAGAAACCTTCTGGCTGGTACATGTATATCTTCTCATCTAATTCTCTGTGATGGAATGCAGTCTTCACATCCAATTGTTCAAGATGAAGATCTTCAATGGCTATAATACTCTACACTGATTTGATGGTATTGAGCTTCACAACAAGAGCAAAAATGCCAGTGTAGTCAACTCTTTAATTCTACTCAAATCCTTTGAAAACTAGTCGGGCTTTGTATCTCTTAAAACCATCATGATCATTTTTCACTCGATACACCCATTTGTTGTGAAGTGTCTTCTTCCTCATGGGTAACTTAACTAGCTCCCATATTTGGTTGGAGATGAGAGATTTCATTTCTTCTTTCATGACAAACTCTCACTTGCTAGCATCTCAAGTCTAATAAGTTTCATCATAGCATTCAGGCTCTCTTTCATTAGTTAGCAACATATAATTCATATATCTCCTGTTAAGCACATGAGGTCGAGAAGACTTTCTCAATACATGAGCTAGAGTAGAAAGTTATGGTGTGTCAGACTGCTGCACACTACTCTGTCCAATGAGTTCCTATGGTTGAGGACTTATTACAATTGGTTCCATCACGGGACTATCTAGGACATCATTTGCATCTACATATATTGACTCATTATGCTCAGAGTCATTAGCATCTATTTTATGCCTATCTCTCACAGATCACTTTCTTATTTTCGTCATCCCAAATGCAATAGCCAAACTCATCCTCACCATAGCCGATGAAGGTGCATTCCTTGGATTTGGGATAAAGCTTACCTCTTTTCTACACATGATATGCATAAATTCTACACAAAAAAAAATTTTAGATGTGATAGTTTTACCTCTTTTCTGATCTATATCTTTTAAGGTATTCTATGCTCCAATAGAACAAATGAGCCTCAAATGATCAATTAAGTTGCCGTGTTAACTACTTCTGCCTAGAACTACTTCAGTAGACCTAACTGTATACGAATATTTCTAGATCTTTTTGTCAATGTTCGATTCATGTGTTCACCATTGTTTTGAGGCGTGCCTGATATAGTTTTCTCCATTATGATCTCATGGCTATGGAATTTTTTTTTTAATATAGTGTCTTTATATTAAGCACCATTATTGGTTATGAGCTTTTTTGATCTTTAAACCTGTCTCATTTTCAACCATAGCTTTCCATACCTAAAATCCTCAAACATTTCAAACTTATGCTTTAGAAATTCAACCCATACCTTCCGAGAGTGATCATCAATGAAAGTCACAAAGTAGTGTTTCCCACCAATGGATGAGACGTTTATTGGTCCCCAAACATAAGAGTGAATGAGCTATAGCCTTTCCTTTTTTGGGGTTCTGCCATTTGTCTGAAAGCTAAATATTTTTTTCTTTCCAAGTATGCAATCTTCACACATGTCTATCTCCGTTGACTATAGACTTGAAAATTTTCCCATTGAGTGCATAATCTTCATCCTCTTCTCACTCATGTGGCCTAGTCTTCGGTGCCATAGATTTGATGTTTCATTGCCTGCTACAATTGCGATCGAACAACTTGCCCCTATTGTCATGTAAAGAGTGCCACTCTTCTTGCCTCGAGCAATCATCATTGCACCCTTTGAAATCTTTCAATCATCACCATAGAAGATCGTAGTGTAGCCTTCACTAGCCAATTTTCTTACTAAGATTAAGTTCTTTCTTAGGTCGAGAATATGCATGAAATCCTTAAGCTCCCAAACAGACCCATTCAACTTAATCTTCACTACACCTGTGCCAATAATAGCATACGGTTGATCATCACCAAGATATAACTTTCCAAGGTTTCCGAGGACATATTTCTCGAAGAATTCTTTCTATGAAGTAGCATGGAACGATGCATTAGATTCTAACACCCAAGACTCCTCCTTGCTCTCAAAAGAGCATATCAATACATCGTCTTCTCCTGAGGTGGAAGTAACATTTGGCTCTGCCTTTGCTTCCTAGTTTTTCGGTGCACTCTTGCACTAATTTTTGTAGTGCCCGGTTCTCCCACAATTCTAACACTCGACACTCTTCGAGCTATGAGAATTATTGAGATTCATGGATTTAGACCTCCTATCCTTTGATATACTTCGGTAATTTATTTTTCCACGTCTATTCCCTCTAGTTGAATTTCTTCCTCTTGACTCTATATGCAATACTGAAGAGGTTGAAAACTAGATCACAAACATCGTTAAATTTCAACATATTAATTCCTCATGTGCTACTCACATCCGTGACAATAGCATTTCAGCTTTATAGTAGAAAAGACAAAAGTATCAATGCTTGTACTTCTTCATCGAATTCAATTTCAACCGAACTTAACTAGGTTGTGACTGTATTGAGTTTATGGAGATGTTGAGCTACCGATGCACCTTTTATCATCCGCAAATTGAACAAACGCCTCATCAGGTATACTTTGTTTAAGGCCGATGACTTCTCATACATATTGGAGAAAGCTTCCATAAGACCTGTCATGTTCTTTTCCTTTGCTATGTTGAAAGCAACATTGTCAAATAGTGTCAATCGAATAACTCCAAAGGCTTGTCTGTCTCGAAGATTTCAATCTTCTTCCTTTTATAAACATGATATATTTATAATGTTTTATATAATCCTCTATCTGCATTTTCCTAAACCCAAAATCTATACCATCAAATTTTTTGAGTTTTCCCTTTCCTTCATTTACGTTCCCACCCAAATCTGATTTCCTTTGGATCGTTTCTAACTATTCATATGAACCACCGTGCATTAGAACACCTCCATCGACAAACCACCGTGCAAAAAATTGACAGAAATCATCACAAAATGCTCTGATACCAATTGTTGAAAAATTACACAAATTTCCAATAAACCAAATTTATGATAAAACAAAAATAGACAAAATAACATATAAATTTGATAATAGAGTTCGACCAATTTTACCTACGACTTTAGACTCGTTGCAGATATTTTTACTAAAAAAGGAAAAATTATACAAATGTTTATAACACTCACAATTTACAACCCAATTACACTCAAGAGAATTGTTCTCAATTTTCTCTCACTAAAGTCTTTTTTTTCTGTAAGTTTTTCTCTTAATTGGATAATACAAAGTATCTATTGTGGTACTCTATTTATAGATGTAGAATCTCCCATTCTAAATGTTTTGCCAACTAATTTTTAATTGGTTTTCCTTCTATTTCAACAAAAGGATGTACGGTTCATTCATTTCTCTTAAGTTGTTGGCTTGACAATCACTATTTTATTATTATTAATTGAACTGTTTGGTGCATGTAAGTTTAACCAACAAAAATATTATCATTTGTTCTTCGTCTAAATGAAAGGAAAAATATAATTTGTGTTGAAAAATACGGTATTAAAAGTAAAAAAGAGAGAGAAACCTGCAATTAAAAGATGAAAATCAATAACATTTGAGGGTTAGGAACGGTACGAAAAAAATGATAAGAGCTAAACGTAAACAGGAAATGATAAAGAAATGTATCTAGGACAAAGATGTCAATTTATTGTAGTATGTCGTGGAAACAATCTTTTCAGTCGTGGAAAAATAGTAGTACCCTACAATAAAAAAAAATAAAACACTCTACAAATCTACGTACTTCAAGTTGAGTATTTTGGGTCATGAATTATATATCTTGGTGAAGACGTACGTGATGCACTATATTCTTTCATATAAGTATACATTTTTTGGACTCAAATGAGATGGGACGCCACAATATTTGAGCTCAATTATTATAGAAAGAGACATCTTATGACTTATGAGTGTTCAAATGGTAATCTCGTATGATTTGAATTTGCAGAGTAGAGACGAGGGAGGGTAAATGATAGATTGCGATGAAATCAAATTCTTGTTGGAAAAATGGGTGTTACTGTTATTTTGAAGCATTATTTTAGTGATTTTAGTTCTCTTTCTTCAAAAAGTATTTATTTATATATATATATAATCAATATGATATTAACGTAAGTAATTGAAAAGTTAAGTGTCAATTATAGTTTATTAAAATGTTTTTGGCCCTTTAGCTAGATTATGTGGATTGTATTTCAGTCTATTAACCCAAACGTTGTTTCTTTGGATATTGTTAAATAACATTTGATTGCCAATTAATATATTAATATGGTTGTGTTGATACGAATAAATTTACTAAATCATATTTAGTTATAATAATATAATTTTATTAAATTTTTTTCGAATCGATAACAATGTAACTCAACTCGAAACGATTTGAAACTCAAATGAATTTACATGATAAAAATATTTTTATTAATAAATTAATTCAATATAAATTATTTATCAAATAAGTCGATAAGATTAAACCGTGAGACACATTGTATCATGAACTAGAGAATAACCATAGGGGTGGGGCATCTATTGGGTCATAAAGGTGTAGAAATGTCTTTACAAGACAAGAAATCTTAGGGAAAATATTTAAGATAAGAAAGGTTTCATGTTGCAATTTAATCCCATGCATGAGGCTATTGAGAGGCAAGGATTATACTTGACAATTTAAGTAACGTGGACAAGTATAGGTAGCTTCGTTGGAAAGAGGCAAATATTGTGGATAGCGTTGCGGAAGTGAGGATGTATCAACAGGTAGATCTATGCAAGGGGACCTCACTACAATAATATGTAAATTTTGGATAAGTTTGTAATAAAACCCACGCTAAAATTGGAATTTTTTGCGTCACACAAAATTTTAAAAACTTAAGAGTTTGTTTGGTTAAATAGTTTAAAAATTATTTTCTGTGTTTAAAAACAAAAAACAAAAAAATAGTTTTTAAAATATTTGGTTATAATTTTTAAAAATTATGTTAATTTAAAAATAAAAAAATTGAAAACATCTAATACATGTTTTGATCTTTTAAAAACACGGAATTTTTTTCTCAAAACGCAAAGTCAGTCAGAGGCAATGAAGTCAGTCCAGTTAGGTTGCTTTGGGTACCTTTTGAATTTTGTTTTGATTTAATGTGATATATCTTAATTTATTTTTATTTTAATGAACAATAATATTAACATAACATGTTATAAAAATAAATTATTATATTTTATTCAATACATATTAAAATATAATTAATAATAAAAATAGAATAAATATTTTATAGTGAAAATAATAAAATTTGTAATAATATTATTATTCATTTTTATTTGATATCACTTTAAAGATATTTATTTTTATCCTAGATTTTATTATTTTAATTAAAATATTAATTTAATATATTTTTACAAATTATTAATTTTGAATATTATTTAATATTTTTAATTTTTATAATTAATTGATAAATACTAAAAATTATAGTAAAAATATTTCACAATTAAAACAATTTCTAATAACAATTTTACCAAATACATTGAAAAATATGCTTTTATATTTTTTGTTATTTATAGTAGTTTTTTTTTTTAATAATGACGAAACAAATCATTTTTTTTAAATTGTAGAAAAATATTATGCTGTAATGATTTAAAAATAATTTTTATGAATAGTTATCAAGTTAAGCGGCTAAACAAGTACTAAATATGCATGGGTTTTTCAAAGTAACACGTGCAAAAAAATATTTGTGTGAGCTATTTGTAAAAAAAAACAGTGCAAATTTTGCGTGGGTATTTACAAATAACTAATACAAATTTTGCTTGGATTTTTACTAACAAATCACGTAAAGTATTAGTAATTAACCCTCCTACGTCGAAGAGCTTTTCATTGTATCATCCCTCCTCTTGTGCAAGGAGGAGTTTTTTTTTTCTTTTTCTTTTTCTGAAAGATATTATTATATGTGTATGTATTTTTTTTATTATGCTTATTTAATATATTTATACTATAAATAATTATATTTATGATTATTCAATTCTTTTTATCTTAATATGTTTGTTTCGTAATAGATTTGTGCTATAATTATTTATATTTGTGATTATTTAGTTTTTTTTTTTGCCTGATTATATTTATTTAGTAGTAGATTTGTGGTACAAATAATTATATTTGTGCTTATTTAGTTTTTTTAATCTTAAAGTGCTTATTCGGTAGTAAGTTTGTGTTATTATTTAAATTTGTAATTATTTAGTTTTTTTTTGTTTTATGATTATTTAGTAGTAGACTTAATAGTATAATTAATTATATTTGTGTTTATTTAGTAGATTTTGTGCATAAGTAAGTTCCGAAAAAAAAATACTAATATCAGAAGAAAAAGAAGATAATAAAAAAAAGACTAAAATTTTAAAATAATAATAATAATAATTTTATTATTAAAAAAGTAAAATCTATATTTTAAAATCATATTTATATGATTTTTTTTAAATGAAATTATAGTTTAATATAAATATTCTAACAAGAGAATTCTTTGAATAGATACCAAGTATATCTATACTATGTTTGAGTTTATTTTTAAAAATACTACTATAGCAATACAATAACTTTTAATTGCATGTAATTTTACGAATCCAATTATAAAAAATATATATAATCTAATGATAGATACATAAAATCATTCTATAAATTAACATAATCATTCAATTAAATCAATCTTATATAAACAATATATGTGTTTATATTTTTAGAATAGACATGTCTTGGACGTGACAAACTATACTTTCTAAAAGATATTTAAATGGTGTGAATTTTTTTATGAAATTAATACATGAAAGTGCAAATGATGAAAATGTCATTTGATGTCCTTGTGTTAAGTGCAATAATATTAGATTTTGTTGACGTGCACGAGAAAATAATTGAAATGGTTCATAAAGTATAAGAGGATTTTGTTGACAATCTTGAAAGTTTTAAGGAAGATGCACATAAACCATTGTATCCAAAGAGCAAAAAATATACTAAGTTGTCTGCAGTGGTAAAGTTATATAATATCAAAGCAAGAAATAGGATTATTAATAAAGGATTCATTGATATATTACAGGCATTTATGGATATGCTACCCAATAAATTGAATTACCTTTATCTATATATGAAATTAAGATAAATGTAAATCAATTAATATGAGAAGATTTATGTATGTTCGAATGATTATATTATTTATAAGAAGGAATGTGTGAATGCCAAAAGATGTCTAGTCTGTGGTTATTCAAGATGAAAGAAAACCTTTCAAGGGACAACAGTGAAAGGAGGAGTGTCTGCAATGGTTTTATGATATTTTCCTATTATTTCTAGTTTTTGAAAGATGTGTCAAAGCAAGAAAACATCAAAAATGTTGAGATGACATACGGAGAATAAATCTAAGGATACTTTTTATGTCATCCTTGTGATTCTTATGCTTGTAAAGTAGTTGATGATTTATGCCCTGAATTTGCATATGAAGATGGAAACCTTCGACTTGCCATAGTTGCAGATGGAATAAATCCTCATAATTTCGTAAGTAGTAGAAATAATTGTTAGCCTATCATTATGGTCACTTATAATCTTTCTCCTTGTTTGCGTGAAAAATTTTCATGATGTTAACTTTATTACATTTTGTAAGTAATTAGTACATTTTGTTAGGATCTTATTTCAAAATTGAGTGCTGAGGCTGATGCTAAAAAACCATCCATCTCTTTGAACAAAGACAAACAATAATTGTCTACATCTTAAGATAGTTATGAGTCCTTGACAAAAAAGAAACTTCCATGAAAAAGTATTTTGTGGCTTCTTATCAAGTTTGATGATTATGGTAAGTCAACAACAAAGTTTATGTGATGGTTAGAATGTGCCAATGAATAGCTCTATTTCTAGCTTCCAATCAAATGAAGTTAGCATGACGGTTGATTGTCTTGTGTTATTCTTGAGATGAACTGCTTTTGTCAAGATATTATTCAAGTGTGGTAAGGTAACATTTTTATTTTAATTGTATGTATAGATACTATGGAACTAATATGTAATAGACACTATTAACATTAAGTAGTTTTGTTTATGTTTCAAAGCTGGTTGTATAATGAGTTAAAGAGAAAGAATGAACTTCACTTAATCAAGTTTTTGGACCCATTTTTGGTTGATCTAATTCAAACTAAAGAGGTATTTAATCGAGCTTTTTATGCACGTGAAAGGACTTCAGAGTTACAAATAGACCAAAAATTGCTTAATTCATACCTCATATTGTAACTAAATAATGCATATGTATATGTAACTTCTTTATGTACTCTATTAATGTGTATTTTTTAATTGTTATATAATTATAACTTGTTTATATTGTAGTGCACATTAGATTTTGATGGATTATGAACCACGTAAGAATCTATGTGTATATTTAGATTCATTGAAAAATGCTATACTTATTCAAGATGTTATGGATGTGTTTAACATGTAAATAATTTTAGTATTTTATACAACAATTTTATTTTCATAATTGTTAATTCTATTTATTTACCTCTTACTTGTGATGAAATTATATGGTTCATTATTGATGGTGTTTGGAAGCAATTATTTCATTATTACCTATGAATTGGAAGCAATCATTACTGAGTATATAATTATTTAATGTGCTATCTAAGTGCGTTGACATGAATTATAATTCTTAATTACTAATATTATTTATATACAAAACATATCAAAGCAAAATAATGGTTTTTTGTGAAGATTTTCTTGTAAGTTTTATTTATCTCATTTCATAAATTAACTTTAATTAAATAGAGTTATAATAAATTATTTTACTAACTACAAAATCAAACTATAAATATTTCGATAAATATTTTAATAAACTACAAGAAAAATGAGCGAAACACATGATACAATTCATGACCAATGATAAAGTCGACGAGTACATGTGATTTTGTTTTTATTTTCTTTCTAGCAAGTTGTTGATGTTAACATAAATTGTAATACTCGAGATGGAAGGAGCACTGCAAGAGTGAGTCTTTGTCGCTTATATTGTAATACTAAGATTTGGTCTTTAGTCAAATTTTTATCTATAAGATACATATATAACATGTTTAAAGAATTTGACCCATCAGTAAATTATAAACCATAAATTTATATTTGCCTTATCCTAGAACTTTTCTTCTTCTAAAACAAGAATATTAGGGATTGAAATTTGAAATAAGAAAAGTATTGAGCAGTTTGAGTGATAGTATGTATTATTTCTCTTGCGCATGATCTTCTCTTGTAGCTTCAACGATCATGTTGAACTTTTGTGTTCAACTTTCTTTGAATTTTTATGCATTGTTAATTGGTTTAAGGAAGTTAGAAATTTCAAATGATATAGTTAGAAATTTCAAATGATATGCGAAAAAGTATGGCACCATATATTAAATCCAAAAGCTTCTCTTGCTTGGCAGGCAAGGTAAGGAAAGTTACTTGTACCAAATTCACTAGAATTAGTATCAATATAGTTCATATCATTGTCTTGTGTGAATGGGAGAACTAAACTAATGAATTGAGTAAATTCACAGGTTCATTGAAGATATTTACTATAATTTTTTTATAACTTGGTTGAGATATGTATATATAATTTTGTTATAACTTCACTGAGATATATATATATATATATATATATATATATATATATATATATATATATATATATATATATATATATTGTAAAATAGTTCTTAGAAACTAGTTTTTCAAATAATTTTTTTGAAATTTATATGCACAAATTATAAATATCATATAAAAAATATATATGTATCGTAATTAAATGTAAATCATGTTCAATTTACATGTTATATATATACACGTTATTCTGAGTGTTTTATATGCATTTTTTACATGTAAATTCAAGAAAATTAAGAAAATGGTATTATTAGGTACACGTTTTGTGTTTTTTTAAAATTTACACAGAAATTTGTGTGAATTTTTACTAAAATCTCACGCAAATTTTAATCTCATCTAATAAATTTGCATACGTGTATTTTATAGTAAAAAAAAATTGCATGGGTTTTGCGTGTGTTTTTTTATATAATATACGCAAAATCTCAAACAAAATTTTGCATGGGTTATTGGCAAAAATCCATACAAAATTTGCTTGGGATTTTAATATAACCCACACAAATTAACATTTAAGTGGGTTGAAAATTTATGTAAATTTTTATTATTGTAGTAGTGGTTTCGTTACTCTATAAAGGCACATCGTGAGTGTGACAATAATGTGATATCGTGTTGGCTAAGAGTCGGCCAAGCACTTGTGATCCATATGCTTGTTGGTACGCAATGGGTTCACAAAGATGTAATACATCGTGTGTGAGCTTCTCAAGATGTTACTTGCTCTAATGATAAGCGAGTTTGGATGAATAAAACTATCTTTTATGTAAGGCATGCAAACAGAATTGAAAAAGATAAGTTGGCACAGTGTTAGCTTGAGTAAGTACACAAAGGGGAATCAGGCATACATGTGCATGGGCTGCAAGATGACATTGGTATATGGGTAAGGAGTTAGTTTTAGTGTCAGGTTGATTATTCGAAAATATGCATGAAGAGACAAGAGACAAAGCATGTGGAACCTGTGGTGCTTGCAATAAGGTTAAGTGAGTATTTGTGTGACATAATAAATTGAGTGTTTTGATATAGTAATCTTAATGTTGTGAAGCAATTGAGAAATTACGTGCACCTAAAACTTTTAAGTGAGTTTGAATTTAAGTTAAATAGGTTAATCCATTTATAAAAAAAAAAAAACTTGGCTCTCTTCCCCTGTTAGAAAAGGACACATTGGAGGTGATAGGATTACAATTGATAGAAGTAACTGATCACCAATGGGACCAAAGAAGGAGACTGACTGAGTGATTAGTGACTGACTGAGTGACTAGTAAGCAGAGACATATAATTGTGGGAGCTACAAGCCAAACCGCCCATTTAATAGAAAAGACTAGTAGTAGTAAAATCAATGTCTTAATAATACAAAACATTTAAGAAATACAAGATTACTGCATCAAAGAAAACGTTAAAATAGTGGTGTGGCCAAGATGGGATTAATTAATTCCCTGTTAATGTACGCCTTAAACAGTGAGATCAATGTATTGGATATTGATTTTTCAAAACATCATCCAACAAAATATCACAATTAACAACTTAATTTCCTTCATGATTCTTTGTGTTCACAAATTATTCTCTTTCTATATATGAATTTGAGTAATCAAAACCCAACCAACCAACAGATAACTGATCTCTTCCTACTAGCTAGGCCGCCATGACATGTATGCTTTAATGTTAAGAAAAATACAAAGTTTCTAAATTAATTTAGATAACTACTATTATATAAATATATAGGGATGTGAAAATTACAATGATGTCCTTCAAATAGTGATGATTTCATTTTTGACATCTTATTACTTTGTGAAAATTATGTTTAATTTTGAAAATAAATTTACTATGGTTAAAAAACATTGAAAGTAACACATAATTGTGCATGTGCATCAAAAATCATGTTCTTACGTATAGGATGCCTGTATAAATTTATTCGATCCCTTAACGGCACATTTTTTAAAATTTGGTCGAAACAAATGTCACAAAATTTAAACTAAATTTTAGAGATTGCTTTCATTTTTAACATCTCATTAATTATAGCTTTGTTAAAATTATGTTTAATTTTGATAATAAATTGATTGGAAACAAAAATAATAAAAATAGTAAGTAAAGGTGCATGCACATCCAAAATTATGTTTCTACACATAGGATGACTATGTCATTGTTAGAACTTAACTCAAACCTATGCATACAATTATACCTAATTTGTACACGAGTATGTACATAGTTGAAAACTATAATTTTGGAACAAATTTCACGTAAACTAAAAACAACCGTTATTTTAGGGTTCTATATTTTAATAATATCTTAATTTTTTTAGTATCATTTATTAATAATTGTTATCTTATTGATACTCATGTTTAAAAAAATATTTTAATTTAAGGAATTTTTGATATTTGTCTCTTTTCTTTGTGCAATTAAACCAATTTTTTTGGGTTATTTTTGAGTCTTTAAACTTAGATTTTAATGTTTTTAAACTTATTTTATCTCTTCTTTAACCTATTATCTTCGTGAAAATATTATCCGTACAAAATGTTATCGACTTATTGTGAAAAAAATAAATTTTAAAACTACAAAATTTTTTACAAAAGAAGATACAATTCAACACATTAAATAATAATTGTTATATAATGTTTAAATATTCAAATTTATTAATCGAACCACAATTAATATAAAAATAGGAGAAAGCACAATATCCATAAAAATTACTTGTATGAAAAATAATAATTATATCTTTTATATATACTCGATCCTGAAGTGAAGAGATAATAGAACACAAAGTGAAAGAGTGAAAGAGAATAGAGAAGCTTTGAAGTACCTAGAAATTGAGGAAGAAAAGAAATAAAAAATATTAAAAGATAAAAAATATTTTTTAAAAATATTTTAAAAAATTTAATTTTAATTTCAATTATTTATTAAATTAATATATTTTTTAAAATAAGAATGTTACTAAGATATCAATTATTAATAAATATAAAAAGATAATGCCAACACTAAAATTATAGTATTACAAATATAGTTAACCCATTATTTTAGGGCCTCAATATAACTTTGATCACTCACACTATTACAAAAATAGTCATTATTTTATTCTCATTTTTCATATTATTCAATATATATATATATATATATATAGCATTAAAAAACTAAAATATAAATAATAATACAAATAATTAAAAATTTAAATATATTTAATTATTCGATAATTAAATTTATTACAAAAACAAATAATGTATATATAATACATATAGTTAACTTAAATTACAAATAAAATAATGTCGTCAAAGTGTAATTAGATGCAATCGAGTAAGCTTGGTTGGCTTAGAATCTTGATTGAGCTTCACAAGCATTATGACAAGAAAACTAGACAAAAAAATAACAATTCATATTCCCCTACATACATGAGCACGTAAAACATCCATCAAACAAGCAGTCTAAACTTCAAACATACGAATGAAGAAATTAAATCATTATAAATATTACAATCAAAAAGAGATTATCACGTACAGCGACATTCGACGAACTCATATTAGCATTTTATTAATCATTTGTCTATAAATATGAAGTTATCTGCAATCTCTACTAGTATTTTTTAATGCTATAATGAACTCTAAATATGAAATCAAGTGTAACTCCGATTCTTGGCTTGTGTGAGTGTTGGTGCCTTTAAACATATGGAACACATTCATGGGCACCAAAACTCATATAAACTAAGAAACAAATCGAAGTTACGTACACCTGATTTTTCCATTTAGAGCTCATTATAGCATTAAAAATACTAGTAGAGATTCCAGATAAATTCATATTTATAAAAAAATGATTAATAAAAAGCTAATATGAGTTCGTAAGGAAAGTAGGAAAGAGAGATGAGATGTAGTTTGGTCCAAAATTAGGTCCATAAAACAATGCATTCCCCTAAATACATACGCATATAATCATCCATCAAACAAGTGATTTCAGACACAGGAATAGATAGAGAAATTAAATCATTAAAAAATTTATTGTTATGTTGTCAAATGCTATTCAAAATCGTCAGAATCTTCTCTTGATTCTTCTTGTGATGATATAATTTGAACCATGTGTTCTTCTCATTCCTCTCGTAAATCATTAAAAATTTGCTGATCGTAGCCCGTCTTGTTCCAACCAAAGAACTACATGTATTTAAAATCAAAATAAGAATACAATTTCATTTATTTACAAAAACAAACTCAAATATGTTAAAAATTTTATGTATATGAGTGAAAGATATTACCACATCATCAATTGAAATTTTGATATTTGTGATGATTTCGCTCATACACTTCATGACATAATAACCACACATGACTCTATTATTTTGTTGTGGAACCTACAAAAACAAGTGTACATGTGATTTCATATTCGAATATCTTTATTATTCAATTGTAAAATTAATAAAATTATTAATATTGACTTGTACATACCATAACTTTTGTCCATATAAGCTTATGAAATTTTTTAAGGACAATGCTCTTAAACTTGTTCCACAACTTCCATGCCCTATCAAGTTTTAAAACGATTAGTTTTTATTAAATATTACAAAAAATAATAGAAGAAACTAATATGTAACTATAACTCTTACATTTCAACAACTGCTTTTGTATCTTTACTCAGTTCTATGGAAGTTGAGTCACAGTACCAAGCATGATTATTGAACAGATCAATGATTACCAACATCCAATGATCTTGGCATTGTTCAAACCTTAATGGCCAAGGGATTATCAACTTTTGATTTCTGTTAAGCGTTAATGCTCTATCACATAATTGTTTAGCTCTGATGCTAACATCATTCTCTTGATATTGATTGACATATGAAGAATAATATAACATTGCTAAATGTGATGAGTGATTATGTTGAAGTCGATAATAGCACGCCCTATATAAAAGATATATATATATATATATAATTAGATAATATAAATATAATTATATATGTTCTACATATATAAAAGAAAAATAAATAGATTGAGGACTCACCTTGTCCATACTTGAATTATACTTAAATCGATCATTTGATATTCAAATAGTTGCAATAAGCACTCGATCGATATATAAGTTTGGCCGAGATCTACACCAGAAATTTCTATAGGAAGTGGTATAGTCCATCCATCATTTATGCTAGATGCCCTCCCAACAATAATCATCAAAGTGCCAAGATTTTTGATGAAGTTTAACGCATATTTATGACTATACTTTTTCCAAGGCTTCTTCTTGAATGACTTGGTGCGCGATGATTGGCCACTAGATATAGATATAGCACGAGATACTTGCTTCGTATCTCTTAAATGTGCCGCATTTAAGAGTTCTGGTATAATAGACTTAAAAAAAGTATTGTATATGTATTCTTTAGTAACAATATAAGATATAATAAAATAATAGTAGTAAACAAGTGTTATCTTTTAAGTTAAAAAATAGTACCACATCAAAATTTAAAACAACTTGAACCGACGCTATCTACGCAATTTAAAATTTTTTTTTGTCAATTATTATTTTATTTAGACAATATCGTATATACATAGAAATTCAAAAAATAATTACTTTAGAATAATATTTAATTAAAATATATACACAATTAAATAAAAATATATTGTAGGTACATATATAAATTTAAATATCTAAACAAATAAAAAAAATTATATAATTTTTAAAACTAATTGTCTAAAAAAAGGAAAAATGATATTATTTTTATCAAACTTTAATTTTAAATAGTCAAATAAAATAATAATTAATTTTAATTATATTTAATTTAAAAAATAGGACGTAGTGTCGGTTGATGTGGCGAACCGATGTTATCTACGTGAGTAGTGTCGGTTCGTCACGTCAACTGACGCTACGTCCAACGTGGATAACGTCAATTCTACACCGAATCGACTTTAAATTCATTATAAATCAATTTTTCTCATAAACCAACTTTACACGTTGATTTAAATATCCTATTTTGTAGTACTGTCATCTTATCTGCACGCGAGATGCACCATAGGTTGCCATCATGATACCAGTGTTCCTCTGGCATAAGGTGCCTGACCTCAATGTTTGCCTTTGAATGAACATAGAAAACATAGTAAAGTTAAGAGAATATGAACAAAAAATTGTACGATTAATTCAAATGAGATAATTTTTAAGAATATATTATTATTACAACAAATGTAACATATATATATATATAAAAATTAACGCAACCTGAGTCTGAAATATACTTGTTTATAACATGAGTGGTAAGTAATTCTTGTATTTTATGTGGTATCCATTACTGTCTGAAGCTCCAAGCATGCATTATACAGCAATAACATAGCATATATACTCTTAAATTTTATTTGTTACTATTGGAGATAAAATTAAGGAGTAATTTAATGAGTAATTTAAGGAGTGTGAACTTCTTAATTTAAGGAGTAAATCAAGAACCTTAATTTAAGGAATAAATTAAGGAGTAAATAAAGGAGTTATCATCATTAATTTAAGGATTAATTCAAGGAGAAAAACAAGAAATCCTTAATTCAAGGAGTAAAACAAGGAATTCTTAATTCAATGAGTAAAACAAAGAATCCTTAATTCAAGGAGTAAATCAAGGAATGCTTAATTCAAATAGTAATTCAAGGAGTAAATCTCCTTATATATAGCTATAAAATTGTAATAAAAATATGAAAAAAATAATACAACTTTGAGATAGCTTGTTTTATTTGACAAGGCCTTTGGCTTTTGAATTTGGCGTTTTCAACACAAATTTTAAACAGTTACAAACTCCCTTAGAGCATTTGAAGCAGAGAGAGAAGAATTGAAGATTGCTTTAACAATAATTGGTGTCTTGATTCACTTATCAGTGCTATTTTTTTAAATTAAAATTAGAAAATAAGGACTTATTTAACCGCATTATTACATAAAAACTTTTTTTTATGTTTAAAAAACAAAAAATTATTTTTAAAAATAAATAAGTATTTGGCCATTGTTTTTAAGTTATTATTTTTTAAAACATTATGTTAAAAAAAAAAACTGAGAATAAGTAATACATCTCCTCGTTTGTTTTTGAGAACAATTACAAGCACGGAGAATAAGAGGCTAGGAGGCGTAATTTTTTTTTTCTCGCTAAATGCATAACTTTCTCATTTAGAATTTCTTTTGTTTAACTTGAATTTGGACTCTTGGATTATGCTTTGCAGATTTTAGTTTTTTTTTATTTTTAATTTTCAATTTGATGGATGAACTCATTAATTTACAATACTTCGTAACTAGAATTATTATTGTTATAATTATTTTTTAATAATGAAAAATAATTATAGAATTAAAATATAATAAATTATAATGATAAAATAAAATAGTCTTAGAATGGGGTGAGTACGAATCGAACAGCCTATTTTTCACATATTCAAATTCAGTACAATTTGAATCAAATTTTAAGATTTTCAATAGATATTTAATCTGATAATGTAATTAATATGAACCACTTTAAATCTAAATAGATCTTATTTTTTAAGATCGAAAAATGTCAAAGTAATATTAAATTTATATATATAATGACAATTAAGAAAAAAGAAAAAATACTTATATTTCTCTTCTCATATTTAATATTTTAAAAGAAAAATATCAAAGAAATAATTAATCTAACTAAATGTGTTAGCACGTGCATTAAAAAAAACTAAATTGAGGTAAAATCAATATTAAAGAAGTTTTAACAATTATATAAAATAATAACTTAAAAATAATAATTCTATTTTATATATATATTCACATTTTTACTTTCTCAATTTATTAACTTCAAATATTACTTAACATTTTAAATTTTGTAAAATATAAATAAAGTGTCTAAATTATATTAAAAGGAAAATTTCCATTCATACTTGAAAGTTCTGGTGCATTTCCCATTATAGTCGCTTCGTTTTGTAAACCAATATTACACTTCAAAATGTTTGTATTGAAAATGAACGAGTCATTTTGTGAAGCTCACAAACCGAAGTTTGGGGCCAATGCTAAGGCTCCCTGACAAATGAGGGCCCCATCTAAAGAGTTATTTTTCTAGATTTTAAATTTAAAAAATATAATAATAAAAAATATATTTTTTATTTTACTTTTAATTTTAACAAAAAAAATATATATTTACTTTTTTATAATATTAAAAAATATATATTTATTTAAATAATAAAAAAAATAAACATATGTTTATTTCTCGATGAGTATTAAAATAAAACTGTATTTATGAATTAATTCACGCATACATTAAACCAATACTGTTTTTTTATAATTTTCTATTAAAATTGTGAGAATCTTTATATGACACGTTAGCACCACACAACCATGATAATTCACACCTAAAACATGATTGCATTACATTTTATCACTAATTTCTTTATAAATTTAAACTTTGATTATTTTTTATTATTACGAATAATTTATTAAAAAATTTATCTAAATTTTTAATTATGTAAACAAACATGTGAACACAAACATAACATGCAACGACCTTTAAGATCAAATAAAAAATTAACATTTTTAAATAAAGTATTTATACAACTTAATATAAAATAAAACTTGATAAATAATAAATCTTTGTTATAAAACTCAAATCTACGTTGACACAATCTTTATCTTAATCAATTTTTTATTTGTCATATTAATTATAATTTTTTTTTATTTTTTTAATCAATAAATTTGTTTAGTATTTATCCATAATGATTTCAATCATAATTGTTTTATATCACGGTAAAAGATATACACATTGTCATGTATAAAATAAATTTTTCTAATCATTTAAATTTAATAAATTTATTACATATTGAAAATATATAAAAAAAAATGTGTTAAATTTATTAAAATAAGTTGAAGAATCATTTTGTAATTGAAAGAATAAATATCCTTAATAAATATTTTATTTTATCTAATACGTTTATTAAATCTCTAAAATATATAAAATATTGAAAAGATATATAATTAATTGGGATAGTAATAACCTGCAATTGTCTAAAGCGAGTTAATTCAAATTCTGAACCCATTTTAAAAAAATTCATAATTTAAATTAAGTTTTTAAAATTATTTTAGCTACATAAATTATGAAAATTAAAAAATCTCTTTCATGATGTTAATAAAATAAATTCTATAAATAATCTTATCTTAAATTTATTACTTTTACGACTAACTTATTTTTTTGTCGTATTTACTAAAAAGTATAAAATATTATTTATTATTTCAATGATTTTATAAATATAATAATTTTAAAATAATTTAATTAAAAATTAGTACATGTTATATTTTAAATCAATACATAAAATATATTCAAAATTTAAAAACTTAATAAAAAAATTTATATGTAATATATAAGGGTTATGTAATGCCTTTCTTTACCTAAATGGAATGAATTTGTTAAAAGTGAATATATTGATACTATAAAATATATAATCAATTAAAAAATAAGAAAACAACGTACAAATTCACGTATGAAATATTTTATAAACAATAATATAAAATAAAATTTATTATAAAAGAATAATAAACATTAACATCGTTAGAAATATTATCCATTCGTATCACACTTTTATAAGAGTCAAAACAAATCATAAATACAATAACAAAAAGTTTTATATATGAAAATATCTTATATTGAAGCATACTTAAATTATACTAATGCTTATAACTTAATAGAAAAATAAAATTTATTTTCATAGAAATAAATATAAATGAATGATGTGTTTGATGTTTTATATTTAATATTTAAAAATATAATAAAAATAAAATAAATATTCAATGCATATTAAGAGAAAAGTAATACATCATAATAAAAATCTACCCACATTTTAAAAATATATTTTAAAACATATTTTTTAAAATATATTTTAAATCATATTTTTAGTTTTTTATTGTTTTATCAATAGTTAAGGTTGTTTGAATTTAATAAAAAAATTATTTTTTTAAAATATAACTTACTTTTAACTATCACATATACATACTTATTAAAAAAAATCATATCACGTGTACAAGTTTAATGAAAGGAATTACATGATTATAATCCTTACATATTGTTGGAAATTGTTATAAAGCTCATTAATTTAAGGAACAAAACACGGAGTAAAATATGGAGCAAAACAAGGAGCAAAACATGGAGCAATTCATGGAGAAAAACAAGAAACTTAATTCAAGGAGCAATTTAAGGAACCATTAATTTAAGGAGTAATTCAAGGAGTGGATTTTCCTATAAATAGATGTGTAATTGTAATGAATTAATCATCCAAAGTGTTCATTCCAATTGAGAGAAAAGCTTAGAGAGAAGCTTTTGTGAGAGAAAATTGAGAATAATTTTCTTGGGTGTAATTGGGTTGTGAGTTCTGAGTGTTATAAACACCTTGTGTAATTTCTCTCCTTTCAGTAAAAAGATCTGCAGTAGGTCCG
This sequence comes from Hippophae rhamnoides, assembly GCA_033030585.1. Lineage (NCBI taxonomy): Eukaryota > Viridiplantae > Streptophyta > Magnoliopsida > Rosales > Elaeagnaceae > Hippophae > Hippophae rhamnoides. The sequence goes on along the minus strand of CM065427.1, from coordinate 62,945,063 downwards.
GAGACGTAAGCAAGATTGGCCGAACTCCGTTATCAAATTTATGTGTTATTTTTCTATTCTTGCTTTCTCATAAATCTGGCTTATCGAGAATTTGCGTTATTTCCCAACAACTGGTATCAGAGCTATTGGTGGTAATTTCTGTCAATTTTCTACAAGGTTACTATTTACATGAATAGTGAATTACGTGAATAGTGAAATTTTGTTGACGATATTTGTTCGTTGACGGAGGTGTTCTAATACACGGTGATTTACAGAAATAGTCAGAAACGATCTAGAGGAAGTCAGATTTTAGTGGGAGCAATGGTCGCAGATGAAGGAAGGGTGAAACTCGAGAAATTTGATGGCACGGATTTTAGGTTTTGGAAAATGTAGATAGAGGATTATCTGTATCAAAAAAATCTATATCAACCTCTCTCAGGGAAGAAACCAGAAGCTATGAAGGAAGAAGATTGGAATCTTCTGCATGCAGAATGCCCTCGGAGTTATTCGATTGACGCTATCCCGTAATGTTGCCTTCAACATAGCAAAGGAAAAGACCACGACGGGTCTTATGGCAGCTCTTTCCAATATGTATGAGAAGCCGTCAGCCTCAAACAAAGTGTACTTGATGAGGCGTTTGTTCAATTTGCGGATGAATGAAGGCGTATCGGTAGCTCAACATCTCAATGAACTCAACACAGTCACAACCCAGTTGAGTTCAGTGGAAATTGATTTCGATGAAGAAGTACGAGCATTAATACTTTTATCTTCTTTACCAGAAAGTTGGAATGCTACTATCACGGCCGTGAGTAGCTCGTCAGGAAGCAATAAGTTGAAATTTGACGATGTTCATGATCTGGTTCTCAGTGAAGAGATCCGACGTAGAGAGTCAGGTAAATCGTCAACTTCTTTAGTTTTGTATACAGAATCAAGAGGAAGAAATTCAACCAAAGGGAATGGACGTGGCAGAACAGACTACCGAGGTAAATCAAAGGACGAGAGGTCCAAATCCAGGAATCCTAATAATTCCCATTGCTCGAAGACTATCGAGTGTTAGAATTGTGGAAGAACCGGACACTACAAAAATCAGTGCAAGAGTGCACCGAAGGACAAACAAGTGAAGGCAGAGGCAAATGTTACTTCCACCTCAGGAGGAGACGATGCATTGATATGCTCTTTGGAGAGTAAGGAAGAATCTTGGGTGTTAGACTCTGGAGCATCGTTTCATGCTACTTCACAAAAAGAATTCTTCGAGACATATGTCCTTGGAAACCTTGGAAAGGTATATCTTGGTGATGATCAATCATGTGCTATTATTGGTAAAGGTGTAGTGAAGATTAATTTGAACGGATCTGTTTAGGAGCTGAAGGATGTTAGGCATATTCTCGATCTAAGAAGGAACTTAATCTCAGTGGGGCAGTTGGCCAGTGAAGGCTACACTACGATCTTCCATGGTGATGATTGGAAGATTTCAAAGGGTGCAATGACAGTTGCTCGAGGCAAGAAAAGTGGCACTCTTTACATGACAGCAGAGGCACGTTGTTCAATTACAGTTGCAACAGGCAATGAAACACCAAATCTGTGGCACCAGAGACTAGGCCATATGAGTGAGAAAGGGATGAAGATTATGCATTCAAAGGGAAAACTTCCAGGTCTACAGTCTACGGAGATAGACATGTGCGAAGATTGCATACTTGGAAAGCAAAAGAGAGTCAGCTTTCAGACAAGTTGCAGAATCCCAAAGAAGGAAAGGCTAGAGCTTATTCACTCTGATGTTTGGGGACCAACGACCGTCTCATCTATTGGTGGGAAACACTACTTCGTGACTTTCATCGATGATCACTCTCGGAAGGTATGGGTTTACTTTCTAAAGCATAAGTCTGAAGTATTTGAGGCTTTTAGAAGATGGAAAGCTATGGTGGAAAATGAGACGGGTTTAAAGATTAAAAAGCTCAGAACCGATAATGGTGGTGAATATGAAGACACCAGATTCAAAAATTTCTGCTATGAGCACGGGATCAGAATGGAAAGAACTGTTCCAGGCATGCCTCAGCACAATGGTGTAGCTGAGCATATGAACCAAACATTGATAGAAAGAGCCAGAAGCATTCGTATACAGTCAGGTCTACTGAAGTAGTTCTGGGCAGAAGTAGTCAACACGGCAGCATACTTGATCAACCGAGGCCCATCTATTCTATTGGAGCATAGAATACCAGAGGAGGTATGGATCGGAAAAGAGGTGAAACTATCACATCTAAAAGTTTTCGGCTGTGTAGCATTTGTGCATATCAGTGATCAAGGTAGGAATAAGCTTGATCCCAAATCCAAGAAATGCACATTCATTGGCTATGGTGAGGATGAGTTTGGCTACCGCATTTGGGATGATGAAAAGAAGAAAGTTATCCGTAGCAGAGATGTGATTTTCAACGAAAGGGTGATGTATAAGGACATGCATAAAATAGACGCCAATGACTCAGAGCAGAATGAGTCAGTATTTGCAGATGCAGATGCAGATGATGTCCCAGATACTTCCGCAACAGAACCAATTGTAACAAGTCCTCAGCCAGAGGAACTTGTTGGACAAAGCAGTACACAGCATTCCGACACACCACAACCTCTTACTCCAGCTCCTGTATTGAGAAGGTCTTCTCGACCTCATGTGCCTAATAGGAGATACATGAACTATATGTTGCTGACTGATGGAGGGGAGCCTGAATGCTATGATGAAGCTTGTCAGACTCGAGATTCCAATAAGTGGGAGCTTGCTATGAAAGAAGAAATGAAATCTCTCATCTCCAACCAGACATGGGAACTAGCTGAGTTACCTATGGGAAAGAAGGCACTTCACAACAAATGGGTGTACCGGGTGAAAGAGGAGCATGATGGTTCCAAGAGATACAAAGCCCGCCTAGTTGTCAAAGGGTTTCAACAGAAGGAAGGAGTTGACTACACTGACATTTTTGCTCCCGTTGTGAAGCTTAATACTATCAGATCAGTATTGAGTATTGTAGCCATCGAAGATCTTCATCTTGAACAGTTGGATGTGAAGACTGCATTCCTTCATGGAGATTTAGATGAAGAGATATACATGTACCAGCCAGAAGGTTTCTCAGAAAGAGGGAAGAAGAACATGGTGTGCAGACTTAAGAAGAGTTTGTATGGCCTGAAACAAGCCCCGAGACAATGGTACAGAAAGTTTGACAGCTTCATGCACAAGGAAGGTTTCCAGAAGTGCAATGTTGATCATTGTTGCTACTTCAAGAGATATAGGTCCAATTATATCATTTTACTGCTTTATGTTGATGATATGTTAGTAGCAGGTTTAGATATGGATGATATTAAAAGGTTGAAGTAGCAATTGTCAAAGGAATTTGACATGAAAGACTTGGGTCCAGCAAAGAAGATTCTTGGAATGCAAATCACAAGAAATAAGAAGAAAGGATCCTTGTAGTTATCTCAGGCACAGTACATCAATCGTGTTTTGCAAAGATTCAACATGGGCGATGCCAAGCCAGTTAGCACACCCTTGGCCAGTCATTTTCGCCTATCCAAGGATCAGTCCCCTCAAATAGAGGAAGAGAAAGAATTCATGGCTAAGGTTCCTTATGCCTCATCCATTGGAAGTTTGATGTACGCAATGGTCTGTACGAGACCAGACATTGGCCATGCAGTGGGAGTTGTTAGCAGATTTATGTCAAATCTAGGGAAAACTCATTGGGAAGCAGTCAAGTGGATTTTGAGGTATCTGCGAGGCACCATAGAAAATTGCTTGTACTTTAGTAAAGGAGAGTTAAAAGTACAAGGGTACGTAGACGTAGACTTTGGAGGTGAAGTTGATCACCGAAGAAGCACTACCGGTTATATATTTACTGTTGGAACTACAGCTGTTAGTTGGATGTCACAAATACAGAAAATTGTCACTCTATCCACTACAGAGGCTGAGTATGTAGCAGTAACTGAAGCTAGTAAAGAGATGATATGGCTTCAAGATTTGTTAATTGAGCTGGGATTCAAACAAAAGAAGAATGTTCTGCATAGTGATAGTCAAAGTGCAATACACTTGGCGAAGAATTCAGCATTTCATTCTAGAACAAAGCATATTGGACTTCGTTATCACTTCATCAGATCTCTATTGGAAGATGATGTGTTAATACTAGAGAAGATTCAAAGAAGCAAAAATCTAGCAGATATGTTAACAAAGGTGGTGACTATTGACAAACTGAAATTGTGCTCAACTTCAGTTGGTCTGCTAGAGTAACAAATACTAGAAAAGTTGCTGCATTGATCAAGGTGTGAAGACAGATTGAAATTAGTCTTCAAGTGGGAGATTGTTAGAGATTGTTATAAAGCTCCTTAATTTAAGGAGCAAATTAAGGAGCAAAACATTGAGCAAAACATGGAGCAAAACATGGAGTAAAACATGGAGAAAAACAAGGAGCAAAACATGGAGCAATTCATGGAGCAAAATAAGGAGCTTAATTCAAGGAGCAATTTAAGGAACCATTAATTTAAGGAGTAATTCAAGGAGTGAATTTTCCTATAAATAGATGTGTAATTGTAATGAATTAATCATCCAAAGTGTTCATTCCAATTGAGAGAAAAGCTTAGAGAGAAGCTTTTGTGAGAGAAAATTGAGAGTAATTTTTTTGGGTGTAATTGGGTTGTGAGTTGTGAGTGTTGTAAATACCTTGTGTAATTTCTCCTTTCAGTAAAAAGATCTGTAGCACGTCCAGAGACGTAAGCAAGATTGGCCGAACTCCGTTATCAAATTTATGTGTTATTTTTCTATTCTTGCTTTCTCATAAATCTAGCTTATCGGGAATTTGCTTTATTTTCCAACACATATAACTTTATAACCAAAAAAATTAGATTAAATTCAATTACATTGTTATTGATCCGTTGTTTATGTCTAATTGACTTCTATACCACTCTGTAACAAAATCTATTATGTTTTCACATATTTTATTTATGTACAATAATAAAGTGTGCAATATGAGAGAAAACATAGCATATTTATTTAAAATGAATTTATTTATTAATTTCATATTATTTTATTTATATAAATTAGAATATTTACATGTTCAATATGTTAACAAAATAGTGACCAAGTTATTAAAAATTTTTAAAATAAAATCATAGAATATTATAATTAATAAGAGTTGTAGTTTTACAAAAGTATTATTCCAACAAAAATATCTCTAAATAGAAACAAAATTAAAATAAGAATACTAAAAAAAACATAACACATCAAATATAGGAAAATATGTAGAAGAGAATGATATTAATTATGATAAATATTTGGAAAATTTAGAGATAATATAAGAGATCAATTTTATTTATTTTAAGAAATAATTATTTATCTTGATATTTAAAATAATGTAAATTATCTGTGAGTTAAAGTAATTAGAATTTTTTTTTATAAAAGATAAGGTCTATTGATTTTTTTTTAAATTTTTTTTATGATAATTATGCATTTTAAAAAAACTACTAGTAAGAGAGAAGAATTTTTTTAAAAAAATGTATAAAATAAAATTATAAGAGTCTTATTTATAGAATAAATTATATATAAAATAAAATAATTTTTTGTATAATATTTATCTTATAGAATAAGGATAGAATATGTAATTAAAATAAAAAGAGTTAAATAAATTGACATATATCAATGGATATGATCATTTGGCTTAATTTTTTAAATTTATTTATTTAAATAGTCGAAATTTAAAAGATTATTTATCTATTCTCTTTCTTTTATACATTTTAACTATTACTTATATATATATATATATATATATATATATATGCTCAATCATATATCCTCCTCTTAAGATTACTTATCTCTAGTCACTCCGTAGAATTTTAAAAGAATTGTAGAGTAAGTTAATTAGTTCACGGGTCAGACATATTAAACCATCATTCTAAAACCGAAAACAATAACTACTTTTCATAATACGAAAATACTCCCATTAATACTAATATTTCACAATTAATCAATTTACTTTCATGCATGGTTTCTGTTTGAATGCAATGGGTAAGAAGAAGAAAAATGGAGAACTCAAAGGTAAGATGTTACAATATTCCAATTAATATAAAAATCTGCCATTAATTTCACTTTCTCTCATATTCAAAATCACAATATTAACATTAACTACATACAATTGTGCATGGTTTAGCCATGAAAAATCATAAAGTTGTGGTAACAGGAAAGATTGATCCAGAAAAAAGTGTTAAAGAAATTGAAGAAAAAGACAGGAAAGAGAGTAGAAATTGTGGATAAAAAGGAAGAGATGACAGTAGTAGATCATGTTTACAATTCATTCTTTAATGTTTGAATTTCCTTTGATGATGTTTAGTGATGAGAATCCTAATTCTTGTTTTGTGATGTAGAGTATAGACTATATAATGAATAGTTGTTGGATATGATTATCAATATTGGACATTGGTTATTTACGTCTTCTTCTTTTTTTCTCTATTGGTTTCTTGAATAATGAATCGTTGTTTAGGTTCATTCTAATCATTTGATTTAATGGTGATTGAGCCTTCGAATTTATTTGACTTAATTTCATCCGTTAAATTTACTTAATTTATTTAACCAAGTGTAATATTTCATATCGTACAATTTGCTAACTTTTTTTTCATTTTAATTACACTTAATTTCATTATTCTACTATATAAGTTTAAAATAAAAATCAAATTATATATTTTATTTTGTCTAAACTTTTTCTACAACTAAGATTCTTATGATTTTTTGATTAATTTATGATCTAGATGGTACCAATCCTCGGCCTATCACCATAAAACTAATTTTAAATCTCACTCATATAATATTTTATTTATTTAATAAAAAAAAACTCAAGTGCTCCTTTTATATCTTATCTATATTTCAAAGTTTTTTATTTGTTCTTTCTTATACATTTATTGACTTTTTTGTGTATTTATTTTACATGCAAAATTATCATAAAAGAAATTAAAAAAAAACTATTTGCAAAATGAAAATTTCCACTAAAAATAATTTATGTATAATTTATATTATTTTAAATATTATGATAAATAATTATATCTTTTATCTCCGATATAAATCAACTTGTACATAAACTACAAAGGATTAAGAAACCTTTAGAGAGAATATATCAATTAAAAATCGATCTGAATATTGGATGAACGAATAATTAATGCAATACATTGCACCAGTATCTCAAAATATATACATGATGATAATGTGAAGAAGCTAATTAAAGCTCCTAACTTCCTCAACACGTGAACCACTAACAACATAACCTAGTTAGCTGTTATAACAATAATACAAAAATGATTTTATAACAAACTGCACGCATTCTTTCATATATAACAGATTGTATACATTCTTTATTATCCCTCCTCATATTGTGGTTTAGGTAAGATCATCAGTTTGTGCTTAAGAAACTAAATCGTGAAGATGATAAAGAATTTGTTAAAGCATCAACTACTTGGTTTTTTAAAAGAATATACTTACATCAAGACTTTTCAAGGAAATATGCTCTCTCACAAAATGGAAGTCCATCTCAATGTAATTTGTTCGAGCATGCATCCTTGGATTCTTTGCAAGGTGTTGAGTACTTAAATATTCATATTAAATGGATAAATCTGAAAGAAAAGACTTGAGGTAAATGATATAAGTTGTTATCGAGGCTAAAGCCATCGACTTTGATTTAATACTGAACTTAGAGACAAGCTTTTGTTTATTGGAAACCCTATATACAAGTGATTTTCCTAGAAAAACACAATATGAATTAACATTTTCTACCGAATCAACATCTATGAATCCCAAAAGATCCAATATTAAGAACTTTTGTAACAACAAGAAATGATAAGGTGTTCCACTAAGGTATCTCAATACCTTTTTGGTTGTTTTCCGGTGAACATTAGTAGATGTCCCAAAACATTGACAGAGTTTATTAACAATGTAAAAATGTTTGGCCTATTCATTGTACAATATTGTAAACCTCATACTATACTTTTATACGTATTAGGATCTTCCAATGGTATGCCATCAAACTTGGAAAGAGTTCCTAAAGCAACATGTGTTGGAAAGGGCTTAGAAGAACTTAAACCACATCTATCTAACATATACTTTACATACTTATGTTGTGATAAATGAATGTAATCAAGTGTTCTTACTACCTCAAGACCTAGGAAAAAGAAAAGAATACCAAGATCTTTCAAGGAAAACCTATCTTGAAATAGATTTACAAATTATTGAATGAGCTGTGAATCACTTCTAGTGACAATTATGTCATCAGCATAAACAAGCACTATGGTAAGAGAATTGGTAGTGCACTAAAAGAAAAGAGAGACATTAGACTTAGAATTTTTGATACCAAGTGAGAATAGATAGGAACTTAGCTTTTAAAGCCAAGCGTTAGGAGCATGTTTTAGCCCATAAAGAGCTTTATTCAACCTCACCATTGGAACAAAATACTTTACTTCGAACCCCTTGGGTTGAGTCATATAGACATCCTTATTTATCTCTCCATCAAGAAAAGTATTATTGACATCTAACTATCTTAGTTACCATCTCTTCATAGCAATGTCAAGCATAACTCTAATAGTTGTATGTTTAACTACTGAACTAAAATTCTTAAAGTAAGCAATGCCTTTAACTTGATGAAAACCTTTAGTCACAACTCTTAACTTTTTTCTATCAAGACTCCTATCTGGTTTTATTTTCACTTTATACACTCGTCTATTTCCAATAACTTTCATATCATCCTTCAAAGGTAATATGAAAGTACTAAAACAAACCTAATAAGCATAGAAGGAAATGAATAAGTTATTTTTAAATTTTATCAATTTATAATTTAGTAATATAAACAAAGTGGTCAAATATTTAATCACTTGTAAAAGTAAAGTATGATAAATAAAAAATAGCACATGATATTTTTAGGTAGAAGTAACCTAGACCATAACCATGACCTAAGAGGAAAACTACCAATCCACCGGACCATATAAGTTTTTACTATGAAAATAAAACATTCAAGTACAAACTTGATCTTATGTTACCCTTCCTAAGATATCTCCCTAATGTATTTGATTTATGAGCCCTTGTTCTATTTTCACATTTTTTAAGATTAACATGAGCGGTATCTCGACCAACATTGTAATTAACTCCTTATCAATCAAACACATTCATAGATCTGCTTGTAACCAAAGTTAGCACAAAATAAAAGTGTTCGCTTGTATTTTAGAACATATTTAATAATGAATAATCCTTACTAGATGATTCAAATTATATATCTATTAAATCAAATCAATTGGCAAATCTTAGAGCAAGAAAATTAAACACAAGTTCAATAAAAATAACTTCTTTGAATTTTAATAATTAAATCAAATAATCATAATCATAATATAATTATTTGATCTAAATATGTATGACCCTAATCAAGAAGAAACTATATAAACATAAAATATGAAACAAATAGGCTTAAATTTATACTAGCATAATCATATGAAGATATATGACGAGATGAAGTTCAGCCTAATTAAAAATGAGCAAAAAACCTAGCTGATTAAACGTTATACTCCTTTAAAGATACTCTATAGTTGTGTATATAATTGTTAGAAAAGAGTGACGTATTTATAGAAAACCTAAAGTACAAAACTTCGTATATTTGATGTGACACAATTCTACAAGTAGTTGGCTACTAGCTAGGATTAAAAAAAGAATTAAAGAAGACAAAATATGCTAATTCTCGATAGTAGGATTGATCCATCTCATATGGATCAATTTCTCTATGAGATGGATCAATCCCTCCTAGAAATAAGTTATGCCAAAATAACAAGGTACCTAAAAAGAATCCAAATCACATCGATCATTTCCAAGGGGATCCATCCCTCTGTGTAAAATGGTGTGCTCAATTTTTTTATGCAGAAAGAAAAGGATCAAAGTGTGATCGAGTATAGATCAAACCATAGTGGGATTAATCTATCTAATAGGGGGATCGATCCCTCTATCTAAAAAGGATAATATCTTTATCATGTAATATCATAATTGATCCAAATAAGAGCCTTTATGAAATGCACTTCTATGTGTGATAGTTATAGAAAATATACCTAAATTATGACTATCCAAATTAGGGAATTTCTTTGAATTTTCTTGAAATACTTAATGTTCTTGAGAGACTTGATAACAAGCTTAAAGATAAGATTACATGTAAATATTTTATACACAAAAATAGCAACACTTAAAGTCCTTCCATACTATATCCCAAGTTTCATTTCTAAGAAGTGCTTCATACTTATCTCTCATTGAGTTTATCCATACCTGATACTTACTTTCCTTTGAATAACATTATGGTTCAAGATCATATGGATCAATCATATGTATAACATAGGTTATTTTTGAGGTTTAGAGATCCCAGCCTTATGAGAGTTAAAAGGTACATCTAAACTAGAGGTTTTGGGTACGGGTTGAGAGAGATCAACAACTAATGAAATCTCAAGAAGAGATTCATTATGTGAGATAGATAAGGTAATAGGCAAAGGGAAAACTATTGAGTTTGGAGATAGAGAAGATGAATATGATTGGCTTGGAGAAGAAGATAGCTAGTATTGAGATTGTTGATAAGGTGAAGTTGGTAATATAAAGGTTGTTAAAGTGTGGGATTTTGAGTTATATCATTATCATAAGACAAAGTAGGAGTGAACTTGGATGAGTTATCAATTTAGGGTTCTAATGTTAGAAATAGCGTTAATGTAGCTGGTATAGGTAAGAGATGAAACAAAGTCTCTTGATACTCACTTAAGGAAGTCTTTATTGTCTTGTCGAGAAAAGGAAACAATTATTCATGAAAATGAACATGTCTAATAGTGGGAACTTTGCATGTGGACAATTCCAAACACAAATAACCTCTATGCTATGTAGAATACCCAAGAAATACACATTATACTGATAAAAGTTGTATCTTGTGTTTATTAAATGTTCTAAGATAAGGAAATACTATCCATGCATCCAAAGGTCTAAGAAAACCATAGTCTAGACCTTTAACATAAAGAATCTCATAGCATGTTTTGTCATTTAGCACAACTGAAGGAAGTCTATTTTGTAGATACACTATTCTACGAAAAACATAGATCCAATATTTATTGGAATAGTTGCGTTTAAAAGTAGAGCAAGTCTATCCTCAACAACCCTTCTAAGACGAATTTCTACAACCTCATTTTGTTTACTAGTATGTGGACAAGTTATTCTATTTTCTATGCTAAAAATTTTGTTAATATTCTAAGATGAGAAAATAAAGCTCACCCCACCATCACTATGAACAAACTTAATACCACATTCAAATTGTCTTTCCATCATAGATTTGAACAAGTTCATAACTATTTTAGTCTACTTTTTAGTAGACAAAAAGAAAATCTGCATAAGCTTTAAGTAGCCATGAACTAAAAGTAGAAATAATTAGCAAAAGTGATAGAAATAATAGGACTTGTCTAGAGATCAGCACATACTAAAAAAAAAGGTTTCATTGATCTTGAACTACTTGTTACAAAGGGTAATTTGTGTGCCTTGGTAAGTCTACACACCAAACACTTATATGAAGAATTAGTTATAGTATAATTAATATAAGCTTTTTTTGTAAGTTTATTTGGTATATTGTCTTAGTGATGTCCAAACCTTGAATGTTAATGCTAAGCATTATCAACTACACAAGTAAATAAAGCTTCCGTGGATAGACTAGTGCTTCTCACCTGAGAGGAGCGAGTTATGGTTATTTAAGTATTTGAAGTTGACTGATGAAGAATGTACAAACCTCTTCCAAGTTTTCCTTGAAAGATGACCTATCTCATTCATAAGTCATGATAGAATTCAACTAGAACACTATTATAAACACACAATTTATGTACCGAGAGAAGAATTGAAAATGCTTGAAGAATGTTCTTTAAAAGCAACCGATGTGAGTGTGAAATAATGAAACTAGTTCCTATATTGTGAATACGAAGTTGAGAACCATATATTACCTATATATGGTGACTTCAGTCTTTGTTGAATCTCTAATGAGGTGTTGTGTAGCACTACTATTAAGCACTCATGATTTGTCTTGGCTTGCATTTGAAGACTTTATCTCAACATGCAAGGAACTTGGAAAAGTGGAAGATGAGCTAAAATATTTTCCCATTAACAGGTCTCTCAACTGATAACAAGTAAATGTTGTATGACCTAACTTTGAGTAGATCTAGCATGGTGGATGATCACCTTGTCTTTATTTAGGAGAATAATTCTTGAATCGACCTCCTTTATAACTTGAGTTTTTAATACGTGCTTAGGTGAGTTTGAAAAAATCCTATAAGTTCTAAGGTTTTCTAATTGACATAGATGGTTGATCAACATAGATATTCTTCTCTCTTGTGCACCAAATGCAAAAAACTGTCATATTTTCATGTAAAATCTTTTCTTCTTAAAACTTTGTATGTGATCAATTTTATATTTTTGGTTTTATTATTCTTATTTTTATTTCCTTTCTGTATGCAATTTGTTTGAAGAATATTTTTACAAATACTATAATTCTTTTTGTTTTTGGTATTCTATGCAATTTATTTTAATATTTCTTAATAATTTATTCACTATTTTTAACTTATTAATCATGTAATATTATAATTTGTGATCCTCATCAATTAAAATTTAAAATTTTATTGATTTTAAGGGATGAAAATAATATAGAATACCCAAAAGATTATTATATTTGCTTCACATACTTTCTTTTATTACTTTTTTGTTGCTTTAGTAGTAGAATTGTTTTTTTGCAAATTAGTTCATGTTATGTTAATTTAATAAAACTTTTTAACTTTTAAATATTATCTTCTTCTTTTTTATGAAAAATGACAAAACTTAACTTACTTTTAAAATGAAACGACTTAAATCATTATAATTCTTACATAAATTTACAACCATGAAATTAAGATTAAATATAATCACATGTTTATCATTCATGGTTTATGTGCAACTGATTTGTGTAACACTGTAACAAAATCTATTATTTGTTTCGCATGTTCATTTTATACACATTATTAAAGTGAAAATAATATGAGAAAAAAAAAATTTTCTTTATTATTAAAAAGTAATAAAATAAATTTTATGGAATACTAAAAATAATATGAATTACAGTATTTGTAAAAGTATTACTCAAACGAAATGCATCTAAAGAGAAAAATCTGATAAAACAAAAAAATTGAAGTTTATAATATATAAGAAAACTTATAAAAGTTAATGATATTTTTATAAATATTATAAAAAATTTAGAGTTGAATAAAATAGATCATATTTATTTATTTTAATATTTAAAATAATTTAAATTATCTATATATTATCTTGAGTATAAACTGTTTTTAAGAAATAAAATATTCTTCGTTTATGTTTGTTATATATATATATATATATATATATATATATCATGGGATAGGAAGGAAAATAGGGGTTATTATAGTTAGTAACTTTTTGATAAAGGTATTTTAACCCTATTTGGTATTTTGATCTTATTTTTTTAAGCTTGATAATTTAGACTATTAATTTTTGTATACATTTAACATATTCTAATTTTTTTAAATACTATTTTTTAAGGATAAAATTAATTTTTCTCTAAACTAACATTTTTTGTAATACTTAAAAATTACATTAAAAACCAAAAAGAGTATACTCTAACTTTTTTTTTGTTCTCAAATAAAATTAAATAATTCCTCATTTGAGTATCCCTCCTATAATTCTCTCTACTTCTCTCCATTAAAAAATTACAATTTTTTTCTTGCAAATAAAATTTTAATAGTTATATAAATAAATTAAAAGTAAATAAATATAATATGATGAGAAAAACTGATCGATATGACAAAAAGAGATTGAGATAGATTGACATGAGAGAGAGAGAGAGAGAGAGAGTATAACAGAGAGATGATTTATTTTAAAGGAAGAAAAGAGTTTTTTGGTTTTTATTTTTATTTGTTAGAAAAATCTAATTTTATCCTTTAAAAATTAAGATATCACAAAATTTATACTTAATTGATTTTAACTATAAAAATTAATGAAATAAACCTATTCAACTTAAAAGAAAATAGAGATAAAGTTCTCTTACAAGAATAAAATGACTCTAATATCGGGTATGATAATATATTTTATGGGTTTTTTTAGTTACATTAGATTGTTAAATTTAGATTAAATTTGTAATGAATGCTAACAATTATACATAAATAATAATACATGTAGAGAAAGAAAATAAAAATACCATAAATTCAAAAAAAATGCACAAATTTAATTATGCTAAAATCATATTATAAATACAATTATTAAAATCTTAGAACAAAATAACTTAATATAAAGCTTATGTTGATGTAAATTATCATCCGTACCAAACAGATTTATTCTTTATGGGTTTTTGTGATGGAGAAATTTGTTAGGATATAAAAAAAATTATTAGAACCTCAAATTATTAGAGATATTGATAAGAGACTCAATTATAAGATTTGAGATTGATGTCACACTATATGTGAATGAGTGTAACAAGAATAAAAGAGTGAATATATATAGAGATTAGAAATAATATATTCATTATTCTTTTAAAATTATATATTTTGAATAATTATAAGATAATTATTTATCATTTATATTTTCATAAAATTATCTATAATCATAATTATCTAATACTTTGATGCTTATTGGGATGGTCCATAAGATATTTTAATGATCAAAATTGTTCCTTATTTATCATGTGATATGTATTACATCACACTTAATAGCTTATTTAAAGTAAATAATACAACTTTATAAAATCATATATATTTAGAAAATTATTTAATAAAAATAATACAATGTACACAATTATAAAATTTAAAATAATAAAACTCATGTTTATTATGGTTAGATCTAGAATTATATGTATAAATTGCATTTGCATTTATGAAAGTGTTTAATTGTCCATAAGGATATTGAGATCAACACAAATATGATTACCTCAAAATTTAATAATTTTTATGTGATTAAAAAATTACCCAAAGTTAATAACGTAAAGAAAAAAACAATATAATTATTTGTAAGAGATATAATATATTTATATGCGTGTTTTAATATTGATTAGTATCGAAGAAAAAATAAAAAGAACAAAAAATTTAAACTAAAAAAATGTAAAAATGTAATATATACATATATGTGTTCTATATTTTGGTCGATCATGTACTTCTTTTTATTTTTTGTTTATGAATGCTAAAATCTCTACAAAATAAATACATTTTTATATTTTTTTTACACGAATAAATACCAAAATACTCATATAATAAATATTTTTTTAAGAATAGTTACCTCATATAATGTAATTATTTTTATTATATTTATGATGATAATTCATATAGTTAATGATTATCCATTTAATGAATATTAGATTAATTTCCTTATAAGCATATCATATTTTTGTTGAATACTCATATAATAAATACATTTTTTAGTAATAGTTATTTTATATAATGTAATTATTTTTATTACATTAAGTATAATAATTCATATTGTTAATGATTATCTATTTAATAAGTGTTCAATCAATTCACTTATGAGTATTATATTTTTTGTTGAATGTCCATATAATAAATATTTTTTTATGAATAATTATTTTGTATAATGCAATTACTTTTATTACATTAAGGATAATAATTTATACATTTAATGATTACTTATTTAATTAATTTTTGATTAATTCACGAGTAGATCATATTTTTGTTGAGGTAATAATTTTTATGTTGAGATCATATCATATCTCATATCAATTAAAAAAATAAAAATTAACTAATATATATTATTTTGAAGCAAAATACTTATTAAATTCAATTTAATATTGTCTATTATTCATGTATCATTAACTTTTTATACAGTAAAAATATTAATTAAATAAGTTCCTATGTTGTTATGATATATATTAATTATTTATTAAATAAAATTATATAATTATTATCAATATAGTAATAAATCACATAAATTTATATTATATTTGGATTTTATTGCTCTTAAATAAGTTTTAATTATATATTTATTCATTACTAAAATAACATCTTAATTAATTATTTATTATAAGGGTATTTTTAGAAACTACTTTATAAAATATTTTAATATCAATTTTTTAATTAAAATAAAAATAACTTGAAAATTTATATTAAAAAAATTACTTTTTTATTTTATTTTATTTTATAAAATAAATAATTTAAAATAATAACAATTATTACTCGATAATATATAATTATAATACTAATTACCAAAATGCTCATATACTAATATATCATACTTTGATGCATAGTTATATTTGATAATTTTATTGTATATTATCTATAGATTATTATTATTCAATAATTATCTTAATCACATAAAAAAAATTCATAGTACTAACCCTTCACTTTAAGTATAATGAATCATCTTTTTTTTTTGTTAGCTTTTTTGTATCAATAAATATTAAAATGTCTCTTTAATAAATATATTCTTTTTACTTATGAATAGTTGTTTTGGTAGTTTTATTATGTAATTTTATATTATTATCCTTAAATAATATTTTAATTACATTAAATGTTAAAACTAGTGTGATTTATGCTTACTAACTTAATGAATAAATGAATCTAATTATTCATTTATGAGTATATAGTATTTGTGTTTAGCTACTATATTTTATTTCTAAGTATAAATGTCTTTATAATAAATATATTTCTTATAAATGGTTGTAACAAAATATCTATAAACAACATTTTAGTTAATCTCCGCCACTTTTTTCTTATACACTAATAAATTAAATGTATTAAATATGAAAATTTATATGGTTCTTGATTACATATTGAATGAATAGATCTAATGCAGTTTATTCATTTTTGTTCAAATAATATTTTGTTTAACTAATATATATTATTTTTAAGCATTGAGTGTCCCCATAATAAATAAACACATTTTTTTATAAATAATTGTAACAAAAAGTACGTAAATAATATTTTGGTTATTCTCCTCCATTTCTTGTACACCAATAAAAAACAAAGTAATCCTAAAGAAAACAAATTATTTTTATAAATAATTATTTTATTAGTTTTATTATGGATTTTTTTCTAAAAATAAATAACTTGAAAATTACATTTTCAACTTTCCATTTTTTTTATAAATAATTATGTGTTGTTTTCTCAAAATAATTATTTTATTAGTTTTGTTATGTATCGTTTTATAAATAATTTTGCCCGACGGTTAATTTTGGTGTAAGGTAGCCATCAAAGTATTTTATGTGTCCTTGCCATTCCTCAATTTTCTATTTGAATATCATGGTCTACATTTACCTACTCGATTTCTTGGATGCAAAATGCGTGAACATGTGATATATAAACTGGTGTTTAATAAAAGCATAAGTCATTGAAAATAGATGATTGTTGTTATGGTAGTTGATATGTGATTATCCTTTTGTACATGGAGAACTAAAAAAGAAAAAAATTACTACCCATCCACACTTTTAATATGTAGAGATATGGATTCGGAAAATAATACTACCATGGCAAAGATATAATTGAAGTTTTCATGACAGGGAAGTATGAAGAACTAACCCTTAGGTTCATAAAGGGTTTATATATATTATTTAAATTGTTTTCATCATTGTTCAAAGCTGGATGCCTCATCTATATGGAGATAAACTATCTATCATTATATGGACACTTTTTCTTGTCCCAACTTGCTGTGTGGGGATGGATTTCTTGTTAAATTTGTTAGTGATTTGGGTTGGGGCTTTATTTGGGCCCCCTGAAGGGGAACATAAGTTCTGAAGATGGATCGGATCACATTTGGACTTTTTTTTTCCTTTCTTGCAAAATATGTGAAATCTTAAAGTTGACCTTAAAATGTGTTAAATGATAGAGACATAATTTTATATACCTAAACTTAACTTCAATTTTAGAAAAATATTAAACTAATACATAATTGAAAACTTTAAGTACCAAATTAATTAGAAAAATAATAAAATATTAAATAATTTTTTTTAATGATGTGCTATTTTTATGGTTATAAATTTTAAAAATATTATTTTTATTATTTTTACAACTATTTTTATCTTACTTTTTAAAATTGTACTAGATAATAAATTATATCCTAACTATGATACAATGTAATGTAGTGTAGTATATCTCTTCTAATTGTTTTTTCTTGAGTATACGTAACTATTTCTTGAGTCCTTAAGAACCTCTAATCATACTTGTATAAATATATTTGGTTCATCAATAGAATACATTGAGTATTGATCAATATTCACTTTCTCTTTAATGGCAACAAAGCCAACATATCTCGAGGTCTTGAAAAATTCAACAATGATGACAACATTAACTTCTATTTCACACCCAAACAACAATACTCATTCCATTACTCATAGTGATCTTTCTACATCATCATCCTTCTCTTGTTCTGTTCCATTACTTCCTGTTAGTTTCAAATTTTCTTATTTGAAGAAAACAAATTCTCTTGGTAATCATTACCTATGACCTAAAGAACTTAATTGATGACTTAATTGTGTCTCCACCTTAGATCATGATTGGATATCCTAATGTGAATCCTCAATTTTTGTAGTGAAACCAACTTAATAATCTTATGAAGTCTTGGTTTTATGAATTTGTTTCTTCATCATTGCATTCACATCTGCCTAGGGGAGCTTCAGTTGCTAAATAATAGCAATCACTTGAGCAAGTGTTTTCAACTAATTCTCAAGCACGAATTATGGATTTATGGCTTGAATTGCAAACTTTGTTCAAGAATGATCTTATAGTAAAATTCTTCATATTGAGACTAAAGTCTATGGTTGATAATCTGGTTGTAATTGATGAGGTTGTTTCTTCTAAAGATCTTACTCTTTATGGTCTTGGTGGTCTTAACGGTAAGTATAATTCTTTTGTATCATCAATGTCTCTCTTGATGAGATCCAATAAAGTGAACTTTGAAGACTTTCAAAGTGAATTCATGTCATATGAGAGGATCACAGTTTCATAAAAATCTCATTCTGATATTCATCATGCATTTTAGGCTAATATTGCTCGTTTTGGAAATTCACGCCCTAAGCATTGAGGTTCTGTATCTTCTTCTAGCAAAGCTTGAGACTAAGTAATGTTACTAGATGTAATGTTCATGATTTCCTTTAGAAGAGCAATTCTTTTCAACATAATGACAACAATAAGTATAAAAAGGTTAGTGAATCAGAAGGTTTTAATGGTCGTAATTGTATGCAATGAACATTTTGTAAACAAGTGCTTTAATTTGAGAGATCTCTTGGTTGGTAAGGGATGTAATTCTTCTCTAACTACAATGCTTGCTCATGGATCCAGTGAGGTTACCAATAGTTGGCTTATGGACTTGGGAGCCACAAATCACCTTTCAAATAACTTTAATAATCTTACTCAATCAACACCTTATTCTGGTAATGATAAAGTTATAGTACGTAATGACTCTTTTCTTACTATTGAAGGTCATGGTATTATGTCTATGAAATATTTGTCTCATTTTCACACAATCATGAGTCCAATTGAAGTCTTGCACACACATTGAGTCTCTCATAATCTAGTTTCTATTCATAAATTGTGTCTTGAGAACAATGTCATAGTGGAATTTCATACCTTAAATTCTTTGTGAGAACACACTCTAAGGGTGTTGGCTCAAGGAGTAGCTGATGATGGTCTTTATAGGCTACACGGTGAAGTTCTTAAGTCTCTTGCTAGACTTAGTTCTTCTTCTGCTCTTTTTTCTACTTTTTCTTGTTTACTTGATGTTGTTCCTAAATCTACCTTTCATATAATAAAGACACATGTGTGGTATAGTAGACTTGCACATCCTTCACCTGACTTGCTTCATAGGCTTATGAACTTAGATTTTATACAATATGATAAGTTTGTTCCTATTGGTTTATATTCTAATTGTTCTATGTCTAAGTTACAGAAATTGTCTTTCAAATCCTTTCATGTGCTTTCTGATGTGTCTTTTGCCTTAGTCTATCTTTATCTATAGATTGCACCCATTGTAAGCACAACTAGTGCTAAATACTTTATGCTCATTGTTGATTATCACACACGTTATGTTTTGATCTATTTTTTTAAATAAAGATAAGGTAGAATCTGTGTTTACCAACTTTGTTCACATTATCAAAAGAAGCTTCAAGTTTAAAATCAAAGCTACATAGATTAATGATGGTAAAGAGCTTCATTTCATTACCATTAAGCTCAATTCCTTAGGTATTGTACACAGAAAAACATGTCTCCATACCTCTTAACAAAATAGGGTACTTGAAACACACAATAAATGTGTTATTGAATATTGTATGGATTTATTTCTTCAATTTAACTTACCAATGAATTACTAGCTATAAGGTTTGCGGACATATGCGCATGTTTTGGACAAGCTACTTACAAAAGCTCTTATAGGTGAAATACTATATAATCTATTGTACAAATGAGTATCATATTTTAACTTTTTATAAGCCTTTGGTTTCCTATCTTATCTCTATCTTAAATAGTACAATAATCACAAGTTATAGCCACATTTATTTCCTTATATTTTATTAGGCTATGCCTCTCAATAAAAAGAGTATTTGTGTCTTGATAAATGCATTAGTCATTTGTACACTTGTAGACATGTCTACTATGATGAAACTAATTTTCCTAGTTTCATAAATTCTTCTCATATTGTTAATGAAAAGTTTATTCAGAATTACTAATCCCTAATTTTGCCACCTGTAATGTCACCATCCAACTCAGGTTTTCCTACTTAACTTGAGTCTGTGTCTATTAATTTTGGAATTTATGTGTCTAGTCTTGGACCTGCTCATACTATTTCTAGTAATGGCTCTTTGTCTCTTTTTTTGTCTACCTTCCACTATCTATTTTACTTTCCTCCAGTCCTCTTCGGGCTCAAAATTCTCGTGAGTTCCCTTTCACATCTCACTCATCTAAGTCACCTAACCATGGTTCCATTGAGTCATCTTCCTCACCTTCTTCCTTATCCATTGCTAATTCTATCATTCACTCTATTCAAGATTTACCTTTTTACACAAAACATATTTCTCATCCTTTTGGTCGCATTTTTATTGATTTACATACCTTACCATTGCATACTAGAAATTCTCATCCCATGGTTACAAGAGGAAAAGCACATTCTTTGAAGCCTAAGGTTTTTACTACTCAAGCTTCTCCCATTTTACCTAAGCCTCATAATTATACAGAAGCTTATGGTATCCCTAAGTGGGAAGATGTTATGAGAAAGGAATATCAGTCGCTCATTGCTAATGCTACTTGGGAACTTGTGCCTTATCATGTTGATACTATTCCAATTGGAAACAAGTAGGTTTTTATGACCAAGTTATTACCTAATGTTGTCCTTGATAAATACAAAGCCAAAATTGTGGTTATTGGTTATGATCAAGTTTAAAAAATTATTACTTTTAAGAATTTTTTTACCTATTGTAATGCCTCAAATCATAAGAGTTATTCTCACCCTTGTCATTACAATGAATTGGTTTCTAAAAAAATTAGATATGAATACAAAATTTCTCAATGGTGATCTTCAAGAAATTGTCTTTATGACACATCTGAAGAGATTTGAAGACAAGCATCATCCAATTGGGTTTGTAGATTAAAAAAGGCCATGTATGGCCTAAAGTAGGCACCTAAAGCATGATACCAGGCACTTTTCTCTAGCTTGATTGATATTGGTTTTATGAATAGGAAATCATATACTTCAATGCTTATTCAACATGCACCCAGCTATACAACTATAGTGTTGATTTATGTTGATGACATTATAATGATGGGAAATAGTGCATATATTGATGATTTAACTCAATCTTTGAATGCTAAATTATCTCTCAATGATTTAGGAGATTTGTATTTTTTTTCTTGAGAACATCTATGTGTTCCATATAAGTTCTTTCAAAATTGTTTGGTCAATTATTAAAAGATGGGAGTTTGTTTTGAAGTCTGGTAGGTTCATTGCAGTATTGTGTTATCATAAAGCCTGAGATTGCTTATACTGTCAACAAGTTATGCCAATTTCTCCATTAGCCCACAAATGATCCCTGGATAGCAACCAAGAGGAATCTCAAGTATTTAAAAAGTACTTTAAATCTTAGAAGTATGATGCTTTGGGATTTTTTGGTTTCAGTGACTCTAATTGGACCTCATATCCTATCCTGGTGATATGAGAAGCACATGTGGTCATAGCTTTTACTTTAGAGACAATCTAGTGTCATAAATGTCTTCTAAACACAATGTTGTTGCGAAGCTAAGTGCCAAAGTTGAATATCAATCTATTTCTGTTGCTTCAAGTGAGGTTCTTTGGCTATAATCCTTATTGTGTGACTTGCAAGTGACTAATGCATATGTACCAATCCTTCTTATAGATAATATTAATACCAAATACCTTGCAGCAAACCTTGTCATGCATGGCCAAATGAAATATGTCGAAATCCACTTTCATTTCATTAGAAATTTAGTTGTAGCTAATAAGCTAGATGTGAGGTATACTCCAGCAATTGATCAAGTGTTAATATCTTTATAAAACCTCATAGAGAGTCATAGTATTCCTTCAAAGATCAAACCTATAATGTTTTTTGTAGTGTACACACAATCATTGCTTGATTCCTTAGCAAGCCCTAACAATATTTATATAAACATCTTTGCTTTATCAATAGAATGTATTGAATATTGATGACTATTCATTTTGTTTTTTAAG
Organism: Hippophae rhamnoides; assembly: GCA_033030585.1. NCBI lineage: Eukaryota > Viridiplantae > Streptophyta > Magnoliopsida > Rosales > Elaeagnaceae > Hippophae > Hippophae rhamnoides. Next base: position 62,922,367 of record CM065427.1, on the reverse strand, counting down.
TTGAAAAATATTATCTCATCAACTTTATTAGGAAACTTAACAAAGAAAGTTATTAGAAGGAAAATAAATAATCATGCTATGTCCAAGAAATATTTTAGTTACTTAATTTAACATAATATTTTTAGCATAACTATACTTTAGTTACATTATTTTAACTGGGATTAATACATCTGTTTATATTTAAATTCGGGAAAATTATTCTAGCGTATAGATTATTGTATGTTACACTTACATCCACTGCCCATCATTTATTGTTTTTCAGTTATTAAATTTAAAATTTTGGCTAAACAACATTTATACAAGGTACTTAATTAGCTTTTATCAATTATTTAATTATTCTTCTAATTAATTTTTGTTCACAGATGACTGTTTAAGTTTTTAATTTTCACAAATCAGATTTAAAAGAGATTAAATATTTATTTGAAAAGTTAAGGGATTACAATATAAGCAAAAACATTTATTTTAATATATTAAATCTGATTATTACAATAAAAAAAATTCTAACATAATTTTTACTTTTTGACTAAATCTTTTAAATTTAAAATATTTTTGAGTCCAAATTTTATAAATATAAATAACAAATTAAAGTATAGAATCGATAAAAGTTAAGTACTAGATATATTATAGATAGTATGATATTTTAATTATTTTAATTTCATAAATTGAACATATTAATCACATTTATTAAAATTTGTATTTTAGTTATCTTAATGTTACAATTTTAAATATTTCAAACATTTCTTGTTAATTTTGATTTTTTATATTTTTTTGTGAAAAATTTAAATTAGATCAAATTTAACGTTATTAATAAGATCTTATATATGTTTAAAGAGAAAAATGTTTCAAAAAATTAAAAAATATTAAAATAACTTAAAATATTTACACATAAATGTAATTATAATACATTAATTTAAGATAAAATTATCATTGTATTTAATTTATAAAAATAAAATTAATCAGATTAAAAACAAATTAAGCCCGGAATTAATGTTAAATATCTAATCGGTCAAACCCATATTTATTGATGGTTGAGTTCACATTATTGAAGTATTGATGATATATAACGAATCCTTGAGATCGGAGAAACGCATATGGTTATATTGATGCTATTCACCAATCATTTTATTTATTTTTATCTAAAAATATTTATATATTTTTTTAAAAGTAAATATTTAAATATTAAATTTTATTAAATTAAAATACCATTATTCAACGAAAATTTCTTATATAACACGATGAACACGGTGGTGCGTAAGCTTCTTTGTTTTTTATTAAAAACAAATATATTAATATTATATAAATTTACACCTATTTTTTAGAATCTTTTATATCATACAATATATCATAATTATTTTATAAAATAAAAATAAAAATTTATTTTTTAGATAATATAAAATATATGAATGTAAAAATGTGTATAGATTTTAGCAGAGTTTAATATTCTTGTTTCTGTTATATAATTAGTTTTTACGAGGTCTCCTTGTGTATCAGTCGGTGTTTGTTCATGCACGCAAGTAAGTCGTACTACATGCATGTTGAGTTAAACAAACATTTTCTTTCTGTCATTGTCATCAATAATCTAGTACATATATATCATTTATAAATTTTATTAATAAATTATTATTTTAATAAATGCTACTTGGATTATGAAATAGGGCATGTAGAACTAATTAATTAGCAGATTAAAATTAAGTACCTATTCAAAAAATTAAAGGAAACCAACAAAAATACAATAGAAAGAAAGAAAAACAAAACACGTACTAGATAATATTTCTTTAATTAATTAAAAAATAAATAAAATGGCACTGTCTTTATTGTATTGTAGACGTATCTCTCTATAATTTAAGAAGAGGGAACTACTTTTCTTCAAAATAAAATAAAATAAAATAAAATTAAGAGTGATTATAATTTGAATAATTAAAATTAATTATTTAGTAGTTTACTTGGTTTTGTTTATCATATCTAAAAATATAAAAAAATTATTCATTTTTTTATAGAGTACGTGATAGAGTAGTATTTTAGTTAATGAAATTCAAGATTAATATAATTTATTTTTGAAAAAAAACAAATATTCAATAAAAATTGGAAAGAGAAAATAATTTGATTCATAAATAATATACTACAAAAATAATAAATAGCTAATATTAAAAATAAAGGGACTACTAATCACGATCCAATCCCACGCAAGCACATGAATATTCAAATATAGGAACAAAAAATATAGATGATCACGAAACGCATGAACCGATTGTAGAAAATTTGTGCATAGAAAAAATATGCAGTTTTGATCAAAATTGTGGTCGTAGAGAAATTGTAAAAAAAAAAAACCCTCTTATATGATGCAAGAATAAAAGAAACTGACCCAAATTAATTTTTTAAAAAAATCAATTTAGAATAAAAATATCTCGCAAAAAATAGACCTACATTAATTTTTTTTTAAAAAAATCAATTTAGATTAAAAAATATCTTGCAAAAAATATACTTTGGATTAGAAGTGGGCATTTTTTTCCCCTCATAAACCAACTAACCAACTTAAATCTAAAAGCAAATTAAACTTATATTTTTTCTCGAGATTGATTGGTTCAAATAGGTCTAAAAAATATCAAAACTAACGTTTTAGGTTAGATTAGAGGTTTAGAAATGATGAAAATCAATTAAATTGAACCAAACATACAATATTATATGTTAAATTTTTTAAATATTACTTTATGTTTTATATAATATATACTATAATTATAATTTTAAATTTATTTAAAATTATAAAATCTAAATCTAATCTTTAATAAATAATAAACATTTATGTATGTTTGCTTAAACCTGTAAGTTCATTTTTATATTTCTAATATTTTCAAAACTGAAAATAAAAAAGTGCTAATATTTGCAAGTTTATTTTAAATTTTTAAATATTATTTTTGTGATAAAAGAGTTATTTAAACCATTATAATAGATTAAATAGTTAACTTAATCTTTTTATATTTTGGGTGTTAATCGTTATATTTTCTTACCTACCGAATTTGGTCCAAAATCTTTAAATTAATAGTTTTTTCTTATATTACTATATAGATTACATATTCATGATTGACAACATGTGATTTGATAAAATGTAAAATACATCCTAATTTTTTTGACTTTTTTATAATTATTATATAGAAAGTTCTTAATGATTAATTTTAAAAAAATCACAATTATATATTCACGTAAACTTACTAGAACCATCTTATCTCTTCTTAGTGGGAAGAGATTAAGTATATAAAATATATTATGGTAATAACTTTTAACTTAAATTATATAATGTTTTTTTCTATTTTAACCAGATAAATTTTTTATATCATATTATGATTATAAGTTTAAACGTGTAAAATCAACAACCTTCAAACCAATCTTATAAATTGACTTAAAGGTTGGTTTTTAAAAGGGTCATAACGATTAAGATTTTGGGTTTTTTAAAACCTCGAAAAGATGAAATCATCTTATAAAATAACTCAAAAACAAAACTAACTTATGTGTATCCCTAATTTAGATGGAGACCATAAATAACTAAAAAAGAATGCTCAAAAGCTTTTATTTCTTCTAACTGCAAATCTGTTATTATTGTTTTTACGATAATTATGATAATTTGATATATTTTTAATTTTTTTTCTTTAGATGTTATTAATATATTTTATTTTGAATCAATAATAAAACTTTAATTTCTTAAAAAAAAGTGAGAAATTTTTTATATTGAGTTTAAGGTGAGAGGTCACCCGAGGGCTTCAGACCAATTCCATACAAAACTCAAGAGTAAAAATTGGTGTTAACTTAGCAGCTTGTTAGCCGACAGGGTTAGGTCTCGATCATCAAAGAGGACATGCACATGCATCTATACTAAAAATTTCGCAGAAAAACTTGAAAGTTTGAGATCGAACTATATATGTTGTAACCGATCAACCTCTATCAATCGAATACCCTTTAAATAGTGGCCGGGGTTCAAACATGTAATATATATAAACCATTTAGTAATTAATTACATTTATTACTTATTATCAAAGAAAACTTTTAAGAAATTAAATATTATGAAATGGATCTTTTATATTCAAAATTATCAATGGAAACATAAACTGCCCAAGTTATTTTTCTAATTATTTAATTTCTAGATCTCAAGGAAATAAATCCTTTAAAAAATATTTCTCTAATATTTAGTGTGCCCTGGTTGCTTTCTTAGGTTATAATATACAAACTCTACACGTTGTGGTTAATATTTTAAAAATTTATCAGTCAACTTGAAATAGGCGGCTACAACTACCATTTAAATAATTTGACACATAAATATTGAAAAATCCAATGCTATTAATTTCATTATTTTTTATTTTTTTGCTAAAATATTAATTCATTATAAAAGCAACTCCTTCCCAAATCTAATATCATATCCTAGAGACCTAAACCCAAACCCAAACCTACATTCAGATAGCCATGGCTTCTCTCCCGCCTACAATTCCATACACCACCCCCACCACTAACCCAACCCTTAACTATCCTTTCTCTCGATTCTTACAAACCAAATCACCAATTTCCACCTTTAACTACCTCAACAAACCCTACATTTCTAGTACTAGAATCTCATGCAAAGCCATAAAAAATAATGACCAAAATAATAAAAACATTAACAATTCACAACCAATGCTTGATAGGAGAAATATGCTCATTGGTCTTGGAGGGTTATACGGTGCTGCCAGTCTCTCCTCTGACCAGTTTGCATTCGCCGCACCTGTGTCCTCCCCTGATCTATCCCAGTGCGGCCCTGCTGACCTTCCTCCCGGTGCTAGTCCAACCAATTGCTGCCCACCACCGTCTACTAAGATCGTAGATTTCAAATCCCCACTTCTTACTTCATCTAACTCAGTCCGAGTTAGACCAGCGGCTCATTTGGTTGACAATGAATATATAGCTAAATACTCTAAAGCAATAGAACTTATGAAAGCACTTCCTCCTGAAGACCCACGTAACTTCACACATCAAGCTAATATTCATTGTGCTTATTGTGATGGTGCTTATCATCAAGTTGGGTTTCCAAATCTTGAACTCCAAGTTCATGACTCATGGCTTTTTTTCCCTTTCCATCGTTTCTATTTACACTTTTTTGAGAAAATATTAGGCAAACTTATTGATGACCCAACTTTTGCTATACCATTTTGGAATTGGGATTCACCATCTGGAATGCAATTACCAACCATATATGCAAATCCCAACTCACCTCTCTACGATCGATTTCGAAACGCCAATCATCAACCACCATTCTCTCTTGATCTTGACTACAATGGTACGGATGATACAACTATAACGAATGAAGATCAACTCTCTAGCAATCTTAAAATCATGTATAGACAAATGGTGTCTAATGGAAAGACTCCAGCACTTTTCTTTGGAAGGCCGTATCGTGCAGGGGACGATGCTGACCCCGGTGCTGGTTCTATAGAGAATATACCACACGGTCCAGTTCACATATGGTCTGGTGATAACACTCAACCTAATTTAGAAGATATGGGAAATTTTTATTCGGCCGCTAGAGATCCAATTTTTTATGCCCATCATTCCAATGTTGATCGAATGTGGGTACTTTGGAAAAATTTGGGAGGAAGGAGAACAGATATCACAGACCCAGACTGGCTTGAATCTGGGTTTATATTTTATGATGAAAATGCTGATCTTGTGAGAGTCAAAGTCAAAGATTGTCTTGATACTACAAAACTTGGCTATGTTTATCAAGATGTTGATATTCCTTGGGTAAATACAAAGCCAATACCAAGAAGATCAAAATTATCCAAGATTGTGAGCAAAGTTGGGGTGGCTAAAGCAGCGGAGACTAAGGTGTTGAAGAGAAGTGATTTTCCGATACGGTTGGACTCGTCGGTGAGAATAGCGGTTGAGAGGCCGAAGAAAAAGAAGAGGAGTAGAAAGGAGAAAGAAGATGAGGAGGAGATTTTGGTTATTGATGGAATTGAGTTTGATAGACATGTGGCTTTGAAATTTGATGTTTATGTGAATGATGAAGATGATGAGAGGACTAGTTATACTGGGCCTGATAAGAGTGAATTTGCTGGGAGTTTTGTGAATGTTCCTCATAAACATAAGCATAAGAAGAAGATTACTACTTGTTTGAGATTAGGTATTACTGATTTGTTGGAAGATTTGGATGCTGAAGATGATGAAACTGTTATTGTGACTTTGGTGCCCAAATTTGGCATAGGGCATGTTAGTATTGGGGCGATCAAAATTGAGTTTCATTAACCCAATTGATTGAGTTTAATTTTTTTTTTAATGGTTTTACTATTTATTGTTGGCTACCACCCATTATACCTTGTTTTTCGTTTGAAATTTGCACCATCAATTCCTTGAAGGTTGCTTTTTCATGGTAAATGGCAACTATTGTGTAACTTTTTTTTAATGTGATTTTTATAATATTAGTGATTATTCAAATAATTAAGTATGTGATATCATAAAGAAGAAAGAAGAAAGAAAGTAATTAAGAACTCATAAGTCTAATTATGATCTAATGACATATAGTTTATTTCACTTATAAGTAGTTTGGTTATTAAAAAAAAATATAAGAGTAAAAATTAATAGATTTTGCTTGTTAACCGGATCATGTTTGTTAATTTATGTTGTTTAACAAAATGTCAAATTTGTAGAGTGTGTATATAGTATGTACGGATCCAATTATAAAATATTAAGGTAATTAAGATGTGAAACTTAAGGATGGCGGTGGATCCAGGATTTAATTTATTGGGGTTAAGTTAAAAATTAAAATTTGAAATGAAATAAAATGTTAGTTGTTTTAATATTTGTTGCTTGTGAATATTTTAAAGATGCAAAAGTTATGCATATATAAGTATAATAATATTTAGAATGGTGTATATGTTAGAAACCAAATGACCTTATAAAATATATATGGAGTATATGGATTTAATTATATATTAAATATCTAAATTTATATAGTAGGAAATAATATGTATGTGACATAAAAAAAAAGTATAAATGCTTATTTAGAAGCTTTCAAATATGACTATTTATAAGCTTGTATATTAACATTATAGTTTTGTATTTTTTTTTAATGTAATTAAGTGGGTAAGCTATAAAAAAAATGCTTATTTAGAAGCTTTCAAATACTAGTTTATTTAATTTCTGATATGTATTATTAATCAATAACATTAATTAAGGTCTCAATTAAGTTCATAAATTTCCAACTCCCCAATATATTAAAAAAATTAAGATAGTGTAGGAGAACTTTGAACTTTGAAAACTTGCATACTTGTTCAAAGCGAAGAAATTAACTTATTTATTTATTTATTCAAAATGTCTTTGATATGTATATTACAAGTTATCTACGTACATATCTAATACATAGATATTTTCAATTCATATATACATTGATCTTTTCAAAGAAACAACAATTCAATATAATTAAACTAAACTAGACAAGCACGGAATTGACTTAAACATGAAAAATGCACGTGCTCTGGGCTCTTCATAGAGCATTACATCGAGATTGGGCCTCATTTCCCTTTAAAAAGCATGAGATTGCAATTTATTTGAGGCTGAATGAAGTTAACCAATTAAGATGTAGGTGCATGCTTGATGCTCCAGAATTGATCAGCTATTTTATTTTCTTCTTGTAGTCAAACTCTCTCTCTCTCTATATATATATATATATGGTCATTCCTAACTTGCTTCCAATAACGATACTAAAAAATAACTTAAATAATTAATACAAAAATAAATTTTTCACTAATAATCTTATTTTTGTATAAAAGAGTAACGACATGTGAAAAGTTAAAATATTATATCATAATTATTTCAATATATATTTATAAAGAGATATTATTTACATATATATATATATAATATCTACAAAAATCAAATCTCTAAACTAAATAAGCTATATAACTAATAATATTATTTTATCACTATAACATAAAAGGGATTATAGCCGAGATGATCTTCTAATAAAATATAATTCCTCTAATCGTGGCAAATCAAATCTTAACTTTTCTTCTCAAGTTTCAGCATGTATATCTAAAATGTTCAACTTGTTGATAAACTTTGTAAAGACGTTGCCTCCTAAAGTTTTAGTAACAATCTATCCTACTTGAATTTTTTTCAATAATAGCACGTCAATCATGCTCGATGTGTTTTTTTTGTGTTCGTGATAAACATGATTCGTTATAATATGGGAAGTTCCTTGGTTATCACAAAATAATGTAATTTATTTTAGATTAACTTTCAAATGTTTTAAATAAGTATCTAAGTCACGTGAATTCACATGTTGTAGCTATTGACTTATATTCATTTTATGTGCAGATGATCTTAAGACTGTTTTATGTTTTATTATCTTCCATGAAATTAGAGAGTCTAAAAAAACATAATAACCTAGTGTAGATCTTCTTGTCATTGGACAATTTGCATCACAATAGGCTCTTAATTGCAGTGACTTATTGGAAGAGAATAATAAACCAAGTATTGAATTATTTTTTAAATATCTCACCACAAGAAGGGAAACATCCCAATGAGTTTTTTTGGTGCATGCATAAATTGATTCAAGATGTTCACAAAACACATGATGTTTGGTCTCGTACTTATGAGATAGATCAATTGTCCCAACTAATCTCCTATAACGGGAAGCATTAATTATAAATTCACCTTGATCATTTGTAAGCTTTAGATTTTACTCTATAAGAAAATCAACTGATTAAGCTCCAAGAAACCTAATATCATCAATAATTTCAAGTGTATTTTTATTATATTAAGATCTTTCATGTAAAACTACTTACAGAAGAAAAGCTTAAGATCTTGAATAACTTTATCTTTGTTTTCTGTGATGATCATATCATCCAAATAGATAAGCATCATGGTTATAGAGGAGTCATTCTCTTGCACAAAAAGAGAGTAATGAGAGTATGACTAAGAAAAACCATCCATTTTAAAGAGAATTTAGAGAATCAGTTCCTTAGTGCTTGCTTAAGTCCATAAAAAGATTTATGAAACCGACATATTAACTTATCCCAATGTTGACAAAGTCCTTGTGGTGGAATCATATATACTTCTTCATGCAAATCACTGTTAAGAAAAGCATTATTGACGTCCATTTGAAAGAGTTGACAATTTTGAGTAATTGCTAAGGCAAGAAGATAACATATTATTGTTAACTTAGCAACTAAAGCAAAGGTTTCATGATAGTCCAAGCCTTCTTTTGATTGAATCCCTTAACTACTAAGTAAGCTTTTTTATTGTTCCACAAACACATTAAATTTATACTTGATTAGAAATACCCACTTGTTGCCTATAGGACTATGACCAATAGGTAGTAGAATTAGAGATCATGTCTTTTGATTTTCAAGGGAAGTAAGTTTAGCCTTCATGGCTTCATACCACTTTGGATCAAGGATGACCTGGTCATATGTAATAGTCTTAAGAGTGTTAGAAATTATGTTAACAAAAATTTGATGCGATGGAGATAATGAATTGTAGGAAATAAACTTGGATAGATGGTACTTAGTACCTTCTTGAGAAGAGTTCAACTAGCTTTTAAGTGTAAAGGAAGACAATGTACTAACTTGGCCACAATGGAATTCATTGAGAAGAATAGATTATTGACAAATTTTATCACTTCGATGAAGAATTGGAGTGGATATGTGATGCAAGGTTTGGAGAAGAATGAGAAAGTGGTTATAAAGGTCTTGGTCTTGGTGTCAAAGTTGAGTCATGAGAAATAGAAGACAAGGGAGAATATGTTTTTGGTAATGAGATGGGAATAGACGATGGATTTATCTTTGGGATATCATTAAAGTCAATAGACATATTAGGAAGGGGGTTTGTTGCTAAAGAATTTGATAAAGTAGGAACAAAAAATAGGAATTTGTTTTCATAAAAAAAGCATCCCAACTAAAACATATTTATGAGTAGTAAGATCATAAACTCGATAAGCTTTTTAATTAGAGGAATATCCAATAAAAATTCATCGACAAGTTAGTGGTGAAAACTTTGCTAAAGGTTTCCAGTCTGTAGCATATCAAAGATAGCCAAAAAACTCATAAATCTATATAGGAGGGATTCTTACCATATAATAGTTCATAAGGTGATTCGAGATGCAAAACTAGAGTAGCAAGACGATTTATGAGGCAAGTGTAAGTAAGAAGGCTTTCACCTCAAAACTCCAATGGTGGATAGAAATCTCAAAGCACAACCAATATTTAGAAGGTATCTATGTTTTTTTTCACAACACCATTTTATTTTGGTGTATATGGACATGAAATTTGAAATAGAATTCCAATGGTGGATACAAATGGTTTTAAAGAGATAAATTCTAGACCATTGTCACTTAGAATTCTTTTAATTTGACAATTAAATTGAATGTTAATAAAAGTAATGAAACTTTCTAACAATCTTTGAGTTTCATATTTGAATTTTGTAAGAAAAATATAGGTAAAGCTAGTGTAATCATTGACAATAGTTAAGAATAGTATGAATTAGACTGGGTTTGAATTTTATGTGAACTCCAAATATCACGATTTATAAGATTAAAAAAATGAGTGCTTTGAATTGAACTTGTTGGAAAAGACAATCATGTTTATTTTTCCAAAAGGCAAACATGACATGAATGTATTGAAACATAAGATGAAATTGTTTTTGATAGAAATTAAGAGGGAAATTTAGATGGATGCTCTAATTGTTTGTGCCAAATGCCTACTGATGAGAGAGATACTTGATAGGAGATTGAAGAAAGTATATGCAACTCTAATTGTGGCATGAGATAGTACAATCCTTTACTTTGCATCCCTAAGCCAATCATCTTTTTTTGTTGCAAGGTCCTACAGTATACAAAAAGTAGAAAATAAGTAAATGGAAAAATTAAGGGAGGATATAAGCTTATTGACAGAAAGAATATTCACATGAATAGATAGTGCATAAAGAGCATCCTGAACATGTAAGTTTTATGTTATATGTGCAGAACCAACACTTATGACTAGAGCATAAGAACCACTTGGTAAGGTGACTTGGGAAAACATAGAAATAATGACTTTATGAGTGATGGTAGTAGCTATATGATTTTTAGCTCCACCATCAATAATCCAATTAAGAGAGTTCGTATTTTAAGAAGTTATGAATGAGCAAAATGGAATAGAGATACTTGTGTAATTTGTAGATATAGTTGGTTTTTCATTACAAAAAAAAAGGTTTTGATTTGTGAGAACTCCTCAAGAGTAAAACGAAGTGAATGATTAGAAGTGTGGATAACTTGAATTGATTCATCTCCTATTTGATTTACAAACTTTTCGAACCCGATTCGAAGGTTGAACATTCTTGCCATGAAAATTATGTCCAATTGGAAATCCAATCAAATAGAAGCATTTGTCCATTGTATATATATTTCCATCATAGTAAGTACAACAAATTCATTTCTTAGACCCTTGTGTCTTTAATGATCCAAATATCTATATTCGAAAAGAGTTTATCATTGTGAAGGGGGATCTGATTGTTGGAAGTTTGATAATTTAACATTTATAGTATGAACTTGTTCGGTGATCTTGTGTTTAACTAGTCATTTTTGTTTTTCTTTCCCACTTAGAAGAGAATATGCTTTCTTTACATTAGGTAAAGGTTGCATAAGCATGATTTGTCCTCTGAATGTTGAGTAGACTTCATTCAATCCCAAAAGAAATTGGCAGAGTTTGACTCTTTCTTCCTTATCTAATATTTGCTTAAGTCTTCCACAAGTGCATGAAATCGTCGAACTACACATTTTCAACTCATCCCATGATATTTTTATTTTAGTGTAATACATAAAGATAAAGTCTTGATTTTTCTTCAACTCTACGTTAAAAAGTTGGATTTGATAGTGATGAAAAAAATCACCTCATAAGAATCGCTCTTGCAAGTCTAACTAGATTTTTAAAGGGTTTTCATATAGAGCAATCTATTAGCAAGCTCTCCTTATTTAAGGAGTTAAAGTATCCAAGAGAGAATCATATTATTGCAAAACTATCACAATGAATGTTTAGGATCAGATTCACCTATTATAGGTCTAGTTCCTTTAATAAATCACCAGTTTATTTTTAGCACTAAGACTCATCAACATGAAACATTTCCACATGGCATAGTTAGTTCCATCAAAAAATTTTGACACAAGAACCATACTTGGATGATCTAAGGTATGACTTAAAAAAGGATCAGATGGATCAACGGTGAGAAAAGACATAGCTTGATTAGTGGTATTTTGATTTTCTTGATTGGCATATTTGTTTGTATTGGGTTTGTTTTGGATGATATTTGTTGAATTAATATGCTCCATGAAAATTGTTGAAGTTTGGTAGAGACATTAACATCAATGTTCTAATACCATGAAAAGTTAAAATATTATATTATATCATAAATATGTATGTATATATTTACAAAGAGATATTTTATATATATATATATATATATATATATATATATATTGTCTACAAAAATCAAATCCCTAAACTAAATGAGCTATATATGTAATAATATTATTCTATCACTATAATGGTGGGATTATAGTACGATATTACGATAAACAAATCAAATATTAATAGGATTATTTTTTAAAAAAAATTTGTACAACCTATTTCATATATATGGCAATAATGTCCTTGATAATAATTATCTATTTTTTTAATTTTTTATTATAATTATTTATCTCAATTTTTATTTAGTTTCTACAAGGTTTTTTTATTATATTTATCCAGTTATTATATTTTATTCAAATTTTTCTTATTTATCCTTATTAATTAGTCACATAAATCTAGTTATATATACATATTAATTGTGTTAATTCTAGGCTATTTTCTATTTATTAGATAAAAGCGGAAGAGAGGAATAGTATATTCAGTAGGATCAAAGGTACTCACAAACAAAATAATTTGTCGTTGAATTCATTGATATTTGTTTTTAATATTTTTCTTTTTATTTGTGAGTTTTCAAATTTAATTTTTTCATTATCAATAAAAAACTGTGCTTTAAATTTAGTGATAACTATAAAGTAAAAAAAATACTATATATATATTAATATTAACTGATATATCAGAGATTTGAAGAAGAAATATTGTAAGAATAATTGTATTATTAAAGCTAAATTTTGTCAAGAAAAAGTCATTCAAAGAATGCGTATAGATTACAGGAAATTAGTTATTATCAATCATGAGGTAAATATGTGTTTTTTAGTCCATTTATCAAGTTGATGTTCAGTCTTCACCTTTTTGGAAGACCTTTTAGCCTATTTGATGATGATGAATATTAACTTTTTGTTCCTATCACTTTCGCAATTAGGGGTGTGTTTATTAACAATAAAAAAATAAAAAAGTAATCATTTTTATTGATTTGTATAATTCTTAAAAATATAATGAAAATAAATAAAAAAGTTATAAATTTAAGATTTTATTTAATTATCTTTCTCATATTTACAACATATAATTATAAAATTATTTATTATTTTAATATCTCCTTTTATTTTGTATTTTATTATTACTTTTAAAAAATAATAAATTAATATTTTTATCATGATTTCTTATAAATTTTATGTAAACATAAAAAATAATTAATTTTATGTTATCATTTTTTTTCATTTCCATTCATATTCATTCACATTTTAATTTATTTCTATTAAATATTAAACACACCCTAATTTAACCTTTATTATTATTATTAGGAGTGTGCAAAAAATCCGATCATCCGATCAATCCGATCCGATCCGTTGATTTTTCATCCGATCCGATCCAATCCGATGGTCGGATCGGATGGAGATTTTTTCCATCCGTTAAGTGCGGATCGGATGGCAGATTTTATTACGTTTCATCCGATCCGATCCGATCCGACCGAAATTAATTATATATATTTATTAAATTAAATATATATAAATAATTAATATATATTTATTTAATTTTTTAATGATTTTTTAAATCAAATAATTTTATGTTATGATTTATGTAAAAATTTAAAAAAATTATTTAAAAATATAAAAAATAGAGTTAATTAAATTTATTGATCGGATTGATCGGATTGATCGGATGTCATCCGAATAGTTTACGGATCGGATTGAGCGGATGTAAGAAGTGATCGGATCGGTTGCGGATGTGTTCAACTGAAGCGGATGGTCGGATCGGATCGGATGACAGTAAAATCAACGGTTTCGATCCGATGAACACCCCTAATTATTATTATAGCTAATTACATACCCACCATATTCTTCTTTCTTGTATATGAAATTTATTTTAGCAAATCATGGATACTTCATTCTTGGTTAAATATGTCTTAGCAAACAACTTTTACATAATTCATCCTCCTATTTAAACTTGAGTGTAAGATTAATTTAATTATGTTATTGTTAATGAGGTATTATAAGCATTGTGATTATTAAAAGTGAATATATTCAATCGTATAATTACTAAAATTGAACACTTAAATCTCATAATTATATAAAATCATATACATAGGTCTCAAAATTAAATTATATTTTTTATATTATAATTTTTTATTTTTATAAATTATAAGATTAAATTTACTAATTTATTAAATTAACTCAATTCATATAATATAAGAAACATATAACCTTTATCTTTTTAAACTTTTACTCATCGATTATCCTTTTTGACTGTTAATTTACTCATATATTTCATAAAAGATCTATTAATTTTCTTTTAAAACTGTTTTTTTTTCTTTCTTTATTTTCTTTGTAAACGTAACATGTATGCAGTTACTTCCAAAGGCTTGTGTACTTTCATGGTTTGTATATTGCCTTAATTTTATTAAATAGAGTGGATCGTGGTAATGATTTTGTGAGTGCGTAGAGTCTATTAATAATGTTTAACCTATAAAAAAACGTTTTGTTGCTTTTGAACTTATAAACAAATTTTTAACATTTGAGTTTATCCAAAGTTGAATATCTAAACTAATCATCTTAGTTAGATGAAAAATATCAACTATTTTTAAGTCATAAAAAGTGACTTTTTAATCTATTTGTTTATAAAAAATGTTAGAAATGAAAAAAAAATTGATATTTTACATATTATTGTATTATTAAAATTCATTGAAAAATTCTTAAATACTTCTTTTTTTTAATAAAAAAAATGATTAAATCATACATTTTATGATCTATATTATTAAACATCATTTTTGATAAAAACAAAAGTGTTATATTTGACCCAAAATAAATTGAACCCAAACCCATGTTCACATGTTATAATCTTTAGGTTTAACTAATATATATATTAGTTAAATAAGTTTTGCAGCAGCTGAAAGAAATTAGAAATGAGAAGCAGAGCTACCAGCCACCCTCCAGCAGCGACCAGCCATAGGATACTACCAGCAACCTCTTGCGTTAAGTTCTGACTGCCGCCACCTGGAGAAACTCTTTGTCAGATGATAGCAGCTGCTGGAAATAAGAAATAAAAAAAGAAACAAAGAACAGCAGAGCAGCAAAGCAACGGTGAAGGGTTTATATGTGCAGAGTAGAGGAAATATATTTGCTTCTCCACTAGTTTTTCTTCTTGACTTCTTGATCGGCCATATCATTTCCTTCAAGCCCTAAAAGACAAGCTGTTCATTATTGTTTTCATGGGTGAAGTTTCTCCCATTTATACGGTAATATTTGGATTTCTCGTATAATTTGTGAAGCTATCTAGAATTGGTGTTTGTATCTCCATTTTGATTATTAATAGATTTTCCTCGGTGTGCCGTCATCAGTGGAGTAGACTTTTCACATTAAAAAGTTAAACCACTTAAATCATTGTGTGCTATTTAATTTATTACTGCTTATTGTTTTGCCGTTACCCATTATTATTAAATTGTACAACTAAATTGGACCTGATCTTCGCTTCCGCAAGTACCAATTCGTAACAAAAAGAAATCCCAATTACTTTATTCTTTTATTCAAATTTTATTTTATTTATTATTTTAATGTTAATATAAAATTCAAGTATCAATGCTTAATTAAGAGAGAATGCAAAATTTTTTTATTGCAATAATATTTAATATCTGCAAAATTGTGATGTTATTGTACAATATTAATTTACTTAAAGGCTACTAATGTCTAATTATTTTAAAACAATCACCAAGAATAGAAAGAAAAAAAAAATACACCCTCACAATTCTAATAAAGCTCACATGATCAATAGCCATGTTTAAGAGATGATGCAATTTCTAAGCCAATTTCACCGGATGAGCACACGGAACCAGGAAAAACAATTTAGGGGATAAAGGTGACTCGAAATCATAGTTTATTTCATATGAGAAATTACGAAATCAAATTTTATGTTATAAACTATTTAGTAATAAATAAGATAATATTTTATATAATAGATAAATGTAATATATTTTAAAAAATGCAAAAGATTATATTAATTGTTTTATTTTTATTTACTTATATATAATAATAAGAATGATAAGAATTTTATTGTAATAATTGGAAACAAAATATTTTATTTTATCTCCAAAATTATTAAAAATTTATAGAGTTAGAGGATCTTAACCCACTTCAATCCCCCTAATTCCACCACTTATGCGTTTATTCACAAATTTACAAATCATTTCAATGTTAATATGTTCATTAAACTAAATAAAGCTAGTAAATATTTGAATGAGTGATACATATATATAAAACTTTATTAAAAACCTATGTCATAAACCATAATTTTTATGAACATTAAAATACTTTATCTTCACAAACACTAAGATTTGTGTGAATAAATTAAAGATTTCCAAATTATTAATATAAAATCTAAAAGTAAAGTTACGATAATCATTCTAAATTATATATATTATTTTCTTCTTTATAATTATCTTAGTTTTCAGAAAATTTCTTCATTTGTTTGACATTAGTTATTTATTATCTTTTCATAAATATTTCTTTACATTTGCTTCTCAACCTAGTTTTTAATTATTTTAGACATTGGTTCTTGTTAATTAAATAATTTTTGTTAATCATTTAATATAATCGAGTTTGTTAGATTTTGTACTATTATCATAACATACTCTTGTATTATGCACTACGTATACTCATGTGTACACTAACATACAATATAGGGAAATGCATTCTTTTAATCTCTTCTTCTCTTTACACTCTCTATTCTCTTCATCTTTTTTAGCTATCATGGTATCACTCTACAATATTCTTGTCCATGAATGTGAATCAAATTTATGCAACTAGATTGCCTGCCATAGAAGGTGATCACTCTACTCAGTTTCAAGATCAATCACCATTAATAGCCTTACCTTTGAATAACAACAAAATTAACACCAACAACACAATCTCATATAGAAGGAACAACTGAAACATGTTATCAGATGAAACAATACAACTCTCTTCCAAGATTATCGAGAAAAAACTATACCTGTGAAGACTCTTACATGTTATATTCAAGATTGTGACATTTTTGAAGAATATTTGGAAAACTGGATTTATTCATCTATTATGCCTAGGTACTTAAAGTTCTTGATTAGAAAAAATACACTAATTGGGTATTGGATTTCTTTGGATAAATCTTTTAACGGTGACTCTCAATCTCGTTTGCTAGAACTACGCTGGCAATTACAATCTTTAAAGAAAGGTTCTCTTCCAACAAATAAATACATTAACAAATGTAAAGATTTGATTGACCTACTTTTGGTTGCTAGTAAATGTTTGAGTGATAGAGAACAACTTTAATATGTTATTGGAGGTTTGGACTCAACATACACATCGCTTATTACTCAATTACTAACAAAAAATTTATTGGCTTATATGAAGTGTTTACTCAACCGAGAACACATGAAAGACAACACACATGAGTATGCCTAATATGTTGTTCAAGAAAATTATTCAAGGACTACATATATCTCTTCTCAAAATTTTCATGGTTCACACCAACCAATCAATGATATTAATTCAACTTTTGGAACTCTATAAAACAACTAGAATAAAGACAAAGGTTTCAATTATAATTTCATTCAAGTTTAATGTCAAATATGCAAGAAAATGGAGGTATTCTACTTCAAAGTGTTTTTATTATATTCTTAGTCCAATAATAGTGGATCAATCAATAATAATTCTAAGCATAAAGAGTGATTCATCAAAGGAGAATTAGGCTCATTTTTCACAAGTGCAAACTGAAGATACATTCAATGAACACGAATATGATTTTATAGTGTTTCCTCAAGAAGATACTGTGTCAAAATAAGTTCAACCATGAGCTTTTCTTGTACCTTTCATCACATCATCTTCATCTAGTTCATATTAGTACATGGATACTAGAGCTACTCATCACCTAACCATTAGCAATGATCAGCTTCTACACTTTAGTACCTATTATGGTGATGCCTCGGTGATGTTAGGTAATGAATTCATATCCCTATCACTCATCTAAGCTCTACTCATTTTTCATATCATTCATATGCTCAATCGTTTTTGTGCAACACAACTTGAGAAGAATCTTATTTTAGTAAGAAAGCTTTATAAGGATAATCATGTAAGTGTTAAATTTAATCCCAACTATTTTCTTGTAAAGGACATCATGATCAAGAAAACTATTTTAATGGGGCTATTAAGAATGGTATTTACAAGATAAAAAGGACATTATGGCCTAATGTGTCCAATACAATCACGTTGAGATAAGTGCAATTTTACTCTATGAAACAATAGGTCATTCATATGCTTCTACTGATCATTTAGTAGCTATTAGTATGAACAAAACTCTAAAACATCCTTATACTTTAGATGTGCGTTATGCTTACCAACTTGGTATGTCACATAAATTACCTATTAAACATGTACAACATAGATCAAATGTTCCCTTTGAAATTGTTCGTGTGGATCTTTGGGATCATGTTTTATCAACTCTTAGTATGAAAATTTTTCTCTTATTTTTTAATGATTGCACATGTTTTATGTGGATATATGTTATGCATAATAAGTCACAAACAACATCTATATTTTTTTTGTATTTTGATGCATTGGTTGAAATGCAACTTCATACTAAGATTTAACAATTACATAGTGATTGTAGAACTAAATTTAAAAGTCTTAAGACTCATCTATTTCAAGGTGAACATACTAGGAGGATTTTATGTCCTTATACTCCTATCCAAAATGGGGTATTGTAAAGAATAAATAGGCATGTAGTTGCAACTGGTTTGGCTAGGATAATGAGAGTTGGTATTCCTATGAAATTTTTGGATTATAGTTTTAGATTTGATTTTTATCATTTCTCTCATAAATTGAATGCCTATAAAAGTGTTAAATAATTTGAATCCTTATGAGGTCTTGAGTAAAAAGAAACCTAATTACATTTGTAAGGACCATGAGTGTTGGCTATTTTCGTGGACAAAATATTTACCTGTAAATTTGTTTTTAGGCCTGCTATCAAGTCCATCAAGAAAAGCCAAACAAATGCTCAAGTTTCAGATAATCGTACTCCAGGTATAATTTTTATAATTACGACACATAGGACTGTATTTATGCATTTAATAACACATTTTCATAAATCTGAAATTATATTTTATGTTAAAATATTTATTCAAACTTTAATTAATTTATGAAATTATTAATTAAATATTTTTATAATATATCTTAAGATAATATTGAGTTTTTGTTTTTAATTGACTTTGAAAAGCTAATAACAAAACACATTTAACCTAACCCTAATATCATTAAGCATTATTATTATCTATAAATATTGAAATATTAGGGTTAATTAGTTTACACAACTGAAAAAATAAAAAGCGGCCGAGAGAAAAAAAATGCTACAGGCGTAGGCGAAGAAGAATGGCTATAAACTGTGGAATATAAAAGGGAAACAAAATCAGAAGAAAAAAAGGAATTAATATATACAGGGGCAACAGTTACAAATTCAGTTTATATATATATATATATACCTTACAGCAAGGTGAGTTCTTCCAAATTCAATTTATATATATATACATTACAGCAAGTAAGTATCATATAATATATATATATATATATTGAAAGGTAAGTACGAAGTGAATAAAGTTAATTAATATATATATATATATATATATATATACTTTTAATTTATATTAATTAATTTAATTCTTCTTGATTAGATTTATTAGATATTTAGATTAAATAATTTTATAAATGATCATGATTATTTAATTTAATTATTAAATTTTAAAGAAGTTATTTTTATTGAAATTATGCATAATCTTTTTGCCCTAGAATATTCTAGTTGATTTGATTTAAGTGATATATGTTTTGAATCATCTAGTTAGGATTATTCATTGTTAAATTCGTTCTAGAACACACACGGGCACTTGTGTTTTGTGCTAACTTTTTTGCAGTTCATTTGTGAACGATCTGATTGGAGGAGAGTTTATTGAAACGTTGGTCTGGAAACCGCTCACGCTAATATTGAAAACTGTGAAAACAGAGCAGGAGCTCGTAAGTAAAGTATATTGGGGCAGTATCCTAGAGAGGGTAGCATAAGACCGAGTTTGTACTTGAACATTTGATTTTCATAGTGGAAAGTTAGGTGGTCCGGTGGACCGGTGGTTTTCCTCTTAGGTCATGGTTGTGGCCTAGGTTGTTTCCACCTAAAAAATATCGTGTGTTATTTAATACTCCGCACTTTACTCTTACACATGATTGCATATCTAGCCTCTTTGTTTAGGTTATTAAATTATAAACTTTCAACACTCATCTATAAATATATGATATTTATGTTTTCTTTATCTAAGACATTTCAATAGTTATAAATTAGAATCATGCTCATTACCTTGTGCATTCTTGGGATATGTAGCTCAATATAAAGAATTTTGTTGTCTAGAACTCACATCTCAAAAAGTTTATATTTCACCTCATGTCGTTTTTGATAGGAATAAATTTCATTTTCAAATTTGTTCCTCTAACTTGTCTTAGCTTATTGTTGAGTCTACAATTTATTTTTCACAATTTTATATGCTAACCTATCCTTATACATCGTATTTTTCAATAGGTCATCAACTTTTTGTGGTCATACCCTTTTATCCTCTAGTTTCTGCTCTTTATCCACCTCTCAATGACTCGTCACTTTTTATCTTAGCAACTAGGCATGTCTCTTTTCTTTCTTATACTAATAATATACAAATAAGTTCTACTGAATACTCAACCACATTTGTTCCTGAACAAATGCCCACTGAGCAAATCCTTTCTTCTCAGTCTTGTGACTCATCACGTGCTGCTAGAATTGGTTCTACCATCCTTATTTCATTTTGTTTTTTTAACCCACCTTTATTATCTTAACCATCTAATGACTATGCTAATACCTCTCACTCCCCTTCTTCGTCTCATTTAATCAATACATATACCTTTTTCTCATTATTAACGTCTAAACTGATAGCATTAAATTAAAAATGAACTTACCTATTTTTTATAGTTCTGGTTTATACAAATGTCCTAATTCTTCTAATATATATCATCACATGTCTATCACATCTGAGTTTGAAAATTTTAAGTTGAAAGTGTTTGTATTAGTTGTTTATCTTACATAAGCTTATTTTAGTTAAAAAATAGTATTTATATTGAAATTTAGGGTTGTTTTGTAGTTAGAATTTGATTAATTGATTAAGAATAAAACATAAGAACGTGTTTCTTCTCCTCAACATGGTGTGATAATAAAAAATAAATGGGTTTTTTTATACAAAGCTTATACTTGATAGAACCCTTGACAAATACAAGTCCAAAGTAGTAACAAAGGGATTTTAAGGAAATTGATTACACTGAGACCTAATTTTAGTCCAATGGTTAAGCCCATAACCATAAAAAAAATTCACTCTTACAAAATCTAAAGATTCGTATATTCAATAGTTAGATGTTAATACATGTTTTTTGAATGGAGTAACATAAAAGAATAGATGTATATGACTCAACCTGAAGAGTTTTCTACTCATGTGTGCAAACTCAAAAAGGTCCTCTATGGCTATCTCAAGCTTAGTAGGTGTCTTCAACAAATGGACTTTAAAAGATCAAATTCTAATGCTTATATGATTTTGTATAACAAGGATGGTGATACTATTATTTTCTTGATATATGTGGATAATACTCTTGTAACTATGAATAATCCAAATTTGATTAAAGGCATCACTTGTAGACTATTATGAATTCTCTTTGAAGGAACTTAACACACTTGGATTTTTTAGGGAAAAAGTTTACTTATATTGATAAAGGCTTGCATTTATGTCAATCCAAGTATATCAAGGATCTCCTAGATTAGGTGTAGTTCAATGAATCAAAACATGTCTCAACCCCAATGAAAATTGAATAAATTCTTTCAAAAGGTGATGGAGTTAAGTTGGTTTATGCTACTCAATATAGATCAATGATTGGAACACTACAATATTGTACCTTGATTAGCCTAGAGATTAATTTTTCTATTAATAACCAATCACTTGTACCTTAATTATCCCAGAGATTAGATTTTCTGTTAATAAGTTATGTCAATTCTTTTATCAACCCACTAATGTAAATTATGTGGTTTCCAAAAATCTTCTCAAATGCTTGAAAGGTACTTCAAATCATGGATTGACATTATATAAGTCTGATGTGATCAGTTCTTCCTTATTAATTTTCTGTGATAATGTTAGTAGAGGATGTCTTGCTAAACACCTTGTGCTATACTCAAGAACCAAACATGTGAAAATAGATTTTTACTTTATAAGAGAGAAAATTATCACTGATATATTTTTTGTCGAATACATTCAAATCAAAATTAGGTTATTGAATACAATGTTCTGTGTAGACTTTGAGCTTATAGGGATCGTTAAGTAAATGATGTTTTGTTAATCATTTGGTGTAACTTAGTTTGTTAGACTCTTTACATGTGTCATAACAAACTCTTGTATTATGCACTACATATATCTGTATATACACTAATATACAATACACTAAAATGCATTCTTTCAATCTCCTTTTCTCTATACATTCTCTATTCTTTTAATCTTTTTTTGTTATCACTTCTTTATTGTTTTTTCCAAAAATATTTCTTAGCATTTATTTCTTGGTTTGAACAATAAAATGTTAAAAAAATAAATGTATGACAGCTCAGCTGCAATTCAATATGATAATAAAAAAAATCAAGAAATATGACATTTCAAAAAGCTCAATTATATTTCCATGTATGAAAAATTACAATTACTTTTCATTTTAATTTTTGTAAAAGAAATATATATTAATTAATTTTTGATTTATTTATTATAGATAATATTTAATGAATAACTAATCGTAATATGAGATTTTGGTTATATTGAAATATAATTACTTGTGTTTCTTCGTGTTTTAACTTTAGAAAAAAGAAAATGTAACTATAAATTTCACTTGAACTTAAAAAACAATAATCTTTAAGTTTATTTACTTTTAAACTTAATAGTTAAAGATGAAAAACTTGATTAGTCTTGTTGATACATTAAAAAATTATTTTAGTTATTATTTTAATATGTTTTTGTTAAAAATCTCTTTTAATTTTCTTGTCTCCTACACACATTATATATACACAAATTAGAACATGCTTCCAAGTATATTAATATACCTTAATTAGTTAGTTATTGTTACCATAGTTATTGGATTATTTACATTGTTGCTGATCACGATGTAAGCTAGTGATTTTTAAAAATTTTATAATTTATAAAAAAATTATTATTTTTATTTTAAATTTTAATTAAACTAAATTTCTTAGTTTTTAACAATAACAATAACAATAATAATAATAATAATAATAATAAACAAATTCATCTATTGTTAGGGAACACAAATTTAACTTGTGTCATTTAGGGAAACTGCTAAAAGAATTAGAGATATATATTGTATATCTCTGATTCTTACCAATGGAAATGTTGTAAAAGAAATAAAAATATTATTGTAATATTCATGAAAGCATAAAAATCCATCAAATGATTACAGCAAAGTCAAAGAAACATGGAAATTTACGTTCCTTGAGATCTTGTGCTAATTACTAAAATAGCTGAAGATGAAGAAAACATGTCCTTGATAAGTACATACTAAATCATATAATTACATGCATGGATCATTTTTTAACTCAAATAAAATAGTTTTTTTTTTAATTTATGACATTATTTGCAGATACAATAGGATTAATTATTTTTGTAGGAAAACTGAGATAAATATGTTGTTAAGAGTGCACAATAAACTTTCTTTTTTCTTTTGTATTACATGGGAGTAATTATTTTTGTTAGAAGTAAATATTTTTTTCTTCACATACTTTCTTTTTCATTTTGTATTAGATGTATTAATATTGATTTGATAATGTAACAGATCAAAATAAATTTGAAATAACATTTTTCTTCAGCTATTTTGATTTTGGATTAGAACATATAAATGAGCTAAAAAGTAGGTACAATTTCACTGAACAACTAAATTTATTTATTCTCTTCTCTTAATTTGATCTTTTTTGGAGTAAAAGGCTTTTTAATTACCTTATATAATATGCACCTCATGATTACATATTACATTGTCAAATTGTATTCTACGCCCTTAGCACAAATGTCATTGAAGATGTCATCTAAGGAATTCAATGGTGCTGTCAAGATTACAATTAAAGATATCTTTGATAAAATCCAAGTAAGATCCTAATCCTAATATATATATTATGCATATGTTACTCATGTAATTCTTAATCAATTAACTTTATTATTATGTAGAATAAATATTGTAATTTTGAAGAAAAGATCATAAGAATTAATAATTTAGATAGCATATGGCAAAAAACTTGTCTACTGGCCTGCAACAAAAAATGAAAGTTAGTGAGAAAATTTTACAATTCGAGACTCGTGGGGGTAAAGAAAATATACCAATGTCAGAAAATTATAATAAGTCATTATTTATTTTTGTACATTCTTATAGTAAAATAAGATAATAATGTTAGAGATTATTGTTATAAAGCTCATTAATTTGAGGAGCAAATTAAGGAGCAAAACATGGAACAAAACAAGGAGTAAAACATGGA
This sequence comes from Hippophae rhamnoides, assembly GCA_033030585.1. NCBI lineage: Eukaryota > Viridiplantae > Streptophyta > Magnoliopsida > Rosales > Elaeagnaceae > Hippophae > Hippophae rhamnoides. The sequence continues at coordinate 62,897,390 of CM065427.1, read as the reverse complement.
GCTTAATTCAAGGAGCAATTCAAGGAACCATTAATTTAAGGAGTAATTCAAGGAGTGAATTTTCCTATAAATAGATGTATAATTATAATGAATTAACCATCCAAAGTGTTCATTCCAATTGAGAGAAAAGCTTAGAGAGAAAAGCTTTTGTGAGAGAAAATTGAGAGTAATTTTCTTGGGTGTAATTGGGTTGTGAGTTGTGAGTGTTGTAAACACCTTGTGTAATTTCTCCCCTTTCAGTAAAAAGATCTGCAGCAGGTCCGGAGACGTAAGCAAGATTGACCGAACTCCGTTATCAAATTTTGTGTGTTATTTTTCTATTCTTGCTTTCTCATAAATCTGGCTTATCGGGAATTTGCGTTATTTTCCAACAAATAACAATCAGATTTTAAATTTTCTAAGTCATGAATTCAGGTACATTTTTATATTACTCATTTGACAAGTAATTCAGACACAATTATTATTACTTTTTCTCAAATATTTAACTAATATATTTTGTTAATCAAACGCTATGCTAATACATTTGTTAATCAAAACTTATTGTTATTGAATTATGTATAGGAGGAAACAAGCATCGAATAATGGGAACTTCTATTATTATTCATTGGAAAAAGATTTTTGTTGTTATTGTATATGGAAAAAAAATTGAAACTAATGCAATAATTTATCATTACTTAATTTTTCAATAAATTTTGGAATTAAATGACGAAAAAGAGGAAGACATTATAGTAAAGGATATTTCCAACAAAATAATCAAAGCTCAAGAGAGTAAGAAAAGATTCAATCATTAATTTTATTATAATATTATGTATTTATCATTGCTTATAATAGAATTAGGGCTGTCAGACAAAGATATTTTTATTATTTTTTGTCCTTTATTTGAAATGTATCTCTTATCTCAACTTAAAAACCCTAGGAGGACATATATGGGATTTTCAATAGAGAACAGGAATCCAAAATAACGAATAAAGATTTAAGTAATATTTTAAATATTATTTTTAATATTTAGTAATTTTTTATCGTTTTTATTATAAAAGAAAATTTATAAAAAATAAGGCCATAATAAATATTTGTAATGAAAAAAATAAAACTTTGAGGTAATAAATAATAATTACTTAAAAAATAAAAAAAATAAAATATATATAATAATAAATATTTAATCTTTTTACATTAAACATAAAATCCTGTTATAAATTAGTTTAAAATAATAATAAATATAAATTATAAAATAATTATAAAATTTTAAAATTTTAATAAATAGTTTAAATATTTTTTTATAAAAAGATTATTGTTGTTTTAAGAAAATAAAAATATAGTTTAAAGATAAAATATAAAATATATGCATTAATTTGATTTTAAATATAATTAAATCTATAAAAAAATAAATTTTTATATATTTATTAAAATAAGGTATATAGTTTCAGATAACAGAGTATAGAATACAATTTTTATACTTATATTACATTATATTATAAAATATGGATCATAGTTCTCCATTTTTCTTTTTTTCTTTTTGTTATTTCATATTAAATATTCAAAATTTTACAAACTATTTATTCTAAAATCGATTTATATAATTGATTTTACAAAGTCCATACTATTGAAGATTCCGTTAGGAACAGAATTTTCGAGGAGTTTAGGGAAAGAACAAGAACGGAGAAAAAGAGGTAATTGATATATAACTACTGTTATTTAACTCATGTATTGTGTCTTGTTATATAGCCTCATATTAGAAGGAAATATCCTAACTAATTCTGACATTCTAACCGAATTAATGGTCTCACTCGTTCGTCCTTCTTGCCTACATTTTCATGCCGTCGTGGTCCCCTCCATCTGCTTCTCGCACGCCCATGTGATGTGCCCAGTAGCTCGAGCACTTACGCTCGTATCATTCCATCCCCCTTTTAGAATCATTATCCTCAAGGATAAAATGGAAGTATGAATTGGTAAGATTACCGCCAGTGCCTTGAGACAGAAAAAAAGGTAGCCCTGAATTGACCTTGGAGGCAACCTATAGCTCCAGGGAAGGTTGCCGTGATGCTAAGGTCATGCCCATTTGTTATTATTTTCCATTCAGCCCACAGTCTTTCCATAAGGTGTAGTTTGCACACAGTTACCCCTTTGTCTTTAGAATCTGCTGTCAATTGGTAAGATCCCTGGATGGGAGGTTCGATACCACATACTGCCTTAGGGAATTCTTTTACATCATATGGCTTCCCTGTAGGTTGCTTAATGTCTTTATCCAATTTTCTTGTACCACTATTCAGAACCATTGTGTCAGAACACTGCTTCAAAGATTGGCTATGACTCTAATCTTGAACTGTCTCCTTCTTGACCACATTAGCATTGCCATTGCTTTGAACTTTGGATGATTTCTTTAATGTAAAGCTAAAAGCAGCAAAGAAACCATTTCTAAGACAATCTTGAACTTCTTGAGGGTTATAATCGCTTGTAAAAAAACCATCTCTCTTGAAGACAACTTTCCTGTCTTTCACAGCAAGAACTCCACAGTCATTTGGTAGCTTCTTAGCACAGTACTTGGCAACAGATATTGATGACAGATTCTTATGATGGCTCATATTGGTTCTTACAATAATCTGAGTGGTAGAGTAAGATTTGGTTTTTCGAACAACAACTTTCTTGATGGAAGTACCTCTGCAACCCTTAAGCTTGAGATCCATCTGTTTCAATTTATAGAAACCCTCATAGTGATATAACCGTCTAACTTGACTCTTTGAAAGTTATATTAAGAATTTCCATCTATGGGTCTTACATGAAATTAATGACATTATTCCATTATCACTTCCTATTTCCTTATCAAAACTCAAATCTCCATTTTTAGAAAGTGATCCTAATACCCTTTTCAACACAATAACCCCAAAGGATCACCAAAAATGATGATCTCAACCCACCTAGAATCTGTAGCCCCTTTAGAAGCCCTCCTTCTGTTTGTAATGACAAGGAATCCAATTTTTTAATAGCAAGTATAACTTGTACAGCCAGAGAGAACTCCTCTGGGAATACTTCCTTGGTGGAAGAATGAGGGAACTTAATGACCAAGGAACGTAAGCTGGAAATGTTTTCTTCATAGCAGATAGAGTTAATGTTCACGAAGAACACCTTCTTCCCAGCCCAATTCTTTTCAATAATCTGCCCCCAAGTGTTTGATTATTACCAATAGAAGAAGTTAGGGTACTGATGTTACCTCTATGAAGTGTTATCTTAGCCTTCATCATAGGCTGATTAGGAAGGCAGGGTGAGATGGAGATCTCCTCAGCTTCAAAGAAAATTCTAGGATGCTTCCAAGTTCTAATCGTTGTTGGGGTTTTTGTATCGCATTCAATTGACTCCAGAATGACAAGGGTTCCTTCTGGAACAACCTCAAGACTTCGATCACACGCCATAACCATAGATGAATTAGCAGAAGTAGCCATAATCGATACAAGAGCGTATCGTTTCTGTTTAGTCCTATCGTGCCATCGTTGCCAGATCTTATCGGGATCGAACATACGACCTCATCGGCCCTTATTTCTGGTAGTTCTCCCATCTTTACGAGCACCTCCCCCAAAAGCTCTAAGCCATCTGCACAATTTTCTGCGACTAGCATCCCAACAAGCTAGGCATTTCACCTGATAGAATTTCTTGTGGTTAACCTTTTCATACGAAGCAACCATTTCTTCGTGGGTCGGGTCTAAAGACTCGTCTAAAGGCTTAAGACAAAGCCCATTTGAAGGCAGAAGGCTATCTTCACGATATGGACTCGCTTTATGGGCCAGTATACGTGCTAATTTTGGGAGCCCAACTGGTAGTGACCCACCAAAGCTCCATTTGGGTTCTAAACAAGTCATCGTCTTCTCTTTTTGTATCCCAGAAACACAGTTCTTACTGCCTCTGATTTCTATGGGTTGGGGTTCTCTCATCGCGAGGGAACCAGTGGGTTAAGTTACAAATTTCTCGCCGATCTCAAGTGAGGCACGAGGGTAGGTTTTAAGTGAAGGTGATGATTGGCGTTCAAAATTTTCTGAAGATGCAGTGAACATTTGAACTGCGTTTTTGAAGTTAGAAATATCAGCTTGAGCGATTATTGCTGGGTATGGATTTAATACAGATCTGGGTATGAGTTTTGGATTCGAAGGTGTGCTGTAAGAAGTACGAAGAGCTCTCAACTCAAAGGTTTCAGACGATTACTCCTCTAATTTCCAAGATAGGGAGTCGATGGTGAGCTATGGGTGGCGCGAAGAGCTCGCAACTTGATCAACACCAGTTGTAAGATGGCATTTATTCACTCGAGGGTATCAGATTCCTCATCTGAGGTCTCTGTGTTTGATCGGTTCTGGTTGTCCATGGCTGGAACCGGCTTTGATACCATTGTTAGAAACAGAATTTCCAAGGGGTTTAGGAAAAGAAGAAAAACTGAGAAAAAGAGATAATTGATATATAATTCCTATTATTTAATTTATGTATTGAGTCTTGTTATATAGCCTCAAATTAGAAGGATATATCCTAACTAATTTTGACATTCTAATTGAATTAATGGTCCCACTCGTTCATCCTTCTAGCATGCATTTTCATGCCGTCGTGGTCCCCTCCATCTGCTTCTCGCACACCCATGTGATGTGCCCAGTAGCTCGAGCACTTATGCTTGTATCAGATTCATAATAGTTTTACATAATTTTATATTTTTATAAAAATAACACGATTCTCACGTACGGAATATGTGGGCATTACTAGCATATAAGTAATACAACTAAATGATTTGAATATCTCAAACGGTAAACACAACTTATAGTTATTTCAATTCTTCATTTTTTTATGAAATATAAAAATAATTCATGGTAAAAAAAACTTATTTTATGAAATATTTATTATATATAACATAGATATAAGTATTTTACTCAACAAATTTCCAATTGATGAATACCAATTTTTTGGGTTGAAAATTTTTACCCTAGAAACCACTTAAATTTTGTATTTTTGGCACTTTTAATCACTTAGTTTTTGTTTAAGATACTTTTGTTAAGACTCATTTACATTCTAAAATATTTAACAATCTATCCTCAGTTTAGCTTTTGTAAGGGATACTTTTTTTGTCAAGAAATGAGAATTCCATTAATATTAAAAATTCCCTACAACCATAAGCTAGTAAGACTAAGAAAGAACATACAAAAAACTACACCCTATCTATAATAGCCTATGCTATCAGAAGTGGAGTGTAAAGATAACAAACTTAAATATCAAACCAAGCATTGATATCCAACACATGCCTAAATTCTAGATAGAAAAGAATTACTAATATTTACAAACAATTACAAAAGAGCCAACAATGAAGCAAAATAGAACAGACACAAAATCAAAACCTAAGCCAAAACCTATAAAACCAACCTAAGTTAAAGCAGTTTACCAATACAAAAATAGAAAAGTAGAAAATAGGAAACAACACAGAAACAAAAACCAACACAAATATTACAAAACCAAGCATAATTTTCAGATTAGAAGTGCTGGCCAATCTCATTGGGAGCACATGATAGACAAAAGTGTCCTTGATCTTCCTTCATATGCGTTTCCCCCTCACTAAATGTAAAGAAATTGTCACTATTCATGCAAGACCCTTTCTCATTCCTAACCACTAGAATTGGCTCTTCTAGCTCGAAACAATGTGTCTAGTAAGGCTCAAATTAGGTGAACCCCCACCACCATCCAAAGGCACATTATTAGTTGTGCGCTTAATTGTATCAAGACTGACAACAATTGAACCATTTCATTCATTCAAGCTATAGCTCACACAAATCTCCTTATTAGCATGACAAGGAGAGGACATAACACCTTTAACATGTTCAAGGTTGCTTAGACCTAAATTAGAGCACAACCATTTCCTAAACTGAGCATACTTACCCCCAAACCCCACATTCAAACCACTACCAATTTTACACACCTTCGTGTCATGAGTAACTAAACCACAATGATAACAAAAACATGGGAAACGTTTATATCTAAAATCTATCCAAATAATCCTAGAGCTAACACCACTAGTAAATAAAGCTATTTTAACACCAAGCACAAGTTAAAGTTCCATAGTGACTTACTAAGCATCAACTCAACATCATCAACCTCCTCAAAACAGAACAAGAGTGTTGATCGATCAAGGGCCTTAAGCTCATTTCTTCCTTCCTCACATGTATATGTTGAAATACCTTAAGTAGTGCATCTGGATTGATAAAACGATTAGTGACAACACAAATTATAATCGCCAGCTCACACGAGTCTTATTACTCGATAAGTAGGTCTTCAATCTCCAACGTAAAATCTAGGTTATCCATTTCATTAAGAACATCCTCCATGCTTTACCAAACAGAGGGTTAGAAAACTTGTAGAATGATCACTTCGAGGCCATAGAAACTAGAGAAAACAGAGACAAACCAAGAGAATACCTCACTTACATAAGGGTTCAAAGAAGACAAAAATTCCTTTAAGAAAAGCAAGAAAAGCACACTAGCTTGACAAATTGAGTGAACCTAATAGAAACTAACGAGAGAAACATAAAAGAGGAGTGAGATTGATGAAGGAAATGGCTCGTGCAAAGAACCATATCTCTGTGAGAGAAAGAGAGAGAGAGTAGAGAGCTTTTGTGAAGGATATTTTGATCTTTAATAATTTCGAAAGATAGAAGCTTCGAAGTCTTTTTTTTAAATATGAAAAATGCATTTAACAATAATAGTTATTACACATTACACCAGCTTGCATTGAGCTCTTTCTATTACATTTATGTTTAAAACATTAACTTCACCTTCTTGATAATACTTTAATTTACTAACATATCTGCTAACCTAAAAAGAACAATCAAATAATGAATGTCCTGCAAAACAAGAGCAGCTTTCAGTCCTCAAACTCATGTTCCCTAGCTATCTTGCTACTAATTTTTGTAGCATCTGTCTCAATGATTACACTATCCCAACCTTCCTTAATTCCTAACTAGTTTAAGTTAATACAAGCTCCATGCAGATTGAGTAAAAGTCTACTATTAATTTCTTGATTTTTAGAAAGATATTGAAATTATCTCGAGGTTTTTAGACTCTTAGTCTTTAGTTTGTTCTATTGCTTCTATTTCTCCTTTAATTTACTTGTTAATTGGATTTTATCAATTTGTACATAGTTTAAAAATATGAATAGGTGACTCATCTATTAATTTTTTAGAATTGATCACTTAGATCCGGTAGTTTTTTTTAATGAAATTTAGTGTAATAATTTTGAAAAAGTGATAACATAGATCCAAATGATCAATTTAATATTTTTTAAAATTTTATTTTGAAAATATAATTCAACAAATAATCATATTAAAACATTCTTTTAAAAAAATAAAATAAAATTTAAAAATCTTAAAATTTGATGATGTATATTAATTTATCATTTTTTTAAAACTATTGTATTAAAGTGTCACAAAAAAATAGACTTATACCATAACTACAACAACTAATAGACATGCCTAGTATTTGTCTCTAAAACTATTTGGCATTAGTAACACTAAAGCACTTTAAAAATTCATTCACCTCATTGAAGTAGCGCGCTATCTTCCAATTTTCTAGCTCGATCGGTTACTATGTTATCTTTTGGGCAGTGATGTAGCATCCCTCAATGCTTTTAATTAACTTCTTGTTGGAAATCCTTTAAACTTTGATAAGACCTGTATCTTAAATAATATCACTTTAAGATCATGAAGGGTAGGATGTGCACTGTCCATTACGGTCTGGTTTTTAAAAAAATTGCAAAACTGTACCATATTTGAACGGACCGGTTAAACAATACAATTCGGATTCATTTTAGTTTTAGACCTATGCATAAATTGCTTCGATGTGTATTTAAATGAATATAATATTCAAATTAAATAAATATATTTAAATGTGTGAATATAATACGAAAACATAATTTTTAGACAAAATATTTTGAATATTTTTTTTCTTAATACACTGTTTGTATTGGATAGGGATAGAAAGAGATCTTTGACACATTAAATAAATAGGTCATTTAAAACAAAATGCATATGTTTTTAATGGTATAATGGAGCAGTCGGGTATATAGTATATACACAGTACACTTGATATATGTCGCTAAGTAGCACTTATATGTTATTACAACCTAGAAAATTTTCCAACAAAATTGTAACCAACACTCCAACAGCAAGTGAGTGATACGAGCAAAAATGCTCGAGCTGTTTGGTGCAGCACACACGGCACGCGAGGCTCAAAAGAGGATCCCAATGACACAAAGTACAATGTATCGTTCATGAGCAACGGTTGGGCTTACATGGTTACATAACTGAGCATAGAAAGGGGACCATGGATGGTGTGAGAAGGTAGGCAAGAAGTAAGGAATGAAGGATCACATATTCAATTAGGAAGTCAGAATTAGTTAGAATATTGTCATGCAATTCCATCCATAAATGACTATATATAAAGCCACAGAAATTCAACGAGAGATAACAAGAATTATATAACAATTACCTTTCTTCCTCAGCTTCTCTTCTTCCCCTACCTTTCTGAAATTTCTACTCGTATCAATGGTATCAAAGCCTGTTCCAGCCATGGACAACCACTCCAACGCCGAGTTCTTCCATGAAGTATCTAAGATTTTGGCACCATATGGGTCCAGATTCGAGCGAGTAATCGCTGATATATAGGCAGTGTTGAGCGAGCTACAAGCTCTTCGCACCTCCCACAGACCTCTGAATCCAGAACTCATACCCGAATCTGAATCAAATCCATACCTAGTAACAATTGTTCAATCTGAGATTTCGAACTTCAAGAATGCAATTCAAATGTTCTCTACATCTTCAGAAAAGTTTGAACACCAATCATCACCTTCACCTAAACCCCACCCTCATGCCTCACCTGAGATCTGCAAGAGATTTGTAACTCAACCCACTAGTTCACTCGCAATGAGAGAACCCCAACCCATAGAAATCAGAGGCAGTGAGAACTGCATTTTTGGGATACAAAAAGAGAAGACGATGACTTGTTTAGAACCCAGATGGAGATTTGGTGGGTCACTACCAGCTGGGCTCCCAAATTTAGCACGTATACTGGTCCATAAAGCGAGTCCATATCGTGAAGATAGCCTTCCACCTTCAACTGGGCTCCCTCGCAATAGGCTTGGTCTCAAGCCTTTAGACGAGTCTTTAGACCCAACCCACGAAGAAATGGTTGCTCTGTATGAAAAGGTTAACCGCGAGAAACTCTATAGGGTGAAATTCCTAGCTCATTGGGATGCTAATCATGCAAAATTGTGCAAGTGGCTTAGAGCTTTTGGTGGAGGTGGTCGGAGAACTGTCGGAAATAAAGGCCGAGGAGGTCGTATGTTTGATCTTGGTAAGATCTGGCAATGATGGCACGATAGGACTAAACAAAAACGATATGCTCTTGTATCGATTCGGGTTACTTATGGTAATTCATCTGTGGTTACGATGCATGATCGAAGTCTTGAGGCTATTCCAGAAGAAACCCTTGTCGATCTGGAGTCAGCTGAATGTGATGCGAAAACCCTAGCAACGATTAGAACTTGGAAGCATCCCAGATTTTTATCTGAAGCTGAGGAGATCTTCATCTCACCCTACTTTCCTAATCAACCTACGATTAAGGCTAAGATAACACTACATAGAGGTAACATCAGTACCCTAACTTCTTTTATGGGTAATAATCAAACACTTGGGGGGCAGATTACTGAAAAGAATTGGGCTGAGCAGAAGGTGTTCTTCGTGAACATTAACTCTCTCTGTTATGAAGAAAACATTTCCAACTTCATTCCTTGGTCATTAGGTTACCTTGTTCTCCCATCAAGGAGTTTTCTCTAGTTATACTGATTATACTTGCTATGAAAAAGTTGGAAGCCTTGCCGTTGCGAACATAGGGAGGGTTTCAAAATGAGCTGCAGATTCTAGGTGGGTTGAGATCATCATTTTTGGTGACCCTTTTGGGTTATTGTGTTGAAAAGAGTAATAGAATCCCTATTTATGAGTATAGACCTAATAGGAGTCTTCAATAATCACTTTCTGGAGATGGGAATTTGAGTTTCGATAGGGAAAGGGGAAGTGATCATGGAAGAATATCATTACGTTCATATAATGCCTATAGGTGGAAATTCTTAAGGCAGATTTCAAAGTGTCAAGTTGGAAGGTTATATCACTACGAGGGTTTCTATAAATTGAAATAGATGGATCTTAAGTTTAAGGGTTGCAGAGGTACTTCAATCAAGAAAGTTGTTGTTCGAAAAACCAAATCTTACTCTACCACTAAGATTATTGTAAGAACTAGTATGAGCCATCATAAGAATCTATCATCAACCTCTATTGCCAAGTACGGTGCTAAGAAGCTACCAAATGACTGTGGATTTCTTGCTATGAAAGATAGGAAAGTTGTCTTCAAGAGATATGGCTCTTTTACAAGCGATTGTAACCCTCAAGAAGTTCCAGATCGTCCCAAAAAATGGTTTCTTTGATGCTTTTAGCTTTATATTAAAGAAATCATCCAAAGTTCAAAGCAATGGCAATGCTAATATGGTCAGGAATGGGACAGTTCAAGATCAGAGTCATAGCCAATCTTTGGAGCAATGTTCTGCCACAACAGTTCTGGATAGTGGTAAAGAAAGTTGTGTTAAATAGAACGGCTCAATCGGTACATCGGTTTTCTCTTTGTCTAATAAATCTTGTAATCAATTAGAAAAAAGAGTCTTTTGTAGTTGATAATGGGAACAACGACCCCCTAGTTGTAGGGCCAGTGTAGAGGGTACCGACAGTACCAAATTCAATTTCTATGTTAATAAGAGAATTGACTGGAGTTAGACCTAGTTGCTAATACTAAAGTTGAGATGGGGCTTAGTTGGAGCTACTATTGCACTTAACACATCTTGGTGGCTCATTGTTATTGGCCAATTGTTGTACACCTTCATTACTAAGTTGAATGGTGCTTGGACTAGTTTCTCATGGCTTGCATTTTCTTACTTATATGGCTTTGTTAAGCTTTTTTTGGCTTCTATTGTTATGTTATGTTTAGAGTTTTGGTATTGGTGGTCATTATAGGTCATTTGCCAAATCCTTTGATAGTAGTTGGTGTCAAATCAATCGACATGAACATACAAGGATGGGATGCCCGAATTGCACTTGGGTTTAATATAGCACTAAATGTGAGAGTATCAAATGAACTTGGGGCTAGTGAAGTCATTAGAGAAGCCTTGAAGGCTTATGCTTACAAAAAATTGCATAATTTCAATAAGGAGATGGTTCATTCCAGAGACATGGTAAATTACTTCTCCATATTGGATTCAATTGTGTGGTTTCTTAAGAGAGGTCAAGTTTCTTGGAATTCATTAATAGCAACTTTGTGTCAGGTTGAGGAATGAAAAATTGTTTTACAAGCATTCCAATCCATTTTTTCTGGGGAAGGGGCACCCATATTTTTATCAACTCATATCCCAACTTCATCCTTGAGGACAAGGATTCTAAAAGGGGGAAGGAATGATACGAGAAAAAATGCTCGAGCTACTTGGCGCAGCACACACGACGCGCGAGGTTCAGAAGAGGATCCCAACGACACAAAGCACAGTGCAGCACTCATGAACAACGGTTGGGCACACATGGTTACAGAACTGAGCACAAAAGGGGGACTATGGATGGCGTGAGAAGGCAAGCAAGAAGCAAGGAATGAAGAACCATAGATTTAATTAGGATGTCAAAATTAGTTAGAATATTGTCATACAATTCCATCCATGTATAGTTATATGTAAAGCCACAGGAATTCAACGAAATATAACAACAATTATATAACAATTACCTCTCTTCTTTAGCTTCTCTTCTTCTCCTACCTCTCTAAAATTTCTAATCGTATCAATGAGCTACATTTTCAACCTTTACAAAAACGAGAACCATATTTTTCCAAAAAAAAATATAAAAAATTGAGATTCATCTTTATCAGTAAACCAATAAACCAATTACAGAATACAGAATCTGATGTGATCTTCTCAATGTAAGCTTATATCAACTTTAATTCTTTGTTGTCATTTGGCAACATTTGAAATTATAGAATAAAATCGTGACAGGAGTGCCGTACAAGTTCATTTATTTAAATCTCAGGTAATGTTTAGTATAGAAAATGTATTTTTAAATCATTTTATTTATAAAAAGGACAATAACAAAATAACAAAATTACTGATAAAAAAATTTACAAAATTAACTTTTTATTTGATTTTTCATTAAACATAACGAAATAATATATATGAAATGTACATATTTGTAAAAAAAAAATTTAATAAACATGTACCAATCACTTTGTTTAGACATCGGTAGGCAATGAATGTCTAAGCAGCTTGACATACACAAGGACAAACATTAACAATGTTCACCTTTAGAAACATTTACTCAAGCAACTGAAAGAGTCAAAACTTTGAGGCTGTATATGAATGTAGGGTCATTAGTTGTATCATATGTAAGGTACTTCCAAACGTAGTTATCTCTAATTCGTAACAAGGCTTATACAAGAACGTCAACAGGTACAGATACAACATTCTCTTGGCTATGGGGCTTATATTATCCAGCATTGAAACAAAATAGGTAATAAAATACCTAATTGACCACACTGCTTACATGAGTCGTATTTACTAGCCATGTTGCTCCCAGTAGTTTATGCTGGAAAACCCAAAATCCCAGTTCATCAAACCAGCAGCTCATATGTAAGCTTCTTCTAACTTTTTCCTCATACTTCTTGTCAAAACGCCAACTTTCAAGGAAGGGGCATTCTGATTAGGTCGCCTCCCATGCTTGTCATACTTTTTTCTCCTCATAATCACTGGCTCCAAACAGTCACTAACTTTGTTGTTCTTCTGGCTGGCCGCATGATCAACTGTAGTATCATTTGGGGGAGATTTTCTATTTGCCTCAGGAATACTACCTTCCATGTTCAAACTGGTCGAGGCATTAGCATTTACCAAACCATTGCTCCTTGACATTCTAAGTACATCATGGGAAATATTTCTTGTGAACAAACTATAATCAAAATCCTCAAAAGATGAAAATAAAATATCACGGGCCATGGCTACTGGTAAATTGTCCAAAGAAAATGGTAACGAATTTTCAGAAGCAAAGTACCTAGCCTGAGTGTCTCCATCAGTAGATTCTTCATCCAGACAACAAGCAGTATACTCTTCCCAGTCAAATGGAAAACCAATGAGAAATTTGTTGCATGCCTATCAGATCAAAGAGTAGAATGTAAATTAATCAAAGCAAATTTGCACATAAATATATATATCAATATGTATATAAGATGGAGATTTGTGTCATTAAGATGTCCTAAGTCTGATGAAAGTGGAGCAATAGCTAAATGGGCAAAAGGCTCACTGTCTGTCAATAAAGAACATGTGATGCAAACTACATAAACTGTGAAAAGAAGAAGAAGAATAGAAAGGAATCACATACCTGTAATGGAAAACCATTTTGACATGTGCGAGATCTATTAAGGAGACCGATAACTGCAACAGTTGTGCCATCTTCTGTCTCGAGAATAGTAGGAGAATGTCTCTTGGAAATTGCTGCAGATTTAAAAACTCTAATACCTAACATCCTGTAATGTAGAATTATAAAATAATTAAAAAAGGTAAAAGATAATTAAGCCATAATGTATAACTAAATTTATAACAGATTGTCCATGAACAACCAAGCTTAACATTCATGAAGCAAGAAACATAATAGCACTGCTTATATCTGCAATTTATAGAAGGCACTGGAAGTGTTTTCAATCTGCATATACTTTAAACAAGAACTGCGATGGCAGGACAGAAACTTCTATTCTGGAACCATGTTCAATTATATAACATCAACGGCAGTTCGAAAGATTGTTTCACAAATATGGTGGAACAAATTACTCAGGACTGAAACGAAAAGAACTATGGATATGACTTAGAGAAAGATATCAGAATTAAATGCAGAATTTGAGAGAAACTCAAATGTTGCTTCCAAACTACTCCTAAGAAGAAGTGATTAAACGAAAAGGAAAAATATATCATAATATAAACTAAAATAAATGTAGAAGAAAAAAAATCGAAATATTAAAATGAAAGTTCAAAAGATCTCAAGGAAGCAAAGGGCGTTTTCTTCTGTTCACTATTTGCTTTCAAAAAAACAAAATACACTTCCAGACATGTGCATAACATACATCCAAAGAAGCAGCAGTTAACATTCCTAAGCTTAATACATCACAACATTTATTAATTTCAAGGGGCTTTAAACCCATGCAACAGTGCAACAACTGTATGTTTATAAACTGTGTCAACATTGTCATTACTAAAAGTTCTCAAAGGAGCACTTCTTTATTTTATTAATGTTCAAGCTTTAAGAGTAATTTTAGGATTGAATGCTCTGCAAGGGTTAGGGCTTCTTCCAATCGTTCCTATCTTAGCTTAATCCTTTTCAATTGATCCTAATCTCTTTTATCTATGATTCTTTCATGCTCCTATGACTCCTAATCGGCTTTCTAGAATTGTTGGAATTGATTTGCAAAATTCTTTCTGTGAGCTGTTGTGCTCTCTAGACTCGTTCTTTGTTTGTTTGCTTGCTTTCTCTGTGATTTCTCATACTCTTCTCACTTGAATAGATTATTCTGCAGTTTTTTGGACTATCTGGTTTGATCTATTATCAGCATCTCTTTTGCATTAACTTGTGCTATGGAGGAAGCATTTACTAGTTTGGATAAGCTTGACCCGACGCTTGAAATTGAGGAACTCACCAATGAGAAACAGAAGTTGATGGAGCTGGCAATTGCAGCTCGGCGGTAACTGAAGAATATGTGAATCCTGATGCTCTGACAAAGGTTTTTTGACGTTTTGGGCAAAGAGGGGTGGTCTTGAGCTCAAGGTGCTTGATCGCTCCACTTTCCTGATTTACTTTGAAGTGTTTTACTTTGAAGAGATTGATGATTTTGTTAAAATTCCATGATTTATCTCCAAATTGGAAGAAAATAGCTATAGTCACTAAAATTGTTGAGAAAGTTGGGAAAGCATTGGACATTGATCGTTATTCCGTTACCAAAGTCTGGCTAGATCAATCAGAATTAAAGTTGATTTTAGCCTTCAAAAAGCACTTTTGCCAGGAGTAAGAATTTCTTTAATGATAGACAATTTGACCCAAAGGTGGTGTGCATTGATTTGAGACAAGGTTCTCAAAAATGCATTGAGGCGACGCCTTGAAGCAAGGTGGTTGATGGAGGCGTTGAGGCTAGAGCTTCCTCTACTTAATTTGAAACTTACGCCTTTTGTAGTGAGGCGTATGCCTTGAGGCTATGCACCTTGAGGCAACATAAGGCTTACACCTCTTTCATGAAACTATAAAGTGTCAAATTATGTTGTTTTTATGCTAGGCCCAATTTTTTATAAAAAACCAAGTTCCCATTAAATAAAAATAATGAAATAAATACAAAAATAAGAAGAAAAAAAGATTCCTAGAAGATAGAAACAAACGTAACTAGGAAAAAGCGGAAGAATGGATGGATGAAGATGTTGATGAAGACAAACAAGACATTGGAATTAAATATGGTGATGATTCAGTGAATGATAAAATCAATAGTAACAAATGTGCTAATGAGTAATGAGTAAGAATTTGAATTACTATACTCAAGAGACGAAGAGAAAGAAACTAACAATAACCAACATGAGGGTGCTTATTAGTGATGAGCTAGAGGATGTATCCAGCCTACAGACTGTCACCAATGTTGTGGCTACTTACAAATCTTTGATATAGCGTGGTAGTTTTATCTTCTATGCCTGAGGACTGTTAGGGAATGGTTGTTATAGGCCCTATTTCTGGTGGCTTTATGTGTGTTTGTTTGTTGTTTTTTGTTTGGTGGCTCTGATGTGTGGGATTAGACTCGTTTAGTTTGTGTTTTGGCCTGCCATATGCTGATTACTAGTTGCCTGTCCTTTGTTCTGATTGCGGGGTGTTGCTGGATAGTAGCATTTCTAGGAACAAAGGATTGGGCTGCTGGTTATATACCCCTTTCGGATAGTTTTGCTATTTTGGATAGGATATGGTGCTAAGAAAGCCTTGGTTAGCCTCAACTTTATCGTTTTGAGGTTTTGTACTGCTTTTTGTTCTGCATTATAGATTCTCATTTTCTGAAAGAAAAAAATCCTAAGCCTAATGAGGAATAAATATCAAACTAAATCAATAAATATTTTAAACTTTCATATTGGTTCCTTCTAAATGTCTTGAAATATTGAAATTGATCTAGAAAAAGAACTTGGAAATTTAAATACAAAATATGAAATAAAACAGAAAGCAAGTGACATAGAAAGATCATTTTCTCCCCTCTCTTTACCCTGTAGAAGCAAAGCCTCCAACAGCCAAACCCTTGCCAGCATTAGGCTTTTCCAGCCACCAATCATGCAAAATCACCTATGAATAAGAACATAACAAAAATTAAAAAAGAAAAAAGGGACACATAAATTAGAACAAAAAAAGAAAGGTGGTAGCTTGTTACAGAGTCGACAAAGGCTGTGTCAACAGTGGTAATGGGAGAGATAAATGGGCTTTGAGGAACTTGGGGATACGATTTCGGAGTCCAATTTGATTTAGGAGCTTCACGGTTGGGGGTTTCAGTTGGAGACAACCAGCTTTTACGACCTCGGCTGACCATTGTTTCCCAGGATTGGCAATAATGTCTTCTATAAATGTGAGCAACGGAAGCACCAAAATGCGGAGGGATAAATAGACTTGGCCCCGTTTAAGATTTCGTACCTTAGTACTGGTCCACCGGACTGAACCTCTAAACCCCTTATGAAGGGACGAAGAGTCTGACGAACCTTCTATACTAACCCTAGCCACCACTCTCCGTTCGGTTTTTCTGATCAGTTTTCTTACTACATCGAAAGAAACAGTGATTATATCGTTATGCTTTGAGTATATTCAGAAAAAACCGAACTTTCTAAAAAAATGCATTGGCAAACGGTTTGTAACTAAATACTGAACCGGTTATAAGCCAGTTGATGCCTTATTGACGGTCTTCTATTCCAAGCCAAAAATGGGTTGTCTTAGCTGGAGAAGAACAGAAAAAATGAGTCATATTGGACAGAAAGGAAGAAGATTGACCGTCTGGTTTCCTCTTCTGCTCTCAGCAGCACGCGACTTCAACCAAATATTTCAAATCCAAAATTTTGGAAGGCAACTTCATAATAATTAAATTATTAATTAATTAAGTAATAAAACAAAGAATTATTAATTTAATTACATTGAGTAATTAATTCAAAGAATAAAATATTAAATTTTTAATTCAATAATTAAGGAATAAAATATAGAGTCTTTAATTCGATGAGTAATTCAAGGAATCAATCTCCTTATATATAATTGTACAATTATAATGAAAATATGAAAAGAATTGTAATGAAAACATGAAAAAAATAATACAAATTTAAAAGCTTTTTTTGAAGAGTTATTCTTTATTTTTTTAACATGGTATCAAAGCAGGAAAATTAATTTGCTTATTCTTTATTGTTATCTGAGCATCTTCAATCTTCAAAATGACTAAAGACAAGTCGTTAAGATCAGAAGTTGAAAGTTCATCAGTGCTTTCCTTCATGAATGTGCATGAAATGGATGTCAACCCAAATAAAAGATTAAGCTCAATCTTGTTGAATGAGTTTAATTACTTGTCTTGTTCGAGAGTAGTGTCTCTCGCTCTAGATAGAAGGCCCAAACTGGGATTCATAAATGGAAGCATCGAAGTACTTAATGTTTTCTCACCAACCTATGAATCCTAACTTAGCAAGGATCAATTAGTTATGCCATCGCTCTTAAATTCTATGGAATGTAAATTAGTTGAATTATTCAGTTACTCTGAATCTGCATACCAATTATGGGAGACGATCAAAGAAATGTATGACAGTTAAAATAATGATGCATGAGTTTTTCAATTAAAAAAGGACATCTTCGATCTACAACAAGACGACAAGCTTTTTGTATAACTCTTAGGGAGCATGAAAAGCATGTGAAATGAGTTAGAAATATATCGCCCTCGTACAATCGATGTAGCTCTACTATAAAAGAGAACAGAAGAAGATAAGATATTTTAACTTCTGTCCAGTCTCGATTCAACATATGAAGATCTACGATGTCACGTACTCATATTTAATGTTTTTAAAATATTTATATTTTTTATATTGTTCAAATTTATTGATATTTCTTAATGAGAATATTAATTAACTAATTTGTTAAATATAGAAAATAAATTAAAATATTTTACAATGTTTTATAAATAAATTAATTTTACTTTTTAGTATACTTAACTTAATTCTGTATTTAAAAAATAGAATATGATTGTATAATAATTGAATAATTTATTAAAAAATAAGTTAATTATAAGTTAGTCAAGTTAATAATTGATAAACATTAATTTATTAATTTTATTATTAATTTCACTTTAAACATTAAAATTGAAAGCATTATGTTATTTTTATCATTACATCTTGGTTGATATATCATTGAATTTAATTAAAATTAGGACCTAAACCATTTATAGAAGAAAAAAAATTAATCACTTTACTATATGTGATTGGGATAAATAAGAAAATAAATTAGATTAATAATATTACCATTATAACTTTAATTCTTAAAATAATAAAAATACATTAACTATTTATTTTATCTTTAATATTAATTACATCTTAATGTTATTAATATTGGATAAAATTGTCATTAATGAAATATTATGGTGACAATAATAACTTGTATTGTGCCGATATCAATGTTCAAAATTTATTTACTTCAATTTTATTTTCTTAATTAGTAAAACACATGTATATATTTTTAAACTTTTGTAAATTTATTTATTTTACAAATTTTTATGCTTTATAATATTTGAATAAAATAAAAATATAAAACTTTAATATTATTATTTTAAATTAATATTTTGACTTAAAATTAAATATATCCTTTGATTTTAAAGATATTATAAAAATATTATTGAATAACTATTATGTTTAAATTTTGTTAAACTCAAACATCATATTTGACATTTTTGAAAAGAAAATACAAAGCTAAAGGATATTATTAATATTTTCTCCTAATGGAAACATTCTAATTCAAATATCTTAGTAATTTAAGATATAAAATAGTTTCTCTTTCAAGATCCTCAAACTCTTTATTTAAAAGTGGTTATCATTCTAGAGTCAAAGTTTCATTAATTTTAATTTTCATGTTTTAATTTTTTTCACCATACGAAAAAAATGGTATTAAAATTCAAATTTTTTTATTAAATTTCATATTTTAATTGCATTAAAAATATTGATTAATTTTTTTTAATAAATTGTAACTCAAGAACAAAGATCTTATTTGAACATATCAAGATCAAAGATTGCTTATCTAATCCTACAAAGATTAGAGTTAGGATTTGAATTTTAAGTTTCTAAAAAAAATAAGTGAAGGTGTGACTTCTTTGATTAAAATATTGACTTCATCGTAACTTTCTAGTCAAAAGTTCGATTGGAAAATCGAAGACATCATTGTCATCAAAACATCATTATGCATGTTTCAAATGGCCAGATATGGTGTATAGTTTTTGACTTGAATGGGTAAAAAATTACTCAAGTATAAGCTTAGAATCATCAACAAAATTGAGATAAGTATTTAGTTTAAGTATTAACCGAAACTACAATCAGATCTTCTAGCCTAGAGGATTGATGTTGAGAGTAATTTCATACATCTTACCTAAAAGTCAAATAGTTGTCCAAATATACAAATAGTTTTATTGGCTAAGCCCAATAAATATCTCATCGTATAAATATGAAAGTAATATAATTACATTAAAAGAAAAGGAGGTCCAATAATTATCCTTTTAGTTATCTTAAAAAGATAAGAGCCCAAAGATTATCTTCATCCATCTTAAAGGATAATCCAACAGATAATTAATAATAGATGCTATAGATAATAGATGTCTATAACATATAATTGGCTAATAGATAACTTTTTATAATAAATAACTATCTATTAAATTACAATAGTTCAATTATAATCAACTAAGGATAAGTTATTAGGTTTGTTATTTCCCTATATATAGTCACATATACATAACATAATATCTTATATTTAAATATCAAATATCATACATCTCATAATAGAGAATTACAACTAATCACTCTCATTCCATATAATTACTAGAACAAGATCGAGATCTTCTCTACCCTACATCTTATAATTGTTGCCTTAAGGATCGTAGGGTCGAAGATTACCCCACTCACAGGATGGTCCAAAGTCCTCACAATTTGTTCGTCTTGTAAACTCGACAGAAAATAATCCTATATGATGTTAACAAAAATCAATATCAACATTAGATTAAGTAGTTAGTTTTTAAATGTCTAAACAACTTTTGAGGTATCTAGACTTTGGTCTATTTTAAATAAAAGTTTTCTCCTCTTTTGCAAGTAAATTATTTTTATGATTAAATTCTACCATATCAATTACCACTAATTAAACTTTAAAAATTAATTAATATTAATTAGTTCATATAGTAAAACTTAGTCACAAAAAGAATTTATGTATAAATGAGAAAATAATGTTGGTACTTTTATACTAAGAAAAAAGTTCAAACACTTGTGTAAAATGGAGTCTAGATACCTCGAAAAATCGTGAGCCTTGTTAAATCAAATATGATTTGTTTTAAGTATTTAATGATTTACTTATTTTTATTCCTATCAATCTTACTCCAAATCTAACTAGCTTAAGGGAAATGAGAATAAGATTTCTAAAACTAACACTACTAACTAAGGGGTAAATTACAAATATTGTTTCACAGTGGCAGATGTAGTTCTTAAATTTTGAGAGGACATCGGTCAATAATCAATAATATAAAAATTCACACAAAAACTTAAAGATTAAAAAAATAATTTAAACATTCATTACTACAATAAAAGGCATTTAAGTCATAATTTAAAGTTAGTTCTAAGTAAAAATTGGCTTATTATGAATTTTAAGTTGGTAAATTTATAAATTGACTTAAAATTTAAAGTTATTTCTAGTAAAGAAAACTAACTTTAAATGGACTTAAAATTTCAAAAATATTAAAAAATCGCTTTATAGCGTCAGTTGTATAAGTCAATCGACGCTCATATAGCGTTGGGTCTGTTGAAGCATAAAACCGATGCTACATCACGCGTCAATCCTACATGTCAATCGACGCCACACCACGTGTAGCATCAGTTGACATGTAGAGTCGATGCTAACTAGCTTTTTTTCTCTTTTCTTCTTCCCCCGACAGTTCCTACTATTGTCTCCTTACTTTTCTTTCTCCTCGTGAGACACCACCATTTCTTGCTCCATTTTGACCATTTTTTACTACCATTTTTGGTGTCATCACCTGGGTTTTGTTTTTCAACACTTATTGACCTAGATCCACTCATTTTTAGTACTTAAATCTTCTTCTAATACTCATTATTTTTTATCCATTTTTCTCTACTTTCATATTTACCAAACACATTTTCTTATATTTTCTCACTTATTTGATTCTTGTAAATATTTTTATGAACTATTTTGCAATCATTATTCATGTTTTTATTTTTTTATTTTATTTTTAAGAATTTAAAGTTCATTTTTTATAATTTTTCTTATATATATTATGTGTTATTAATTATTTATATATTTTTTGTGTTACGTAGATTATTCATTTTTTTCCAAGCTTAAAAATTAATTTTTTTTTACATATTTTATTACTTCAATTAATTTCATTTTTATAAATATAATTTTTAAATTTATTCTAGATTTAAAATGTAATTTTGTAAACTTATTCTTACATGTATTAAATAATATTTTTTAATTAGATTGTTATATTTATTTATTTGGTTATTATAATTTATATTATTTGGCTATTATAATTTATATTATTATGTTATTATAATTTATATTTATTAGGTTGTTATAATTTATATTTCTAGGTTGTTATAATTTATTCTTACATATATTATTAAATTGTTATATGTGAAAATAACATTATATATTATTAAAGTTAAAATGAATTTATTAACTGGCCATAAAGCAAGAAAGATAACATTCTCTATGTAAATAAACTTTTTTTAAAGTAAATTTTATTTATAATATTATATTTTAAAATAAAAAAATTTAAAAATTAAAAGATATTATTTGATTGAGTAGCCTAAAAAAACTATTTGACTTAAATTAAGATCTTTTTAAATCGGTGGCATAGGTGACGGTAAAGATCCCAACCTTCTTCTATATATATTCTTTTATAGTTTCTAAATAGAAAAAATAAAAGACGAATGATGATACATATCCTCTAATTTTAACAAAAGGACCATAAAAGGTTTTATTGTTATCAAATATAGTCTTGTCTCTTCCCCTTTGTCTGCACCTATTCCTATACATAATGTTTTAATCTCTTTTGATTCTAGCACTAGCAAAGAACCATCTATGCCAATGTCGGTTAATGATATCCTATCTTATCACAATCTTGGAAATGAGCTTATGGTTTTGTCTGAACCTATTTCAATTCATGTGTCACCATTACCCTCCAATGACTTGTCATTGACAATGCTGTTACTTATACCATATGATCCTGTGGATTTACCTTCATCTCCTATATCAATGTCTTATCCGATTGTTTACCTTTATCTCATATACTATTGTCTCATCCTCTTGACTTAACTTCATCTTTTATACCAACAAATAAACATCCTATGGTTACACGAGTAAAAATTGACATTCTCAAACCAAAATATTTTATGCTTTAGTTCTTTCTACCTCTATCTTGCTTGAGCCTCGAAGTTATAAAGAAGCCTTGAAACATTCTAAGTAGAAGCTGGCTAAGTAAAAAGAAATTGATGTTTTGAATGCCAATAGTAGTTGGAATTGGTTCCTTGGCCTATTAGATATACACTTATACCTATAAATGGGTTTTCAAGGTGAAGTTCTTGGTAAATGGATCCCTTGATAAATACAAGACAAAATTTATTTTTCGTGTCTTCTTGAAGGAATTTAGAGTTGATTATTCTGAAATCTTCAACCTAGTTGTTAAAATCATAACCATAAAAGTAGCTCTTACTCTTACCCTATCAAAGGGTTGGAACGTAAGTCAAGTAGATGTGAATAATACTTTCTTATATGGTGATTTGATTAAGGATGTCTATTTCTCTCGGTCACCAGGATTTTCCTAGAGTGATCCCAGTTTGGTTTGCAAATTGAAAACAAATCTCTTTATGGCCTTAAATAGATATCCTAATGCTTGATATAATAAGTTGTGTGGGTTGATGAGTGAAAACCGGCATTGCCGATCCTGCCAATACTTTGGTTTTATATTTATAAAACTCTCGCAAGTGCACGAATCATTTCGTAGAAAAATGATAAGTATACTCCCAAGGTCGATCTAAGGAAGGAATATATGTGGTTTTTAATTTATTATTCAAACTTTTAAAAATGAAATTAAATCCTAAACATCCTATCACGATAGTTTGGTTTTTGTGTTTCTAACATAATAACATAAAAATAAACATAGATACAGATTCAATAAACATTGATGCAAATTTTATCATTTATAATAGTGTTGTATTTATGGATATAATAACTAAGTAATTATGCTTGCTCATATTATTTAGGTTATTAAAGATATAAATTGATATTTATTTATTCTCCCTTTTTTGTATAAATACCACCTTTGGTGGGGTTAGATATTCTTTGTTAACTAAACAAATCAATTAACACCTATGGGGTGAGGTTGATAACTAATATGGTTAATTAAATTAATTCCTTCTTCTAAGAGATTGAAAATGAACCATTTAAATGCCACCTTTGGTGGGGTTAGACAGTTTAAACTTTATTCAAGGTGTCTAAATTAAACCTAAGAATTTAATTATCCGAGTAATAACTTTCAAGTTTGAAAACCACTACTGAAAACATGTTGTCAATACATTTTCAGATAATAATTCTTATAAAAACTTTTGAAATAGAGCTTCACTTTAACTACCGGGCGATTGTACCAACAAATAAAAGAACACTACTCTAAATTAGGCCGGATAACTAAACCTTAAAATCTAATTTTCAGATTTAAGTTTGTAATGAAAAATAATATATTTCTCTCTAACATTCTTAATATAAAATCTTGAATAAAAATAAAATCAATTCATTTTAGAGATTTTTACCTATTTAATATTTCGTAAGCATAACAACGTTATTATTATATCATGTTTACAAACAACCAGCAATGTTAAATTTAATCACAGAAAAATTAAATATAACATGTAAGAATAAAGCATAAAAAATAACTGTAAAGAAAATAAAATCTTTACAGTACTTCGATGCTATTCCCGTTGCTGGAAAACCTTCAAAAAGAATTTGTACTCCCATTTATGGAATCAAAAAGCAAATAAATTACAAAAACATAACTAGTTCTTCTCAAACAGAGAAGAACACTAAAACTAAGAAAAACTAACTAAGAAAAGCTTAAAAACTAAGAAATGAGATGTGTTTAGTTGTGAAGAGAATGGGGGTATTTATAGGTGAGGATGGGAAGAAAAAGTGGGTGAAAAAATGGTGGAAATGCGGAGTGGTGAATGATGATGTCATTTGATAATGTTAGCATGACGTGGGCAGCTGCGCATAGATTGGGGTGCAGATGGCATCGGCGCGCGAGTGGAGTCAGCGATAGGCGCGTGCGGTGATGCGCGAATCGAGCAAGCGTGGTGGCGCTACAGTATGACGCAGTTGGCACGATTTCCTCATTTTTGACATTTTTGACCCATTTTGTCCAATTTTTCCATATTTGTTGACCTTTCCTCATTTATTTATTAATATATTTGTGATGTATTTCCTCCAGTATTCCTCTTTGAGTCTTTAAGTTACGTTTTTAAGCGAAAATACCTGAAAAATAATAAAAATACCCGTGATTTCGAAAAAGATAAATTTATACAAATATATGAAAAAATCATATAAATATATATGTTTTTAATCAATTAATGTGCATAAAATCATGGTAATTTTAGTGCTTTTTGATCACTCATCATGGGTGTTTGGATGAAATGGGTTTGATTAACTCTAAAGTTGATAGCTCTTTATTTCTTAAGTTTATTGGTGGTTATTTTAGTATATGTTGATGATATTTTGATCACTGGTTCTAACATTTCTTTGATTAAAATACTGGTGTTAGATATTTATCTTAATATTGCACTAACGTACCTTGGTTTACTTCATTACTTCTTCAGGATTGAAGTTACATATAATAATGATGATATGCACCTATTTCAATAAAAAATCTTAAGAGAACTACTTGATGAAACTAGTTTTAATCATATTAAACCTATCATTATTCCAATTAATTCAGGAAAGATTATTAGGAAGTTTGATGGTAATGTTTTGCAAGGTTAATATACATAAAGAGGCTTTTTTGGGTCTTAACAATACTTGATTTTCACTAGACCTGATATCTCCTTTGAAATGAATAAGTTGTATTAGTTTTTTGCCTGTCCAATTGATATACATCTTCTTGCTATAGCTATATCATTGGTACTCTAAACTTTGGTCTATCTTTGTTCAAGTCCTAGTCATTGGATTTGGTAAGATATTATGATGTTGATTATGGAAGTAGCCCAAATGATCATCGAAGTAATAGTGCTTACTGTGATGCTGATTATGATGATGATATCATGACATTCTGAGAAGCAAAATGTTGTAAGTATAAACAACATATAGAATGAATAATGTTCAATGGCTCTTACATCCATTGAATTGATCTAGTTAAAATTCCTATTAGTTGATATGCATATTAACTTTACACATGTTCACGTGTTGTATACTTATAGTATATGTGCACAAGGTTTCTTTCATAGTTCTATTTTTATGCTAAAACTAAGCATATTAAGGTTGATCATCACTTCTTGAGATATCAAGTGATAGAAAGTTACTTATTATGAAATATGTTAGCTCATCTAACCAAATTGTTGGTTGTTTTACAAAACTATTGGTTGTTGCTTTTGAACATTATTCACTCTATCAAAGTGCAACATGACTAATTTTTAAATTTTTTTTCTATCAAAGTTATTTTAGTAGAAAAAATTATAAAAGTTTAATTATATGTTAAAATTTCATTTTAAGCTCCTACATCTAATACATATATATTTTTTACTAACTTAAAAAATAGATGGCTAGCATTTTTAACTTTTTGACAGTTTATTGGTAATATGGTCTTTACCAATAGATGACTAGCTAGGAAGACTCAAAAGAGTTTCTCCTTTTGAAAATCGCTAGGGTTAATTTGCTATTTAGGCAAAATTCAAGAGTTCAAATTGTAATTTCACCCATAATGTAAGTGACTTGCATTTTTGCTGGTCTTTCTACGTAGTTGTTACATAAATGACACTTAATTCACAAGAGAATATTGTATATAATGGTCTTGAAAATGGTGATAGAATAAAAAGATTTTAACTTTTTTTTTATAAAAAATGTGTTAGGAATAAAAAGCATATATGTTAAAATCTTATAAGATTTCCTCCATTTTGTACTCATTCCAATCCTTGTCAAACGAGAAGTTGAGGCACGTGCAAAACTCACCAGACTGGTGGTCGAATTTTCTAATCGATATGGGACTGAAGGAAATTTAACAACCTCCTTCCACACGGATATGGGTGGTCTCACAAAGTCCTTGTGAGACTGTTAAGGATAAAGTCCAAGTCACTGATCAAGCCAGATTCAGCTATGATATTAAGTTAGAAACTCGGGTCTAACTCAAACCAATAAGACCTTATTGAGTTAAGGGTTGTCCAAGCTTATAAGCAGCACAACTGCTGATCTCCTGATCGATGTGGGACTGAAGTCTGAGACTAAATTGAAAGTTTTTACTTATTTAGACCAATGTTTTTTTTTTACTTTTGAAGATCTTTTCTAAATCGTTGACCTTTTTCTCTCTTGTTATTCAGTTATTATCTATACTTGCAAAGTTAACTCTCTTTTGTATTCTTTGATCTTCTTTACCAATATGGCATCTTCTTCTTCCATTGTTTCACATCATCAACAAAAGTATGATGTTTTTATTTAGATACTTGTGAAACTTTCACCTACCATCTTTATGTTGCTTTATGTAGAAAGAAAATCAACACTTTTATAGATGATAGACTTGTGAGAGGAGATGAGATTTCTGAGCCACTTTTAACAGCAATTGAACAATCTCAGATTGCTATTATAATTTTCTCATAAAGTTATGCTTTATTACCTTGGTGTTTGGAAGATTTATGAAACTACATTTGCAAAGCACGAAGACTGTTACAAAGGCAATGTGTCAAAGGTCCATGCTTGGAGAACTTCATTGACCGAAGCAGCCAATCTATCTGGCTTTCATTCAACAGAATTTAGGTATTTGTGATACACCTAATCTCATGTTCTAATGTTGTTTTCCAATTTAATCATTTTTTTAGTATTTCTCATATTGGATTTTCTTTCTATGACTCTTAAATTAGTAAATTTATTCTCCACTTGCATATTTTGCAATTTAAGCTTTCTCTGTCCAACATCTGTGTCAATTGTGATGAATTTATTCATTGGTTTTGGAGGGTTTTTTTTAACACTTCAAAAATCAAGTTATGCATTAATTAAAATCATTATAAGATTGGGTAGGATAATACATACCATACCAAAACATTATTAAATATAACAATATTTTACCTATAAAATTTTATTTTTATAAATTAATCAATTTTTTAATTAATAATAATTCATCTCATAGATTTATATTAAATTATTTATTAAAAAGAGCAAAAAATCATTCTTTCATACCTTTAATAAAATTATATCAATGTAACAGTCTATCTTAGGAGTGTCTTCGGTCCGGTCCGGTTCAGTTTTGAGTAAAAAAATCAAATCGGACAGTTTGGTCCAGTTTGATTAACGATTTAGAACGGATAATAATATATAAATACGATACAGTTTAATATGATATAATTTAATTGGATAAAGTCAAATGTGATGTTCATCAATCATCAATCATCATACATAAATAGATATTATTATTAAATACATAAATAAATACACAAACTCTTATTGAAATTAAAAAGTAAAACAGATTATACATGAAGAAATGAAATCCCAATATCTCATTTACACAGAATTCTTACTCATTATTAATTATCAATGATCAATGTAGTATCTTTAATGAAATTTATAATAAAATAAAATCATATATCATTAGATAATAATATTTAAAAAATAAAATTAGAAATAATTTTTAAGTCTTGTAATTACCTAAATCAACATCTTCATAAATCTCTAGGTCATCATTGTATTTTGATAAAGCGACATAGTCATTAATGGAGGAACATAACCAATTTTGACCACATACTAATATTTCTACCATTTTAGGATTCAAAGAACTCATAAATAGATCAAGAATGTGCCCTCATGTGCTAAAAGCTGATTCTGATGCAACAGTTGAAACTTGAACTGCTAACACATTGATGAGTGCTCAAAAAACACTAAAATTACCATGATTTTATGCATATTAATTGATTAAAAATATATATATTTATATGTTTTATCATATATTTATATAAATTTGTCTTTTTCGGAATCACGGATATTTTTATTATTTTTCAGGTATTTTGGCTTAAAAACGTAACTTAAAGACTCAAAGAGGAATACTGGAAGCAATACATCACAAATATATTAATAAATAAATGAGGAAAGGTCAACAAATATGGAAAAATTGGACAAAATGGGTCAAAAATGTCAAAAAGGAGGAAAATGCGCACGCTAACCGCTACAGCGGCCAAGATCTAATCCAGCGCCAGCTTTTTCCTTCCGTGCGCACCCCTACGTGCAACTCATGCCTTCCGCGCGTGCCCCTGCGCGCCCAGCTGCCCTCCGCACGCGCAGCTGCCCATTTTGCCTCATTTTTGCGCGCAGTCGCCCCCATGACGTCATGCTGACGTCATTAATGACCTCAGCAATTGCACTCCGCGTTTTCACATTTTTTTAACATTTTTTCGCTCACTTTTTCTCTCCATTCTCACCTATAAATACCCTCTTCCCTTCACTTCTAAAAAATACCTCAAAACACATTCTCTTCTCTCTTTCTTTCTCTCATTTCTTAGTTTTCTTAGTTTTTAGCTTTTCTTAGTTAGTTTTGCTTCGTTTTAGAGTTCTTCCCTTTTTGGGAAGAACTAGTTTTGTTTTTGTAATTTATTTGCTTTTCGATTCAATAAATGGGAGTGCAAATTCCGCTTGGAGGTTTTCTAGCAACGGGAATAGCATCGAAGTTCTGTAAGGATTTTATTTTCTTTACAATTATTTTTTATGCTTTATTCTTACATGTTATATTTAATTTGTCTGTGATTAAATTTAACTGTGCTGGCTGTTTGTAAACATGATATAATAATAACGTTGTTATGCTTGCGAAATATTAAATAGGTGAAAATCTCTAAAATGAATTGATTTTATTTTTATTCAAGATTTTATATTAAGAATGTTAGAGAGAAATATATTATTTTTCATTACAAACTTAAATCTGAAAATTAGATTTTAAGGTTTAGTTATCCGGTCTGATTTAGAGTAGTGCTCTTTTATTTGTTGGTACAATCGCCCGGTAGTTAGAGTGAAGCTCTATTTCAAAAGTTTTTATAAGAATTATTATCTAAAAATGTATTGACAACATGTTTTCAGTAATGGTTTTAAAACTTGAAAGTTAGTACTCGGATAATTAAATTCTTAGGTTTAATTTGGAAACTTTGAATAAAGTTTAAACTGTCTAACCCTACCAAAGGTGGCATTTAAATGGTTCATTTTCAATATCTTAGAAAAAAGGAATTAATTTAATTAACCAAATTAGTTATCAACACCACCCCATAGGTGTTAATTGATTTGTTTAGTTAACAAAGAATATCTAACCCCACCAAATGTGATATTCATACAAAAAAGAGAGAATCAATAAATATCAATTCATATCTTTAATAACCTAAATAATATGAGCAAGCATAATTAACTTAGTTATTATATCCATAAATTCAACACTATTATAAATGATAAAATTTGCATAAATATTTATTGAATCTATGTTTATTTTTATGTTAGTAGATTAAAAACACAAAACCCAAAATATCGTGACAGGATGTTTAAAATTTAATTTCATTTTTAAAAGTTTGAATAATAAATTGAAAACCACATATATTCCTTCCTTAGATCGACCTTGGGAGTATACTTGTCATTTTCTACGAAATGATTCGTGCACTTGCGAGAGTTTTATAAATATAAAACCAAAGTATTGGCAGGATCGGCGATGCCGGTTTTCACTCATCAAGTTTTTGGCGCCGTTGCCGGGGATGGCATCAAAGTTTTTGGCAATCCCGATTCTGCTAATCACACATCACGTGCAATGAGAGAGATGATAAGAAACCTAAAATAATTTACCTTCCACCATTTCAATATATCAAATTTTTCCAACATGACATTTTCACATAGGGTGTTCAAATATTTCTCAACCTCAGTTTTCAACTCTAAACTATTTTTTTCCTCTAAGTGTTTAAGAATTTCAACTTTCTTGTTTCATGAGATGAAGGAATCCTTCCTATTACTCCAATTTGTATTTTTGACATTAGATTAAAAATCCTTTCCATGCACTACCATTTAGTAAACTTTGAACATATCCATAAAAGTATTTTTGACATTATCTCTCAATTTTTGAACAATTTCTAAATCATAAATCTCTTCAAATAGGAATTCCAAATACTCCAATTTGTACCTTGGATCAAATGCAACATATAACATTTTATTAGACTTATCTACATTTCCCCAATACTTCTGAAATTTTGTTTTCATGCTAGCAGCCATATTTTTCAACAACAAATCATCAGAACCACACCATGTAAGTATTTGAGATTGAATGTTATGCAATTCTATAAAATATAAATTTGATGTGGTATATAAAGATGCATTGAATGCTAATGTAGAGTCATAAAAAGTCTTCAAAAACTTGACAAAAATACTAGCATTCTTCCAATCATCTAATGTTGGAGGCCTAACATTTGATCGCTCCTTATGAAAATAAGAAATAAAGTTTATTCATTCTTCTTCTTCGAGACAATCAAATGCTTTTTGAAAATCTAAAGAAGATTTTAACATTAGATATGTGAAGTTCCATCTTGTAGGCACGTCTAGCATGACATTCCCTTTGGAATCAATATTTTCCTTAATAGAAAACATTTTAAACTTTTGTAATCTCAAAGGAGAGGATCTAACATATCTCACTGCACAATGAATACCCATAATAGTATTATGAAGATCTTTAAGTCCTTCTCTTACAACTAAATTGAAAATGTGAGCACAACATCGCACATGAAAGAACTCCCCACTCATAACAAGTCCATCATTCCAATTTTTTAGCTTCCTTTTAAAGTATGACACAATAATATCATTTGAGGAAGCATTATCAAGTGTTATGGTGAATACCTTACATATACCCCAATCATGCAAACTCTGTTCTATCACTCTCCCAATTGTATCACCTTTATGATTCTTAACTTAACAAAAGTTTATAATTCTTTTTTATAATTTCCAATCTTTGTCAATATAATGAGTGGTTAGACAAATATAATTAATAATTTGAATTGAAGTCCAACGATCACTAGTAAGACAAACTCTTTGCTTTTCACACTACTACAAAAATGGGTATTTAAGTCGATATGTAAAGTCGGTTTATGAAAAAAATTGACTTATAATGAATTTAAAGTCGGTTCAATGTAGAAACGACGCTATCCACGTAAGACGTAGCGTCGGTTGACGTGTCGAACCGACGCTATGCGTGGACGTAGCGTCGGTTCTAGGTGTCAACCAATGCTACCCTTGGATGTAGCGTTAGTTGACGTGGTGAACTGACGCTATCCACGTAGCGTAGCATCGGTTGACACCTGGAACCAACGCTATGTTCTACGTGGATAGCGTCAGTTCACCACGTCAACCGACGCTATCCACGTAGAATGTAGCGTCAGTTGACACCTGGAACCGACGCTATCCACGTAGAATGTAGCGTCAGTTGACACCTGTAACCGACGCTATCCACATAGCGTAGCATCAGTTGAAACCTGTAATCGACACTACACATGTGGATAGCGTCGGTTGACACGTAGAACCGACGCTACACACGTGGATAAATTCTTTTCTTTTCTTTCTTCCTTAGACAGAAACTATTCCAAGTGTTGCATAACTCTTAAAAACTCAAAACCTCTTCCACTTTTCCTCCATTCTTTCTCATTTTCTGGCCACCTATGACCACCATTTCCAGCACCAGTTAGTGGGTTTTCTTCCTCTCTAACTAATCTTTTAGATCCCCTATTTTTTAAGCGAAATACTCAAAAATTTTATACCCATTTCTCACTTACAAAACACAATTTTTTCTTCATTTCCTTCATTTTGTCACTTCATTGTATCTTGTAAGTATTTTTATTAATTTTACGCATTTATTATTCATATTTTTTCTATTATTATGTGTATAAATTTTTGTATTATATATGTAGGTTTGTATTATAACATCAGGAGAAGAATACACCATGGTAATTTTTCTGCTATTA
This sequence comes from Hippophae rhamnoides, assembly GCA_033030585.1. Taxonomy (NCBI): domain Eukaryota; kingdom Viridiplantae; phylum Streptophyta; class Magnoliopsida; order Rosales; family Elaeagnaceae; genus Hippophae; species Hippophae rhamnoides. The sequence goes on along the minus strand of CM065427.1, from coordinate 62,864,822 downwards.
ATTAATAGTTTATTTTTCAATTATTTGTATTATTTAAACTATTTGCTAAACTGATTTTGGTTTTTTTTCTACTCGAATATAGGTTTTTATTTGAGTATGATAATAAAAAATGAGTAAATTTAAAAAAAAATTAAAGTCGGTTCAACGCGTTGAACCGACTTTAATCACTTATGAAAAAGTTTCTCAAACTTTTTTTCTCATCTAAATAAAGTTGAAACACATCCCTAGAATTTTTTTGACAAGATGGCACATGAAACTTAGGACAAATTTTAGCTATAAAATCTTTAAATTCCTCACACTCAAAAAACCTAAAAGACAATTCATCAATAATAATCATTTTTGCCAAAAACATTCTAGCACGTTTTGCATCAAATGATACAACAACTAATTTATAAGTTATTGTATCACCCTCTCATTTTTGTGTTTGAAAACTTAACATCTTTTGTCTTTTATCTACTTCTTTAGGAATTTTCTTACATAAAATTTTGAAGTGATATATCATTGAAATAGTTCCATTCCTTGTGGGATGAGCAGCATAACTTTTTTTACAATAATGACATGTAGCTTTAGGATTTTCCACATCATAGGGTAAAATATATGAAAAATGATTCCATATTTTTGACCAAAAATTTTTTGGTTTCTTCATATCAGATTTGTTATCTGGGTGAACATTACTTACTTCTATTCCTCTTTTTAAAGATGAGTTATTTAAATTCTGTGGTGGATTTTCCATTTCCTCTGGATGAATTTCAGGTTCAATGTCTTCAATCATAGACATAATAAAGTTTGAAAATTAACTTGGTTCAATACACTAATGTAAATCATCATCACCTATATATAGAATATAGATTAGTACATATTCCTAATATATTAAAATATTAACTTTTTTGCTTAATCAAAAATCATTTCAAAACTAAAATAACTAAATGATCTTAGTTATAAACAATATGGTTGGAAGTAGGGGTGTCCATTTATACTAAAATTCAAATCCCAAATTTTTTGCATGCTTAGATATAACAATTTGACATTGGATATGATCTTGTGAGTTCCCAAACCATACTAATTAGATAAGGCCAATCCATATTAATTAGATTAGGACGGACAGATTATGATATAAACAGGACAAAACATTATCCATTTTATTATAAACAGATCGAAACAAACGTAATTATATGCAATTTTGTAGTTTAAATAACACATTATATTTTCTGATAGTAAAGAACATGTATGTTAATACTGACTGAAATCAGAAATCATATGATATTTTCTGCTTGATTTTTTATTAGAAATCAGGGGAAAAAAACCTGAAAAGAACATGTTATTTTCTGTTGAGCCTATGTTAATACTTTGAAAATGAAAATGATTTTTCAATATTGAAACAGAAAGCATATTGAAATAGAAAGCGTATTTGTTATTTTAATCACAATCAGGAGACTTAAAGAATGAATAAAATATTAGTAATGTTGAGAATATGTAATTTACATTGAAACTGAAAATGATATTTATTATCATTTTTAATAAAATGATTGAAACTAATAATTCAAAGCAATATCAGAAATAGACAAATGCGATGTAATGATAATTTTGGTATACAAGGGTTAGTGAATAAGTGAAACAGAATTTGAGGGTGTCTAAAAACCCTATCATAAACTCAAAAATATCCTATCATAAACTCATTTGAGGAAGCATTTTAGAAACTTAAAAAAAAAACCTATTAAAAACTAAAAAAAAAACCTATCATAAACTAAAAAAAAATCTTATCAGAAACTCATTTGAGGAAGCATATTAGAAATTCAAAAAAACTCTATCATAAACTCAAAATAAGCCTATCAGAAACTAAAAAAAAAGGCTTGACAACCAATCCAAAATACAGACAATATCTCGTTGACGGAATTGTATTGAGAATGTTTGGAGAAGTCACACGAAACAATTCGTCCATAAATTCAAACATATATCAGTCAGCTCACCATATACCTATTTCGTCCATGGATGACAGGACGTGAGGCGACGCGAGGAAAGGTGACTGACTGGTGGTGGAGGTGACGCGAGGATGGTTGGATGGTTAGGTGTTGTTAGAGGCGAAGTCGGTTGGCTTATGCTAGGGTTTTTTGAGTCTCGCTCTCGCAGACGCAAACGGTCATTGAAAATGAAATAGGGTTAAGGTAACACGATTTCATAGTATATATATATACGGTACATAATTTAATTAAAAAAAATTAATTATTTATGAAAACCAGTTTGATCTGATTTATAATTTTTATAACTGGATCAGACCATTTGAAAATCGGTTTTACTTAATGTAGATCGTATCGGTTTTTCAGTTTACACCGACCCGACCCGATTTATGGACACCCCTACTCTATCCCATCTTTGAAAGCCATCATCGGTCACTATATTGAATCTCAATTGGGAACCCGATTAAAGCTTCAATGATTCCACCGATGCTTCGATAGCTCTAACCAACGATAAAAACAATACTTCGACAATCACCATCGGTGACCTTATCAAAGGTATATATAATATATTATATATAAATATACAGTTGGATATAACATGTTATATTTATTGAATTGTTGGAACTAGATGTAATATATTACATATAAATATACACGTGAATGAAATGTATTATATCCCTGGATTGTTAAGATTACAATATATGTAATATATTGTATATAAATAAATGTATAAATATTATATATTACATATGATGACTTATGATACTTAAAAACAATCTCAATATAGCATTTTTTTCGTACTTAAAAAAAAATCTCTTGCGAGAATACCTAATCGAAAGCTTATAATAAAAGTTAGAATAACATATATCATAATTTGAGTGGCTTAAAAGAGCCACATAATTGGAAGAAAAGAATTGAAAATCACTTTCTGGAGATTTACGGTGGATTTAAATTATATTGTTTCAAAATTGAAAATTATGACATGACACCGAAATAGAGCTTAATTCACCGTAGATAAGTCATCATAATAAACCATTAATTTGAACCTTAATTAAAAACTTATTTTAAACGATGAAATCAATCGGATAAGATAGTGGGCAGATGAAAAAAATGAGGGAAAAATAATGGCAAATGAAAAAATATTACAGACCAATCAGAGGTATCGTTAGGTAAAGAGAAAAGAAAAGGGATAAAATTGTAAATATAATACTAAAAAACGTGGCCATACTGACTAATTGTTTTTGGGTTTAAACAACTAGTGTCTTTGGGTAATTAAATTCTAAACATAAAATAATTGACTCGCAGTAATAATTAATAAAAATATCAAAAATATTTATTTTTAATTAATATTTTTTAAGTTATAATTATTTATAATTATACGTATAATATATAAATAAATAGTGTAAATATATTCATAATTATACATATTTTTATTCGTTATTTATATATTATGAATATAATTGTAATAAATTTAATTTTTTGATATTTTTATAAATTATATTGAAAATAAAACGCAATTAACCTTAAAATACTATCACATGAGTCGGGTAATTATAGTTTAAAAATGGAGCCCGGCCCGAATGAAAGATGGGTGTTTAGAAGTTTATGCCCGAATGGGAAATCCGAATACATCAACCGTAAAAATCACCGGTTGGTAACCCTGAAAAAAGATTGCCGGAGATTCACCACGAACCGCTCATTTGCGACTTTCTTCGGACCCGGCTTTTTTTTGGTAACTATTTTCCTTCAAAATTGTATTCGTGAAATTTGAGTTTTAATGACTTTTCAGTTACAATCTTTATGGAAGTTAGGGTTTGAGTTTTATAATTGTTAGCCTTGAGCGTGAGTGCTTGCTGGGTAAGTTGTAGATTTTGTTCGGAGAAAGTTACGGGCTTTGGATAGATAGTTTTCGACTTGGGTCTTTCCTGGGAGAATTTTTGGTTTTCTTTTTTCGAATTGTTTATTCGTTTGGAATGTGCAGGAAGGTTTTAGTTGATCTGGGATTACAAATGGGTTTGAAAGTGGTGAACTGATGTCACTTTTCTGGATTGTGGTTCGTCAGCTCGCCGAGATTGAAGCAATGGTAATTGCCCTTTATATCCTGATTTTGATTTGGAAGTTTTAAACTTATTTAATATTATCGCTGACTTCATAAGAAGTAATGGAAATCGTAGAATTTGAAAAGAGAAAATAGACTTTTGAATATAAATCCTGTTTTTGGTTTTAGCATTTTGTAAAATGTTTCTTCTTTGCGATGTAGCATTTTACTCTGTCCTCTCTAGCTAATTTGGAGCCATTCCATTTGGTCGATAATGTTCAAAAGTAGATGTTAAAGTGTTTATTAGTCTTGAAAATTGCCTGAGTGCAGGCTACATCAAAGAAAATCATAACAAGGGATGAATGGGAGAAAAAGCTCAAAGATGTAAAGATTAGAAAAGAAGACATGAATAAATTGGTGATGAATTTTCTCGTGACTGAAGGCTATGTTGAGGCTGCTGAGAAATTTAAGATGGAATCTGGGACTGATCGTATCCATAATTATTAAGTTGCCTATCCTTTTCTTGGTTTATTCTGTTTACCGTTTCCTTGATGCTGTTTTTCTTTAGATACTGTATTGTTGTTCTTCCTAACAGATAAACAGCAGATATAGATCTTGCAACCATCACAGATCGCATGGCTGTTAAGAAGGCTGTGCAATGTGGTAATGTTGAGGATGCGATTGAAAAAGTCAATGATTTAAACCCTGAGGTAGAATAACAAGTTAACTGACATGGTTTAATGTTTGTCATGTTGATTAAGGAATTATTACATCTCCAATGTTTTGCTCAAGTTCTATGGTTTTTCTATTATTTATTTGTCTTGAATTCTGTTATATTTATCAAGTGGCATATGATAAGAGAAACATGCACACCAACCTATCTTTGAGGGTTATTTGTTCATTGTTACTTTATCTTCCTCTTCTTTCTGTTTTCCTTGTTGATTTTTGTGTATCGGAAACCATGATGTAATTGCCTGACTCATGAAGAAAAATGGTATTTTTTTTTGCAGTTACTGTCAATTTACTCAAGGTTAAAACTCTTATTAACATTCCATTTGTAATATTTTGGAGTCTTTTATTTTCCCTTTAGTAGCACTGGTTTCGTGGAAGTGGAATGCTTCCAAGTGTTGGGTCTCTCTCTCTCTCTTTTTGGTGCAAGGAGTAGATATTTGGTAGTTGAGCAGGAGGCACCATGGCAGTGTTAGAAATCGACAACTGAGGATGTTTTTGATAGAGGCTTGCAATTTAAGGTCATGGATCTTCTAGTGCATAATCAGTAGTATACTGATTCTGGCTTCAATAAGCTTTAGTTAGGGAAATATACATATTAATAATCAATGAAGAGGATAAAATCAATTCAAAGCAAGAAAAGGGTGGGAAAAGAAAGAAGAAAAAAGAGTGAGCATAAAATCAAGCATGTATTTATTTTTTCTAATTTTAGTTTCTTTTCAGGGGAAAGGGGTATTGATTGTTTAAATCCTCTTGTGCTTGTATATGTTCGAAGAAAAAAGAGTGAGCATGAAATCAAGGGTGTATTTATTTTTTCTAATTTTAGTTTCTTTTCAGGGGAAAGGGGTATTGATTGTTTAAATGCTCTTGTGCTTGTATATGTTTGAAGATATACAGATATTTTGATTATTTAATCATTGGACTGTTTTAACTCAAATGTATAAATCTCGTTTTCCTTTCCCTTTAATGCTGTTTTGTTTTTCCATAGCTGTGTGCCTTTACAGACACCAATTTATGTTTTATTTTCTATTTGCAAGCTTTTTGAATATAGATAACAATGAAGCATTTATAATTGTATTTCATATTTAAATTCTATACAAACTGTAATGCAGATACTAGATACAAATCCGCAATTGTTTTTTCATCTTCAGCAGCAAAGACTGATTGAATTAATACGGAATGGAAAAGTTGAAGAAGCTCTTGAATTTGCTCAGGAGGAGCTAGCACCGAGGGGAGAAGAAAATGTGAGAACCAGCTTCTCATGAAGTTCTTTTCATTAATTATGTACTTTATGTGTAATAAATACCATTTGCTTTTCCAATCATTTTATATCGGTTCCCTTGTTTAACATCGGTGATGTGTTGAAAAATAGTTATATGATGGAAATGTTTGTAGGATTTGTTTCTTATTTTTTTTCCTTTTGTTTAATAATTGTATTCCTTCATTAAAATGTGTTATTGCTTCATATCCTTGCTAACAATGGTCTTCTTCCCCTGCCAATGTTGGCAGCAAGGCTTTTTAGAAGAGTTGGAGCGAACTGTTGCACTTCTAGCTTTTGAAGATGTCTCTAATTGTCCAGTTGGTGAGCTCCTCGATATCTCACAGCGCCTAAAAACAGCGAGCGAAGTAAATGCAGCCATACTTACTAGCCAAAGTCATGAAAAAGGTTGGTATAATCACATTTATATTAAGTACCATGTTATATAAAATATTCCTCTTTAATTTTACAATTGCCTCTATATTAATCAACAATAGTTTGCTTGCAACTCTGCAGGCAGTTATTATAAAGTCAAAGGACTAAGGTAAACCTTAGAGGGGTTAATTGGGTTTCAAATAAAAGCGGTTCTTTTTCAGTTTAACAAAAAATTGTGCAGTTAGGAACTTAATAGCAATTCCACAATCGAACAAATAAATAATTGACAAGTAAATAATTTTCTCGCAAAACTAGAGTATAGGGAAAGAGAAAAAGGCAAGCGATATGTTAAAGTGATGTACTTGAATTGCTTCTATAGCAACATTTCAACACATCAACAAATTTGTTTTGATTCTATGGTTTGGAAATCATCAAAATCAATTGGGTCAAGCATATCTTGTTTGTTGTGATGACGAACTATGAATTAAAATTGGACTAGAAATATACATAAATCAAATGTAATCATGTAAAGCATGTAAATTTGCATTTGAGTGAATGGCTATTTCTCCCCCTTTGTCATCGTAAAAAAATAAATAGACAAATCTCCCCTTAGAAAGTTAGAATAGCAATAGAAGCATCAAAATTAACTATTTAAAAACATGTCATCCTTCTCTTTAGTTCGAGCGTCAATGCTCTCCTACGGTAAAGTAATAAAAGCTTTCCTATAAACATATACACATTAGTGTATAAGCAACTCATAAGCATTTTTTACAAGAATCATCATAATATGTTAAAAATAGTTACAAAAGTATAATTATATACAAAATTATTCACATATGAAAGATATGCAAACTTCCCAATTATCGCTTATAAGAATTTGAGAAGAATTCTTGAATATTTTTGAAACTGAAGCCTATAATGAAGCTAAGAATAAGACTTTTTCTCATAAAAGATTACTATCATTTTCAATTTCCTCAAAAATTTTATCATTTTTCTCAATCTACAGCACCCAAAGAATTGCTCATTCTTATAGCTCCATAACGTTGTAACCTTCTTAGCCTTCATCTTATTCCCATGCATAGTAAAAAAATTTAGCAACAAAAATTTGCAAGATCTTGAAATGGTCCATTAAACACCAAAGTTACTTTGTAGCTTTGATCAAAGATTATGCACAATTGGGTAAATTAGGAATGGGAAATGGTACTGTCAAGGAGTTATTTGCTCAAGCACGAAGTTGTTTACCACTTTTGAACCACTCAAAAATGGTGAAAAACTATCCATGAAAAACTTTGTTACTTTTGCTGTTGAAGGGCAAGGAAGAGGAGTAGTATTGAAGATGACCTTTGGGAAGGATTTGACTCTAAATAATGTTTTGTATCTATATTTTAGATATATTCGTAGCTATGGACTGTGCTACATAGGTTGTCTGGTTGTACTAGAAGGATGTAGTGATGCAAATTGGATATGTGATATGAAAAACTAGTCTCTTAGTGGATACGTGTTCACACTAGATGGTGCATCTAAATCATGAAAGTTCTCTAAATACACATGTATTGCTAGACCCAAGATGGAATATGAATTCATTGCTTTAGATAAATGTAGTGAAGAGGCTTGGGTTACCACAAAACTTGTGGGAGGAAACTATTTTTTCGGTTAACTACCTTTTAAATAAAGTACCCCAAAGGAAAGCACGAAAGACATTGTACAAGTTATTTAAACGAAGGGTACCTATACCTATAATGGTGAATATAAGTATGAAAATAATAGATTACATTTTCATTGGATATGCATATAATAGTAGTGTTTATCACTTTCTTGTGCTTGAGTCAAAGATCCCAAACATACACAAGAACACTATAATAGAACTGAGGAATGCATCATTCTTTGAACGTGAATTTCCATGCAAGTCCTAAGGGGAATCAAGTTCATCTAAATAAATATATGATGAGACTGAATGAAGATAGTCGAAGACTAAGAACCTGAACAAGTGGTTGAGGTTGAACTTAGACGTAGCAATTGAATTTTAACTTCATTCCCCATCTTATAACTCAAATTAGAAAAGAAGAAATTAAATTATTTAGAAATTGCTATCCAAGGACTACATCTATCACCTTGCAAACCATAACCTGCACCCCATCTATGGGAACTATTGGTTCTGCTTAGCTATGTGGAAATAAATTATCAACGTCTTCTCTTCTTAACTTCTTGCAATGTACACCCTAATTAGGTGAAAGACAAAGCTTTGAACACTTTGATTGAATTCAATCCATTGTGTTGACCTTATTAAGAGTAATTAGCCACTTGAACACCTCAACCTCACTTGGATTATTAGACTTCCACACTAAAACTAGTGATCAAAATCTAGTATATTAAGAACTTTCATAAGAAGATCAAAGTAAGATTTACTAGAAAAACTACTTGACGACTCATTAATCTATATCCTTTTGTCACCGTTATTAATTTTGATAGTTACTCATTCGAAGTCTTACATTAAACTTATAAAATCATCCATCTTCCAATTTTTTAAATTTATTCTAAATCTAAGATTCTAACCCTCTAGTGAAAACAACATGCTTATGGGGACATTTTTATCCAAACATAAATTATACAACATTGGATATCTTGTTGAAAGATAACCACCTTCCAATCAAGAATCTTCCCAAAATAGAATTTTAGCTCCATTCCCCACCTTTTAACTCAAATTAGAAAAGAAGAAATTAAATTCTTTAAAAATTTCCATCCAAGTTCACCACTTTGCAAACCATAACCTGCATTCCACCCATTCTCATTTAACCCATACTTACTTCTAATAATTCTATGTCAAATAGATTTCTCTTTGGTGGGAATCTCCAAAACCACTTGCCTAACAATGTCTTGTTTCTTGCATTGATATTTTCAATGTCAAAACCCCCTCTTTCCTTTGGTATTTTATACAATCTACCAATTTACTAAATGACTTTTACTTTCTTCATTAACACCTTAAAGAAATTTTATCAACAGTTTTTCTAATGTCTTGGCAACTTCCATTAGAATTCTAAAAGTTGATATGTGGTAAATCGAAAGAGCAAGGAAAATGCCAACAATAACTATAGGTCATCAAAAGCCAAGATGACTAATAATATCATTAGAATGAAAGCTAAATAGCTTTCAAGGTACTTAAATTTTGTTTAATTTTATACAAAGGTGTTAGAACTTTTTTTCTCTACACAAAAATACCTAGGCTTTTATCCCGTTTACATACAAGTCCCTTTTGTGATTAAATTATGCCACGTCGGTTAATTAGTGTCAATAAGTTGTGGTAAAACTTAATTAGTGTTAATTATTGTTCATTAGCTTACATGTTAAAACTTAATTATAAAAAGTGATTTATGTGTAAACGTGATAAAAATCTGGATACTTTTGTATAGAAAAAGAAAAGCCCAACATTTATGTAAATTAAACTAAAGTTTAGGTATCTTAAAAGATGTTTAGCCTAAAATCAATTAAGAAGTCAATAAAAACATCTAATAACAATCGCAATTAGCATGCACAAGCTTATAATTAAATAGGTCCATAAGCCAACCATGGCTAGATCAAAAGACAATGGAAAAGGCAAAGAATTAAAGAGAAACCTTAAAAACACGAACATGTAAACAATGTAGGCCCTATATGTTGGAGAGTGACTTGAAAATGATCCATCATGATTTTTTGACGTTGATCTATTTCATTCCTCCTTTTGTTTTGAAGGCATTGTACTTCTTGGCAAACTCTTATCAACTTTACCCACCAAGTCATTATATTGCTCCTCAGTCATGCGAAAACAAACTCTTTCCATGTCATGTTCTCTTTCTTCTTTTTCTTCTTCTTCTTCATTAGCTTTGCCTTGAACATTGCAACGTCCAAACTAGCCAAATACTTTGTGCAGGTAGCCCTAGGGATATGAGCTGTACCATAACTGTCATTATACACCCAGTCTCCATTGTTATTCTTAAGGTTCATCCTTTGAAGAGAGTTAGTGGTGTATGCATTGGCAAGAGCATGGGGTTGATCAATGTGCGGAGTTGACAACCCCATTTCTACACTAAATGTTTCCGGGGGTAGATTGAGGATTCTTTATCGGAGTTTCGGAGAATTTATGAATTTTTGGGTATTCTTTGTAAATGAATAATATATGTTTAATTATACATTTTATATTCCAAATTAACAAAACTTGGGTTAAAAATAAAAATATTTTATAATTTTATTTAATAGAGATTAAAATTAGTTGAATAATCATAAATATAATTAAATGTTTTGTTTTGATGGTTGTTAAATAACCAAAATAAAATGTATTTTAAATTGTAGTATTGTACTTTATTAATGAAATACTTTAGTAAGAATAAAATTTATTTTTAATTAAGAATAATTGAATTCATGTGAAATATATAAGAAATTTATTTGAAATTGTCAAGAAAGGATTTAATGGGGTAAGGAGTGTAATCCCTAACCCACCCCACAATGAAATTTTCTCCATGGGATTTCCCATTGAAAATTTCGAGTTTTATCTACAGTGCCTCATCCCGTTGAGAAAAATTAACAACACTAGATGAGATGAGATGAGACGAGGGATGAACACACTATCAAGATTAAATAATTTGCTTGTCAACACTCTATCTGTGATAAACATATGTGTGTAGGTGGCCTCTTCCTTGTGACTTTTTGTGGAAATTTGTCGATGAGATGATATGATGTAATTGTAACCTAGAAGTTAGGTTGGCTGAATCAAGTCTAAAAATTCACTCACAAGGGATAGTGATTATTTGTGAAAAATCTCGAATCATCGGAATTAAATTTTAACACCTATAGACGCTATCTTTTTCTCATGTGGCTTACGTCCATTAATAATAAACTTGTTATAATCATTAGAAATTCTAAGAACCAAACTTCAATCACATTGGTTTTCAATAGTCCATCTTGAAGCTTTAAGTACTTGTACTTGAATTGCTTCTATGACAACACTTGACATATAGTCAGGTTCATTTTAATTCTATAGTTTGGAAATCATCAAAATTAATTGAGTCAAGTTATAGCAGAATGAATGATAGTGTTTTAAATTCTTTGTTCTCACGGACAGATCCAAAGCTTCCTAGCATGCTGAAGACGCTAATATGGGCCCAGAATCAGCTTGATGAGAAAGCTGCATATCCCAGAATAAACAATTTATCCACAGCCATTCTAGAAGACCCTGCGGTGTGACCTCCAAGTACGGGGGTTTTACATTTGTCAAGGCGTTATGTAATGTGAAAAAAATGTACTTATAGTCCAAGACAATTTGTATCGTATTCTTCCTCTGTGTCATTATGCTTTTTGTTTTCCCTCTTTTTATCAAACGATAAGAGCCCGTTTTTGGGTTTGAGCTGAGGGTTTGAACCTGGGATATTTGTCAAGGCACTAGACTGGATGGCATGTCATTTGTGTAATTTGTGCTTAGGTTATGGTGCAATTTGTGCATCGTCTTTCTAGTCTCTCTCAATTTAACATGCTGGTTTCATTTATGTTGAGATGGAGGGACTCTTAACAGATATCGTTGTTGACTATACGAGCCTACATTCAATCCTGGGTGATACATTAACTGGAGAATAGCTTTTTACAAGTTACTTTTAAATGTATGATTCTTTTAGATAGATCACACAAATGAAGAACTTTGCATCAGACAGGCGCATATTTGATCACAAATTTAACAAGAATGAAGTCCTTAAATTTGGTTGCTAACAAAATATAAATTCTGTTTGTGTGACTTTGACCATTTGTTATCATTGTTGAACGGTGGTAATTTTTGAAACCACGGCCTAGTTATTCAACTTCTAAGCAGTAGGTAGATATAGAAACAGGGCACAGAAGATGTTCATTGATAAATAATGGCAAATATTTTATAAATTTTTTGATTTATTTTCAATTTATTTAAGTTTTTTCTATTAATTTAATATTTTATGTATTTAATTATATATAAATAATATTTTAATTGATGTTTGCATTAAATTTTAACAAAATACGTTACATAATTATGACGTGAGATCAGCTTCCCTCCTCAAGTTTAATAAAAACTTCTAACTCCCAATTATTGGTTTGAAGTGACATTTTATTTTATGAATGTTTAATGTCTCAATTTAAGTAGTTGATTGATATATAAGTCAAATACATAAAATATCAATTAAAAAAAATTGAAGTAATAAATTGAATGAAAGTAAAAATATGTCCGAACTCCAATAAACATCAAAATATATTTATATTACATTAATCAATATCGATGCGACATTAAAAGAAATATATCTAAAATAAACACCAATTAATTATAGTATAACTCATAAACCAATGTTTCTCTTCCCACATTCCTACCCCTTTCTATTCTATCCACCCTCGTGAACCTTATTATCTCCCATTTCCTATCAACACATTCAACTAGAAAGATAAACCTAAGAAGAAAAAGCTCTCGACTGAAAGGGTTGAAATAAAAAAAACAATCTCTATTTTGCATAAAGAGGTCTTGGTTGAAAAAGATAGATTGGTAGTAGTATCTGGTGTAGTTGAAGCTTGTTTTGATATTTGCATGTTATGGATTTTATGTTTATGTTGTTTTTTGGGATGTAATGTGCTTATTACTTCATACTTAAATGCATATTTTTGGGTGTAGACTAAATATAATATATTTAGTGTAATATTTTAAAGTTTCATACATTTACACTTACATTTATTTGAGATTTTTGTTTCTTTGACTTGTTAGGCTTTGTTTAGGGTTTAGGTATGTTAAATGTCTTGCTTTGTTATTAATAAAGAAAAATGATTTTTATTAACTAAAATGTGAAAAATATAATGTGTTTTTAAAATAAACAAATGATATATGTCAATGGATATGTATTCATCTATATTTTTTGATTATATGTATTTTTTATTACTAGGTCAATTACAATGGAATGATCTAAGATTTATTTATACTTATTTAAAATTGATATATATGTTGAAATAATACCTAGTGATATTTATAACTTGATTGAGTATTATTATAATGCTATTCGAAATTAGGCTTAGGTTTAAGTTAAAGAATGAACCATTCAAAATAGAAGTTAGGAATTCTAAGGTGATATAAATGAATGAATTGATAATTGATTTGAAACTTATGGCTATGATGGATTTATACATGGAGATGAGGAAGAAGATGCTTGATTTATATGTGACCGTTTTATAGAACCACATTTACCTTGTCTTGATATAATAACCTTTCATGTTGATGGTAGTGAAACATCATATGAAACTCAACCTAAAACACCAATTTCACTTGAGACACCATATGAAGCACCAATGACTCCACCTGAAACACACAAACCAATTCAATCTGGACTTGAAAGACATGAAATTCCATATGATCTCGTCCCATCTAAACATAAAAAACATGAAATTCTACATGATCTAATTTTATATGAACTTGAAACACATGATACACGACTTGATTCCATCCTACTTGAACCTGAAACATATGAAACACTACATCATTCCATCCCATCCCATCCCATCTCATTTGAATAGAAACACTTCAAACACTATATGATCTCATCCCATCTAAAACATAGTCTAAAACAAATGAACATACCATTTTTAACCGTAGTAAACATTTGAATAAAAGTCAAAGTCAAACTAATAGTCAAAATTAAATTAAATTAATTTTTTTCGATTTTTTCCCACAATGATTGCTATCTTAAAATCTTTGAAGGTAATATTGAAACTCATCAAACTATACCTACATCATTTGACAATGATTTTGACCTTGAAGACAGCCTTTGTCCCATTCATTGACCAAACTTATCAAGTATTCAACAATGAGCCTAACCCTATCCCTACCCCTATCTTTGACAATCAAAGGACTTTTCAAAGGACTAGACATTATGGTAGAAGAAAATAAGGATTAAGAGACATTGAAAATATTGAAGAAGAGAATTACAACGGGGTGATAATAAAAAGTTTAATTGGAGTAACAATGAAGATAATAAACCTACTGTTGAGGATAGTGACGAGGTGATGGACCAAGAATTTAGAAATAATATTGATGAAGAAGAGGGAGGGATATGATGAATAAGTTGATGGAAATAATAATGGTTTGGATGAATATGATGGTAATGATGACCATATGTCAGATGTCATAGATTTTGAGGATGAATTAGGAAAGACTATTAAAAGTGTTAGCAAAGTATAAAAAGAGAGAATTTAAAAGACAACATAATGATTCTATACAATTTCAAGTGGGATACATATTTAATGGAGTTGATCAATTTAAAAAATTATTGAAAGAGTATATAATACAAGGTAATTTTCAACTAATTAGTGTTGCTAGTGATCGTAAAAGAGTCACTGTTAAGTGTGCATCACCTAAGCACAAATTGGGATAGCCTTATAATTGTCAAAGAGTTGAAAAATATTCAAAGGTAACACCACCTTGATTGGCAACAAAACTTTAATGTCTTGTAGATGTAAATCATATGATTTATATCGATGTGTTAAGGGTTAAGTGTAACAGAAGGTGGGGCATATCAATAAATGATCTGACATTATATATGGAAAGACTAAAGGCTAGCCATAATTCCATGGGTGACCATAGTGGTGGTTTCAAGAAAATCAAAATCTATTGTAATGTTATCCTACCGACTAATCATGGATCAATGTTAATTATCAAATGTCACAAGAAAGGCTCACATAAATATAAGATTTTTAAGAGGTGATTTATTAGCCTTCTAGTTCAAAAAATAGGATCTTATTTAGTTGTAGATTATTCATAGGCATAGATGGTTTTCATTTGAAGGATCTTATGGTGGAATGTTAATTCTATCTCATTATATGTCGATAAAAATTTGTTCCCAATAGCAATAGGATGGGTTGAAAATGAAAGTGGTAAGTGATGAAGATTGTTTTGTCATTGTTGAATGAACCTATTGTAGTAAAGATCCAAGGAGTTTATGTTGTATGTTAGATAGGATGAAATGTTGTATATATGTAGCACAATTGTTTTCCAAATGCACATATTAGTTTTTTGTGCCAGGCATATATATACTGATTTTAAAGTTAGATGGTCTGGACTTAAGTTGAGATCACTATTTTAGGTAACATTAAGGCAACAAGAGTAATAATTTTAATGATTGTATGAGGAAGATTCTAGAATCTAATGAAGAAGTTCATAGATATTTGGATGGTATTTTAAAGATACATCGAACAAAGCATTCCTTTGATGAGGAGGCAAAAATGGATTATGTTATAAAAAACATGACTGAAAGTTGTAACAATTAGTTGAACAAGGTGATGAAACTATCTATAATACAATTATTTGAAGAAGTGAAAAGAAAATTAATGAGTAAAATGGTTAGAAGAAGGGAAATGACAAAAACATGGACTACTAATATCCTACCAATGGTGCAGAAAATTATAAATAAAAACCAAATGTTTAGTAAGGGTTCAGAAGTCATTTATGTTAGAAATGAAGAGTTTGAAACTGTAGATGCATCTATAACCATTTTGATTCATTTGAATAGAAGGACATGTTCACGTGGGGAATGGAATTTAAGTCAAATTCCTTGTAAGCATGCATGTAAGGATATTATATATAGAAGATTGAGGATTGAGAACTACATTGAGCCAAGTTTAACCAAAGATTCTTATTTAAAGATTTATTCATCAATCATACACCATGTACCAAGTGAGAAAAGTTGAAAAAAATTGAATAACGTGCATCAGATCATACCTCCAATGCTTGTAAGGAAAGATGGTATGGAAAGATATAGAGAATATGGTGAAATACACAGGCAAAATAAGCATGAATGACTCAAATGTAGATTATGCAAAAAGTTTGGACACAATATGGGTTCCTATTCGTTAAATCCAAATAGCTAAGTCAAGGCATAAAAATTTATATTATCCCTTATGTTTTTAATTATAAATTTATGATTGACCATTTTATACTTGTTTTGTGAAGGGAAATGTTACTTGTTTAAGGTCTTTACATGATATTAACATTTGTATGTATTTTGAAACATGATTAATTAACTAAGGAGGCCTTTAACTACGATGTGCAAAAATAGAAAGCAACAATGAGATTCAAAATTAGGGATAGATACTCATACCACTACAAAGGTATAATAGTACATACAATTTTAATTCTATTGTATTTGTGAAACTAACACTTTTGTTTGCTAGTTTTGTGAAGGAAAATGCATATAGAACCACCAAGAAGAGAAATGTAAGTTAACATCCATTTATTTAGGTCATATTTTACACAATATTACCAACTTTGTTTCCATAACATTTAGGCGTTAATTAGAATGATAAATTGGTTCAAGTTGGTTCAAGTTGCAAGAAACAAAAATGAAAAGAACAAGCAATTTGGCCAATGCATAAAGAAGGCCATAGGCATATCAAAACTATTTTCTCATTATTTTCATCATACAATTTATTGCAATTTAGTATATTATCTGGAAAAAAAATTAATTATTTTGTATGATTAAATCGGACATTGTCATAAGTGAGGTAGATTTTGAGGTAATTAATACTAAAAGAAAAAAATCTTACTAAATATGTTACCCTTAATTACTTGTTTTAAGTAGTTCAGTATGTATATATTACTTATTTTAAATATATAACATCACATGCATGTTTTTTTTTTGTCAAAACAATATAGTGATAAAAGAAAAAGGTTCATCAGTAAGGATAAAAGAAAGATGCCCAACTAACTAATCTTGTATCTTATGTTTATGTCGTAGGCCATTAGGAATTATTTTTTATTCAAAAAAACTTTTCTACGGTGAATTAGAATATGTTAGGTGTTATGAATGTTAGATTATCATGTTATTTTGTTGCACATAGTTCATGGACATATTTTATGGGATCATAATGTGAATTTTGTTGCTATATGAAAGTTTATTTAGTTATGAATCTAAATATCTAGTCAATAAAAGTATGGTAAATTAAAAATTTATAAGCATCCAAACAACCAATTACGTGTACGTAAAGTAATGTACGAAAATAAAAATATCAACACATGAGTTTTTTAGGTAGAAACAATCTAAGCCATACCTATGAATTAAGAAGAAAAATATCGGTTTAGTGGACCATCTAACTATCCACTATGAAAAATAAGCATCCAATTACAACGTTTTGATAAATTCAAGCCCTACAAGTTAATCAAACCCACATTGCTGTCACCTAAAAAATTAGTACATAAATACAAGTGAAAGTGTGTGTCCTAGAGAAGATTCAATAATAAAAAACCCTAACTAATTGATTTAAATAATATATAAGATAAAATGAAAATACCTAGCAACTCTAGAAAAATATGTTAAAAGCACAATAACACAATTATTATTGTAGGCTTATTAATCTTTCAAAAACAATCACAAATGTTAAATAAATTAACTTAATGAAAATGCTTACTTGAAATTTTTTAGCAAAACATGAGAGAATAAAAGATGAAGAGAATAAGCATAATAACTTTTATGTGGTTGTTTATAAAAATGTGCTTATATTTGTATTTATAAAATATTTTGAAGCATATTAGGTTAAAGTGTAATTATCATATTATTCATAAGAACAATATTATAAAAAATCAAGCTAATTCATATTAGTAATAAGTTATAAAATCAAATAACTGGTTACTTGATCGATTGAGTAAATTAGTCGATCGATCGAACATCCACTCGATCGATCCAAAGTACGTTTAACCAATATTTACAAATAAGTTGATCGATTGAGTATATCCTTCGATCAATCTAGTCATATATTATAAAAAAATTAATTATGTTTATTACTTGATCGTTCCAATATACACTCGATTGATTGAGTGTATAAGTTAAAACACTTTTAAGAAATAAGGATAATATTGTAAAAAAATCAATTTAATTCATATTAGAAATACGTTTTAAAATCAAATAACTGGTTGCTTAATTGATCCACTCAATTGCTTGATCGATCTAATAAGTTGGTCAATCGATCGAACATCCACTCAATTGATCCAGAATACATTTAACTAATATTTAAAAAAGGTTGATCGATTAAGTATATCCCTTGATTGATCTAGTCATATAAAATTAGTTAAAACACTTTTAAGAAACGAGGATAATATAGTAAAAAAATCAATTTAATTCATATTAGAAAAATATTTTAAAATCAGATAACTTGTTGCTCGATTGATCAACTTAATTGCTTGATTGATCGACTTAATTGCTCGATCGATCGAACATCTACTCAATCGATACAAAATACGTTTAACCAATATTTAAAAACAAGTTGACCGATCAAATATATCCCTCAATTGATCTAGTCATATATTAGAAATAGATTAATTAGGTTTATTATCTGATCGATTCAGTTTACACTCGATCGGTCGAGTGACTCAAATTCATATTTTTCCTAGTGTCTAATATAGAATCTAACTGCACGGGAATAAAAATATACTTACATGGGAATAAAAATATACTTAGTATGTGATTGTTGAGGTACGATAGTTTCTACGACTTAAAATATTCTTCTAAGATACACTTAAAAACTAAAATTATAATTAAACGTTTTATTTCATGAATATCACATTTTTCCCACGTAAACATGATCTATTCTTAAACTTTATTACCCCTCCATTGATTCTAGAATGGTTGTTGGAATCCATGGAAACCATTGGATTGTTTTGTGCAAGGAGTTTTTCTAATGCTTGAAATGTAGCTTTAACTATATTTTTTATATTAATACATATAAAGATCGCATGAGATTGACATATGAAAGCTTGGAAAATATATTATTATAATCTAGAATGTGTCAGAATTGCAAATGAAAGAGAAAAGTTAATGCTCAAAATTAACAATCTTAAGTTTTCAGGTTAAAATTGTTTTTAGCAATTTCTTACATAAAGGATCCAAAAAATACCCAATCATCGTCTACACAAGCTGTAGAATTTGCCACCAATGACTAGAGTGTGATGCGGGATCATTATATAAAAGACCCCTAAAAAGTATTAGTTGTTAAAAACTGATTTCTCATAGCTTAGTGATGTTAGCCAAGTTTGTTAGAATTATCTAGTCATAGTTTTGATAGTTCCTTGCACCAAAATTAACTAATTATACATATATCTATTAGGTGTATAAGCTATGTGGGCAAGCCGTAGTTCAGTTTTTGTGCTCGTTTTATTATTCTTTTACTGAGAGATTGAGAGAGAAGAGCATGTGGTTTAGGCTGAGAAAATTTCTTGTAGTTTATGATTGCACAGAGTGAAATTGTTCTTGCTCTTGCTCGTGGGTCTATGATTATCAAACCGCTTTAAATTTGTTGTTAGCTTCTGTTCATATTTTTTCATTAATTTTTGAGTTTGTTTTTGTGTCAATTTGAGTACATAATTGAATCAATCAATTTTAATTCATGAAGATAAAAAAAAACCAAGAAAATGGTAAAATACCAAAATAATATTTAATAGAACATGTTCAATATGTAAATCAAAGTGGTGCAACGTTAGTGAATCGTGGTGACGTTGCCGGTTTTGTCGAACTGCACGCTTGCCTTCAAACCGAACGAGGTTCCCGATGGAAGTTAACCTTAATAAAGTATCGGGTCCTCTCACTATTAACTACATAACAATTGGGATTACACCATCAATACGCAGGAGAATAAGTGTGAGAAACCAAGGAAAGCATCAACGTAAAATCCATTGGAATTTCCGTGCAAAGTCCAAATTTGATCAACGGCAGGGAGGTATGTTTTCAATCCAATTTTGTTTCCGCTGCATTTAAATTATGAGTTCGTATGGTTTATGAATGTTTCTAGATTGAATTAGTATCTAACATTTGTAGATCGAGCAATTTGAAAACTACTCGCTTTTGCCTGCATTTACGAGAACTGAAATTTTGGATTCTTTTATTTTGATTGTTTTTGATGCATATGGAAATTATAAAGTGTTTCACTATTGATTTTTGAGTAATTCTATAAAATTAAACTTGAAAAACAATCGAATTCTGAGAATTCTGATAAAAAGAACGCCGGATTTCATCGCCAGAATAGAAATATACAGCCGGGTATCCATTAAGGTCAAACCGGGTCAAGTTGACCCGGTTTGGAGGTTGAAGATGAAGTTTAAAAAAAAACTTGCTTTGCCTAGGAATCAAACCCAGTTTACACGACTAAGTTTTCAATAAACTATCCACTTGACCATTGAGGCCGTTCTATTATTTTATGTAACAGAATATATTTATAGAATCAAAAGTTAGTTTTATTAAAAAACTAAAAAAAAATCAAACATTTGGATTGGCTGGGACTTGAACCTTGGTCTTAGGACAATGAAATAAAGCCAAACCAACAAGCCACAACATGTTATATGTTGTCAATGTATAATATTTTATATATATCAAATATTTAATTTTTATTAAAACAAAATAAATATATATATATATAAAATAATTCTGAATATAATTTTAATTTATGTTTATCACATGTATAATATTTATTATACATGTTATATTTATTTAAATAATTTTTGGACACATTAAAATTTTATTTCAATACATTATGCTTAAATTATTTGTTTTGTGTATTTATATGTATAAATTTTGCATTTGATTATACATATAAAATTGAGTTAAATAATTTATGCATAATGGAATTTTTTTTAATGACTCTTATTGATTTAATTAGTGCTTATATTATTTAATTTTGCTTGTATAATTTATTGTCATATATGCAATTTAAGATAAATAATATTTGTACATTTGATATTAAATTAATATTGCTTATGGTTTTATGCAATAATTGAGCATAAGAATTTAATTAATATTTAAGTGATTCATATAGTTTGATTAATTAGGGAGTAGCCACAACATCTTTAATTAATTAAAACTATAATAAAGTTTATTTAGGATCACATTTAGAAAATAAATATTAATTGTAATTAATCATATGTGATATAATAAATCTTATCCCACATGAATTTTTATTATATTTTTGTGTGATTAATTAGGATATAATATCAAATTATATTTTCTAATTTACCCACAGGGATTAAGAAAAGGAACATAATTTGATAGTTTTATCGTAAAGTTATGATGAATTTAATTGAGTTAAAATTTTAGCCCACGTGCAAGAAGTTTTATGTCACTAGATTCATATTATTCATGATTTACATTGGTAAATAATGACTATAGTTTAGGCCTCAAATTTTAATAAGCATATAATCTTTAATTGCAGCCTTCAACCTCAGAATTTTTCTCGATATCCGCTTGTGATATTCTGATCCGAAAGGGGATAACTATAAAATATGGAAGGAAAGAATTCTCCTTCAATTAGGGTGGATGGATATTGATTATGCTATTAGGAAAACGAACCACCTAAAATTACTCAAACTAGTACTCCAGATATCATGCTTTATGAACAATGGGAATGATCTAATCGCCTTAGTATGATGTTCATTAAGACTAAAATCTCACGGGTATTCGTGGTATATTGATCAAAGATACCAATGTTCAAGACTTGCTAAAAGGCTATCGATGATCAATTTACTCGATAAGGCTTTAGCAAGCACCCTTATTATGAAGTTCTCTTTCTTTAAGACTCACCACATGTGAAAGGTGCGCGCGAGCACATTATGCAAACGAGGGACATCGTGGCTCAACTTAAGCATCTCGAGGTCGAGATGCTCGGAATCCTTCCTGCGTGCACTATATCCTTAACATTCTCCCACAACAAGACGCCATTCAAAATCTCGTACAATACACATAAAGATAAATGGTCAATCAATGAACTAACGCACTACGTGTGTTCGAAGGAAGGGAGGCTTGTTATGGAATTTGGGTGAAAGTGCAATGTTGGCTACAACGCATCGTAAAGGAAAATCTCAATACAAGCATAAAGGAAAGGGAATAATTCCACCTCGGCCGATATTAAGAAAGAATCCAAGTGTTTCTTTTGTAAAAAGAAGGGACACGTGAAGGATTGTATCGACCGTTAAATGGCTTGAGAATAAAGGTAATCCAACCTCGCTTTGTTTGTTATGAATCTAATATGGTTAATGTTAATATTAACACTGGTGGATTGATTCTCGGATCTACAATCCATGTTGCAAACTTACAGGGTATGCAAAATCTAAGGAAGCCGATGGGAAGTGAGCAATACATCTTATCCCAGGTAATAAGACGGGTTCATACGTGGAGGTTGTAAGGGCATGTAGTTTGATTTTAAGTAGTGGTTTTATTTTAAAAATTAGAAAAGACCTTTTTATGTTCCAAGTTTTCAGAAACTTGATTTCAATTTCAAGACTTGTACCTTATGGTTATTCCTTTCACTTTTCGTAAACATCTTTCAATTTATTTAATAAATCTAATTGTGTTGGGAATGGTATTTTGTCACGATGGTCTTTCTTGACATTAATTTACGAAATAATGCCACTCATAACGTTATGCATGTTCAAGCGGCACTAAAAGGTGTATTATTGACAATGACTCTTCTACGTTATGGCATACCAGATTAGGACATATCTCCATAGAAAGAATTAAAAGATTAGTGAAAGACGGTACTTAGTACTCTAGATTTTTCTTGATTTTGAGACACGCGTGGACCGCATTAAAGGAAAGCGGCTAACAAGTAAGTCAAAGAAAGGTGCCAATAGAGTTCAAACATATTAGAAATCATACATATCGATATATGTTGTCCGCATAATGGACATTCAAGGTCGTAAATATTTTATCACCTTTATTGATGATTTTTCTCGATATATGTATCTCTATATGCTTCATAATAAGAAATACATTGGATGCCTTCAAAAGCTTTAAGGTTGAAGTAGAGAAACAATGTGGAAAGAAAATAAAGATCGTGAGATCGAGATAGTAGGTGGTGAATATTATGGTAGATACATCGAGAATGGACAAGTACCGTCCGCTTTGCTAAGTTTCTTCAAGAGCATGGGATAGTTGCTCAATACACTACGCCTAGTTCACCGTAATGGTGTAGGTGTTAAGAAACCGAACACTATCGGGACATGGTACCTGAGTATGCTTAGCAACCCAATCTTCCTAAATCTTTATGGATTGAAGCTTTAAAGACGGGCTGGTATATATTAAACCGAGTTCCAACCAAGGTTGTCTCAAAGACACCATTTGAATTACGGAAAGGTCGTGGAAACCGAGTTTGCAACATACGCGTCGTTTGGGATGCTCCGTCTGGGCGAGGATTTATAATCCACAAGAGAAAAGCTGGACCAAAGGACCATTAGTGGGTATTTCATTGGATATGCAGTAACGGTCTAAAGGTTATAGATTTTATTGTCCATCTCACAACACTAGATTTGTGGAATCAAGAAATGCAAAATTTCTCGAGAATTATGACATTAGTGGGAGCGATCAATCCCGTGGCATTGGTTTTGAGAAAGATCATTCAGATGCTCAATGTACCACTCAAGTAATGGACGATCATTATTGTTAACAACACGCCGAGTACAAATGCGTGTCAAGAACCAGTCTTAGAAGTACCATAAGTTGTTTATCCCGATCCGGTAGATGTTGAAGTTCACCGCATGCCTACAGCTGTTGAACAACTAGTTGAACAACATGATCCTCGTTCCTCGTGAGAACGTTGATGCAACATTAAGAAGATCTACTAGAGTAAGGAAATCGGCGATTCATAATGATTATGTTGTGTATCTACAAGAATGCGACTATAATGTCGAGCCGAAAATGATCCCGAGACGTTTTCCACAGTGCCAAGCTAGTTCTGAGGTTTCGAACTTATGGTACAATGCCATGAAAGAAGAGATGGATATTATGGCATCTAACCGAGTCTGGGATCTCGTCAAGTTGCCTGATGGTGTGAAAGCCATTGGATGTAAATGGGTTTTCAAAACAAAGAAAAACTCACAAGGCAACATTGAGAGACATAAGGCAAGACTCGTCACAAAGGATTCACTCAAAAGGAAGGAATCGACCACAGTAGACATTTTCTCCCGTATCTAAGAAAGATTCACTTCGTGCGGTCATGGCATTGGTTGCCCATTTTGATTTGGATTTGCAACAAATGGATGTGAAAATGGCTTTCCTTAATGGTAACCTGCAGGAAGAGGTTTATATGAAACAACCTCGAAGGATTCTTCTGCGATGGTGAGCATTTGTTTTGTAAGCTTAATAAATCCATATATGGATTAAAGCAAGCTCTCCGTCAATGGTATTTGAAATTCCATAACGCCATCACTTCATTTGGTTTTGAAGAGAACGCCATGGATCAATGTATATACCGGAAGGTTAGTGGGAGTAAGATTTGTTTTTCGCATATATATGGATGATATTTTGCTTTGGCATAGCTCAATGATATGGGTTTTCTACGTGAGGTAAAACAATTCCTCTCAAAAATTTTGATACGAAGCGATATGGGTGAGGCATCTTATGTCATTGGCATTAAGATCTATAGAGATAGACTTCGAGGTGTCTTCGGTTTATCTCGTGAAACCTATATCAATAAAGTTTTAGAGATTTCGGATGAAGCGATTGTTCACCAAGTGTTGCTCCCATTGTGAAGCGGTGATAAGTTCAATTTGGACCAATGCCCAGAATGATTTTGAAAGAGAACAGATGAAAACCATTCCATATGCTTGACTATTGGAAGCCTGATGTATGCCAAGTCCGCACTGCACTTTGACATTGCATTTGTTGTTGGGATGCTAGGGAGATATCGTAGTAATCCGGTGTCGACCATTGGAAAGGCTGGTGAAGAAAGTGATGAGGTACCTACAAGGAACCAAGGATTATATGCTCATGTATAGACGAACCGATGAACTGGAAGTAATTGGCTACTCCGATGCAGTACTTTGTGGCCGTATTGATCTACCAAAATCAACATCTGGTTATAATTTCATGCGTCACGGTGAGTCATGTGTCTTGGAGGAGTGCGAAATAGTCATTGATCGCTACTTCCACTATGGAGGCCGAGTTCGTATCATGTTTTCGAGGCCACATCGCATGGTGTATGGTTAAAGAGTTTCATTTCCGGCTTAGAGAGGTTGACTCTATTTCTAGGCCATTAAGATTATATTGTGACAACTCACTGTATTTATGGCTAAGAACAACAAAAGTGGTATTCGTAGTAAGCACATCGACATCAAGTACTTGGCCATAAGAGAACGTGTTAATGAAAAGAAAGTGGGCATTGAGCACGTAAGCCGTAAGCTAATGATTGTTGATCCTTTGTCTAAAGGCCGTACGCCACCAATGAAATTCAAGGATCATGCGTAGAAAATGGGAATTAGTGCCACTTTGTAAATGTATATATGCCAGTTATTAATGAAACTCTTATATATTGTGATATTTTCTCATATTCATGTGCAGCATAATTTATTTGAGAATATATATATATTTTATTGGACTAAGAATAAATATAAGATTTATTCATTAAGTTTAGTTACCACATAAAGTATAGTACTTGAGAAACTAAATACATTGTAATACATGGAAGATAATACTGCCTAGAGGACCTATCGCTATGATTCATGTGTTTTGTTACTCAAGAGAATTTCGATTAACGCTGTGCCCAAGTGGGAGAATGTAAATCAAAGTTGGTGCAACGTTAGTGAATCAGGTGATTTCGGTTTTTCGAACCGTACGTGGGATTCCGAACCGAACGAGGTTCTTGATGGAAGAACCTTAATAAAGTATCGGGTCCTCTCACTATTAACTGCATAACAATTCAGATTACACCATCAATACGCAGAGAATAAGTGTGAGAAACCAGTGAAAGGATCGAACAGAAAATCCATTGGAATTCCCGTGTAAGTGCTGAAATTTGATCAATGGTAGGAGGTATGTTTTCAATCCAATTTTGTTTCCGCTGCATTTAAATTATGAGTTTATATAGTTTTATGAATGTTTCTGGATTGAATTGAGTATCTAACACAATACACTTTCCATCAACGTAACACAAACAATACATGATCTCGAAATAGGTTCCATGAAACATATTCTATAAATAAATGTTATAATGGTTTTGACACATGCAACACCACAACAGCCGAGGATATTCAGTTAGTCTGCTTCTAGTTTCTAAATTACATTTTCGGTAGTAATAGATTTAGAATTTGAGATCAGTATGGAAACTACAAAAGTAGTAAAACATATTAATACTTGTTTCTCAGTTACAAGTTGTTTATGGTTGAATAAAGATATTATATGTATCTCAATTGAATATAAAGATACTTAAATTATTGAATTTATATTTAATATTTGAGTAATAAACATTTGAGGTTTAAAATTTTAAAGAGCATATAACTTAATTTTATGCATAAATTTATTCGTAAATTTATAAATATTACATTTAAAATTGTTATTTGTCACTCCCGAACCCTTTATACAACCACCACTGATTTTTGGCATAATTCAAACAAAGTCACGGAATGGAAAGACTCTTGAAAAACACCGAACTGAATGTTGCATCTCCTTGCATTAGAAAGTCTTTTAAGTTCACAAGCAATACATATTCTCATTATCTGACGGAAGCCTTCCATTGACAACTTTTTTTTGTCAAGTACCATCGACATCTTTTATTATTATTATTATTATTATTATAGAAAATGAGAGATATTATTTATTTAGATAAAATTTACATATACATATTTAAAAATTAAATAGTAAAACACATTAAGAGATAACGATATATTTGCTAAGAGTGTCACAAAATCTTGAACATCTTCATCCACCAACTATTTCTACTTGAATAAATATATCAATGAAATTTTGTGCTCAACAAAATATCTACAACTTACAAAATATTTGTAGATATGAAAATTATAAAAATATATAAATATTTGATTGATAAAAGATTTCATACCTAACAAACTACGATATGAATACACACACTATATATTATCTTTATAGAGTCAAATCCGACAACAAAAAAAACCACTATTATAGTGATTGTTTGAGCGTAAGGCTCAACTTATAACCCAATCCATGAACAATCTAATCCATCATATGTCTTGCCTGAGACTATAAGATATGCTCACACCTAAAGTGACGATTGTAATTGCCCTCGCTTTTACAGAGTAACTTGAAGCATCTGAGAACCAACTATCAAATCAGTTTATCAAAATGGTTAACCTTAAGTTAGATTATGTTTTTACTGATGTACCATCTGACACACTGTGACATGCTCCCCTATATAATTGGCATGTGTATATGTAATGTCCTATGTATATATATGTAAAATTAATGTGAGATCCACATAATTCATTCAATTCTCTAACTTGTCTTTCGTTTCTCTCTCTAAAATTGGATAATCCTAACATTTTGGCACCCACCATGGGGTTCAAGATTTAAAGTTCAAGTTTTAGTTTTTGACCCCTGTATTCTCGAAGATTCATCCCAAGTTTTGAGAGAGAGATCTCGTGAATGAAAGTTGCACCTCGTGTTGTCTAAGGACCACATTTATCATGGTTGGAATGCGAGCTGAGAAAAGATTGAGACCAATGAATGAAATGACATCTCAAAACAACACCTTACCAATCCCTGAAGAAGCTCGAGTTAAGGTATAAGCTAAGGTTGACCCTTATCAAGATTTGGCTCGATGACTTCTCTAGCTAAGAAGAGAGCTCAACGAGACCAAGTTAGAAAATATAGCGCTACATACATGAACAAACCCAGACATCCTATTAGGCCAAGATAATAACTTTGTCAAAGAAGTTGGACCAACTCTTGTAAGAAATGAGCCTACCCGAGCTAAGAACATAGTAGACGACATCCTTTCTCCTAATGTAGTCGGGCTCAACAATGAGCAATTATTGGAAGAGCGAAGGATCTAGAAGATTGATCGCCACATACGAAGTGTGTGCAATGAATACGCAAGTATACGTATCATAACAAGTAATATAATGATAAGAAAAAATCGTTCTCATGGAGATTATTTTATTAGAAACTAATTTTTAAAACTAAAAAAAATAAAAATAATTTTTTTTTGTTTTTATATTTTAATGAAGCAAAATTAAAATAACTAAAAGTAAATAGCAATAATTAATTAAATCAGATTTGGTAACTAAAAAGATATATGAGAAAATATCTAGGAATACTTAATCCTCCAATTCTCTAAACATGTGAATTGCTAAAAACTCTCAAATATAATTATCAATTAATTACATGATCAATTGAATCTAACCTAGCATGTATTTCTCTCTTAAGTAAACTACGCATCATATAATAATTAATTTAATCCCACTTTCATGCCAATTAAATTGCATATTACTCATTTAGTTCATCAATTATGGATCACATACATAAGAATCATATATCTCTTCCTAGAAACTATGCATGTTATTTAATAAAGACAAACAATTAAATAATTCTCTCAAATCTATTTAATTACCTCTATAGATAAATTGTTGGCCAAACAATTAATAGCATACAAATCAGATTAAATAATCTAATCAAATTAAAATTATAATTGGGGTAACATATTAGATCATCACATGGTGAAAATTGGGTATATAAGTTCCCTAGATTAATAAATTAACTACACATAATTGTGTTTATAAAGCTCATAGTTTTCATAAAGAAAGACATAAAAATTGATAAAGAAAAGAGTAGGAGAAGAAATACAAAACAAGCAAAATTGACAACCCCAGCCAATCACAGTGACACGTGGTAGGGGAAATTTATTGGGTGAATCAGAGTGCAACGCGTGGCAAGGGAAACCGGTCAATGACACGCGACGCGACATGATTCACGAAAATGGATGGCGTGGCGCACAAGTGGAACATGCGAAGTAATGGCATAGTGGCATGATGCGTTGATTGATCTTCGAACTCATATTGAATGCAGTGTTGACATATGGCACACGTTTCGTCCTCCTCACATGTGGCGTAATGTGATTTACTCTATGTGCTTATGTGGTGTCCACGTGGCTTTCCCAGTCAGCTCCCTTCTTACGTGGTCAGACATGTGGTAACTCCTGATTAGTCTTGCGTTAAAAATTCCATAAAAATTCCAAAAATTATATTTTTACCCATTTTCACTAAAAAGTTTACATTTTAATATTTGTTATCCAAAAAATACTATTTATTGAATAAAAGAAACAAATATTAAGTAAAAAAGTGTCTAATGACTCTACTTTCATATAGTCATCAAAGGTATGCTTCCTAGCCTTAGAAGAAACAAATAGAAAAAAAGACGAGGCCCTCAAGAAAAATAAAAGAAGGCAAGATAAGTGTAAATCACACTATGATGTGGAGAGGAATTGTGAACAACTGTGTGTCTCCCCTTTCACTAACGAAATACAAAACAATGAACCCTAACCAACTTTAATGCTCCCAAGTGTCCAGATTACTAAGGAATGAAGGATCCGGTAACTTATGTTCAACATTTCAAAATAGTCATGGCCCTTATGAGCGTCACTCGAGACAAAAAGAGATACCATGTTGTGCAAAACTTTTGCTACCATTTAATGTGACAGTGCTCAAAAGTGGTTTAATAACTTGGAACCCCGTAACATAACCTTTTTCTCTCAATTTTCTAAGTTGTTCATTCATAAACTATACCAGTAACAAGCCTATGAGGAAAGAGTCTCATCACTTCTTCTCGATCACTAAGGGAAATAAAGAGTAAGTTGAGGAATACATGAGAAGGTTCAGAGAATAAAAGTTGGAAATTATTAACTACCCTAATTCTATTGTGGTAGAAGCCTTTAGACGAGGTTTATTGAGAGATTCTAATTTATTTGTTAAGTTAACCAAAACAGTTCCTCGTATGATAAAAGAGGCTTATGGAAAGGCCAAAAAGTTTGTTAATCTAAAAAGAGAGGTGAAATTAGATAAAAAGAGCAAGCCTATTGTAGAAGCTACACCATAAAAGAAGAAAAGGACGATAAGCCTTAATATAGCAAATCAAGACAAAATGATCAATAGAAACAAACTTTTCATCCTAAGTCACAAACTATAGTTCAATGGTCAAGAAATCATGAACCTTAAGAAAGGTCATTATCACTCTTTAGAGGTCTACCTTTGAGAGTAAGTTTAGCTCAAGTTGTATTGAGAATGGAGAATTAACATTAGATGGCCACCGAAAATGAGGGCATCTCTTAGAGACACATTTAAATGATGTGTCTTTCACAAAAATATAGGCCATAAAACACTATATTACAGACATATGAAGAAAGATATATAAGATTTGTTGTGTAGAGGATATTTGAGTGACCTCATGGGAAATGATAACAGAGAAGCTGATCAACAACCTCAAAGTGAAACTTTAAGACTACATGTTCCTCCAATTAACAGGGTAGATCCATACAATGAAGGTAATATGAGGACCATTCATACCATACATGGGGGACCTGGGCTCAATGGGACTTCTAATAATGCATATAAAAGATATGCTAGAGACGTGCATGAATTATCTCATATTTATAATATGAACATAGAGTTATCCTTCATTGCAATCACTTTATCTAGTAATGACGAGGCCTCATCAACCCATGAAGACCCTTTTATAATCACCCTATGGGTAAGGTCATGCAATGTCTATAGAATCTTGATTGATACTAAAAGTTCTGTGGACCTCTTATTTCTTTTAATGATGAAAGCGGTAGGTGTGAAAAGGCAACATCATGAAGAGAGAGCTAACTCTAGTAGGATTTAACAGTAGCACTACCTATGCTGTTGGGACCGTGATGTTTCCTATCATGTCGACGGGCCAATAGTCATGACCAATTTTATGGTGATTGATGTCCCAACCCATTATAATGTCAATCTGGGTTGACCATGAATACATAAGATGAAGGCAACTCCATCTACTTTTCACTAGGTTATCAAATACCTAACCAAAGGGAGCATGAAAGAGATAAAGGGGACCAAGAAAAATCTAGGAGCTGTTATAATGTTATAATATATGAGGTGATTCCAAAGTAGAAATTACAGTATAGGTATCGTCAAAAAAGACCAGGGGTAAGTGCCTAGTGGAATTGGTTGATTCAAATAGAGTTCAAGATTTAAAGGTTGGAAATAAAAGGGAAGACCATTCTTTAAAATGAAGCACCAACTTAACAACGGAGGTTAGGGAACAAATTTTCACAGTTCTTAAAATTCAACTCTGATTTCTTTGTATAAAAGCCTACAGACATGCCTAGAATTGACTCGAGAATTATAATCCACAGACTGAATGTTTATCCAAAGGTTTTCAAGCAAAGAAAGAGAAAATTGCTAAGAGAAAAAAATGCGGTGATTAAAACTCAAGTCAACACACTTAAAGAAACAAAGATCATCAGAGAAATGGACTACCCAACCTAGTTGTCAAATGTTGTGTTAGTAAAAAAGGGTTGTAGTTCACCCTAGATTCATGTGGCTTTCAATAATTTGAATGATGCCTACTCAAAAGACTATTTTCCTCTACCAAGTATTGATCAACTTGTCTATGCCACCTCCAAGTTTAGTTTGATGAGTTTTCTTGATGCATATTCCAGCTATCATCAAATTAGAATGCATCTAGAAGATGAAGAGAAGACATCTTTTATTACTGAAGATATTTTTTGACCAATTGGAAAGGAATATGGAAATATATGTGAATGACATGGTGATCAAATCAGCACAACTTGTAAATCACATCAAAGACTTGGAAAAAAATATTTTTTGTGATTCGAAGGTATGGCATGAGACTTAATCCTAAAAAAAGGTGTTTTTGGTGTTGTTTTAGAAAAATTCCTAGGATATATTGTATCTTCCTAGGGAATTGAGATCAATCTAAACAAAATACAAGCCTTGGTCAACATGAAGCCTCCTGATGACCTAAAAGGAATACAACAATTAAACAGAAGACTAATGGCACTTAATAGATTCATTTCCAAATGTACTAAAAAATGCTTACTATTCTTTAAAATGCTAAGAAAGAATACATCTATTTTTCGGGATGAAGGTTGTGATAGAGCTTTCCAAGGAATCAAACAATACTTTAGCAAACCTCTAATCCTAGTCAGCCCCATCTTAGGGAAAAATTTATATTTATACTTGGTTGTTAAAACTTAGACTTGTAGTATTGTGCTAATCTCCGAAAGAGATAAAGTCCAACACCCCATCACACATAGTGGTAGTACTCACATCTCAGCCACTTGGAAGTGTGTAGACAAAGCAAAAGGTATCAAGGAGACTAACATATAATGTAATAGAGTTGGGAGAATATGATATCAAGTATATGTTTAGAACTTTCATAAAATCACAAGCACTGACAAATTTTGTCACCGAGTTTAGTGAGTCATTGGAAGTCACCATTGATGAAGTAAAAAGTGAAGTATGTGACATGGATGTGAAGGAAATTCCAACTTGGCAAGTGTTTGTTGATGGCGCTTATAATTTTAAAGGTGTAGGGCTAGGGATTGTTATCATAGATCATGATGAAAACTATTTCAAATATGCTATCAAGATGGACTTCCAAGTACCCAATAATATTATAGAGTACGAGGTGGTTATATTTGGTACTATGACCTTAAAGAAACTCGAAGCTAATAGTATTTTCTTGTATAGTGATTCATGGTTGGTGGTCAATCAATACTTGGGCATGTTTGAAGCTAAAGATAGTAGGATGGAAAGATATGTAGAGAGGTTAAAAAAGGAATCCTCAAAATTTTCTAACTTTGAAATCAAACAAATATCAAGAAATAAGAATTATCATGCTTATGCCTTGGCCGCTCTAACCGTTGTACATGAAGCCAATTGTAATAGGGTAATTTCCATAACAATTGATAGAAAGTTGGTGAAGTCACTAGCCCGTGGTTCATGCTTATCTTTAACTTCCTTAAAGATGGGGACCTACTTGAAGACCAGAAGCAAGTGAAAGAAATCAAGTCAAAGGCTAGTCAGTAATGATATAAAACAACAAATTGTATAGAAAAACAACCTTTGGACTCTTGTGCATATCTAGAGAATGGTATGGAAAAAATGATGTTTGAAGCTCCTAAAAGAGAGTGTGCTTCCCATTCAGGAGGAAGAAAACTGTTCCAATGAATTATGATACAAGGTTAATATTGGTCAATGATGTTAGAAGATTGCACGAAATACACCCAGGCATGTGATAAATGCTAGAGTTTTGACCCGCTATCTCATATATTGTCAATCACAATGACGAGGATAATTTGTCTATGGCCTTTCTACAAGTGAGGATCGAATATAATAGAACCAATACCACAAGTAGTGAATCAAAATTGATTTTTATCGATTACCATAAATTATGTTTCAAAATGGATTAAAGTAGAGTCACTTGGAAGAATAAGGGAAGATGAGGTTATTATATTCATCTAGAATTCCACAGTGTGTAGTTTCAGCTTATCTAAGGAGCTTGTTACCAATAATACGACACAGTTCACAGGCCGTAACATCAAATAGTTCATTACTGCCATTAAATCCCATATTACCCACACACTAACAGTCAAGCAAAGTCTTCAAATAAAATGGTACCAAACTTGTTGAAAATAAAGTTAGAAAATGCTAAAGGAAGATGGGTAGAGGAACTACCTAGTGCATTACGGACCATCAGAACTAGTCCTAGAGGTAGCACTAACGATACATTTTTTTCACTTTTGTATGGGACTGAAGCGATGATACCAATGGAGATAAAAACTCTCAACTATAAGGTTAGTCATAACTAAAGACCAAAACACCTCAAAAGAGTAATTGATCTGGTTATAGTAGAGGAAAAAAGAATGAAGTCTTAAGAAGAATGATTAAACAAAAAAGAAATGTGATAGATTATTATTATAAAGTCGTATGGTTTAAATCATTCATCGAAGGTGATTGGGTTCTTAGAAAGGTCTTCCCTAAAAAGAAAGAATAGATGGATGTAAAACCTTGTGCAAACTAGGAAAGCTCATATCAAAGAAGTGCAATAACACTAAGGGGAGTTTACATGTTAAAAAACATTGAAGGCTCTGAAGATAACATAAGCTAGAATGTTAGACACCTTAACAAGTATCACTTTTAAAGTATTTTGATTCATGCTTCAATTTCAATATGTTACCCCATGTATATGACAACTCTTGATCATTAGAGCTACTCTCCCAAAAATGTTTATATCACGAGCTGATTATCTTGGTCAAGAATCAGGTAGATTGCTTAAACATATAATTATCCAAAGTTAATCACCTTGATCATATACCAGGTAGAACGCTTTCCCTGAAAATTTTATGTCACAAGTTGATCACCTCAATCATGACCCAAGTAGAGCTCTTAAAAACTAGGTAGAATGCTAGAATAGATGATTATACAGATTTTATCACCTTGATCATAGACTAGGTAGAACACTATTCTTGAAAATTTTATGTCATGAGTTGATCACCTCGGTCAAAAACTAGGTAGAGTGCTCGAATAGATGTTTATATGGAGTTAATCACCTCGATTAGAAACTAGGTAGAACGCTTGGATAGGAAATTATACGAAGCTGATCACCTCAATTATAGACCAGGTAGAATGCTCTCCTTGAAAATTTTATGTTAAGAGCTTACCACCTTGATCAAGAACTGAGCAGAGCACTCAGAAAAATGTTATACATAACTGATCACATCGATCATAGACCATGTAGAATACTCTCCCTAGAATTTTTATGTCATGAGCTGATCATCTCAGTTAGGAACCATATAGAGCACTCAGACAGATGATTATACAGATTTGATCACCTCTGTCATTGACTAAGTAGAATGATCTCCCTAAAAATTATATGTCGTGAGCTTTATCTTACATATGCTTTGGCTATAGCAATTGCCAAAGTTCAACCTCAATATTGTTAAAAATGAGTTTGTATTACATTGATCGTGCTTACAAATACATAGCCAATATAGATGTATTAATAAAGAGCTCGATAGCATAGTATGGTTAAAAATCCTTGAGACGTTTGGATGCACGACCAGTGTTAGGGTCATTTCTTTCTTCCACCAAAGGTAATAGCTCAGCTTGACTCTTGGGAACCTTTTTATGGATATCCTCTCCTACCTCAATTGAGGCTAAGCTTGAGTTGGCAATAGAATGTTCTAGTTCCTCAACAATGTCCATCAACTTAAGGAACAAGCCTTCAAATTGCTTCATGTAGAAGCTCCCACAATAAGATTCTTTGTCAACTAAAGTAGCCATTTTGTTCATGGTCCTCTTTTCACGTTCCTATGTGTGTTCTTTGTAAGACTTGAGCTCACACTTGACCTCTTTGTAAAGAGAAACCTTATCCATATGATGAGAAATCTTAATCTTTAATTTTTCCACCTTAATTTTAAGCATGACATTCTCTTGCTTTAGGATACGAGTTGAGCGTCTGTTTGCTCGATCAGAGGCTATGAAGTTTGAGAAAAAAATATGGAATAAGAGAAAAATGTTTTAGGTTCTCTAAGTACGTGAGGCTTTTGAATTACAAGTATCTTAAAATCTTCTTTTATAGGGAGTGACATTGGGATCAACAATAGAAAAATGGCCTGAAAGTAATAAAATGGGCCAACATCATAAATATATGCCATAAATACACAAATATACATATAATACATGTATACACTATTTTCAAAGGTTAGCCACAAATGTCTCAATGAGGTTTTATTAAGAAAAGGGTTAATAAAAGTTCAGCTTGCTCGTACAAAATAAATGGTCGAGCCTAGCAAAAATAGATAGCCTCGAGCCTATTACATAATCAAGCATCCCTAACTTATTGATAGATTTCTAGCTGTTTGATCTTCTCCTACCCTAAGTTCACCATCACTTTCTTCAAAATATTCACCTTAGTCTTCACCTTCATCCCGAGTTTTTGTAGTTGAGTATGGTGGGTTTAGAATGTTGAGGATTTGATAGTAGTACTAGTCGAGGCCCTTCTTCTTGGATTTGTTATTGAACAAGTCCTTGGCCAAATTGTAACAATTTCAACATTTGAGGTGAGCTACTCGGTCATGGCATCAAGATCTCTTTTTTTTCTCTTATTCGCAAGAAAATGTTTCCTTAGCATCATTCAACTCGCGCTTATAAGCATCGACCTCAACCTTATGTTTTCTCTTAGTTTCCCTGAGCACTTCAAACTGCCTAGCATTCTTATTCAGCTCATTTATGGCCTTGGATAACTTTTCCTCCTTGTAAATGGCCTCGCCTTGCCACTTGTTTGCCTTTGCTAACACAACATTCTTGGCTCGAGTAGAGACATGGCTCTCTTTTTCAATGTCAAGTTTATGCTTTAGTTTCTATAAGCCTCAAACTCTATTGAGATTATGAAGAAGTTGGACCCAAAAGTGATGAAAATGAATGTGAGACATTAAGAATAGGAGTGGTATCAACAAAAATAAAATCTCAAGGTGATACTTACTTGAGTCAAAAGTCTGTTGAGCACAACCGCATTATCAACATCCTTACTCATAGCATCGAGCTACCTCTCATGCATCATGAAATGGAGGCTATCCACATAGTGTGCCAACCTTTATGGTGAGGTCATCAATAATGCCTTTTTTCCTCCTCGGGTCTCTTACAGATGGGGGAGATATTTGTTGACTTGAGATTATAGGTATGGGAATCTGTGGGCTCGGGGATGTTGGCAAGGGCTCAACCACTGTCATTGAATTCAATAGAGTTGGTATGAGAACGGGCTCCTAAATAATCATAGATTTTTTTTTCTTTCTTGGTTGTGAGGGAATGGCCTCTTTACCCAAAGATTTGCTCCTATTTGTTTCCTGTAAATGATCTTGTACCTTGGGACTGAGAGCTTGCCCCTTTTTTTACAATTCTATTATGAAGTCAAGCTAGTAAGGTGTAGAGGTTGAACTACTTGATACTTGCAAAAAAAAAGGTCAGATTTTCAAAGCACAAGGTAAACAAATAATTTAAACTTAAAGTGAGAGCTCGTTCACCATCATCTTGAATGATTTCAAATCTCCCTTGAAATCAGAAAGAAGGGTCTTGCGTTTCTTTTGTACTCAAAATTTTTGAATTATCTTATGAGGTGGCTCCATTGAGCTTGATTTTATTAACCCTTAAGCAACAAATCATGAGATGTTTAATAACTTTCTTCATTGTGTCTTCTCGTTTAGATAGTTCTGAATATTAGCCAACCTTTGCTTCGCTTGTAAGCTCAAGGTTGTGATGAAGGAATCCATATTCCTTATCAAGTTTTGTATTAGCTCAGGTGCTTCTTACCAATCTCTCATCACTATCAAATACCTTATACCGACCAGCTACATAGAAGAAGTATTCTTTCCAATTCTTCTCATTTTTAGGAAGGAATACATTTATGCCTAGATCCTGCTTGACTAATATGTATACTCTCCTGGTGTCGGTGGGTTTTTTTTCAACACACACATATGCCTTATTGAACTTAGGCATTTCCAAATTCACCCTAAGCTCTCTATATATTAGGGTGAAATAAAGCAACTACCTCTATCTATTTGGCATCAATTGTCCTAGCAAGAGTTGCATCCTTTCCAAGAACTTTCTTAAGAAAGGATACAATGGAAACCTAACCTCTGGCCATAAAGCTTTCTCATGGAAGGCTCTCAATCCAGTTGGGGGTGGTGCATTATCAAGAACACCCAGACTGGGGATCATCATTTGAATTGAGGAGGGAATATTCTACATATGTCTTAGCCTTTCCTTGTCCTATGGAATTAGACTACTTGGCTTGACATTGGTCCTCCAACCCTTGGTTCGACCTGTGGGTTCACTGATTCCTTTCTTCCTTGATTTATTCCTCTATGTCCTAGAGATAGATATTTGGGTGTGAGGTACGTTCAACCAGATTTTCGGGGTTGTTTGAGGCCGAGACATAGAAGAGTAGGGGGCTCAGATATCCTTTCCTCACTCAAGGTACTCGCTTCAGTTGTAGACCCTGATCCTTCACTTTCCTCTTGGCTCGAGCTACTCAAGTATTGAGGGCTCTCTTTAAAAGAGAAGCCTGATGAGCATGAAGGTAAGACTACCTTACTAGTAGCCCTCAATGATATATCTTTATGCATGGTTTCTACAAAAATATACAAAATGAGAAAAGCAAAATAGTAAGGCATGAGGAAATAGAAGTTGCCGAAGAGGAGATTTCAAAGTAAAATACGTGGAGTGAATATAAGAACTGACCTAAAAAGAAATCAGGAAATATTTAAGTGTGAGGAAAAATCCCTAAAAGCCTTAGCAAAAATATTACATCCTGACCTACTAGTCTTACCACCCGAGCAAAAAAATTATAAGATGCGAGCTGAAATGATAGAGCGTTTTTGTTCAAATTTTCTTGGATATCCTAGAAACAATGAAATCGATGATGCCTTGACTCATCCTTATATACATGTTCAAATTTTCTCTCTCCAATTAACTGACAAATATTTATTATTACATGCCAAAACGTTTCATATTCCTAGTTATTATAACCCACCAGTTGCTACTCTTCCACCTCAGTTAAAGAACTGATCTGAAAGAGTAGGAGGACTTGATGTTTGAGCATAACACTTGACCTATGAATAACCAGATCCATCATGTGCCTTTCTTGAGATTATAAGATATACTCATGCCTTTAGTGATGATTATAAGGTGCCTTTGTTTATGCTGAGTAACCTAAAGTACTTGAGGACCAACCATTAGCTTGATTTATCAAGATAATCGACCTAAGTTAGATTATGTTTTTGCTTATGTACCCTCTAACATATACCCCTTACATAATTAACATGTATACATGTAATATTCTATATATATGAATTGAATGTGAAATCCACATAATTCACTTAATTCTCTAACTTCTCTCTAATTTCTCTCTCTAAAATTGGATAATCCCAACATTGGTAATAGATTATTTATGAAATAAAACTCTTAACTAAAGAGAGTTTTATGTAAGAAAACTATAGAAAAAAATACCAATTAGAGAGAGCTCTACCTAAAAGTTCCCTCCCGACTAGGGGTGTCCACGATCTGGTCCGGTTTGGTTTTGAGTAAAAAAAATTTAACCAAACCGGACCGTTCATAATGCTTAAACCGGATCAGACCGTTCATAATTCTCAAACCGGACCGGACCAGACCGTTTGGCTATCCAAAATGTTGTAACCGAACAGTTTGGTCCAGTTTGATTAACGGTTTGAAACGATTAATAATACATAAATATGATACAGTTTAATATGATATAATCTAATAGGATAAAGTCAAATGTGATGTTCATCAATCATCATATATAAATAGATATTATTGTTAAATACATAAATACATAAATAAATACCCAAACTGTTATTTAAATCCAAAAATAAAACAGATTAGATATGAAGAAATGAAGTCCCGATATCTCATTTACACGGAATTTTTACCCATTATTAATCATCAATGATCAATGTAGTATCTTTAATGAAATCTACAATAAAATAAAATCATATATCATTAGATAATAATATTTAAAAAAATTAGAAATAATTTTTAAGTCTTGCAATTACCTAAATCAACATCTTCATAAATCTCTAGGTCATCATTGTATTTTGATAAGGCAACATAGTCATTAATGGAGGAATTGAACCAATTTTGACTACATACTAATGACTCTACCATTTTAGGATTCAAAGAACTCCTAAATGGATTAAGAATGCGCACGCATGTGCTAAAAGCTGATTCTGATATAAACAGGACAAAATTATCCATTTCATTATAAAGAGATCAAAACAAACGTAATTATATGCAATTCTGTAGCTTAAATAACACATTATATTTTCTGCTAGTAAAGAACATGTATGTTAATATCGGCTCAAATCAGAAATCACATGATATTTTCTACTTGATTTTTTATTAGAAATTAGGGGAAAAAAACATGAAAAGAACATGTTATTTTAATCATAATCACGATTGAGGTTTAAAGAATGAATAAAATATTAGTAATGTTGAGAATATGTAATTTACATTGAAACTGAAAATAATATTTATTATCATTTTTAACAAAATGATTGAAAATAATAATTCAAAGCAATATCAGAAATAGACAAACACGATGTAATGATAATTTTGGCACACACGGCTAGTGAATGAGAGAAACAGAATTTGGGGGTGTCCAAAAACCGTATCATAAACTAAAACAAAATCCTATCAGAAACTCATCTGAGGAAGCATTTCAGAAACTCAAAAAAATCCTATCAAAAACTCAAAAAAACCATATCATAAACTAAAAAAGAATTCTATCAGAAACTCATTTGAGGAAGCATTTCAGAAACTCAAATAAAATCCTATCAGAAACTCAAAAAAACCTTATCTTAAACAAAAAAAAATCCTATCTGAAACTAAAAAAAAGGCTTGACAACCAATCCAAAATACAGACAATGTCTCGTACACGAAATTGTACTGAGAATGTTTGGATAAGTAACACGAAACAGTTCATCCATAAACTCAAACATATATCAATCAGTTCACCACATACCTATTTCGTCCATGGATGACAGGATACGTGGTGATGCGAGGAGAGGTGACTGACTGGTAGTGGAGGTGACGACGGTTGGCTTAGGTTAGGGTTTTTTTGAGTCTCACTCTCGCAAAGACGCAAACACAAACGGGCACTGAAAATGAATTAGGGTTAGGGAGCGTATTGTGATTTCATAATATATATATATATACACACGGTAACGGTTAATTAAAAAAATTAATTATTTATGAAAATCGATTCGGTCCAATCCAATCGGTTTATAATTTTTATAATCAGATCGAACCGTTTGAAAATTAGTTTTACTTAATGCAGATCGAATCAGACTGTTTCAATTATGGAACTATTCGATTTAGTTTGATATATAGCGATTTTTCAATTTAAATCGATCTAATCCGATCCAATTTATGAACACCCTTAGAATAACAGGAAGAAGAAAATAAATAAATAAAAAAGATAAAGAGAGACAGAGAGAAGAGAAATGACTTAGAGAGCGGGGAGGCAATGTTGTTAGTTCTATTGGCACTTTGTCATACACATAGTTGTGTTTTTGGCTTGGATAAGTTTCTACGATATTTTGTAAATTATAAGTTTTTGTTTTTTATATATTATTATATATATATGGTTTGTTTTGGGGAAAAAAATTGAAGATGCAATGGATATTCCGTCTTGGAGTTGGAGCTTATATTGCCTTTTTTTTCTCTCTCTCTCTCTCAAATCTTTCCAACGGAGAAAAGTAGATCGTTATTGATGAAGATTATCAAGATTTTCCACCGAAAATTACATAAAGTAACAACATTATCCTATTTAGATAAAAAGCCCATCTTAATAATTGACATAAAATGTTTTGGAATTGACGTACCAAGGCCATTATTTATTCAAATTGTTTCTTGAAAGGAAAAGAAAAGAATCATACTTGGTGAAAAGTGACTTCACTGTTCAAAAAATATTATTTTCATTTCTGTTGGAGTTTTGTTTTGGGTAGCTTTAAATAATATCTTTCTTTTTCTTTTTGTTTTTTTCATGCATATGTGACAACTAACACTAACCCGGGAAATTTTAGTTTCCACACAAAAAAAAAAAAAATTTATATTATTTTCCTTTATCTTCTTCTATCTATGATGCCTGGCTTTTAGTTTTAGATATCTGTTACAACTTGGGTGCAACATTACTGCAAGTTTGGATCGGCTGATGATCTTAGTTACCTGTTTCAAAGCTGATTTAAATTATTATTCTCTTAATAATATTTAACTAATTAAAGTGTATTTATTTAATAATATTTAATATTATAAATAAAATAGATACTTAAATTATTTTTTTATTATGATAATAACAATATCTTTAATCTTTATAAAACATATATTGAGTAATTATATTTTGACTTTTGTTATTGTTATAGTAAATATATATAAAAATTTATTTTACTCATATTATTAATTATATATTAATATCATTATAATTAAATACTTTATTCAAATTAATATTAATTATATATTAATATCATATTATTAATTATATATTAGTATAACATAAATATTGTAAATTTTGTTATTATTATAGTAAAATAGATTCGTTTGTTTGTTTTTTTTATTATTAAAATATTATTTTTTATTAAATAATTAAAATTAAATCTTTTAATAATAATAAAATGATAATTAATATGAAATATTTTTTTACAAAACATTTATTTTAATATTTAATTATTATCATTATTTTTATTTTATTTTTATAAAAATAAATATATGTATTTAAATAATCTATATTGTAATATTATTATTGTTAATTTTTTATTAAATTTTAATTTTATTTTTATTAATGGTTATCATATTTTAATTATTTGATATTAAAACGAAATATTTATAAAAAAAATTATTAAAATAATATTATTTATTTTTAATTAAAAGATTAAAAAATAAATTTTTAAATATAAAATACTAAACTAATTAAATTTTATAATTTAAAATAATGATACGTACTTACACTCAAAAATAAAAAGTTAACTTTTAGTGCAATAAAACAAAAGAGAGCGTTTTGGGGTTTTCGTAGTTCTGTTTTCTAAAGTCTAAAATAATTACAACTTTTTTCAAAAGGGGGCATAATTACAAGTTGCAACTTGCTATTGAAATAATTATAAAATTTTAGTATGTCTTTATTTTTTACACAATTTTTTTCAAAGCAAAATTATGAATTCGGGTATCATATTAGATAATTTGCTCAAATAGGGAAGGATAAGGAAATATCAATTTTAACTCGTATTATAAAATATATAAGCTTAAGTAACAAAATAATTTTGAAAATTAAAAAAAAAATTGATTTTTTTTTAGTGATGTCATAAATAATAACATGTGTGCAAATAATTATATATACATGCATTTGACCTTTATCTTTGATACTCAACCCCTTGAAAATAAATATGATTAAGTGGCGGTTTAGATAATTGTTTAGATTAGGGAAACTATGATAATTGTTTCAATAAAGCTCTTAAGATTTTCCCTAATAGTATCTTAATTTTAGGTTTGAAAATGATAACATTTTAATAATAAATGTTTTAAAAAATTGAAAATAAATCAATAAAATTCATTCAAGTATTAAATACTTAAAAAGGTTTTAAACATAGGGATAAATTATGCATATTTTATTGTTTAGATTAAAACATTCATAAAAATTTATTATTAAAAAAAACTAAAAAATATAAAAGATAGATTGAATTCATAAAATAATGTATCAAAAAAATTCATAAAATAAAATGAAATAAATAAATGAATAAAATCAGTCTAAAAAATAAATCTAAGAAGTAAAAAAAAAACCTTTCCTTGCTTATATGGTTGCTTCAACGTAGAAATAAAACATTTTATTCTTTATATTTTTCAATTTTTTTATTGCAATGTTATTTCTTTTAATTTTTTTAACTTAGAGTAATGTTTTATATTTATTTTTAAAATTCTTACGTTAGCTTGTATTGCTTTATTATTATATTTTAGCATTTAATTAAAAGTTATTTTTTATACTAAACCATATCAAGTATATATTTGGTTTACATTAACGAATCATTCAGGATATTTTTACTTATAATTTAATTATTAATATAAAATATTCATTTCATAACTCTCACATATACAATAAAATATTTTATTTTCTTCTATAATTATTTATTATATTTTTTCAATAAAATAAAATAAAATTATTTTTTAATTTTATTTTAATATTTATTATTATTTTAATTATATTATTTAAACAAATATAATAATAACATTATTATTTTAATTAAATTAAATTTATATCTACCAACCAACATAACTTTCATATAAAATGAAGCTATTGGAAGTTGAAACCTTTCAAATTTTTGGGTGAATGATGACTCGTTAATGA
This sequence comes from Hippophae rhamnoides, assembly GCA_033030585.1. Taxonomy (NCBI): domain Eukaryota; kingdom Viridiplantae; phylum Streptophyta; class Magnoliopsida; order Rosales; family Elaeagnaceae; genus Hippophae; species Hippophae rhamnoides. Next base: position 62,820,755 of record CM065427.1, on the reverse strand, counting down.
TATTTAACTTGTTTTATATAATGTTAGTGGGTCAAGAAGCTATCCAAATTCCAAAGCTCCCACTTTTCAAACCTGGGGTCTACTCACTGTAAAGATAGCTCACCTAGTCTCTCTTCACACACACAACCTGAGCTGAGTTACTAATTCAAGTACAACAAGCCTTGATAATGGTGTGAAAGCTTTAACTGCAACTTTAGCTCTCAAAATAGTCACAACTCACCAGCTCTCCCTTTCTCATAAAAAGTTACGTACAAATGGTGTGGAATTGGTCCTAATTTTAGGTTAGATAGTGAAAATGTTGGAAGAACCCCGCTTTGGTTGGATACCTATTGGAGCTCCTTTAAATGTGCAGACTACAGAAGAGCACAGCACACATTTTGATGACTCTGTAAACGCGGTGTCTTTGGGGTTTGTAGCCACGGCCATTCTTATTTCAATGTTCTTAGTTATGGCCATCTTTGAAAGATTTCTCAGACCCAACTCGTCTGATAGCCAAAACCATGAGGATCTTGAGGCTCAATTGGGTTCCAATCCCAAACTTGGTTACCCATCACCTAAAGTAAGCCTCCCATGTCTTCTTTCAAATCAATTCTGTTTTTTTCCCTGGAATTTCATGCTAGTTCTTGCATTACATGTTTGTGCTCCGTTTGATTCTTGGGAAATTACTACTTTCAAGAACTTCCGAAAGGCAATTGGTGGTTTTTCTGAGGACAATTAAGTTAGTTGCTTTTTTGCTCTACTTACTGTTGGTTTTTTTTTTTTTTTTACATTTTAGGTGTTAGCTTTGAATATACACTACAGTGATGGTTGTTTCTCTGACATAGAGTTTGTTTGCCTCTTATATTTTCCTTCATATGAAGTTTTTTTTTTCAACTCTGCATTATGAACTCTTAATTGTAAGTTTATGTGGTTTGTGCTTTTGCTATGAACTGTGATCTTTTCATTTTGACTTATTCTTCTTTCCCCCTTTCCTTTTAGAGTGTGTGAAATATTTATTTTGTCCGAATGGTTCCTTGTTTCATTAATTTTAAGGGACATATATCATCACAATTCACTAAACTTAACTAAGTATTAACGTCAACAGTTTAGTCCACTGTTTTCGAAACATTTAGTCATTTTTATGTTTTTTTTATATTTTTTTAAAATTTTTATTTTAAGAAATTATTTTACTAATAATTATTCATGTTTGAATTTTTTTTTTTTGTCAAATATGCAGATGAAAAAATAACCTACAGCATTTAAGTGCACTGCTTTGCTTTGTCCTTGGCTTTTTCTTTTTTTTAATAAAATCTAGTAGATCAGTGCAGCGTCCCACCCTAAATTTTAAAAGCCTTTTGTGTAACTAAATCCCCATTTACTATATAATTATTAACTTATGGCCCATTTTCCCTTCACTTTTTTACTTTTCTATGTTGCCATCCGTCAAACACATCTTCAACTTCATGGGTACCTTCGAGTAGAGCCCAACCCATGTAGCTTAAACTGTAACCCAGAGTCTAAAGCTTAATGCTTAATAAGTAAAAATAAAATACTTGGTATCTTCTGCAATATGAATCAACTAATTTTATGTTTATTTGGTATTTTTCTTTTCAATTATTTGTACTTGTATTTATTAATACTGTGCTTGTGCTTTCAGATAGCCCTGTTGTCTTGTAATTATGACTATGTTGGGCAAGGGCCCATATGACTAGTTCTCTGTCGACTGGTTGGTGTATACTTTGTGTGAAGTTAATGCTTGTCTTGGGACTGTAAGTACTAGGTCAGATATTTGCACTCACCATCTGTTTGCTGGTCATAAGGCCCATCACTACCATTGTTTTATGATGCCCCTGCATTGTCATAACTCATAACCGTGGCTTGGGGACAGGTGGTTAACTTTTCATTCTAATTTCTAAGCGTCTTAGTATCTTGTCTTCTTATTTATAGCTTCAATTTTAAAGTGAATTGTCTCATTTATCTCATATTTTATTTAATATCTCTAAATGGCTCATGATATAATATTACATAATTTCATTTAAATACTATCTTATTTCATTTAGATTTTAGTCTTAATGGATCTAACTTTAAATTGTATTATTTTTCTTATTAAATTCATATTATAAATAATTATATATCATATTTTATATTATTTTTGTATTCTTACTTTTTTCATTTAAGTACATTAGTGATAAATGAGATATTTCAATTAGTATCATTTCATTATTATTTCATTTCATTAAAAATTAAGTAAGACAAGATGAGATAGATTTTAAAAATTAATAAATTGTATCATGAATTTTATTAACAATCCATCTCAATTTATACCTCTACTAATAGGAAGAGATTCATATGTAACTAAGGATATTTATAAGGTTTAATTGTATCACAATTTTATTTTTAACCTTCAGAAAAAAACATGTTCATTTTTCTTACAATGTAAATAATTATATGTTTTCTAACGTTGTAAGAAAATGAACAGATGTATTTTTTTTTTACTAAGAGAGTTAAAAATGAAACCAATTGTATAATTGGACCATTTATGCACCGGGTATTTATACTCGTTGGAATCACATGCTTATCTATGGTCCTTATACGGGGAAGATTCATATATATATATTACAATTAACGTATAGTTCCATTTTGTAGATATCCAATGTCCTGATTTTTTTCTTTTTTTTTGTGAAATGCTGTCATTTTAAATCATGTAAGGGAGAATAGTGTTCATATAAGCTTCTTGGATAAGGGTGTAAATTTTTGGATAAAAATTCGGTTATCTGACATGTCTATCTCAATTATTCTATAAATTTCCATTAATTTGGAACGTGGAGTTCCCACATATGTCCATGTTGTCTTTGTTTTACATGCGTACTTCTTGAATAATGATAGCTTCTAATACAAACTATGGATGTTACCCATTAATTAATAATGATGGTTGTCAAAATATTGTTGTTGGGAAGCTAAAGCAAACGAGTCCGAGATAGATAAAATACTAAAGAAAGCTTGTGTTTATAAATGCGTTGTCCAACCCTGCACATTGAGTTAACCTTTTGCAATCCCATAAACTCGTAACACTTATGAAAGTGCATGGCAGATTTTGGCTTCTCAATTTTTGCTAAGTTATATTCTATATGTCAACTACAATGAAGAAAATAAGAAAGAGGTAGAAAGAATGGGAAGACATGTGTAATCATTATCTATGTGATTGTATATGGTTGAAGAGACATTGTTTGTTCTCTGTTCTCTATTGCTTTGTTCATTTTACCAGCTGCTTGTCAGAGAAACTACATATTTTTTCTTTGATTTATCTTGTCATTTACTGCGTGTATATATTTTATTTGGTTGCTAATGAAAACAAAATATCAAACTAAATTGTCATTTGAAATGACTTCAGATTAATGAGCCAACTGATCCCTGCCTCTTTCTGGTTAGCATATGGAGAAGGAGAATAATGAAAAGATTAAGAATAAATAATAAAGTACAGGCACTATTAAGCAGTTGTATTATTGCTCTCAAGCGAGCAATAACTAAGTTGGGCACTTTACTTTTGTCCTGAAATTGTAGAGTTCAGACTTACAATTTTAGAATGATTTTAGCCAAGTACTTGGCTAAATGGTTTAGAGGTATTAGCTTGCTAACCTGCACTTTACTTCCTCTTAGGATCATTATTTTCTATAACCATAATAGTTTGCAGTCTGATATATTGATTTTGATATTGGTAAACCACGATTTCGTTTTTGCAACTTGAAGCATATATAATTGCGACTGCGTTTTGCATAAATATTATTGTATTGTATTTGTGTTTGATTCTACAGTTTTGTGCTCTAGTTTGATATGTGTGTTCACCAGTGGCTATTGTCAGCTGCTTAAAATTTGCGCAGTGTATGCAATATCCCCTTTCATATGAGCATGTGATGATTTTTATGTTTTAAGATGATTTGCGCGCAGTATATTGATTTTTATGTTTCATATTGCGCACAAATGGTCATCTTGATTGTTGAATTGCTTTAAAAGATTTTATGCATATTTTTGTCAAAAGAAGAACAAATGTTCAAGGTGGGAGAAGTGATATAAGTGAAACTGTTCTCCATTAGTATTTATCTCATAAAGTTCTGATTTAACAGTTCATTATTACTCGATGCAGATGACTTTTTATGCCAGTGCCGTATCGGTGTTAATGCCTGGAGATAAGATGCCCACCTTCATTGCACATCCTGCACCTGTTGCTTGCCCTCCAGAACCCATTTTATGGCCTCAACATCAAAACATTTCAATGCCTACTCCTTCCTCATACTCCACCACAATCACAAACTCATGAGAACCAAGTTTTTCTTTTCTTTTCCTTGTTCTAAACGTTGTGTATTTTAATGAAGCCAGCAATAGTTACGACTCATAACTTATGAGGAAGATGGTCAGAGCATTTCCCTTGGTTTTCCCAATTTTCTTCTTTTTTACTGCTAGAGCTAGGTGTTGATTCTGTAACCCTGTACATAGCATTCGTGGAGATACTGTCTCTGGCTTGTCTAAATCACCTTTTTAAGTTGGAGTTCAAGGTTTTTTTTTAGATGGCTAAACATTTCATTGGAGTTCACATGTTCTAAATATGCTTTGGATCCTTATTAAAAAGTGGACTGTAATGCTATTGAAAGGAGACGAAAAGCAAAACACGTGAATAGAAGGACTATAGCAATGAAACCGCAGGGTAGAACTACAGTACAGTGTAGAAATTGCTTCACCATTAGATGCATAAAGCCATTTAATCTAACACTTACAATGACGACAGCATGGACGAACGATGACGATAGGGGACGTTAATGGTTGGCAACGGTAATTGTCAAGGTTCAGTAAGGATTTAACTAGGTGTAATAATTTGTAATGCAATTAGTTTGTATAAATGGAATATGTATTGAATTAAATTTGTACAACTCTATTAACACAAAAAAAATTTAAGATTGGGTTAGGGTTGACTTAAGACTACTCCTACAAATTGAAATAAAAAATAATTATAATTATTTTTATATTCTAAAATTACTATTGTTTTTTATGAGTCATATGCTAATTCATTTCAAGAAAAAATATTTATCTTATTATTTTTATTTTATTGTAACTTTTATTATTTTTTATATATTAATTATTCACTTATTACTAAGAATTATATATTATTTTATCACCAACAAACCTGATTAATTATATGAATATTTATGAATTTAATTTAATAACGAGAAATGTTACAATTTCTTTGAATTCGTGAATTATTTTATATAAGATACTTATGATAAGTTTACTGATTTGTTCGTAAGTACGTCAAATTAATTTATAATTTTATTATTCTTCAGATACTTTTATAAATATATTTTGTTATCACTAATCATAATTACATAAAATTTAAGTTTAAAATATTAATTTATTTTAATTTTGTAATATATTTATGGTTTTAAAATTTTATACTTTTTTAATTTTGTAAAAACTTATAACAAAATTGTTATTTGCATGTCTAACATTGATAGAATGCATTAAATTTGATTCTAAACTTTTATTATTCTGATTATATTAAAAAAAATTAAATAGTTTAAATAAATATTGAGTTAAATAAGTAGACCAATCAATACATAAAATTAAAAATTTGAGCCAATTTTAGCTACTTCAGGCGAGCTCGAATTTTTTTAGTTTATGTTAAAGCTAACAATTTATGATATGAATTAAATTTTATTTGAGTTAGAGTTTAATCAATTTAAATTAAACTAATTTGGACTAACTTAAATTAATTCAGTCAGCATAAATTAACACTCCTAAAATTAACGTCGGAGAAATTATACTAATTTTTTTTATTTTAATAATTAATTATATGAGTTTCTTTGGTCCAACGGTATGATAAGAGTTTTTTCTCATTTTAAATTACATACTCAAATTACATAAAATATTATTTATTAAAAAAATTAATACTAGCTTTTTTCCCTTTTGTTTTCATTATTTCAAATGGATCACTAAAACCACCACATATAATAATAATTTGAACTCAACTTTACCTCAATTAAAAATTTAATAAATTGAGTTGAGTGACATTTGTCTTAATTAAGGAGAATATGAGCAAGCTACTCAAGATTTAACACCTCTAAGAACAAGCAATAATACTAAAATTTAAGAAAATATTGAAGAGATAATCACTAATTCAATTATGGTTTGTTTGAGTAATAATATTTTCGTAATTTAATTTATTGTTATAATAATAATTTTTAATTAATAACAATTTTATATAACAATAATAATATTAAAATATAATTAATAGTCAAAATATAATATATAGTTCATATATTTTTATTAAGATAATAATAAAAGCTATCGTGACAATATCATTACTCTTATATTTTTAATCTTTTATTATTTAAAGCATGATAAAAAATGTTTTCATTTTTGTATATGTGTTTAAAAGCACAAAGGCCACCAAAACTTAGCAAATTTGGTGATGAACGGCCCAAAAAAAATTCATAAGAAAAAAAATTAAGAAGTAGATATATAATATTTGAAATATGTTTAAATAAGTTTTATTTTTGAACAAGTATTCAATTGAGAATTCACGAGGACTGAAATGAAAAGTAGTCCATAATAAGAGATAAAAAGGAAAATTCCTCAAAATTTATTTGATTGACTATGATCAAAATTACATCATTATAAACAATAATAAAACTATAAATACCATATTTTAAGATAGAAAACAAAATGAGTTTTAGAAACAAAACCGAGACCAAGTATCAAACATTTTTCTTTAATACAACAATATATTGGCACCATCGTATAGTTGTTCCAACGTAATGATATATGTTTAAATTTTATTACGGGGAACTTAACTCTAAAAAATTTTTTGATAAAAAAGAAAAAAAATTAAATTAAATTAATTCATGAGATTACTTATTAAGAATTTTTGACGTGCTTCTTAAAACAAAAGAGATGAATCAATTTTATACTTATGATAAATGTTTAACCCTCTTTTTTCCACGTGGGACCTAGTTCGAAACTTATCTGGATTTTAAGTTTTTATTGTTTTTAATTTAATTAGGTGACGTTTGAGAGTCACTTTTTCATTCACATAAACATGATTTGGGTGTATCAATATACCATTTTGAGTAGTTGTGGAAGAGGATTCGAATTTACTAAGACTTGTCATTGAAACAAAGTAGATCACACTCAAAAAATGACAATAAGCCCATTTTTTAACATAAACAATTTCCATATAGTAAATATACAATATACCATACTACCATCTATAAAACTAAATAAGTTATCGCATTTCATGAAATCTTATTAGTGGTTCTTGTGAAACTAACAATCAGATATTTAAAAAAAAGTTACTTTTGATCATATTATTATATATAAATTGTGAATATGATATGATCAAACGATTTATTTGAAGGATTCAACTAATAGTATGATCGTAAGAGTACTTACTCTTCTTCTGTTTCAAGCCACGTGATTAAAACAAATCAAATACCATCGGTAAATAAAAATACTTTTTTTTGCCTTCTATTTATTTTTATTTGAATAATTGATTTTATATCAATAACTTATTTATTGTGTGATCTCGTATGATTAATTGATTACAACCATACTCTCTCTTAGTTATTAGAAGACTACACCCACTTGATTAATGAAGTTACCATATTCATATGACATGATCCATTAGACTATGCATGAACTTGAGCTTCCAATGGGAAAACAATACAGCTATAAGGAAACTCAACTCCAAAAAAAAAAAACTAAAGAATAATCTTTATTTAAATTAAATGTAACAAAAATGACATTTTGATAACATATTGGAAATTTGCTACAAATTGTTTACTTTCTCAACGATGTACTTTCTTCACATCATTATCTAAATCAAACTCGCTTTTTATGAATATGCATGGCCTAGTGTTAGTTGAATTTCATACCTTACCAAAAAAAAGTATATATCTTAATTTATTTTTCCTATTTATGTTGTAAATACCCTTAGGTTAAGAATTTTAAAGATAACCTCAAGAGTCAAGATCATATATATTAGAGCTCAAGTGGTGAAGGACCATTTAACAAAAAGTAGAAACTCTCCTCAAAAACTATAAAAACTATTTAAAATGAGTAAATATATTTTTTCTACCATCGAACTTGATGCGTTGTTATGATATTATCATCTAACTTTGTTTTTTTATTTCCATACCATTACATTATACACGAAAAGTAGCTCGATGCAATGTGTAAGAATGTTTATTCTGTAATCATATGCAACAAACTCTTGTATCAAGTATGTATCACCTTGAGCTTTTATTTATTTAATTTAAGTTTATATTTTTCTCACTTCGAGTTCTATTTCCCTCTTTTTCAAGCCCAATTTATTCACGAGCATAGAGGAGTTTAAGGTGTTAAAAAATTGAAGCACAGGCTTGAGGTAGAAAAAGAGTCATACCTCTACCCGAGCCAAGAATTTTGTGTTGCTAACAAAGGCAAACAAGTCAAAGGGTAAGGCCATAAACAAGGAGAGAAAGTTGGCCAAGGCCATACATAAGCTAAATGAAAACTCGAGGCACTTTGAGATGCTCGAGAAGATTTAGAGAAAACTTAAGGCTGAGGTTGAAACTTGTAAGTGCAAGCTTAACGATACCAAAGGCATATTTGCTTGCGAACAAGAGAAGATAAAGCTCGAGCTCGATTCCATGGTCGAGTATCTTTCTTTAAGTGTTGAAATTGACTATAACTTGGCTATGGGCATGTTCAAGAAGGAATCCAAAAAGAAAGGTCTCGATCAATACTATTACTAGATCCTCAACATCCTAACTATGCCACCATACTCCCCCATACAAACCCAGAATGAGGGTGATGACCAGGACAAAGACTCTAAGACAAGTGATGATGGACCCTAAAATAGAGATAAATAAGTTGGATAACCTTAGTTCTTTAGTGGGCTCGAAACCCTTTATTTTTTAGAAATTTATGTATTGTGTATGTATTTTTACATTTATAGAATTCATTTATGATATTGACCCACCTCATCACTCGCAAGATAGTTGTCCTATTGTGTATCCCAATGTCATTGAATTAGGGATATTGGTTATTTAGATGTCCTCTTTAGTATGAAGAACCTAAAAAATTCACTCCACCTTTTTTGTTTGCACCTATGGATTCTGATTGGGGAAATAGATGCTCAAATCGAGCTTTAAAATTAGAGAATGCTAGGCTTAACAGTGAGGTAGAAAAATTATGGCTGAGTTGTCCAACCATAAGGATAAGCTTTTTCTCTATAAAAAGACCAAGTGTGAGCTCGAGTCATATAAGGAACAACTATCTCAAACTCGAGCACGTGAAAGAAGGACCATGACTAAAATGGTTACTCTAGTTAATAGGAAATCCTATTAGGCAAACTTTTACATGAAGCGATATGAATGAGTACTCCTCAAGGTGATGGATGTTGTTGAGGAATTGGAACATTCAGTTGTTAACTTAAGCTTAGCCTCCATTGAGGTAGGAGCCAATATCTACAAGAAAATTGTCCAGATTTAGGCCTAATTGTTACCCTTAGTGGAAGAAGCAAACAACCAAAACACTAGTCGTGCATCCAAATGTCTTAAGGATTTTTATTAATTTTGGGACATCAAGCTCTCTATTAGTGAACTTTAAAAGTTGTGTAAGCTCAATCAATGTAACTTCATTTTTAATAGGATGTACTTGTGAAGCTCCATCAATGTAATAAACTTGTACTCTAACTTGGAAAATTGTCATAGCTCAAGCAAGTGGAATATGGAAATTGTTGGAGCAATCTACTCGGTCTACAACCAAGGTGAGTAGCCTACGATATGAAATTTTAAGGAAGAGTTCTCTACTTGATCTATGATTGAGGTGATCAATTCTCTAACATCATCTATCAGAGTGCTCTACCGAGTTTCTGACCAAGGTAATCAACTCGTGGCATGAAATTTTAGGGGAGAGTGTTCTACCTAGCTATGATCGAGGTGATCAACTCTCTAATATCATCTATCCAAACGTTCTACCTGGTTATGACCAAGGTGATCAACTTGTAACATGAAATTTTAAGGGATAGTGCTCTACCTGGTTTCTGATCGAAGTGATTAACTCGTGACATGAAATTTTAAAGGAGAGTGCTCTACCTAATTCTTGACCGAGGTGATCAACCCATTACATGAAATTTTAAGGGAGAATATTCTACCTAGTCTATGATCAAGATGATCAACTTTCTAACATCATCTGTCGTAGCACTTTACCTCATTCATGACCAAGGTGATCAACAAATAACATAGAACATTTGTGGGCGATAGCATCTTTGATCATCAAAAGTTATTACACATATATATATGTATATATAGTGTGAGTTGGAACGCTCGACACTTAAAACGTATCATTTTTAATCTACTTTGATTTATGTTTCATTTTCAACGTATCACCCCATATGTATATGTGTATATATAAAACATATCACTTTTAATCTACTTTGATTTATGTTTCATTTTCAACGTTCCAACTCTCACTATCTTCATATCCTTCGATGTTTTTCAATAAGTAAGCACCACCTGATGTCATTGTGCTTATTTGATATGAGTCTCTCCAATTTGCACCCAATTTTCTAACCATCCACCCTTTTTTTCATGGAAGACCCTTTGGAGAACCAAATTACCTATGGTGAATGATTTAAAGCATACGGCTTTATTGTAGTAAACTGTCACACTTGGCTCTATTTTCTTTAATCTGGTGAAGAAAACTAATATATAAGCATGCCTACTTTTGCAGGTTGCAATGCTGCAACCAATGCTCAATACAGCTGCAAAAGATCCAGAAGGTTCTTCCAGCACTTGTAAGGTTGGTAAGCTGAAATCTGATCCACACATTGTTATTGAAGTCTCCAGAAAATGTAAGTAGCATCTGTAAAGACACCTTTGGTAACACAATCTCTTTATTAGGAGAAATATGGAGAGATGGAATTCTATGATTAATAGGGTCAGATAAATGCAGCATTCCTATCAATACCTTTTGCTGGATGTCTATACCTAGTGGCTATGTTTTTAAGAAATGTTCCTTTTTAGTTTTTACTAAAGAGGCAACTTTTGTGGGCTTTCATCTTCAAATCAACGTATCAGTTGTCTTCTGCTTTCCTCCTGTTTTTGCACATACATGTGACCAATCCATACATTTTCTGTTTGTTGTATCGTCGAACCAAAACTTTATTTTGAGAATGGTAATCTCTATGCCTCCAGATTTGCATGTGCCCCCAAAAGATACATAATAGGGTATAAGTATTTAGATTCGTGTGAGTGTGCGTTCTGAAGTTCTTCAGTGAGAATGTGTACCTAAGGAGTAGAGACTACCTAGCTTCCCTATACTCAAGATTCACATTTTCAACTCTGAATTATGCATGCTTTATTTCTATTGTATTTATTAAAGTTGGGCAAAGATTATTATTGCATACTGTGTTGCAATTTATCCTATTATATATGTTGCTTATGTTGATCATACGTCACTTTTATAAAAAGTTATGGTTGTTCCCTCTCAGATTTTATGTTTGGCTAGCATTCATGTCCCATGTAATTTTTTGAATGTCAGAAGTTTTGTCACAGCCTTGTACCAGAGAAAGTACTTTGACCAACCTTCAATATACTTGTCAAACTGAGTTAGATGACTTGTGGACTTTGGACTTTCGTGCCACAGTTTGCTTTTAATTTTTCCTTGTCGTCTCCTTGTATATTTCTTCTGAGTTTGGTGGGTAAGACATGAGAGATTTCTCCGGGAAAGCTTATTTGTTATCTAGCAATATATAAAAATTTCACTTTTATTGCAGGAAGGGTGGAAGGAAGGGTGTAACTTAGTAAAATTTAGAATACACAATTCTAAATATTATTAATATTATATCCAAATAAGTAAACAAATTACTTGTATTATATTTAAAATAAAAGGCATTATAACACATTTCAAAGGCAACTCACAAATTGAAAAGAAATACACGCACTAAAAAAAAGCTCTCAACTTACATTCAAACTAAGAATACAAAAACTTATTTGTTTTTGATAAGATGATTAAATCAAATGCAAGGTAGACTATTTATAGTCTTCGTCATGCAATCTAAACCATATAAATATAAAACTAAGAAATAATTCTAACCACACAAATATAAAACTAAGAAATAATCCTAGCTACACAAATATTATCACATTGTACACATTTCTGTTTTCTACATCTTTCAACAACTCTATTTCTCTTTTCTACATCCTTCAACCACTCCATTTCTCTTTCTATATCTTTCAACCACTCCATTTATTAAGTTGGTATTGATTTTCAACACTTTCCCTCAACACCAACTCTCTATGAAGAAAACGTTCTTCACATTCATCTACTACTTTGCATTTGATTCCCTCCAACTGTTGCGTGTGCCTTTTGATTCCACTTGTTATTTTAACTTACTCTCCATTGCTTGCTTCCTGAGGTGAAACCCCATGAAAGATGAACAATTTGCTTACTAATTATCGTTCCATTCAAACTCTTAATTGCATCCTCAATATTTTTCCTATCAACAAACTGTACAAAACCATATGCTTTTCAAACTGATATTTTATCATGAATTAACTCACAAAATTGGCAAAATACTTATTTTAGCACATCATCACTAACGTTTGAATCCAAACAACCAATCAAATCATCAAGTAGTTCAGAGAAACGCCACTTGCTAAGTCTTTCATATGCATCAATTTTTGCCTTCTCACTCTTATACTTCTTCTTCACAATATCAATTTGATTCTTACATTGAATATTAGTCTTATGATTCTTTGAATAGTCCTATTTACTATTCACAATATCAGCAAACTCTTTCCAATGCTTTTTCTTGATATTCCCTCTACTCAATTCCACATACCTTTCACCCCAAGCATCGATCAACACCATCGTAGCACCTTCACTCCAACAATCCTCTCTTCCACCTCCTCCCCTGCCATTCCTCATTTGTTGTTGTTGCAGGATTAGTAGGGCTAGGGTTAGGTTGTTCTGACTAGTTTGTTGTTTTGAAGGTGTCACCGATGCTATCGTAACCATAATCAAACCGTTCGACCTCAAAGATGAACATGAAGATCTACTCTCCAGCAAAGGATGCAATTGGATCTCATTGTCTTCCTCCCATGGAATCTCATAATTAGTAACATCATCCATTGCAACATCTACTCTTCAGCAAAGGATGTGACTGGATCTCATCGTCTTCCTTCTATGGAATCTCATAATCAATAACATCATCCATTGCAACATCAGATCTTGTGCTATCATAACCTGATCTCCCTATCAATCTATCTGATTTTTTGTCATCACCATACTTTGTAGAAGATGTGCCTTGTTCATAGTTGGAATCCATATTACCCAGGTCTGTTCGCCAGTCAAATGGAACATGAAGCCCTTCTCCAAAATTCTTTGTGTTTGAATTTTCTATCCAACGGTCCATCCTATGGTTTTCACCAAACTCTTTATCTCCATATCTCCAACGATCTTTGCACAAAGAGGAATTAGTGTCTCTTTCTTCATCACACCATCGATCATGACTACCAGATTCTATATCCAACAAGAATGGCTTGAACACATCCTTTTTTATTTTGGATATCATGAACCTCCTCACTATTTCCTGATAACTTCATGATGTATGAGCGATTTCCAAATGAAGGATTTGAGCTGGGAGGGTTTCCCATAATTGTCTTTGCTGGCTTAATATCTTCTTACTTTGACAGAAGCCACTGTGGTGAAAACGGAATAGGATTGTCAGATCCCGGAGCATCTTTGGCCTTTCTTCCCCAAGTAGAGGTATATGTCTCTTCCCACTGATTGTTGGTTGAACCACTGGTAGTTTTCTTTTTATTCCATTAAACAAGAAGATCATAATCTACACTTTTCTCATGAGTAGACTTGCCAATATTTTTCACTATTGTAATCGTGAAAGCTAACTCCTCTTCCTCTATAGCGAACAATGCTTAGGCATTCCAACCATCTTCGATATTCTCTTTAGAACTAGAAATAACTATATTACTTTCAATAAGATTTTTCTTACTCCAACAATCTTTTGTCATGTGACCCATCTTCCCGCAGTTGTAACACTCACCATCAAATTTTTTGTTGTTACTGTAATTCTTCCAAGCTCCCCCTGGATGAAAGCGTCTATTTCCTTAAGGAATTTTTTCACCATCCTTTTTAGATCCACTTCCATTGTACCGCTTGAAAGTGTCTATACTTTTGCTGGTGTAGAGCGTTTCTTCCTCACCCTTCAGCGAGACTTCTCCCATTTGCTTAGCCATGGCTTCTTGACCGACCAGTAAATTCTCAAACTCAACAAGAGATGGTTGTGTTAACCATCCTTGCATATTGGTCACAAACCCTTGATATTCAGGTCTCAAACCATGGATAATTATTCTCTTTATCATGGTTTCTCCAATAGGAGCTTTCAAATCTAACTCTGAAATTTCACAGCATAACGACTTCACCTTGTGAAAGTACTGGGAAATCATCATGTCGCATTGTGCCATCTATAGCAACTCGTTCTCGAAAAGTTGCAATCTTGTATCATTCTTCTTTGAAAAGAGTGTAACAAGAGTGTCACATGCTTCCTTCGATGTTTTGGCATTCCAAATGTGCTCTAACATTTCTTCTTCAATTGTGATCTTTATAGAAAATATTGCTTTGTTTGCTTTAATTTTCCACTTCCGCAAGTTGTCATTTGCATCTTTTTCTATTGGTTGTGTAACTTCCTCACCACAAACAACCTCCCACAAGTCTTAACCTTGTAGGTAAGACTACATACATATTGCCCATATATTATAGTTTTTGTTGTTGAGCTTCTTAATTCCTCTAACTATTTGAAGGTCACCCATCGTGTCGGCAAAACTTTGATTATACCGAACAAGCTTAACTAAGAAACTTATAGAGTATCATACTCCTCACAACTTAAGATAGTTCTATTAAGAACGATCTTTGACCGTCCCACTTTGATACCAATTGTTGGGTAAAATTTAAAATACATAACTCTAAATTTACTAATATTGGATCTAAACAAGTAAACAAACTACTTGTATTATACCCACAATAAAAATACTATAACACTTTTCAAAGGTAACTCACAAATTGAAGAGAAATACAAACACTTAAAGAGAAGCTCTCAACTCACATTCAAACTAAGAATACAAAGATTTATTTGTTTTTGATGAGATGATTAAACCAAAAGCAAGGTAGGCTATTTATAGTACTTATCATGCAATATACACTACATAAATATAAAACTAAGAAATAATTCTAGTCACACAAATATTATCACATTCTACTATCTATTTTTCTACATCCTTCAACCACTCTTTCTATTTTTCTACATCCTTCAACCACTCTATCTATTTTTCTACATCCTTCAACCACTCTATTTATTTGTCTATATCCTTCAATCACTCCATTTATTTTCTATATCCTTCAACCATTCCATTTATTTTCTATATCCTTCAACCATTCCATTTATTTTCTATATCCTTCAACCACTCAATTTATTTTCTACATCTTTCAACCACTCCATTTATTAAGTTGGTGTTGATTTTCAACATTGTGACCAAAGGTGCTCTATAGTTAAGTGTGGTTCTACACGAATCATGATCAACATAGCCTACTAAAAATGAAATGGTGGCCCAATTGACATATTAAAGGACTGCATATGAGTTCATTTTTGAGCTAGTGTTCTCGACTTCTCGTGTTTCAATGTGTTTTTGTCTAACGTCATTTAATCTTATATGCTCTATCGACAATTGTCACTTTCCAAGGGCCATTGCTTTGGAATGTTGGAAGTCAAGTCTTGAAGCAATACTAATCTCTTTTGTTTCAAAAGAAAAAATATCTTGAAGCAATACTGTGTGTTTGAACGAGAGTTCTCTGATCTTGGGATATCCACGTGGGGCCCAGGGTTTTGGCTTTGATGCTTCGCACCGATATATGTTCACAATGGGGCCGCCATAGCCTAACACGTGTTCCTTTTGCTCTCGTTAGGTTTCGAACCTAGGACATAGCCCTTAAGTAAACCTTGGGAAGCAAGTTGGTACCATCAAAAGGCACCATTTTTACTAAAGATATTTACGTAGGGGCCCAGGACTACAACGTTGTTTCCCAAGCTAGTTTATATACTAGTAGGGCGATCCCATCTTGGCACGCATTTCTTTAGCACCTCCCCTACTTCGATGAATCTGTGGCTAAAAGGGGTAGGTCATAGGCTCGAAGTTGGGAAGGCACTAAAGACATGTGTATCGGGCTAGGGCCGTTCTGCTATTATATAAACTAGCTTGAGTAACAACATCGTAGTCCTGGACCTCCACATATATATCTTTAGCAAAAGGATGTCTTTTGATTTTTTTTTACCGTGCTTAGCTAAGCAGAAGGCACAAAGCATCTCGGGATATCTACGTGGAGCCTAAGTTCCGGTGTTGATGCTCAAACTAGTTCCTGACTAATAGGGCAGTTGTACCCTGATATGTGTTTGTTTCGCTCTCCCTAGCTCTCGAACCTAGGACCTAATCCTTAAGTAAACCTTGGGAAGCAAGTTGGTACCATCTGAACTAGTAGTTCAGATGGTACCAGCTTCCTTCCCAAGGTTTTACTAGTTCAGATGGTACCAGCTTACTTCCCAAGATTTATTTAAGGGTTAGATTCTAGGTTCGAGAGCTGGAAAAAGCAAAACAAACACGTGTTAGGGTATAATCGTCCTACTAGTCAGGAACTAGTTTAAGCATCAACGTCGGAACTCCCTGAACCCCACGTGGATATCCTGAGATGCCTTGTGCTCTCCACTGAGTTATGCGCGTTACAAACAGTATGAATATGTGGAATGCATTGAAAATCTCATGCTTTTGATTGTTTATGGAAATTTTTGTCAGTTAAATTCAATTGTAATTTTGTACGTAATCATGTCCTTGTTGTAAACATTGTATAATGTAATATGGAGTACTCAGGAAATCTGATATTTAAGTGTCAAGTAGACTCCATCTACTTGTACTTATTATTTTGAAATGAGATAAGTTAATATCTATCAAATTCATTGAAACCGTTAAAATGGGTATAGCATGAAAGATTATCTGCTTGTACTTATTCTCACTTATAAGTTACACATTTTCAGTTTTGTTAAGGGACTATAACAAATTTGCTGCAGCCAATCCTCTATCTTTTTTTTTTGTGAGATCGGTAAATTAGAGGTATCCTAGTTAATCTATTAGTATATTGTATGTCTTATGTCATTAAAAAGTTTTAATCTAATTGTATATTGCTATCTTTATCTTCTTTTTATTAGTAATCAATTTTTTTTTGTCTAAAATATCTTTTAGATCTTTTAAAGTAGTGTCTTTCTTTTTTTCTTTTTTGGATATTTAACCATATCTAAAAAAAAATTACTAGGAGTTGAGTTTGATATTTTTTACTAAAAGTTGCTAACAAAATAAAAATTGTTAACTTTTTACCTTTAGATAAACAAATAATATAAATAAGTACTAAAAAATCATAATATTCTAATAATTTTATTGTTTTTTATAAGTAACCGAAAAAGATAATTTAACAAAACTTACCTATGTTAGAATTTTTACTTATTAATATTTTCTTTTTATAAAAATTACATAAGATTTATTAATTCTTAGTAAGAAGTGTACAGATCCAACCTTCAGGGTAAAAAATGTTAAAACTCAATAAACTATAAACAAATTTTCAACAAATCATGTTTACGGTGTATACCCTTTATTGAAAAATGGGCGATTTGTATTGATAATGATGTAAAAAAAAGCTTAACAAAATTTAACAAAAAAACATTCGCTTTTTTGAGCACTAGTTAATTTTCAAAAAGAAAAAGAAAAATCATTAAAAGACAAAAAATAGTACTGTGAAAAAAAATAGTTATTATTTAAAAATGATAATAATATTTTAATTAGATATTAAAATATAAATTTTTAAAAAAATACGATATTTGAGTTAAGGATGTAAGATGGGTTAAGTTATTCGGGCCCATCTAAGCTCGACCAATTAGTACACTTTAAGTTTTTTTTTAAATATAATTAATAATATAATATTTTTTATTAATTATATTTAAATCTATGTATTTTTATTATAAATTTATTATAATTTTTAATATACGACTTTATCTTCTTATAAATTATAAAGATACGAAGATTTTTTATATTTTTTTATATATAAATTGTTTTATTATAAAGAAAGTTGTAAATTGTTAAGTTTAATATTTTTTGAATAAAAAATAAAAATAAATAAATAATGTTAGATTACATTTAATTTTCGCCGACTTTAGATAAAGAAATAAATAAGTTTCTTAATAGATTTTTTTAAATAAAAATTGTAATAAATAAATGTTAAAACAATTTTGCTGATAAACTTTTTTATTTACTTTTTAATATCAAAATAACTTTATATTGATATTAAAAAATTTAAAAAAATTCTACCATCTTAATTTTTGTTTTCTTTTTTAAAGTAATTATAATTTTAAATCCTATATAATACACGTTAAAGTTAGTGTTCTAAGTAGAGATAAAATATAAAATAAATTAATTAATAAAATAGATTGGTAGATTAGACTTGGATTAGATCATAATTTATTAGGTTGGACAAGGTCTTGCACGTTAATTCAACGTGTCACCTTAAATGTGCTTGGGATGGACTGAGCTAAATCTCTTTGCACCATTATTTAGAATAACAATATATTAATTAAGATGCTTATAAGATGTAGACCCTTTTTTGGTCTGTATATTTTTCTTTAAGAAATTTCATATTCAAGTAATAAAGTAATTGATAGCATAACATTTTTATTTTTTTATTTTTAAAAATTAACATATTAGTTATATTTTTTAAAATTTGTATACTTTAATCACCTTATTATTGTCTTTTTTTGACATCTTTTTATTTTATTTTAATAATTTTAAATTTTTTGATAAAAATACAAGTTTAATTGAATTAAACATTATTAATAGGAGCTAATAGATATTAGAAGAAGAAATGTTTCAAAAAATTTAAAACATTAGAAAATATAGTAATTAAAATATTTATAAATATAACAATAATATTATTAAAATATACAAATTTAAAATAAAATAATTAATATATTTAATTTATAAAAATCAAATATTACATTCAATCCTTTTTTTTAAATATTTCACATCTTCTTTTGTGAGATTTCATATTAAAGTAATAAAGTATTTCTTCACTGCCATCTTTTAATATATATATATATATATTGATGTAAGTAGACAATTAATCAGATTATTTACGTATTAAGAATATCTTGTATTTTTAGCATTATTTAAGTTTTTAATCAAATGTAAAAATATAATTAGTTGTTATTACAAATATTAAATATCCTAGGGATTTTGTGCTCTTATTTATGTTATATAATTAGTTGTGATTACAAATATTAAATATTCAGGAGATTTTTGGTTTTCTCTATATTACTATTTTTAAATTATGAATTTTTAAAGATAATATTATAATAAAGACTTTGCTCTTCTTATACGATACCATAATTAATTATATTTTTATAATTAATTAAAAGTTTAAAAAATGTCAAAAGATATGTGATGTAAAATATATATAAAATAGGCAAAACGAACAAAAATATAAAAGAAATAGGTTAATTTCAAATGAAGTAACATTAAAATTTTGAAGAATAAAAATTAAAAAAATATAGAACATAAATAATGGAAAAAATATATATTCAATTTAAATTGCAAGCCTAAAACCTCAAATAATTAAATAATTAATTAAAATTCAAAAATTAGATAACTAATAACTATTAAATTTTAACAAATTTATTATTGAATTGTAGATCTATAGATTAATCATCGAAGCATCGAAAAGAATAATAAACACGTGTAATTATAATTGATCATATTAATAGGATTGCAAAACAAGAGAAACATTATTAGTTAAGATATAAATTTGATTTAGGTGATGCAAAAAATTCATAAAAGAAAATTATTCTTTCGTTAATTGATTTTATATTTGAATAAATATCATGGAAAGTGATGATAGCTAATGAAACTTTTTTTTAATAAGAGACACTAACATATATTAACAAATTTGTGTCAATGGTTTTGCCATGATTGTTATCTATAAACATGATTATTTTTCATTCTCTTCTTACTTATGTATCATGATCGTAATCTCTAAACAACATCCTCATTCTCTTCTTATTTTTGTATCAGAATTTTAATAATTGAATAAGTACTCTCATTTTTTTCTTACTTTTACAAATGTGATATTTGTTGAAGATAAGTTATCATAGATTGTATCTTTCTTAGTTTATTTATAAATAAATCCATTATTTGAGTTAATGTTGTGTTTGGTTGGTTGGATTGAAAAATGAGTTAAGAATAAAATTGATTCTTAGAGGAGAAGTGATCACAATTACTTCTCTCCACTTTAGGAATCATGATTCCATTTCCATTTTATTTATTTTTTCCAATTTTATCCTCACCCTAAATATAATCCTTAAACTTAAATCTCAAATCCCAAATCCCAAAACTTTAAACCCAAAACCCAAAACCTCAAATCCTTAAACCCTAACCCCAAAACCCTAAAACCTAAATCCCAAAACCCTAAAACGTAAATCTCAAAACCCAAAACCCTAAAACGTAAATCTCAAAACCCAGAACTCTAAATCCTTAAACCCTAAACCCAAATCCCAAATACTAAAACCCTAAATCCCAAACCCTAAAACCCTAAATCATATTTAGAAAAATAATAATTTTAACCCTAAACCTTAACCCACAAATATAACCATAAATCTTAAATCTCAAACCTCAAAACCCTAAACCCTAAACCCTATTTAGAAAAATAATAATTTTAATAATATATTTTCTTTTTAAATAATAATTATTTAAAAAAATAATGTATTTTGTCTGACAAAAAAAATAATTAAATGATATTATTTAAACTTTATTGAATAAAGAGTTATTAAGATAATTTACAGTTTTTTCCATTCCATTCCAGTGGCAAATCAAACAATGTAATATTGATTCATTCTTGATTCCAATGATCAAACTAAACAATATTATTTTCTTTCCATTCCATTCTTATTTTGATTCTGATTATATTCTGTGAACTAAATGTCACCTAAATTATTCATAAAATTGTGAATAAGGAATCCATAATCTCTACTTGTTCCTTAAGTAAATGCTTTTCTTGTTCTCGTAATGATGAGATAAAATTAAATAGCTTACAAAACAATTTTTTTTGTCTAAATTACAACTTTTTTTTAGAAAATGTTTTTTCAAATAAAAAATTCTTTTATTTATAAGTAAGGATATAATATAATTTTGCTTATGAAAATAAAATTTAGATACTATGATATCAAATTGACTTAGAATAGATAAAGAAATATATGAAAGGAGTGATAATATATACAAAATGAGAAAAACTTCGGGCAAAGTAGGGCTAGAGATTTGAATAATATAAAATAGGAAAAGATACTGAAGAAATAATGAGGGAAAAATTATACATTCAATTTATATTCTAAATCGGATAAATAAATACAATGTTATGTTTTATTTATACAAGTGAAATAACAACCTAGATAATTATAAACTATTAAAATTTTAAAAGATAATATAAATAATTAAATGATAAATCAAAACTCAAATATTAGATAAATATACATAAATATTATATAACTAATAATTATTAAATTTCAATCAAATTATTATTAAATTTGCATATACATTTAATATATAAATAATTGAAATATATTATGTAAACAGTATATTAATAATTAAAGTACTCTTCATTAATCTTTTTTTCCCATATTAATCAATTTTTGACATTCTAGGTGATATGAGTCTAAGATGATTATTTTCATAAAAAAAAATAAAAACTCGTTTTTTTAAAACAACAAAGAGGTTTTCTTAGAATATGTTTGATTCGTAGAATAAAAAAAAAAATATAAAAATGATAATGATAATTGAATTAAATATATATAAAATAATAATATTATTTTAGTTTTTTTGTTAGAATTATATTTTTGTTTTACAATTGTATTATATTTTTGTTTTACAATTGTAATGAAATAAAAAATAATATACATTACATTTTTAAATAATATTATTTAATTGTCATTTTCTTCCTTACATAGAAATATTATTAAAAATTATTATTTTAAATAATTATTATTTAAAAATATTATTCAATATAAAAGGCAAGAAAATATATTTTTATGTTGAATTATACGTAAAAAAAAAAATTAAAATAATAATTTTAATTAATAAAAATTTAATATTAAATATATATAGTTTAGTTGAATTTAACCCAAAAATATTTATAATAATAATATATAAATAGGAAATAATAATTTTTTTTATAAATTTTAAGAAATTTATAAATATTATTTTTTTGTAAAGATTTTCAAGATAACAAATATATTGGAATTCATAAATATAAAAATAAATGTGATTATAAATTTTATATATTTATTATAAAAATAATATTTAAATCATATATTTATTTTTTGTAATAATTTAATTTTATTATTATTATAAGGTGATTACATAAAAATAAATAATTATTTTTTTTGTTTTTAGTTATATATTTTTATTTTATTTTTTTAATTTTTTCGGTTATAATTTATTTAAATTATAATAATTTTTATTCAATGTAATTGGAAATTTTAAAAAATAAAATAAATAAAAATTTTAAATATAATTTTTATAAAAAGTACGGAACTTTGAAGGTAATTTTTTCTAAAAAAAAATGGATCTCCTACATATTAACACATGCTCATCTCGATTCATATGTATTTCAATTTAAGAATATAATATTATTTTTATTGTGATAAATTATGGACGTTATGTAAGCAATTTTTTTTAAAGAATTTCTTAATTATTAGCAGCCTCTTACAAGAATATCTCTCCCGCTGTATCCTCTCAAAGTGTTCTGGAATGTCAAAAGCATACCAGCTGAGCTGAGCTGACCATCGGCGAGTCCGCCAACTTTCTCTCTCTAGAAATTGAAGACAAATCGAGTTCAATAAAATAATCTTATTTTCTTCTTATTCTCTTCAGAGGGACTGCATTCATATGTTCCTTGCTTAACTTTGTGGAAAAGAAAAGAAAATAAAGAAAAAATTTCGAAATTACGACTTTTTTCCTCTGTAAGCTTTTCATTCTTTCCCCCTTTTTCTCTGTTCGGTCCGAGGTCTCTCAAGTTAATTCACTGTGTTAAATTTTCTGAGAGCGGCCTTCAACTGAGACTTTAACTTTCTCTCTGCTCAATGGCTAGTCGATTCGATCGTAACCCTTTTGCCGAGGAAGAAGAAGAGGTCAATCCCTTCTCGGTAAGTTACTTTAGCTCCGATTTCCTATGTCTTTTTTCTTTTGCTGGGATTAAATTTAAAGGAACTGCCTGGTCGTCGAGATTGATTTGCTTGGTCTTTTGTTTGATTTCTCTGGCGTATTTGTGTTTGTGGATTTGTGATTGGCCTTGTTTTCTCATGAATTTTAGATCTGGTTCTTTTTTTTCAGTTTGTTTAATCTTTTGAATTAATACATCGTGTCTGGAAGAAGAGATTTTGGGAATTGGGTTAATTTTGCCTTTGTTGCTTCAATTATTGACAATAGCTTTCGAAAGTTTTACATACTCTATCCCAACCATGATTTTGATAGGCAAGAGCGTCATTTACTTTCCTATTTAATATCTTTTTTAGTGTTCAAAATATTTTGTGTTTCTCTCATTCATTGAATCACGTCCTTTTTAGAAATAGTATGCAAGTTTTCCAATTTCAAATTTTCCATGTCCAGACTTCGTTTTATTTATGTGGTCCCTCAGTTGTTTGTTTGTGTTTCTGGATCATGAATATGATTAGATTCTTATTGCCAAGATGAGAATAAAGGAATGGTCCCCATTCCTCTGGTTTGAGTTCTTATGTTTGCACTGAAGTGTTACCTTATTAGGAAAAAATGTTTCTTTTATCTAGCAAATAATCTATTACTGCTAGAAACTTTACCAATTCGAGAAACCTTTGCAGTTAGGAATAATAAGCTCTTTTATTTCCATCACAACCCCCAAAAACTTAAACTTGAAATTATCATGTCCACTTTCGAATTTTAGATATGAAAGGGTCAATCTCGTCTCTAAGTTTCTAATTTCAATGTGATAAACATATGCATTGGAAACTATAATCACAGTTTCGATACTTAAATTTGTATTGAATGAGCTTGAAACGGATGTTGTCTAGTTGGAAAAGGAAAATAGTGAGTTATGTGCTTTGATGCTTTAGTATTTTCTTTCTTGTTATCATATGTAAACCCCACAACAAAGTTTCTAAAATGTGGGTATAAATTTAATGATATCATGTTATAGATGTCCCCTCCCCCCACACTCAAAAAAAAAAAAAAAAAACCCACCCACCACCTCCCCTTCTCCTTTTAAACTTATTTATGTTAAAAATATGCAATCACCTGTTAGGTTATCTATATCCTCTTGATATTTATGTTTGTTCATACATTTGCATGATAATGCAGATATTTTGTGTAATTCAAGTTTTTTTTCTCTTCGTAGATTTAAAGTTTCAAGAAATTTTTCCCTTATTTTGCACTGTATTATGGAAAATAGATGTGGCTATACATTTTTAGAACAACGGTATTTAATTATTACCAGGTTGATCTATCACTTAGGATAAGAGCAGCCATAAGTGGACATGCTATCTGTCTGTAAGGAAACTTTATCTTGTTCTGCATATATGTTCTTATGTTCCTGTTGGTCAGCATTACTTTCTCTAACATACAGAGTTGGCTGATTCCTATTGCATACCTTTGAACTTAAAGAGAGGGAGCTCAGTATTCTGTACCTATTGTTCCTGATACAAACTCATGGCTCTCTCCTCTTTCTGCTATATTCCTCAACCATTTTTTATTCTTAATTACTTGTGCAAATAATTCCCAGAATGCTGGAAATGTTGCTCCAGGCACAAAGTCAAGGCTTGCTCCTCTTCCTCCTGAACCTGTTGATTTCAATTATGGCCTAGGATCAACAATTGATATTCCTATGGATACGACTGAAGTAAGCTATATTTTTAGGTCTCTTGGAAATGAAGTTGATTTTTTTTAAATAATGATATAATTTTAGTCATTGTCATTTTGGACTCAGGATTTGAGAAAGAAAGAGAGGGAGCTTCAATTGAAGGAAGCTGAATTGAAAAGACGTGAGCAGGTATTTTTTTTTCTTTTTAAGTTTTCAGTCTAAATTATATGATGTACGCAAGTTATATAAAAATATAGAATTAATTTATGTTGTTCATTTTTGAATTTTTTGTACATATGTTGATTCTTTTTTCTCTTTCAACATTGATTTGAAGTGGTTGAGATGTTCTGATAAGTCAATTTGATTTTTCCCCCTGCTTGATAGGGATATGGGCTTGTGGGGGAATAGACAAAACTATAGATGATTCATCACTTATTATAATGGATTATCTTGCAAATGCTGATCTTGCCCTGTTTGAGTGTCCATGATTAGGTGCTTTTGTTTTTTTCTGAGACTGAAGAGTGTGAAATTAAATAGCTTTACAATGAAAGATTGGCAAATGGATAATTGTGCCATGATGCTATAATGGCGTGCAATATGTTTACAAATACTCAATTTTAAGTGTCCCTAGAATGTCCTGCTGTGGAGAATTTGCTCTACCAAACATGCCCTCCCTCATATGGGTGGTTTTAGGCTGATTTTCGGCATGTGATCACTTGTTTCTACCCATCAACCAAAATTAATACTTTCAATTGTTTTGTTTTCTTTACTAATTCAGTCATTTATATGTAAGCAACTTGGTCTACTAGTTGTTCTTCTACTTTAATATGAATTTCAAGAGTCTTCCCTTTTGTTTTGTAGGAAGTAAGACGAAAGGAAGAAGCTGCATCACGAGGTTATAAGCATTTCCTTCTGTAAATAATTTATGCCCTTTTCTCTCTGGTTCCATTTGGCATCTAGTAAGCCATTTTTACAGCATTTTGACTCAAAAAATATAGTTTCTGGAGAGAATAGAGTGTGTAGAATTGTAATAAATATTGTTGATGATGATTACAATGATACAATGCATGCCTATATAAAGAGAAGGAAAGCTGAAAGTGTTAATAAAATACCTACTGGCAACTAACTAACCAATCTATATGGCATAACTAACTCTTATGGCCTAATATCCCCACTCAAGCTATTGGTTTGGGTAAGACCAAAAGCTTGGTACACAATGATAGAAAACGAGCTGTAGGAACAACTTTGGTAAGAAGATCAACCAATCGATCTTCAATAGGCACATAGGCAATGCACAAGTCACCATAAGCCGCTTGATCTCGGATAAAATGAAAGTCAATCTTGATATGCTTCACACGAGCGTGAAAAATTGGATTTTGTGTGAGTTGTTTAGTGCACAAGTTGTCACAAAAGACCAATGGTGCAGAGGAAAGACCACAAGGAGCTAAGCTCACCTAACAAGGAACGTATCCAAATGAGCTCTGCACTACAAGCAGCCAAGACACGATACTCTGATTTTGTACTAGATCGAGACACCACTTTCTGCTTGTCAGCATGTTATGACACCAAATTATCACCATAAAAAACACAATATGCACTTGTGGATTTTCTATCATCCCCACAACCAGCTCAATCTACATTTAAAAATGCAGTCAAGCCAAGTGAAACACACTTGTAGAGATGCAAATCATGTGACATAGAACCTTTCAGATAACGTAACACATGCTTGACAACCAACCAATGCACATCAGATGGTGCAACCATGAATTGAAATAATTTGTTAACTGAAAAAGCAATTTCAGGTCGAGCAATAGTACAATACTGTAATGTACCAACTACACTTCGATACATAGTAGGATCATTTAGAGAAATGCCATCAAACTTATTTAATTGCTTCCCAGAAGCCATAGGACTAAAGGCTTGCTTAGAGTCATGCAAAACAGGTCACCAATGTATTTGTGTTGGTTTAAGTGCATACCAATATCATTTCGAAGCACCTCAATGCCAAGAAAATAAGAGAGATGCCCCAAGTTATTGAGAGCAAACATACCATGAAGATGATCAATGAGCTGTTGTATAACCATAGCATCACTACCAGTTACAAGGATGTCATTAATATAGATGAGCACCATAATGTGAATTGTAGATTTGGAGCTATGAAACCCAAGGCTCACCAAGCTAGTACTCAACTTTGCAAACTAGGCTCGTAGAGCTTGTTTTAATCCATAAAGTACTTTTTTTAAACGACAAACACTATCAGGAACCTCATAACTAGGAGGTAACTCCATGTAGACTTCTTCAGTTAGGTTTCCATATAAGAAAGCATTATTAACATCAATTTGTCGAACACTCCAACCTCGACTTAAGGCAATCATAAGCACAATGAAAATGGTTGTGGCCTTTATAATAGGACTAAAAGTTTTTTTTTTAATCAGTCCCCAAAGCTTGCAAGAAACCCTTTGCTACAAATCTAGCTTTGTACCTCCCCAAAATTCCACTTGATAACAGCTTTGCATTTAAACACCCATTTACAAAAAATAGCATGTTAACTAGCTAGAAGTTTAATTCTCAGTTACCATTTTTCATTAAATCAGTAATCTCAGCATCCATTACCTTCTTCCATTCAGGCACTTTCATAATAGGCTTGTAATTCTTAGGTTTAGGCAAAATTGCAGAAAACACCTGTGGTTTTCAAATACTATCTTCTAATTGTGTAACCATAGGATGCTTGTTAGATACGTTAGGTGCAAGAACAGTGAATGGTTCAAAAACAACAAGAAAAGAAACCACAGGTGAAGGTATAGGAGATGACACAAGAGGTGAAAAAAGTATAGGAGATGACACAAGAGGTGAAAAAAGTATAGGAGATGACACAAGAGGTTTAGAAGGCTCAAACACTTATGTGACTTATCCAAACCAGAAGAAGGAATATGAATTGAAGAGGATGTCAACTCAAGCAACCACAAAGTAATGTCACATGGAGCAACACTTTGTTTGAATAATTTGTGATGAGGAAAGGAAGACTCATTGAAAACAACACGATGATTGATATAGACACGAGCAGTTTGTGTATCAAGGCATGCATAACCCTTGTGATTAGAGGCTTATCCAAGAAACACACTCAATATAATATATTGATTATCTAATTTATGATGATTATAAGCACGTAAATAAGGAAAACAATTACAATCAAAAACCTTAAGTTGAGCATAATCAGGTTTTTTGTTATATAACTGTTGATAAGGGTTAATTTGATTTAGAGATTTACTAGGCAATCTATTAATAAGAAACATTGGTTTTGAAAGCATAAATCCAATGAGATTTAGGCATTCTAGATTGCAACAACACAGCAAGACCTTTTTCAATAATACGTCTATGCTTGATTTCCATAGCGTCATTTTGTTCAGAGGTGAGTGAACACTTGAGATGATGATTGACTATAAAGCAGAAATTAATGGTTTGGATTCCCCATCACCACCAACCTAAATAGATTTAATAGGAAGATCAAATTGTTTTTCAATCATCTGTTTAAAAGCCAAGAGTATAGAACATTTTTCATCTTTGTTATTCAGAGAAACATCAAGATAATACGTGAAAAGTCATCTACAATTAATAGAAAACATTTATCACTTTTACAAGAAAGTATAGGAGAAGTCCACAAGTCTAGATACAACAACTGAAGTACATGTGAAGACTTATGATAATGATGAGAAAAAGGTAACTTTTTTGCTTTAGAAAGAGCGCAGAGATTACAAAAATAAGTGTCCTTTATTACAATGCTTAAGAGAACTATTATTGATTACAGTGTGAACAACTTCAGAGGAAGGATGACCTAAATGATCATGCTAAAGCCTAGATGAATCACATTTAGTGACATTAGAAGCTTGTTTAACAAACTAAGAATTAGGCTGGACTTTATAGTCACTAGATCCTTTTAGCTTGTATAAACCTCCCTCACTAGAGCCCTTAAGAAGGAATTTCTTCGAACTCTGATTGTTGACAGGAAAGCAACAAGGATGAAACTCAATAAAAACATTGTTATCTTGACAAAGTTGCTGAACTAAAAGAAAATTGGTCATGGCATTTGGTGTGTGCAATAGGTTTTCAAGAGACAAAATACAATTTTTTTAATTGATATGATTAGAAGAACCTTTACTAGAGATAGAGAGATGATTACCATTTCCAAGAGAAATTCAATCATCACCAAAATATGGCATTGGCTGATCAATTTTAGAGCCATCAGAAGTGAGGTGATAGTTGGCACCTATCTCAAGCAACCATGCATTTTCCTTTGAGGTAGTAGTGACCCTCTGATTTGTGGCAACATTTGTTGATGCATGAAAGGAGGCTTGTTTAACGTAGATCAAGGCATTTTACCATTCAATATGCCACGTAAAGTGTAACAGGTGAAGTCACTATGACCAATTTTATTTCAAATTTGACATGTAGGTCTTTATTTTCTTCCATTGTTAACATTATTAGGAATGAAGGGAGGTAGTTACCTCTACCAACAGTCTTTTGTTGAAAAAATTGTGTAAGAGATCAAGGAGATGAATCTCATGCCTTACTAGAATTATTCGAGTTGAAAGATTTTCCAGAGAACTTAGAATTAGGTTGACTTATTTGAGGCAAAATGTGCCTAAAAAATGTGCCTAAAAATTAGTCTGTAACTTGGTTAGACTGTTTCATGATCATTCGATCATAGGCCTCCAAATAACTATGAAAAGCACTCAAAGTAGGTTTTGTCTCACACATGTTCGTAGAAGCAAGAAAAGGAGTATAGCTAGGACCTAGTTCTCAAAAAACATACATAATCAAGTCATCATCAGATATAGGCTCACCAATTGTAGCCAAATGATTTGTAAGAATCTTAGCTTGATTGATGTATTCTATTGAAGAGAGATTATCCTTACGAATTGTTTGTAATTGAGATTGCTTATCAAGAACTCGAGACTGTGATCCAATTGAGAAAGAATGTTCCAAAGCAATCCAATGATGGCTAGTATTTGCTTGTCTCAAGAGGAAACTTGACATTGATGGTGAAACAGATGCATAGAATCAACTTTTGATAAGTGAATTCATGCATTTTCAATAAAGAAAATATGGATTAAGAATAGTTCTTGTTGAATTAAGAAACTGTAACGGAATAGGAATTGTAGGATCAATTAGATCATCTAATTCAAAAGCTATTATGTAACTCTCAATCTATTCTCTCCAGAGCAAATAATTGTGTTCATCAAGCTTACGGAATAGGAATTGTAGGATCAATTAGATATCTAATCCAAAGGCTATTATGTAACTCTCAATCTGTTCTCTCCATAGCAAATAATTGTGTTCATCAAGCTTCAGTGAAACTGAAATTGAAGACAGTGAAATAATTGAAAGATTCCGCAACATTGAAGAAATTGATGGAAAATAGGAACCAGAAGCTATTACTTGTGGAGTTTCATGAAAAACTGGAGGAATCGGAGATGTAGAAAGCACATCTCTATAAGTTCCATCTTTCTTGTTTGCCATTGAAGCAAGCTTCAATGCGGCTTAGAGAACTTCAAGAAAATGAGACCAAAGGATCTTTGGGCTTTGATACCATAGAGAGAATTGAGTGTGTAGAATTGTAATGGATATTATTGATGATGATTACAATGATACAATGCATTCCTTTATATTGAGAAGGAAAGCTGAAAGTGTTAATAAAATATCTACTAACAACTAACTAACCAATCCTACATGGCTTAACCGACTCTTATGGCCTAATGGTTTCTATTTGTTATTTAGTAAGCCATTTATAGTTTTCTACTTTTTCTTATGTCTTTTTTCTTCCTTTGGCATAAAGTAAGCCATTTTTAAAAGCAATTTGATCACAAATATATATGTCTTTCAATTGTTTTCAGTATAGTTTTTACATATGTTAAAAGCACTTGGAGGAAAAACTATATATTGCGGATGATCAACCTTTCATTTTTCTCCGTGCTTTTTTATTGTTGTGCAGCTGGAATTATTATTGAGGAGAAAAACTGGCCGCCTTTCTTCCCCCTTATTCATCATGACGTTGCAAATGAAATACCAATTTATTTACAGAAAACACAGTATGCTGCATTCTCAACGTGGCTGGGTATGTGAATTGTCGATGGTTTCTGATTATTCTTTACATTACTATTTACTGGTGCACCGGTATTGTCTTATTGGACCCGGTATTATCTACACTTACTAGGCAAAATGTTAAAGCAGAGGTTTTTTTTATTTAAATTAGTATGACTACTGATGGTTAATCTCAACTTCTTATAAATACAATCAGACATAGATATCCTCAACTCAATTAACATTAGGATAGCCATAAGCTAACTGATGTATTAAGCTCTCATTGAAGAGGACGTGGGTTTTTACTGGTCAAAAGGAAGGGGATCACATATGACATTAAATTAGTAATGTAACTCTTTCCTTTTGTATGTTCTGTTATTTGGGGCATGAGGTTTCCTCTTCTTGCAGATGATTTTATGTTGTCAAATTCTAGAAATATGATGTGGATGAGGAAATAGAAATTTACAAAATAGAAAGGAAAAGAGAGATTGAGAGAACATGGAGGAGGGATAGAGGAAGAAATGGAGAAAAATGCAAAGAACAATTATCTGGAATCTGATAAATTGAACTCTCTAAACCTGACTACTTTTGAGAAATTTAAGGTTCTGAGCCTATTGGGATATAGGACGAAATATGATAATTATATAGATTTTTTGTATCAATCACTTGGACAACCTCATGTTTTATTTTGCATGGTATTGCCTGACTCTGTAATGAATAATGGTGCTGAAAGTTAACCATGATGCCATTTTGTACACCCCAAAAATACGATGATGTGATTAGGAAGGACTAATCAGTGGTTTATTTGAAATGACATGATCGCTTATCAATGAGGACAAAATAAGGTTATCATTCAAAGAGTTCGATCACAATCGAGTAAAAACGGATTAGAAAGTAATACAAACATGATAATTCATAAAATTTTGTATTTTAGTTTTACTTATGATTTTTTTGCTAGTAAAATCTGGGTTGCCCATTCTTCTAAAACGTTGAGATATTTGGTAGTAGAGGAAACTTTATCTGATAAAATATTTTTAGGGGACCCATTGTTCTCACAACATCAAGCAAAATGGCAGAGATGATAGTGACAAATGAAATGCTCTCTTTCATGGGAGTTGTTGGTATAATACATGTAATGTAACATGTGAATTGGGGGTTGTTTTACTTGGCAATTCCTGATCATAGACCATTTAGTGAGGGCAAGGTTTTAAAAGGCTTGTTCTACCCTCAATGCATATACCTCTTTCATTGAGGCATGGCGTAAGCCTTGAGGTGGTGTGAGGCTTAAGCCTCGTATTAAAACAAATAAACAATAAAAAAGATAAATTATCACAAAATAACATCATAATAATCCTAATAACTTCACATAGTTCATGATGTAGCAATCCAATTACTAATCACCACTAAAACATGATAAAGTTAAGATCTATAAAAAATTAATTAAAAAAGACATTAACAAAATTTATCAAAAAGTTAGTAGTATAGTATTGGACTAATATATCTCTTATGTTCATCATCGTCTCATCATCATCATCATCATCATCATCTTTTTAGATATTCAAGCTCTACAAAAAAATTAACTCCAAATCAACACCTACTTCAAATAAAAAAAATTCACCAACTTAAAGTAAAATTAGCTACAAAATCAAGACGAAATCACTATGAAAATAAATCAGTAAAAATAGCCAATTTAAAGTTTTTGTAAACATAGAAGTTGAAAATAAACCAAGTTTTTGTAAACTAAATCAGCTAAGTTAATTGTGTAGTGTGATATAACAGTTCATAAAAAAAGCTCATAATTGTGAAGTGTGAACTATGATATAACAGTTGAAGAACAAAGAAAACGGTCCATGGAAAGGAAAGGGGAAAAAAGTTCATATAAAATTTGGCAGCATAACATCAAAGAGTAAGAAAAGCAAAGAATAAGGAAATAAAACAACGAAAGAATAGAAAATAAAGAATAAATAAAGAAGGGGAAATGGATATCTAGAGAATAAAAAAGAATTAAGAAACAACAAGAAAAAAGAAAAAATAGCAAGGAAATACATGTTTGTGTCTCTTCAAATGCTTGTTGATGGAAGGAGTCGAGAAGAAAAAAATAAAGCAGAAGAAGACGGAGGCTGCTGAGAACTTCTACCCTAAAAATAGGGTTATTTTTTTCCACTTTTACATTCACTTTGGGGATATGTTTTGGTTTTATTAGACTTATTGGGCCGAAAGACTAATAGGCTGTCTAAAAGTCCAAGTGTTAATTTAATTTTGCTTTCTAGCCCACAATTTTTCTTTTCCTGGTTGAAACAAAGGCTATAAGCCTCAATAGTATCAGTTCTTAGCATTTATGCTTGAAAAAAAGGCTTAAGCCTCAAAGGTAAAAAGCGTATGAAATTTCCAGTACTCAATAAGCTAGCCTCAAGGTTGCTCAGGTGAAAAAAAATGCATTGATAGTCTCAATACATTTTTTGAAACCATGGTGAGGAGAATATATGATATTTTTTCACTTTTTATGCATGAATGGTTTTGTATCTTGCTGGATCCTTTGCTTTTCAAAACTCTTAATGCAAGTAAATGAAGATGGCCTGAACACAGTGTTTAATATTTGGCTTATGCAGGACTTGTTCTCTGCCTTTTTTGGAATATTATTGCTGTTACTCTAGCATGGATTAAAGGGGAAGGTAAATATAGTCTAATTCCCTTTTTTTTGCACTGGCAATGTTCTCATACATGATCTGGTATTTCAAATATTTTTGATGTTGATTGTTTTCTGTTATTGGTTGTAGGGGTGAAAATCTGGTTTCTTGCAGTTATTTATTTCATATCTGGAGTTCCTGGATCCTATGTGTTGTGGTACCGTCCTCTATATCGTGCTTCTAGGTAATGTTTTTCTGATAATTCAATCTAATTTTTCATTTAGGAAGGTCTAAAATTGTAACTTTACAAATTTTAAGGTGATGCAGTTCTGCCTGCTGTTAAACATTTGAGACTTACACTAAGACCAAAAGTATTTGTTTAGTTAACATGTCATGATGAATTATCATTTATCATTTAATATGGTAGTATTCGATAATCTATGTAAATAATAAATTTATTTAGCTTGTTTTTGACAATTTTGAAAAACATCTTTGATTATTTATACAAATAACCCATGTGATTTATTTTGAAAAATGTTTTTTTTGTTACAACTTAATGCATACATCAATCTAACACTGATACATTACTTGATGCATGTAGTATTAATCTTTCTTTGTTTTTTCCATTCTTGTGCTCTATTTTTCTTTTGGACATCAGAGAAAAGATTTCGTTAAACAAACTCTTAATCAAGAGTACAATACATCAATCCTCCAAAGGACAACCATGGAAAGCCTCCTAATCTTAGCAAAACTAGACTAGGCAGGTATGATTTGACGCAAGTGGGATTGGAAAAGGCATAAATCATACAATATACTAGCCATCCCGATAAAAAAGCCCATTGGAAAACAATCCAACCTTGAAAAAGATATTTCAAAAAACAAACCAACACAACTCTGGCCAAAACTAAGAACAATAAGAAACCAAACTATAAAAGTCATCACACTTCCCGAACAGTATGTAAATGACATACAAAAAAACACAGTGAAAAAGCAATACCAAACTAGAGGAAGTAGTAACTTGATAACCAAGTAAGTTATCAACAAAATTCAAATCTCTGTCCACCAGAGCTTATTTGGATCCCACACCTCTCTATCATAGCCATTAACAAGAAGATTCAACTTCTTACCATCTGAAGAGTATTAACATATTACCTCCATCCTCATGCTATCAAATTTAGATTCAATGCAATACAACTCATATGAATATCATTTAAGCAAGTCAGGACCACCACAATCAACTCAATTGAACAGTTAAAACTTAGAGCAACCTCGGTAGTGTCGGTATTATGAATGCTTGCAGCCAATGCCCATAGCCATAAACCACAAGAAGAAAGCCATAGCTCAGGCAAAACATTTTCACATGTCAAATTCAAGAATCATAGACTCAAAATTCAGTTCAAATGCAAATATAGGCTGGAGAGAGAGAGAGAGAGAGAGAGAGAGAGAGAGAGAGAGAGAGAGAGAGAGAGACTATGCTCTTGGGGAGATAAGATTGTTAAGACATATTCATCTTCTCTATTTGAGTTAGTAGTTGCTTTTAAAATAATTGCTCCCTTTTATTATTCTTGTAGGTCGGACAGTGCTTTTAAGTTTGGTTGGTTTTTTCTATTTTATGTGGTAAGTATCTGTATCATATATCTTTTTGTTTTTCATTAATAGGTCTGCTGCTGCTATAAGGGGTTGAGATCTGTTAACTCTTACTCCTTTCTAATTAATTTATTCTGCATGCAGATTCATATTGGCTTCTGCATCTATGCTGCGGTTGCTCCACCTATATTTTTCAAAGGAAAATCTCTCACGTATGTTCCTTCTAGAACAGATGTGCAATTTCTTTCCAGAAAGTTTTTAACTTAGAGCTTTTATGTTCATTTAATATTTTGAACTTTCTTGTATTGATACATATCATCAATTGTTAATGACATATCCATCTGGAGAAAAATTTGTATATAACCTGTGCTATAGCAACCCAATCAAATTCAGCCATACTTTGTTAAAAAGCTGCCGACAAGGCGACATTTGGTTGGCTTGCTGTACCACCTGGCCATAGGGCAGTGGTATGTAAGTTTTCCTCCATTGGGAGGCATAAAATTTGGTATCATGGGGTGTTATTCTTTATGTTTATAAGCCATTCTAGACCTTCTGGTTAATCCCTCATTTGTTGACCATCTTTCTGTGTGCCTTTGGACAGTGGCATTCTGCCTGCTATAGATGTTCTCGGTGACAATGCTTTGGTTGGGGTATGTATGCTTGCACTCGATGTGTTCTTTTTTTAATATGACATGCTCTTGTTTCATAGTAAGTATAAATATAATCTTGTTATATTTCCCTTCGCGTACCTCAAATTCATCTCCTGTGAAACAAGTTCAGACTGAATTAAATGAGTTGTAGATGGGAGTTGGTGTGGTGAGTTTTACTTGCATTTCTGTATGCTTAGTTGATCATATTGACTTTTGTTTTGCTTTTTAGATCTTCTACTTCATTGGTTTTGGACTCTTCTGTCTGGAATCGCTTGTTAGCATCTGGGTCATTCAGGTTTTCTCCGACACAAGCTCAATAGAAAAACAAATACTATCTACTTAAAAACAATCATTTCCCATTGTTGCCTTTCTCACATTTTTTCCATAATTTATTTTCTTGTGCAGCAAGTATATATGTATTTTCGAGGCAGTGGTAAGGCTGCTGAGATGAAGCGTGAAGCTGCAAGAGGAGCCTTGAGAGCAGCAATGTGATAATGCATTAATGATGAGAAAGAAAAGCTGCACTCATGCTGAGAAGGAAAAGCTGGTGAATGTTTTTGTATGGATTTAGGTTGTAATTTGTAAATGTCCGTAGCCACAGAAATTTCTGATATAAATATGCACAACTCTTGTATTTGTTACTTATTATCCTTGTTCTCTGTTTGTATTATTGGTTGTTGGGATACATAATCGAGGTTATAATTTTCTTTAATTATGGCTGTGTTGATCATACTGAGTATAGATTTGAGATTCAACAATGTAAAATAATTTGGTAACAAATTTTTGAGTGAATGGTTGGTCTTGATTTTTGTTAAGATTCAATCTGATTTAAGAGAGAGAGCTTAGAGAGAGGTTGAGACAACCATCTATTTATAGAACATTACCTATATAGGTGTTAATTACATAATGAGTATACATACTTACATGTCATAGGGGTATAATTGGCATAAAGTATAATATATTAGGGGTTGAGGTCGAGCTTAGCTCGGATTGATCACTAAGTTCAGGTAGGTTACTAAGCTCGGGTTGACTTGTGGGTAAGACATTTGGAATGCTTTGCCTTCCATCTCGAGTTGGTAACTTGGCTTGAGCAGCTTGCATGGGTCGGGTAACAGACCAGTCTTGATATCCAAACATCTAGTCCTTTTACTCTTTTAGCTAGGGTTTTGGTTTGAGGTGGAAAAGTAATTATCGGGCATGGAATATTAATTGCTCAGCTTCCTAATAAATGTGTCAGTTGATTGAAGAGAGAAACCAAATGTGAAGAGAGAAACCAAATGTTTTTATACAAAGGGATGCTTGGGACTTATCATAATTATTTGCACAATTGAGAAATGGTGAAGAAAAACGCTCTGTCGCATCACCTCAAGTTTGTAAAAGGTTTTTAGTTCGATGCTAAGGATTCAACTAGGATTGTAGTTTTGTCTGTTCGTTTTTAGAGTTATGTTGAGATCCTAACGATTTTTTATTTTCTTTTCAGGTCAATTTTTAAAGGATTATTTTCTTTTTTTTTCAAACTTGACCCTAGGTAACCTCTTCTTGTCGTACCTTACCTGTCAGGTTTTCTTTTGTTTTATGTTTTTGTAATTTTTACAGAATGCACAGAGAAGAGACCTTGACTTTTGGCTTGGGCTTATAGGAAAGACCCCAATATCCTAGTGCTAGTGGTGACTCGGGGTTTTCTAGCTCGTGCTCTTCCAATGAAGAGAGTCGATCTTTGCCTCAACCTTCTACCTCTACCTCTCATTATCAGACCATTCCTAGTGTTAGATTAAGCGTGTCCCAAACTCTAATCTCAGTGGCTAAGGCGTGGAGGAAGAAAACGAGTAATATAAGACCTGTGGAACCCACAGGTCATATTAGGAGTTGGTTAGTTGCGTCTAAAACTTATGAGTTGGTGTCTTAGGATGAGAAGAGATTAAGAAAAACCTACAACATCTTATCCTCGATTTATATAACAATTCCTCCAGAGAGAGCCTGTGATAGTGATCAACCTTCATCTGCTTGGATCGTCTTTCATGAAAAGGCCTTGTGGTTGGGGTAAGGTTCCCCCTATACCCTATCATTAGGAGATTCTTGATTAGGACATAGCTCACGCTAGATAATTGATGCCTAACGAGTGGAGGTATTTTCTTTACCTGACACTGATATGTCAAGAACTCTAATTAGATTTATAGATGGTCGAGTTTAACAAGGCTTATGTCCTGAAGTAGAACCTCGTGGATCTTAGAAGGATATATATGTTGATGAAGCAGGATCTGGGGATGAACATTTCACTTCCTAAAAACGAGAAAAATTGGAAAAAGTACTTTTTTTATGTTTCAGGTTGATGGGAATCTCCTACTAGTGACACTAGATTGATAAAGAGTGTCTGGAATGACACTAAGGTCATGATAAGGAATATGGATTCCTTAATCACAACCTTGAGTCTTGACGCGAAGTAAAGGTTGGCTGATATCCAAAACTATCTTTCTGAAAAGACTAACTAGAGGACCTTGTTGAACACCTCATGCTTTGTCGCGTAAGGGTTGATGAGGCATGGTGTGGTGGAGCCTCACCTAAGGATCAACTATAAACCCCAGACTCCTTCTAAACGTAGAACTCCTCCTACAAACTTCGGGGGCTAGTTTGAGGTCGTGGCCGATGATGGTGAACTAATCTTATGACTTGCCTTTCCCCCCTCTTTTTTTGCTAGTGTGATTTGACTAACGTGATGTTCTCTTGCTCTTATTTTGCATATCCCATGGATTTTATCGCTGCTCAAATATTTTCCCGTATGAAGAGTAAGGTTGCACCTGTAGGGGAGAGCTCTCAAACTGGTACACCTTTGGCTCTCGGAGATGGCTCTTCTAGAGGAAAGAAAAGGGGAAAATATGCTCACGAAGGTCACCCTTATTCGCTAAAGAAGAAGAATAAGAAGAAGAAGAAGAAGGTGATGGTTGACGAGCCTGCCCTTAGCCCCGAGCCTCTGAATGTTTGTCCTCCCTTATCACCCTTGCGAGAACAACACTTTAATGATATCGCTATTAATGCAGATGGAATAGTCTTGTATCAAGGCTTGGCGCCAAAGCACCTCGATCATTGTATAAGCCACCTTTTGGTGACTCGTATAAGAAGTAGCTCGAGGCTATTTGCAAGTGTGTGGACTTTGGCAAGGTCATTCGTCACCAGATGTGTCAGGTGGGTTATCTCGCATTTTGTTTTTATTCTATAATTAGCGTATATAAAGTGTGAGCTCGAGACTTATTGGTTTGACCATTGTTTGTTTCAATTGATGTTGTTCTATGACTTTGATAAGGCTCGCACTGTGCGTTTTTTGAAAGACGAGATGGTGCAGGAGAAGAAGAGCCACGTGTTTACGCGCTGTTGGCGAGAGTAGTTAAGTGGGAAGGTGATGCAATTGATAAGGAGGAGAAGCTAAAACGAGTCACCTCTGAGTTGAATGAGTATGCCTAATGCCTTACTGAGGTCAATGAGGCTCTTAGACGTTCTGAGGGGGCTCTTAGGTGTGTTGAAGAGGGGGCCAGGGAAGCCTAGAGAAGAGCCGAGGCTTCTACCAAGGAGGTTCGTCGTAAGGGGAAGGTCGATGTGGATGCCATGACTCAAAAGCTCAAGTCGAATGTGGAGAGGGCGTACGAGTTGACCATGGAAACCTTTAAGACAGAGGCCAAGCATAAGGATATGGGCAAGTATTATTATCGCATTCTAGATATCTCGGTTACTTTGCTATGTATGCAGGTTCCTTCTTTGGAGGAGGAGGATGAAAAAGGCTCAGACTCTTCTGATGGTGAAGATGGCCTCGAGGTCGCGAGGGTAGGGGCGGAGTAGCATTAAGTTTGAGTGACTCGATCCAATTTTGTTTTTCTATGCTTGATGCCACTTTTATTTGTGCGGACGCAAGATTATACTTGTAAGAATATGAAGTGAAAAATCAAATGAGAATAAATCAACTTTAGCTATTAATGGGATATTAATTTGCCAATTTTATCGTGTATTCATGATGTTGACCTACCCATTATTCCAATATTTTTTTTGTTTTCTTTTTTCTTTTATCAATCTTTCTTTCCTATAAAAAAGGTTGGAGAACATAGGTTTAATCCATATACTTAGAGATTTATGTTAATTCTTCCAATCTTTTTTGTCGTATTTTATGGATTCTGATCGAACAAATAGACGGTCAAATTGAAATTTATGTGTTGAAAATGGTAGGCTTAAAGACCAAGTGTGAGCTTGCTTCTTATAAGAAGTAGTTGATCCAAACTAAATCTCAAGAGAGGATGACCTTGGCTAGTGTGGTCGTGCTTGTAGATAGGGAATCATTTTGGGCGAGCTTCTATATGAAGCGATATGAAAGAGTCTTCCTTAAGGTGATGGAGGTTATTGAAGAATTGGAGCGAGGGCTACCATTGCTGATGATAGCTCACCCTAAGCCCGTGACCTACGTATATAAGAAAATTATTGAGATTTAGGTCGAGTTATTGCCTTTAGTTGAAAAAACTGATGCTCTAGACACTGGTCGCACATCCAAGCGTTTAAAGAGCTTTTAACCTTATGAGAGGGTCGAGCTTTGTATTAATAATTATCAAAGATTTTTAATTTTTAAATAATGAAAACATTATGGGTGGCATGAACTGGTAATGCCCTGACATTGTGTGCGCACTTGTATTAATAAATATCCAAATAGATTTTTTATGGCATGACTTGAGTGGTTAACTCATGACCTTATGCAATTTAGAACGCCAACTTGGTTCCTAATCAAGGTGGGCAACTAGTGACCCTGTAATAGTGCCAGGGTATTCAACCCAGTTCCTAATCGATGTGATTAGCCCGTGGCTTAGATTGGTAGGAGAGAGAGCCTTACCTGGTTCCTAACCAAGTTGTACATCTCATCTCAAAGTTAGAGCCCTGACTTGGTTCCTGACCGAGGTGGATAACTTGTTACCTTATGTAAGCACCAGAGAGCTTTACCTGGTTCCTAACTGAAGTGATCAGTGTATGACTTAGATTGGTAGGAGATAGAGCCTAAGTCCATAATCCTGACCAAGGTGTACATTTTATCTCAAAGTCAGAGCGTCGACCTACTTCCTAACTGAGGTGGACAAATCGTGACCTTATGCAAGTGCTAGGGAGTTCTACCTGGTTCTCAATCGAGGTGATCAGTCTGTGGCTTAGATTGGTGAGAGAAACAGCCTTACCTGGTTCCTGACCAAGGTGTACATCTCATCTCTAAGTTAGAATGCCGACTTAGTTCCTGACCGAGGTGGACAACTCGTGACCTTATGCAAGTGCTAGGGAGCTCTACTTGGTGGGAGAGCTTTGGGGAAGGGCCATCTATTGAAGGGGTTTGTTTCATATATGGATATGTGCTGATGTTACAAAAATTGGCAATTTAAAAGTGGTATCTCTTTAGGTGTCTGGCATTCCAGCTCGCGTCTTCCTCAATACCTTCAATGTTTTTCAATACCTATGCCCATCCTGGTGTTATTTCAATTGTTTGATAAGGTCCCTCCCAATTGGCACCCATTTTTCCTGCCATCCATTCTTTTTTGTTGGGAAAGACCCTCTTGAGAACATAATTACCTTTGGAAAATGTTTTGAAGTGCACAATTTTGTTGTAGTGATATGATACTTTCCTTTTTTGCTCGACCATCCTCCTTAAAGCTTCATCCTTTTTCTCTTCTGCTAGGGTCAATTTAGTTACTCTTCTCACCTCATTTTTTTTTCTTTTGTTAGGATTGATTTGGAAGTGGGAATTGTGACCTCGGTTGGTATAATTGCCTCAACTCCATAGACTAGGGAGAAAGAGGTCTCATTAGTGCTTTCTCTCGAGCTTGTCCTGATAGCCTATAACGTACTTGGCAATTCCACCCATCTTCCTTTTTTTCTTTCTAACCTATTCTTCAATAGGTTGGTGATTATCTTATTGGAAGACTCTACTTGACCATTAGCTTGGGGATAGTATGACATTGAATGGCACATCTTAATATTGTATTTGAGGGAAAATGCTTTAATGTTGCGGCCAGTAAATTCTCTCACATTATATGTAACAAGCTCCCTAGTAAGGTTGAAATGACAAATTATGGACTTCCATATGAATCAAATTACTTCTTCCTCTCATATTCTACCCAAGGGCTCTGCTTCGATCCATTTTGAAAAATAATTAGTGGCCATAAAGAGAAACTTCTTTTGGCCCATACCTAAAGGTAGGGGTCCTACTATGTCAAGTCCCTATTTGTAGAAAGGCCAAGGACTTACCACCCCCACCATATTATTTGGGCGTGCGTGTGACAATGGGAATTTTTTTGGCATTTATCGCATTTCTGAGTGTATTTGGTGCAGTCTGCCAGTATGGTGGGCTAATAATAACCATGTCTCATAATCCGTTGTGATAATCTCCTACCTTCAGAATGTGAACCGTAGTCTCTTTCGTGTGCTTCAAACATCAATCTTTTAGATCCATCCTTGGCTATATATAAGAGGCCAAGGTTGAGTGGGATTTTTTGGTATATTTTCCCTGCTTCAATCATGTACCGACCTGCCTTGGCCTCAATTTATTTTGTGGTCTTGAGATCTTCTTGTAGGTTCCCTTTTTCCAGGAAATTATAGATTGGGGAAAACCATGTGATATAGGAACTATCCACATACTCGACCTTTCTTTTGGCCTCCTCTAAAGATGCCTCTACCAAAACCGTTACCGACACTACTCTATTGTTCTTGGTCCCCCTTACTGATGCCAAGGTTGCTAGAGCGTCGGCGTTACCATTCTCATTTTGAGCTATCTATTTGATCTCAAACATTGAGAATTTTGAGCATCCTTGCTTTAATTTCGCCATGTATCCCTTCATTTTTCCATCTCTTTCCTTAAACGTCCTTAAAAATTGATTGACCACTAGCCTAGAATCACTATGTAAGGTGATTCTGTTTGCCCTTAGATTTTTTGTAGTTATGGCACCAAATATTGCAGCCTCATATTCTGTAACATTGTTAGTTGCTTGAAAATCAAGTATGATTGCATATTCAAAGTAGTTGTTATCGTGATCAACTATGACCACATCTAGTTCGGCACCGTTGAAGTTGTGCGCTTCATCCACAAATACCTTACAGGTTGGGGCTTTCTATTGGTCTATCCCAAACACCTTATCTTGCCTTGTCTTGGTGACAACTTCGAGCTTATCGCTGAATTCAGCCACAAACTCTACCATCGCATGCTCTTTATTGGTTGTTCTAACCATGTATTTAATATCATACTCTCCCAGCTCTACGGCTACCTGGGCCAGTCTCCCTACAATATTTGGTCTCAGTAGGACACTTTTAAGAGGGTGTGAGGTGAGTACCACTATTGTGTGGGAGCCAAAGTAATGCCTGAGCTTTTGCGCAATAATCTTGATAGTTGATAGCAAAAACCGGTTTATCATTGGTGGAATATCTACTTTGGGCCTCCATTATGATTTGGCTGACGCAGTAGATGGGGTGTTGAATTTTGTCTTTTTTAGCTAAGAGCACTGCGTTGCATGTTTGGAGTGTCACATCCAAATATAAATAAAGAATTTCTCTTGGGAGGGGGCTAACCAAGACATG
The DNA here is from genome assembly GCA_033030585.1 of Hippophae rhamnoides. Classification (NCBI taxonomy): domain Eukaryota; kingdom Viridiplantae; phylum Streptophyta; class Magnoliopsida; order Rosales; family Elaeagnaceae; genus Hippophae; species Hippophae rhamnoides. Next base: position 62,777,239 of record CM065427.1, on the reverse strand, counting down.
GGGTTGCTAAGGTACTTCTTGATTCCTTCTAAGGCTATGTTGTAGTCCTCGTTCCAAAAGACTGTGTGTTCTTTCTGAGCATTTTGAAGAATAGCATAAAATAATTAGTGTTTTTTTGAGATGAACCTATTCAGTGCCACTATTTTTACATTCAGTTGTTGTATTACCCTAAGGCTAGTGGGTGGTTTCATATTCACCAACTCTTGTATCTTGTATGGATTGGCCTTAATCCCCCTTGCTGACACGAGATACCCTAGAAATTTTCCTACAACAACACCAAAGATGCATCTTTCGGAGTTAAGTCTTATACCATACCTTCAAATTATCTCAAATATCTCCTGTAGATCCTTGATATGGTTTAGGGGTTCAGTTGATTTCACCATCATTTCATCTATATATGCTTCCAGATTCTTCCCAGTTGCTTTTCAAACGTTTTGTTAACAAGGTGATATGTAGCAAAATGTTCTTTCCTCTATGATGAAAGAATTTTTCTCCTCATTCTTAAGATGCATTTTGATTTGGTGGTATCTGGAGTATGCGTCCAAGAAATTCATCAACCAAAACCCAAAAGAGGTGTCTACTAGCTGATCTATGCTTGGAAGAGGGAAGAAATCCTTGGGACTTGCCTCGTTTAGATCTATGAAGGCCACACACTTACATGATGTCCTACACGTTTTCTTTACCAATACCACATTTGAAAGCCATGAAGGATAATTGACCACCTTGATGACTCCAGCCTCATTGAGGGCAGCTACATGGTGTTTGATCACCTCATTCTTCCCCTTGTGGAATTTTCTTTTCTATTGCTAGATAGGTCTAGCTTCTGGGTCGACATTCAGCTAGTGTGTTATGAATTTTGAATCAATTCTTGGCATGTCTGTAGGAGACCACACAAAAGACATTTGCATTAGCTCTGAGGAATTGTGGGAGTTACTCTTCAACCTTTTTCGTCAAATTCTCACCCATTTTCAAGGGTTGGCTCTTGCCTTCAACACCCATCGGAAGGTCCTTTACTCTATTAAAATAGATAGACCTTATTAGGCCTTTACTACTTGGTCTCTTTTGAGGGAGACCCCTTGGTGATTGCTACCGCCTGACGAGTTTGCTGATTTTGGCACCTTTCGTCCACCTTGGTGGTTCCTTCTATCCCCATTTTCTACGACGAGATCCTTTAGATACCCCTTAGCCATCAACTTTTCTATGTCCTTTTTCAAGTGTCTACAGTCTTTTGTTTTATGGCCCACATCCTTACGTAAGGAACACCACTTGGATGTGACTCTAAGGGGGGGATTTCATCTTTGGTGGCCATCTGACATTGGGCTCATCCTCCATTCTCTTCACGGCTTATGCTAGCTCAACTCTCAAGAGAGGACCCTTAAAAGGGGAGAGTGACCTTACCCAAGGTTCTCTATTTCTTGGCCATTGTCCAACCTGCCTGTTACTTGGTACGGAACATTTGATTTTATTATTTTGATGTGCCCTATCTGGTCCTCCCATTTTCTTTATCTAGTACTACCTCTACATCAATTTGATGGCTTTTGACCAAACCTAGCTCCCTCTCGAGGTTGAAAAACTTCCTTGCCTCCCTATAAGCTTGCTTTAAGGTGTGTGGTACTGTCTTAATCAGCTCTATGAATAGGTCAGAGTTCTTCAATAAGCCTCGCCTAAAGGCTTCTATAGCAATAGAACTAGGGTAGTTAGAGATCTCCAATTTCTCTTCCCTAAACTGTTTCATATATTCTTCGATGGATTCCCCTCTCCCTTGGATAATTGAGAAAAAAATGGTGAGACTTTTTCCTCAAAGGTTTGTTGCAGGCGTAGCTTGTGATGAATAACCTAGTGAACTGTAGGAAGGAGGTTATTGGTCTAAGGGCCAGGTTGTTGAACCATTTATGTGCACATTCACAAAGGGTGGCAACAAACAACTTGCATATCATGGCATCTCTCTTTCCATAGGTAAGGCTCATAGAAGCCGTGACTGTTTAAAAGTGTTGAACATGTGTTATTGGGTGTTTTGTCCCAAAATAGTCAGGGCACTTAGGAGTATTGAACTTGACCGGTGGTTCATCATTTTCTATTGCATCATAAATACATAGTTGCTCACAATCACTGTCTATATCATAAGGGGTTTTTGCCTTCTCATGCCTCTGATTTGATGCCTTCAAGGCTTAGTCTTACCTCTTATTGGTCTCCTCTAGTGCCTAAAATTGCGCTTCCCAACCTTTCCTTTCTTGAATCCATTTTTCATCACTAGGTCTTGTTGAGCTAGAGAAGGGATTCCTCTCGTTTTCATGTTTAGCTTATTGGTGCTCAGGTTGGTTGCACCCAACTACATTTCCAATGGCTAGCTTAGTTCTTTGGTCTTCCGAGGTCCTTTCCACTTTCTGGGAGCGTAATAGCCTATTTTCTCTCTAGGTTTCCTTAAGCTCTTTTCTCAACTCTAGGAGTTGTCGCGAAAACTCTTGGTAATGGGCGATATCTTCTACCCTGGTTTCGTTGAGAACTGGTGAGGTGTTTCTTTGAGTTGTCGTTGCTTCACGGTCAGTCAACCTCGACCGTCTTCTAATGCGAGTTCCTACCATGGTATTTATAGTTAGTGGGTAGAACACGTTCATTTTTCCAAGTTTCTCTCAAGGAGTGGGGTAAATTTTAAAGGATATAGGGTCAGAAACTTACGTTCGATGTCATAATCTAAGCCTTACGATGGGTGCCAAAATATTAAGATTTGACCTGATTTTAGAGAGAGAACTTAGAGAAAGGTTGAGACAATTGGCTAAATGTGTGGATCTCATAAGAGGTCCATTTATTTATAGAACATTATCTATACATGTGTCAATTACATAATGAGTACACATATTTACTTGTCAGAGAGGTTATAATTGGTATAAAATAAAACATATCAGAGATTAAGGTCGACCCTAGCCTGGATTGATCACTGAGCTCGAGTTGATCATTGGGCTCGGGCTAGTTGCTAAGCTCGGATTGACCTACGGGTAGGCATCTGGGGTACTTCGCCTTTCATCTTGGGTTGGTGACTTGACTTGAGCTCAGACTGATCGCTTGTGATCTCTTATATTCATGACAAAGATAAGTTTAAGCTTATGGTGAATCTATTACTATTGCATTTTAGGCCATTAGTCTAATCTAAGTAAATAAAAATAAAAACAACGGAGAAAAGTGTCGTTGATATATTTTAGATTAGATTTATTATATCATTTAGGTTAAGTAGTATTACTTTATAATATTTTAATAAAGATAATTAAAATAATATATTTTATTCTTAATTAATCATATTTTATTAAATAATAAGAATAAGTTACGTTATTATTAATCTAAAAGATAAAATGATATCAAAGATTTAATAAAAATAACCTTTACAATCCGCCCCCCACGAAAATAAAATGGAAGAAAGAAAGCTTTGAGCTTTACCTCTCTATCCGAAACATAAAATGGGACAAAAACCCTTATGTTAAGTTAATTATTTCATAATTAAATTTGCTTATGATTTAGTTGGGCTTTTAAACCACTTGCGTGTATTACATTATATTTCATTGAATCAAGGAATGTAGTAAATAGACAAATAACTAAAGAAAAATAATGAGCTAAAATAATATCAAGGTTTAGGAAAAAGATTCTAGCTTTGTTCTCCATGGATGTATAGTAGCCGTAGCCTGCAGCTGCAGGCATGAACAATTTCATTTGTTTGCAAATAAAGACGAGTTCAAACTTTCTTTGTGCTCCATGGCTAGTAGCTACGATCATAATCCTTTAGCCGAAGAAGAAGACGACATCAATCCCTAATCTGTTTGATAGAGCTCGTAAGTTTCTATGATCTTTTTTTTTATCTGGTGATCATTATTCTTTTCAGTAATAGGCCTGCTATAAGAGGTGGAGGATGTGCCATTCTGCCTGCAGCTTGACATTGGTGTCTGCATTCTATGCTGCAGTTGCTCCACCTATAATTTTCAGAGGAAAATCTCACGCACGTCCCTGATAGAACATATACAATTTCCTTACAGGATGTTTTTGAGTGGGTATTTATGTCCATTTTCATTTTTATGTTTTTTTTTTAAATTATAAACATTATTTGAGTGAACAAAGAAGGGATGAAATTGATGAGGTTCGATCAGACTCGTTTTATTTTGAAAGAGTCAGACTCAATCAAATAAACTACCAGGTGATTCCATTTTCATTTCATGTCTATATTGCCCCCTCAATATTTTAAAACTATGAATCTTTGTGTATATTGATAGTGTGGTGCATTTGGAGGCACAAAATTTGGGATTCTAGTGTATTATTATGTGTGTACTATATAAACATTGTTGGTTCTCTGTCATTTCGTGATTATATTTTTGTGTACCTTTGGACAGTGACATTCTGCCTTGTGTATGGATGATTTAACATTTAGATTTTAGCCACAGAAACTGCTGATTGATCTATTATTTAATCATTTCTTTAGTATTTCTCACTTTGAGTTAACAGATTGTGTGTCATTTGTTGTTGTTGTCACCATTTTAACTTTTCTTTTTCTTTAAACAATATAGCCCTCGTTTTCTATACATAATAGTGGTTGTGATTTTCTAAATCCTTATGCCTGTTTGGATCATCCTGAGGATAGATTAAAGAATCAAGGGTGCAAGAGTAAGGTACCAGTCTTTCAGTGAATTGTGTTTTGAAGGTTAAAGTTGACACACACACACATATATGAAAATACTCTTTACAAAAGAAACCACTTGGTAGCTAATTTATCCCCCAAGTCTCATTCTAGTACAGATTTCTATGGTTACCTTCTCAAGCGGCAGCAATTGTACACACACCTAGTACAGAGATAGTACTGGTACTTAAGAAATAGTCTCATGCAAGAATATAGGTACTAAATAATAAGTATAGATAAAAGTAACCAATCCCAAAGATATGTATATCTCTTAACTCTTAAATACTCACTCAAATATATTATATAGGTTTACATACAATACAATAGGATCTAAAAACACACAAATTTAGATATACACATGTCACGTGTCAAAAATAATTATAGAAAATTGATATGTGAATTGTTTTTTAGATAACTTTTCAACGTGACATGCAATGTGCGCTAGAAAGGGCGTGCAAATATATGTGTTTATTAGCATTTCACCAACTGCAGAATGGTTGTACCTACTAATTGTAGTGACTATTACCGGCTACTGGCTCCATGAACTGCTTGCAGTAACTTGTCTCTCATCTCATCAACAATAAGCAGTGCATTTTTTCTTGCAATCCATGGTGCACCCACCACCACCTCCGCCGCCACCATAACCCTTCCCCGACCGGCTATAGGAGTTGAAGCACTTGGCTGGACAAGTCAGCTTCTTCTTGTAACATGGACCCTTTTCTTTGCAAACCACAGTAGGTCTAATTATACCACCTTTAGAGTAACCTCCATTTGGGCCGCCATATCCGGATCCGTATCCTCCACCTGTGATCCCATTGCCACCACCAAAGTCGGGTATGCCAAACCCGCCTCCGGGACCGAAGAAATCACCAGGTCCACCTTCATTTTCTGCACCTTTGTTGTTTTGGTTGTTGGGTTTGTCCTTGGTAGAGTGTTTGAGTTCAACTGAGAAGGGTCCGGTGGATTCGGGTCGGGCAGAAGAACAAACCGAAATTGTGATGATGAGGAGCAAAAGGGGTAAGAAAAAACTTGTAATTGGATTCATTCTTGGGGTTTTGAGGAACAAGGGTTTTGTGCTTGTGTGAGATTGTGATGAGAAGAGAAGGGAGTGTTTTTGTAGGACTACACACTGGTGGAGCCTGGAGAGATAGAGGGGAAAATAAAATGCATTTATGGCGATTGTCTGAGGACAGTTGAGAGGGGCCCACGAATGCAAAGTAGGTTGGGTGCATTATTATGCTACTTTACTAAAGGCTAATATGAATGACATCAATAATTTTAATTATATTATTATTTAAGTAATATATATAAATTTTATTTTTTAAAAATTTAATAGGCAAGAATAAGTAAATTTTATACGTATAATTTAAAAAATAATAAAAATAAAAATAAAAATAAAAATATTATTGTTTATAGTATTTTATACAAGCTTATTATCCATAAATTGGATTGAACCAAACCAAATAATTTTATAAATTAAATGGTTAAGTTCGATTTGTATTAATTAAAATCGTTTTTTAAACAATTCGATATTGTTATATTAATTATTAAACTAATCGGATTATACTGATTTAATAATATATTAAAAAAATTATATTATTTTTCATTATAAGTATACAAAAATTATATCAAATTAAAAATCGTACTAAATCGAACTATATTATAAATTAAATGATTTAAATTTATATTAATTAAAATTGTTTTCGAGATTAATTTTATTTTTCTAAAATCGGATTGTAACTATGAACACCCTTAATTAGACATGGCATGTTATTTGCAATAAGTGACTCACACTCGTTTATTGGGTCCCCTTGTGGACTTTTGTAGTTTGGGATGAGAATTATTATTTTACGTTGAAGTGTTACTTAATATTTATAATGCTTAATATAATAATAATAATTTTTATTAAAAAAATATAATTATTCACTATTTTATTAAAACAATATCAGTATGAATATCACATTAACCACCGAAGTAATGAATATTTTGTCTGGAATTGATAACAACGCGCGGCACTGATCTGATGGGATTGCTTTTCATTTTGTTTTGCTGTTCGGTAACTTTCCGGCAGAAGATATTGTATTTAACTTTCCGACATAAGAATGCTCATAATATCATACTGTCGTAATATGTGAAACCGGTGTGGTGCAATTTTTGCGATGCAAAGACTTATGTGGTAAAATAAAAATAAAATGTATGTCTCTGTGAGATGACAATATCTAATTCTCCTATAGGCTCAAATCAAAATAGGTATAATCTTAGGATTTGTTATATAATGATTTGGATTTTTGATTTTTTAAAATGATTTTTTTAAATTAAAAATTTTAAATTAGATTTTTTATTTTTTTATTTTTACTAAATAATTTTTTTAGAGAATAAATCAAGTATTATGAATTTTTTATATATAAGTATTCAAATAATAAAATGATTAAAAACATTCAATTTGTAAATAATAATAATTATATTATTTTTTAAGTTTTTGAAAAAATAAAAAAATAAAATATTATTAAATAATTTATAAATAATTATTGATTTTTTTTTAAATCTATAAGTAAAAATTGTTACCAATATATTAATGATTATTTTATAAAAAAAAATTATATATCACAAAACAAATAATTAAAATCATTATCTATACATATACAATATACATTAAAAGTTTATAGTTTTGTACAAATTTATACATAAAGATGACACTAATTGTGGTTTAATTAAAATGTAACTATTATATGTAAATAATTAATTAAGTCAAATATGTTATTAACTTTATATAAATAAAATTTTAAGTATAATATTAATAAAATTATAAATAAATTATATGCATAAAATAAAATTGTGTTCTTTTTAAATATTAAATTTTTATTTTTTAGTATTTAATATTTTATTACAAATTCAATAATTTGAATATATTTTCAATAAAATTAAATAAATATAATTTTTTAATTAAAAATAATTAATATTTGTAAAATAATTAATATTATATTTAATTATGTATATAATGTTACTTTTTGATACAAAGCTTAAATCCTCAAATGAGATAAAACTTGTTGGAAAATTAAATTAAAATTGAACTTTTAACTGTTACATAATTTTTGTAACGGTTAAAATCTTTATTTTTTTCAGTTCTCTTTTTCCGTTTGAGTTTCTTTTCTTCTTCTGTTTCCGTTTTGCTTTAAAGAATTAATCTTAATTACTTAAATAATGGGAGCGTTATAAGTATATATATATATATGAGAACAATTAGAAGAGAAAAGAAAGAAGAAAGCGGAAGAGAAGAAGGAAAATAGAGTAAAGAAAACATAGGAAGTTGAGAAGAAGAGAAAAAAGAAAAAAAAATTATTATTATTTTTATTTTTATGATATATTTTCTATCTAGAGTTATGTTCTTTTAATAGTTTTCTGATGTGAATTCATTCCAATCTAACTCAAAAGAGTGATAGATGGGCAATATTATTAGACATTTGTACTCAAATAATGAGTTATTCATTATCTTCAAACCATTTGAGAATGTAGAGAAGTTGTGAACGAAGAACTTTCCAATCTCTATGATTGATGGTGAGATAACGGGATCCTAAAAATGACATTTGAAAAAGAGATGACTCTAAACAACATACTATAATGCTTGAGATTTGGAAGAACCTTGAGAGGTTTGTTGCAAAATGGATTCTAGATGAGTGTGGAATCTAGTAAAGTCATATTGATCAAGAATGCAATAATTTTATTAAAGGGCGATGTAATAGATTATATCCCTTTTTACAAATTAGTTCCAAACATAAGTACGAGATTTGTGTAGAAGTAAAATGACTAGGTCATCGTTTCATTCGATTAAAAGGAACACTGAATCCATTGACATAATCCATAATGATCTATGTGATTTGAAATTTTTTCAAACAAAATGTGGCAATAAGTATTTTATTACTTTTGTTGGTGATAACACAAAATATTGCTATGTGTATTTGTTTAAAAGCAAAGATGAAGCTATAGAGAAATTTATTCTTTATAAAACAAAAGTTGAAAATCAACTCAATAAGAAAATCAAGGTACTGTGTAGTGATCGTGGTGGTGAATATGAGGCACCGTTTGGTGAATTATGTGCACAACATGGAGTTATTCATGAAACCACAGCGCCTTATTCACCTCAACAAAATGGAGTTGCTGAACGTAAGAATCGTACCTTGAAAGAAAGGATAAATGCAATGTAATTAAGTTTTGGGTTGCCACAGAACTTGTACGGGGGAAGCTATTTTTTCAGCTAACTACTTTTTAAATAAAGTACCCTAGAAAAGGACACATAAGACACCGTATGAATTATTTAAAGGAAGGGTACCTTATAAATATTTACGAGTGTGGATGTGTCTTGCAAAAGTGGTTGTACCTATACCTAAGAAGGTGAAGATAGGTCCAAAAACAATAGATTGCATCTTTATTGGATATGCATATAATGTAGTGCTTATCGGTTTCTTGTGCATGAGTCAAAGATCCCAGACATACAAAAGAACACGATAATTGAATCAAGGAATGCACCATTCTTTGAACATGTATTTCCAGGTAAATCTAAAGTAGAATCAAGTTCGTTTAAACGAATGTATGAGACTATGAATGAAGATAGTCAAAACAAATAACCTGAATAAGAGGTTGAGGTTGAACTCATACGTAGCAAGAGGACTAGGACAGAAACATCTTATAGTCAAGATTTTTTGACATATTTGCTAGAAAGTGAACCTTAAACCTATGAAGAGGCTGTGAATTCTTCTCAAGGATCTCGATGGAAAAAAGCCATTAATGCTGAAATTGAGTCCATTATACAAAATCACACTTGGGTACTAGTTGATTCAACTCCAAGTAGTAAAACACTAGGGGTCTAAGTGGATTTTCACAAGAAAATGTAAATCAAATGGATCAATTGATAAGTACAAGGCTAGGCTTGTAATTAAGGGATACATACAACGACATGGCCTTGATTACTTTGATATTTATTCCCTTGTGGCGAGAATAACATCTATAAGGATGATAATTGTTATCGCAACTTTGCGAAATCTTGAAATACATCAAATGGATGTAAAGAAAACCTTTCTAAATGGAGAGTTTGATGAATAAATCCACATGGACCAACCTAAGGGTTTTTCATGCATAGGGAAAGAAGGAAATATTTGTAAATTGGTGAAGTCTTTATATGGCTTGAAACAAGCACCAAAACAATGGCATGAAAAGTTTGATAATGTCATGGGGACAAAGGGCTTTAAAAATCAACGAATGTGACAAATGTATATATGTCAAGGACAAAGAAGATGGTTATGTTATCTTGTGTCTTTACATTGTTGACATGCTAATTATGGATAGTAATGATCAAATGATCCAATCTACTAAGTCTATGTTGAATTCAAGGTTTGATATGAAAGGCATGGGAACTGCTGATGTAATTATGGGAAATAAGATATCAAGGATATCAAGCGGTCTCATTCTAAGCCAATGTCATTATGTTGACAAAATACATGAGAAATTCAACAAGGATGATTCTGGAATTGTGAGAACACCAGTAGATGTAAGTATACACATATCTAAGAATAAAAGTGAGAGTGTGTCTCAACTAGAATATTATAGAGTGATAGGAAGTCTTATGTACTTGATGAGTTGTATGAGACCAGACATAGCTTATGCTATAAGAAAACTAAGTAGATATACTAGTAATCTAAGATTTAATCACTGGAAAAGGTATTACAAGACTACTTAGATACTTAAGATATACACGTAGTTGTGGACTACACTACACAAGATATTTAGCTGTATTAGAAGGATACAGTGATGCCAATTGGATATCTGATATGAAAGACTCAAAGTCTACCAATGGATATGTATTCATAATGGGTGGTGTAGCTATTTCATGGAAATCCTCTAAATAGACATGCATTGCTAGATCTATGATGGAATCTGAGTTCATCGCTTTGGATAAATGTGGCGAAGAAGACGAATGGCTACGCAATTTTATAGAGGATATTCCTAAATAGGTAAAGTTTGTACCTACAATATGCATTCATTGTTATAATCAATATGCTATTGGCAGGGCACATAGCAATATGTATAATGGTAAGTCTCGACATATATGTCATAGACATAATACCATTAGACAACTACTTTCAACTGGGGTTATCTCTATTGACTATGTAAAGTCAAAGAATAACATACTTGATCCTTTAACTAAAGGGTTAAATCGAGAGTTAGTTGATAAGTCATCGAGAGGAATGAGATTGAAGCCCATGAATAAACAAGGATTTGCAAAGGAAACCTAACCTATTTGATTGGAGATCCCAAGATCTAGGTTCAAAAGGACAACCAAATTGTAAAGACTTAGTAAGATAACTGTGGGGGTTTACCCTCAAGTCCATTCTTATGATGAAAACAGTGATACCCGTAAGATACAAGATAAGTTAGAACTTTATGATTTTTATGGAGAGAATACCGAGAGGAGTATGTGAGTTACTCTTTGTGGATTACTTTTAAAGATAAGACACTACTACAATAGGGGTATTTAAGTCGATATGTAAAGTCATTTTTTTCCAAAAACTGACTTGTAATGAATTTAAAGTCGGTTCGGTGTAGAACCGACGCTATCCACATAGGATGTAGCGTTGGTTCCAGGTGTCAACCGACGCTACGCTACGTGGATAGCATCGATTCACCACGTCAACCGACGCTACGCTACGTGGATAGCATCGATTCACCACGTCAACCAACGCTATGTCCACGTGTAGCATCGGTTTGACACGTCAACCGACGTTACGTCCACTGTGGATAGCGTCGGTTGACACGTAGAACTGACGCTATGCACATGGATAAATTCTTTTCTCTTGTTTCTTCCCTAGATAGAAACTATTCCAAGGGCTGCATAACTCTCAAAAACCCAAAACCTCCTCCAATTCTCCTCCATTCTTTCTCATTTTTTGACCACCTATGACCACCAATTTCAATACCGGTTAGTGGGTTTTCTTCCTCTCTAACTAATCTTTTAGATCCCCTATTTTTTTGAGCAAAATACTCAAAAAATTTATACCCATTTCTCACTTACAAAACACTATTTTTTCTTTATTTCTTTTATTTTGTTACTTTATTTACTTTTGTAAGTATTTCTATTAATCCTATGCACTTATTATTCATATTTTTTTATGTTGTTATATGTTATTATTTATATGTATAAATTTTTGTATTATATATGTAGGTTTGTATTATAACATCAGGAGAAAAATATGATGATCTTGAATAACATAGAACAACATCATGTTAATTTTTCTACTATTAATTAATATTTTATTTTTCAATTATTTGTATTATTTAAACTATTTGTTAAACAGATTTTATTTATTTTTTCTGTTATTATTTAGTGATCGAATACAGGTTTTCATTTTAGTATAATAAAAAATGAGTAAATTTTGTAAAAACAAAATTTAAAAATTTAAAGTCGGTTCACCACGTGAATCGACTTTAAACGTAAATTCGGTTCACGCGTTGAACCGACTTTAAATTTTAAGTCATTTCATTTAAAGTCGATTTTTAACCGACTTTAATACCTTTTTTTGTAATAGTGAGAGATCGCATATGTGAGAGAGGAATGTGGTCGTTTCGAAAGAGAATTGTATATGGCTCAATTCTTTAGAGACTTTCACATAACCAGGCATATGTTTATGACCAAAACGAACATTATAGTGAGAACTGAATTGTATCAGGAAAGATTCTTGTATGAAGTATGTCATCACTTATATAAATGACAGAACAGTTCAAGGATAATACGTCTACTGATCAGTCAGTAAAGTAAATATATTTTTAATAGGGGATTGTTGAAATCTATGTCAATTTTTATTTATGTGAAGGATTGTTGAAAAATTAAATAAAAATTGAACCGTTAATTGTTACATAATTTTTGTAACTGTTAAAATCTTTAAAAAAAATTTAGTTTTCTTTTTCCGTTTGAGTTTCTTTTCTTCTTTTCTTTCTGTTTTGCTTTAAAGAATTAATTTTCTTTAATTCTTTAATTACTTAAATAATGAGAGAGTTATAAGTATTATATATATATATACACACACACGAGAACAAGAAGAGAAAAGAAAGAAGAAAGCTGAAGAGAAAAGGAAAAGAGTAAAGAAAATATAGGAAGTTGAGAAGAAGAGATAGAAAAGAAAGAGGAAAGGAAGAAAAAAAAGAAAAAAAAATTATTTTTTATTTTCTTTGTATATTTTCAATATAAAGTTAGGTTTTTTTAATAGATTTCGGCACTTTAGAATTCGTAGAATAATAAATTTTGTTGTAAATTTATTAATATTTAATCGTTGTATCTTAGAAGATAAATTTTTGTCGTTTTCAAATACGTACCATGAACGAAAAAATTATTTTAAGGGTATTGTGTGATACATATAATTTGATTATTATTATTTATTTATTTATTCATTTTATTTATATATATTAATTAAATTTTGTATTAATATATTTATATATATATATTTTTTTTTAATAAAATAATTTTATTTTTAAATTGTTTTTCAGATTATTATTTCTAACAAAACTTTCTCTGCCATCCATGTGGTGAAGTTTGACAAAGGGTGCCTTTGCCTTTGAGTTATCTCAAGTACTGCACTGCAGGAGGGGATACGATAAATAAGATGTCTAAGGCAACCGTAATCATGGGGGAAGATAGGCATTCAAAGTTTTCTTGTCACAATAAAATTAAGGAAAGAAAAAAAAAAGGGCATAATATAAGGCTATATATCTTTCCTGCCCAATCTTATTAATTGTTAACAGTAGTCCTCCACGTGCAATTCAGGCAGATGGGTCAGTTGTGAGATTTTCCTTTTCAATTCTTTTTTGATTGAAAGAGAGAGAGAGAGAGAGAGAGAGAGAGAGAGAGAGAGAGGGTCTCATATTTTGCCAAATTGATGAATGCCATCAATGCTACTTTATTAGTACTTTTTACTTCTTAGTGACTTACGTTTATAAATCTTGAGGGTAATTCTAATTGGTCAAAAGAAATCATAATTCTTGTGGAGAATAGAGAAGGAAAAAAATAAACTCATTTGATAGAAATAAGCTCTTGCAATTGGATCGTTACTAGCTATTACGAATTGGATGTCTAATTATCCAAGTGGTCTTAGTGATCCGACAGTTCTAAATATGAAAGGGCAATGTCCCAAATGAATCGACTCAATAATAATAATAAAAAAAAAGGACCTTATTCTTTGAAGGATACTTTGCGCTTGACGTTGTTTTCGATTTTTATACGATGGAATCAAGTTATTAGTTGTCATCGGTAATTTATACTTCAATATCTAAGGTATTTATTACTAGTTATACACTTTTCTTAAAGTTTAGGAGATCATTTTGTTAATAATGATATTTATACCACCAAGTAATTATATGGCTTGTCTCATATTTCACACTTAATGATCGGTGTGATTGAGATATAGAAAGTCATATACCTTACCATTCATTAAGGTAGAATTTAGAGTGATGTAACATATTATATTTAAATATATTTTTATATGTAATATGTTACGTTAATTTATATCTTTATATATAATTTGTGGTATTTACATGTATATTTATAATAGTTCTAACAATTTATATAACGTAACATGTTATATTTATATGTATCTTTATATGTAATTTATTGTATTTATTGTAGTTCAACAACTCATCATATGTAACATGTATATTTGTAATATATTACATCCAACATAACTTTGATAACTTACTCCATGTAATCTGTTATATTCACCTGTATCTTTTTATATAACATATTTTATCTATCGAAGTTTCGATAGAATTGACAACGAAAATTATCGAAACATCTATGGGATGGTCGTAACTTTGATGGAATCGACAATATTAATTGTCGGAGATATGATTTGTGTGATTTTAATCTCATTTTAAAATTAAGAAATGATGATTTTTTTATGTTCTTATTATATAATTTGATATAAAGTTATAAATTTTGAAATTTTTTATAGTTAGTTAAAAAATATTAATCAATTTTTAAAAAATAAACTATTTAATAAAATTAGATAGAAATCATTTTTTCTTTTATAATTGCTTTTTTAAGTGACTCCGGATGCATAAGATGAAAACACGTAATAATAGAAATTAAATCAGAAAAAAAGAGTATCCTTATATAGATTTTTTATTTATTTTCTTTCTGAAATATTTTAAAGAAAAAAAATGTTATATTATTTGCATCACAACATAATGCCAAAATGAGACAACACACAAATCACATCAATAGTGCAACATAACTGTCATTTAATATTCTATTTAAAATATATATATATATATATATATATATATATTTTTTTTTATTAATAATTTTAATAAAACAATATTATTTATTTGTTCTTTATTTAATTTGTAAATACGAATTGGGTAACGTAGTGTTTTCGCTAGGACATGTTAAAAAAATACTAATTAAAAAAAGACTGAAAGGGCATCACTAATATTAGGAATAGATCCTCTGTTGAGCTTTGTTAAGTTTCAAGTTTCATTCATTAAGTTTATTTAAAGACTATCCAAGGTGGGTTTATATGACTCCACATTATGAAAAGTATTTTTAATACACAAAAAACAAAAAATATAAGTTATTGTCGGATTAATTTCATCTTTTTTTATTTATGGCTTGTACCGTATTGTTCTACAAGTTTTTTTTTAACTGATTTGTTTTTATTAAATATACTTGTTCCATATCGACTAGGAACATAGTAACAAAAATGTTTGTAAATTTAAAAAACACTTAATTTAAAAAGATCTTATTAAGTTGAATTAGATATGAGTTTTTAATATAATATCGTCTTGGATGTCTGGGTTCTACATGATACCATGTTGTAAGCGTGATAATGTTCACCTTTGTTCGTCGTGTAGAGGGGACTATTAAATATATTTGACTCACATCGATTAGGAACAAAGCAGTAAAATTGTTTATAAATTTAAATAACCTTTAACTTAATTGGATCTTATTGAATTGAGTTATTTCTAAATTTTTAACCGTTTTTTCTTGATCTAATAAAGATATTTAAGGAACAAGATATATTATTAGGTAAATTTTTTATAAAAAAAAAATATATTTTAAGATAAAGTAAGTTTGCACTTCGTTTGACCAACCCGATATGACAACAAGGAAAGAAACTAACAACAGAGGTCTCAGATTCTTAACTAGAGATGATACAAGTTAGATGGTAACTTTTTTAAATATATTTAAGTTTCTTTTTTATTTGAAAAAATATTTTACAAAAATAGTCTAATATAAGAGTTGTGGCAGCAGTTTAGCTATCAAAAAAGAAAGAAAAAGAGAGAGAGAGAGAGAGATGTGGCAGCAAAGGGATGTGGAGCGACGATGGGGAATGGCGACTTGGCTGCAGCTACAGGTTAAAAAAAGTTGAAAAAGAAACAACCTCTCTCCTATTAGACTTCATTTTGGTGCAAAAAAACAAGTGAGAGGCAAAATAAATTAAATGAGTTACCTTGCACATGTTACTTTCATAATAATAAAAAAAACTGAAATATTAAATGTAGTAATTTTTTTTATAAAAAAAATATATACTAAATAATACATTTTATAATATAAAAGATTAAATAATCATCCCATACATGTTTTAACCATACCTTTGTGTCATATTACTAATAAATAAAATTCTTCTCTGTACCAGAATTTGTTGTACAAGTAATAAAATTGTCACCTAACCTTTATAAGAAATCGTAGCTATCTTTCTCTATTAGGGTTCTCTCTCTATCTCTCTCTGTTTTATTAGAGTTTGAAGGTGAGCAATAGCAGATTACGATTTTTCTCCTTGCTTCCTCTAGGTTTTTTGGGTGCCAGATTTGCTACTAGTTTGGCATTTTGTCATAGCTATTGACGACTAGGTTTTTTTTTTTGTTCCCAAGTTTGTTTTTAAGATCTCTCAATTATATAACGAAGGATATTTGTGATTGTTTGAAGAACATTGAGGTTCTTAGTTTGGACGATTCATACGATGAAAGGGTGGTAGATGACGATGTTGTGGTTATGGGAAAGTTGTTTGCTACTAAGAAATTACCCATTGTTTGGGTGGAGAAAGCCATGAAAGGTGCATGGTCTCGTGTTTTCACCCTATTTTGATGAAGTGCACAAAGCTAATTAGGTTATTAATAGGCAATCATGGATAATAAGCGGAAACATGAACATTTTAATTGTAAATAAGTAAAATTATAATTTTTTTGTAAAAATTAGATGGTTTTTTTTTTCTAAAAATAGCTGTAATTGATAATGCGCACGGCGATGATGGTTATTATAATATCAAAACTGTGATTAACTGAAATAAAACATATATTAATATTGTTATTTTATATACATATTATTACATAGAAAAATATAATTTTAATAATATAACACACGATACTTTGTATAATTAAATTAAATTTTATTCATTCTTAATTTATATTTTTTTATTTTACTTAAAAACATGTTAAAAAATAAGAAACATGATTAAACCATAAGAAAACTATTATCAATTCATAATCGGTGGTTATTAATCGAATGTACCCGAAATTAATGCATAGTGGTTATATTTATTAGCATAAGTGTTTCCACCGGTCCCTACGCCCATTCATAGAAACCTATTGGCATTGGAAATGGTTTCTTATGGTATGAATGCTATGGAGGTGGTGTTTGATACAATTCCATTATGGATACGGATGTACATCATATCGTTCAATTGAATGGTGGAAAAGAAGATTAAACTGATAACAAGTATAATTAGAGAAATGTTGGATGTGTTGTTTAGTGATAAGAATGTGGCCCGGTTAGGGTGGAGATGAAAATTGAAAATTCATTGTTGTTAGGATAGTAGTTTCGAAGGCCAAAACTTCAACTGATTTGGATTGATTTTTGATATGAAAAGTTACCATCTTTCTATTTTTATTGTGGTCACATTTTCCATGATGGTCGACAATGTTGATGCAATTCAACTATTAACTGATATTTCATGGATCCGTGAGTAGTAGAGTACCTTTTGACCAACATATCCCATGCTGATTTGGCATCATCTAAGCTGCCCAACATATTGGAAATGGAAGGAATGAAAGTATTCTAAATCCATGTGAGGATCATGTGGTTGTGACTATCCCATTCAATCATGCGACCAAGGAAAATAGCATCTTCTTCACTTTCTCCTTTGACAGGAATGATAATTGCACCAATAATGCCAAAGCATGCGATCCTTAAGAAAATTGCGCATAGTTTGAGACCATGATAAGTAATTCTTGGTCCCCTACTATATAGTATTAATAGGACAAGGAAGAAAAATATACTTTTATCCATTTGGAAACACAATATGCAAAAACAGACTACAAAAATAAGGTTTACACGAAAAACTGAGTAGAGAGGACCCAAACTACAATGGTCAAAGTCAACATTCAACAGGTTAAGTCAAAGTCAACGGTCACATGTCAGGCCAAAGTCAATGGTCAACAGTCAACAACTAGGTCAACGACATCGTCATGGTGACGTTACAGAGGCAATGATGATGTCAACCCTAGGGATGTGTCACTGATGAAATCATCGGACCAGAGTGCGGCGTGTGAGGCGCGTGAATCTGACACGTGGTTTATGTTGGCTGTGCGTGGGGGCTCGTGAGGATTCTGATGATTTTGAGACTTCCATGGTTATGTAGATCTGGTTGAGCCGATCACATTGGTATCAGCAGAAAGGTATTCAAAGAAGGATGCATGACGACATTTGGTTTTAGTGGCGGCGCGTGAGGGAGTGTATGGACTCCAATGGTGCGAGACTTCCACGGTTGTGTAGATGGTCGAGCCGATCGCAGCAGTATCTATTGAAAGATTGTCGGAGTAAGATGAACGGCAACGACAATGATTGTAGTGGTCTGTGTGGTGTGAGACTCCTCAACAACAACGACTATTGGCCCGGAACCTAAGGACAACGACTAAAAGACGTCAGAGGTTCAACGGTGAGTGGTTGCAGCGGCTGTTGTAACAACGGAAGTTATAAGGGTGTAGTAACACCAAAAAAGACAAGACTGCTAATAGAAAGATAAGACCAGTGATTTTGTTAATATGTTAGAAATACTTAATGATTCTGTGTTTAAAAGAATATATATGTTGTCTTTATATAGGAATTACAAGTAAACTACACATGCTTAAAGTAACTAGATATAAATTAGTAAATATATACATTAATAGATATACATTAATTTATTAATAGATATACATTAACAATTAGATTGTATGAGGTATGTCCTATCTTTATCTAATTGGGAGATTTGATAAAACCTTTTAATTTGGGTGAGATCCGTATTGGTAAATTTTATGCATCGGAGTAAGTCACTAGGTGTCGATGGAATGCCAGCATTATTTTATCAACAATACTATAAGATATAATGGGTGATGAAGTTTGTGCAGCTATTTGGAATTTCTAAATGGTGAGTCTAGTATTGAGCTTATAAATAGGATTGTCTTCTCTTTAATCCCTAAAGTCATGTCCTCTAAAAAGGTAATTGATTTCCGGTTGATTAGTCTATGAATTGTGGTATACATGATTATTTCAAAGACCTTAGCTAAACATATGTAGTGGGTTCTATCAAATCTAATTCATGAAGCTTAGAAAAAGTTTGTTCCTAGAAGACAGATTTTAGATAATTCTATTGTGGCCTATTAAATGTCATCCAGGCAATCAAATAGATGGGTTTTTTTGGAGCGATGTCAACTCTTAATTTACAATTGCATATCGAAAATTTCATACTCAATTAAAATCAATTGATCAATAGTCGACAATATTCAACCAACTCGGGGGCTATGTCAAGATGATCCTCTTATCCCATATTTATTCTTTTTTTGTGGGGTGAACTCTCTTTTCTTTGCAGAAAATCTAAGGCTGTAATGGATATTAAAGGTGTTAGAGTTGGTCACACGGGCCTTAGTGTTTCTCATTGTTCTTTGCAGATGATTCCCTTGTTTTTTGTGAATTTAATGTGACACAATACCAAGAGTTAAAGAAGATTTTCAGTATTTATAAAAATGTTAGAGAAGACATTTTAACTATACTTGGTGTTAACAAGATTAAATGCCATGAGAATTATTTGGGGCTTCCCATAGAGCTAGGAAGAGATAAATGAAGCTCATTTCAAGTTATATGGGAATGCTACATGAAGAGGCTATTAGGTTGGAATGAATAGACTTTATCTAAAGCTGGCAAAGAGGTGTTTTTAAAGGTAGTTTACCATGCAATTTCAGTTTATCATATGAGCTTATTCAAATTACTGTTAAGTCTCTGTGAGGACCTCAAAAAGATGACAACACAATTTTAGTGGGAGAATAAAAAGGATGGTAACGGTATGCATTGGTGTACTTGGGCCAAAATGTGCTAATATAAAGAAGATGGTGGTTTAGGTTTTTGACGATTCATTGACTTCAACCAAGCTCTTTTGGAAAAGTAGGTGTGGCAGATGGTATTGCAACCCAACTCCCTTGTAAGTCGGGTCTTACGGGCTAAATACCTCTATAATAACTTAATTTGGTCGTTGCATTGTAATAGCATGGAAAGATTTATATGGCAGAGTATTATATAGGGTTGTGAGTTAGTTGCCCACAATCTATGGTTCCGATCAATAACGGTAATTTTTGGGTTCATTCACCCAACCATCTCCTTGATGATGCAATGGTATCGGAATTAATTTGCTATGATAAGACTTGGAATAAATCTCTTGTGTATCAGGCTTTTGATAAGGAAGAAACTGATGCAATTGTTCGAATTCCTTTAGCTCCAATAAAGAGGTCGGATGTCATGGTATGGAAGTTCACGCCCATGGAAGGTACAGGGATAATAGTGCCTATAGTGTGGCTAGTATGGCAAGATAAATGAATAGGGGTGGTGTGGTTGCTTCTTCAACGATGGTATAATTATGGCAACAAATGTGGGGGTTGAAATTGATGGGAAAAATAAAAAATTTTGTGTGAAGGGTTTTGAATCACGCTATACCTTGTAATGTGGTTCTTTTTAAACGAGATATTGCCACCTGCTCAAGTTGATCACTCTACAATGGTGGTTTTGAAACTATTAGCCATGCTTTTTGGCAATTCCTCGTGGCAGTTGATATGTGGAAACTATCGATGCTGGCTAATGCTTATAAGAGTTATAAAACGAACGATGTGGGAGAAGTGATGTGGCTATCCTTAATGGATTGGATGAATGCTAGGGTGAAGGTACAAGTTTACATGCTTTATTAGGTTTAGCGAGCATGATGCTTAGCAACAATGGAGGGAGAATGAATGGGGCTGGGAGTGCTGGCTGTTGTTGAAAAATTATGAATCAAAACTCTCAAAAATCAAGAACACTCAAGAATAATTTTCCAGAAACACTCAGAAATTATTGAATTTTCGTTTCTGATTTATTTAGCTTGAGTATTACATTGCTAATGAGAGGTATTTATAGAAACAACAAATAAATCTAAGCCATACAATCTAAACCATACACTTATCTTCTTACCTAACCCATTGATTTTTTCTTCTTCTCACTAACCATGAGCTGTATCCTTATCAATCCAGATCATCACCATAGAAGCTTCCACGAGCTGGACTTCAAATGGGCTAGAATGTTTCAAATTTTGTTTTTGATTTCTTTGGGCTTGTAAACAAGTTTACAAACCAACACTCTCCCTTAAACTTGTTTTATGATGCCGAGCAAATTTCTCAATTTGACAAAGTCTTCTTGCTTGAGTGGTTTAGTGAAGATGTCAGCAATTTGATCTTGTGATTTTACATACTCGAGTTGTACATCCTTTCTTGTGATGCACTCCCTGATGTAATGATATCGAGTATCTATGTGTTTGCTTCGATCATGGAAAACAAGATTTTTGGCTAAGGCAATGGTTGACTTGTTATCGACACAAATTTTGGTTGGCTCTTCTTGTGTCAAACTTAGCTCCTTTAACAAGTTTCTCAGCCAAATTTCATGGCAAACACATGAGGTAAATTATTATATTCTCTGTGACTAGACAAGGTGACAATCGGTTGCTTTTTTGGCATCCATGTAAAAGTAGTATCTCCCATGAAAAACACAAATCCGGAGGTGCTTTTTCGATCGTCTATATCTCCACCAAAATCGCTATCACTATATCCAACAAGCTTGTAATTATTAGTAGCTGAATAAAACAAGCTAAAATTAATTGTACCTTTTAGATAGCGTAGGATTCTTTTTGTAGCTTTGAAATGGGTGATTGCCGGTTTCTCCATATAGCAGCTAATCAATCCAACGGCATACAGGATGTTAGGCCTTGTACACGTGAGATAACGCAAACTTCCAACTAAACTTTTGAAAAATGTTGGATCCATATTTTCACCATCTTCATGCTTGGATAATTTGATTCCACATTCCACTGGTGTGTTGATCGGCATGCAATTGTTCATCTTGAACTTCTTTAGTATCTCATTTGCATAGCTTTCTTGAGAGATGAGGATACCTTCTTCCTTTTGCTTCACTTCAATTCCAAGGTAGTATGCCATTAACCCGATATCTGTCATTTCAAACTCTCGGGTCATCACCTTCTTAAAATCTTCAAATAGCTTTGGATTACTTCCGGTGAAGATGAGATCATCTACGATATGAACAAAACGATTAGAATATCGCCATCTTCAATCTTGACGTAGAGTGAATGTTCATAGGGACACTTGGTGAAGTTTTTCTCCATAAAGTACTAGTTGATGCGATTACTCCATGCTCTTGGTGCTTGCTTCAACCCATAGAGAGCTTTCTTCAACTTTAACACCTTGTCTTTGTGACCTTTTGCTTTATAGCCCGATGGTTATTGAATGTAGACTTCTTCTTCAAAGACTATTTAAAAAGACAGATTTTACATCCATTTGATGTATCTTCCACTTATTTTGAGTTACCAAATAAATTATTAGTCTTATATTCTCTAATCGGGTAATAAGAGCAAATACCACATTATAGTCAATTCCAGCCTTTGGACTATATCCTTTTGCTACTAGTCTTGCCTTGTGCCTATCAATCTCTCCCTTAGCATTCCTTTCTGTCTTGTACACCCATTTGACACCTATTGCCTTATGCCTTTTGGGAAGTGAAATAGGTTCCAGTGTGTCGTTCTTTTCTATTGCATTGATTTCTTCATCCATTGCATCTACTCCACTTCTTTTCTTGTCTGACTTCTTGAAAGCTCACTGGTTCACATGAAATGTAATAACAAATAAGGTAAGATTATCTCGTCCCTTACATTACCTCGTAAAGATTCTTGAGATTTAGGTGGCACGTGTCACGGCTCTTTCACTTCCACTTGAAGATGATGATGGTTCTTCGCTAGTGGTTGGCATTGGTGAAGTAGGTGGAGTCGTTGGATCTTGTTGAATTTCTACAGATTGCTCCCTCATTGTCTTCACTCGTCTTAAGTCGAGGAAAGAAATTGAAGTTATACGTATGAGATTTAAAATCCCATTCTCCTTCTTCGTCGAATACTACATCTCGACTAATCACAATCTTAGCATTGTGGGTTGTACGACTTATGCCACTTTGAATTAGTATCATAACCGTTGAAGATAAAACTCGCTTTTATCATCAAGCTTCGTTCTTCTCTCATCTACGTACTAACACGAGGCTATACTTCCAAAGAACTCTTAAGTGGGAAATACCAGTGCTTTCTTCCACTCCCGTACCTCTTCGCGGTGTCTTTCCCCATACAACTTCTTTTGTCGAGATCGGTTTGAGCATGCCGTGCCATATGAGGATTGATCGGTTCTTTCTTTCGCCCTACACCGATACATTGGGGGGGATCTTGGCTTAAAGATCTATGAATTCCATTTGCTTAACAGTAACTCTTGAAACTCCTTGGATGTAAATTCTCCACCTCTGGCTCGATCTCACGTGGGTTTGATTTTTCTACCACTTTCTCCACTCCTGTAGCTTTGAACCTCTTGAATACTTCAAAAATTCGATTTCTATTTCAAGAAATATACCCAAGTTTTTCTTGAAAAATCATCAATAAAAAGAAGAAAATAGTTACCGTGCAGAGAGAACTGAAGCTTGATCAAGTCCGCACACATCAATATGGATTAGGCTCGAGTGGCTGCTCTTGAGTCCGACTCCTTTGGAAAGGTTTTACGGGTGGCTTCGAGGTAGACACCGCTTCACAAAGGATTGATCGGATGGTTAATGCGAGGTAGTCCCTTCACCATCTCCTTCTTAGACAATGCTCTCAATCCTCCAAAATTGAGATGTCCAAATCGAAGATGCCATAGCCATGACAATGCATCTTTATAGCAAGGCTTGGACAACTTTGCAATGTCATTTTGTATGTTGATCAAGAACATTCTATTCTTTGACATCGGCACGTTAGCAATGAGGTTATTCTTATCATCTTTTATAGAAAGATTATAATCCTTCATATGAATATCATAACCTTTCTCTAACAGTTGTCCTAAACTTAAGATGTTACTTTTCATATTTGGGACATAGTAAACATTGGAAATAAATTGATGTTTTTTCATCTTTCAATCGAATAAGAATGTTACCTCTTCCTTTCACTGCTACGTTTGAATCATCTCCAAATGAGACATTTCCATTTATTGACTCATCTAGTTCCACGAACCTGTCTTTCCTTCCACACGTAGGTTGCTTGCACATTGTCAAGATACCAGGCATTTGGATTGACTATTATCGCTACTTCCGTAGTGCTAGAAAAGTAGTTTCTTTCTCATCGGTCTTCTCCTCTATGTAGTTGATTTTCTCATCTACTCTATTATTGGGGAGCTCTACATTCTGAAGTATAATGTCCAAATTTCTGACAATTATAGCATTGAACTTGAGATTTTCCATACCTTGAGTTCGTATTACCTCTTCCACGACTTTGTGTTTAGCTTTCTGCTCTCTCAAAGTTGTTGGAATTGTTGTTGTAATTCCAACCTCTTCCATGACCATGGCTTCCACCTCATCCATGGCCTTTACCTTTACCTTGACCATGTTGGTTTCTGTCATTGCCTTGGCTTTCTTGCTTATCCTTGAATTGCATCTTGAAGAGTTGCTCAGTGATCCCTTGCTTCTTCTTATGTTTTTCTTCATATGCTTGTAATGACCCATTGAGTTCATCAATGGTCATCTCTTCCAAATCTTTTGTTTCCTCAATCGTCACAACGATGTGTTCAAATTTGGAATCTAATGAACGAAGTATCTTTTCCATTATTCTAACATCTCCCAATATCTCACCGTTTCTTTTTAATTGATTAGAAACAACTACGACTCTCGAGAAATAGTCGGAAATAGATTCGGAAGCTTTCATATGTAGAGATTCAAACTCACCTCTTAGTGTTTGGAGACGAACCTTCTTCACTTTCTCGGCTCCTTTGAAAGAAATTTGAAGCTTATTCCACGCTGCTTTGGAAGATGTTGCATCTGAAATCTTCTCAAACCCATCATCATTTAAGGCTTGATATATAAGAAAAAAGGGCTTTCTTGTCTCTTTTTCTCAAATCCTTCAAAGATTCTTTTTGTACTTGTGTTAAAGTAGCTTCATCATTTGACTCACTTAAGCCTTTCTCTACGACTTCCCACACATCATGTGCACCAAAAGAGCCTTCATCTTGATACTCTAATTATCATAGTTGTCGTTGTTGAGTGTCGGGACTTGAAATGATGACATACCTCCATTTGACATAACTCTCAATATAGTGAGAATTTGTAAATTGATTACCTGAGATGGATTGAGCGTCCAAAAAACCTTAAGAGGAACTCCGGGGAAAATCGATTTTTCGTCAACGGTAGAAGTCAACTTTTTTGGTCAATTATATGGCTATTAGGTTCAACGACTTGACAAATTTCTGGCCAAACGGCTTGGTGGCTCGGTCGGTATTTCGGTTGAACTTTATGGCTCGGTCAACTTCGGCTCCAACGGTACCGACCCGGTGAGTTAATTCACTTTCTGCGAACTTCGAGAGGATCACGGCGTGCTCGAACTCCGATCGGAGGATGATTCTTGCGTCAGGTTTTGTCTCGTCGGAAACCGATTTGATATACAATAGTGTATATTTATATTTCCAACTACAGCTCTGATACCATTTTGTTGAAAAATTATGAATCAAAACTCTCAAAACTCAAGAACACTCAAGAACAATTTTCCATAAACACTCGGAAATTATTGAATTTTCGTTTCTGATTTATTTAGCTTGATTATTACATTACTAATGAGAGGTATTTATAGAAATAACAAATAAATCTAAGCCATACAATCTAAACCTACCAAAACAATCTAAACCATACACTTATCTTCTTACCTAACCCATTGATTTTTCTTTTTCTCACCAACCATGAGCTGTATCCTTATCAATCCAGATCATCACCATAGAAGCTTCTACGAGCTGTAATTCAAATGAGCTAGAATGTTTCAAATTTTATTTTTGATTTCTTTATGTGTGATTCGAAACAATTTAAGTGAGGTGATAGGAGCTATTGTAGATGGGATAGGGTTAGATTTGTCACCATTGTCTGTGGAGCTTTGGGAGATGTGGTGTGGCTTTGAAATTCTGTTTGGATATAGATTTAGATAATATGATGCTTCAATGAGATTGCTTACAAGTTGTTCAAATAGTGAATTCTGGAATTGGATCGCTTTCCATTGAGGGTCATATAGTAGATGCTGTTTGTCTCTTATTTCTATAAGCAACGTACGTCTATTTCATGTTTTTACATTTATTGGAAGGTTAATTATGCTTCTCATATGCTAGCTATGCTTAAAGATAATTGTTCAAATTTTGTAACCTGGATTAAGGAGGAACCAAATTGGTTCCGTTTTGTACTTAGTATCTGATCTTGTAGCATCTAGCTAATAAAATATAACCCTTCTATTTTAACGAAGAAGAAGAATAAGAAAAAGTTGTGTTATATTTCCAATTAACGAGGAAAATAAATTTAACTAAAATGTTATGAAATATTTTTTTAATATATAATCAACTGTAACATAATAATACTAATATTTTTAATAAATATAATTTGTTTTTCTATCATACCCATTCCACCAAACAAGTTGTCTAAAAAGTAACTCTCAAATATTGAAAATGGAGTACCAATCTCAGTGTTTTTCGTTGACATTGTTGTCCGTATAGATGTGTCTTTAACACTAACTTCAAAGACAGACATAAGATTTAGGAAGAAAAAGTAAAAGAGATATACTGTAAGAAAGGAACGGAGAGGTCCTGTACTCACGTTATCACAACTTGGGGTGTTCATAAACCGGTCTAAATTGGACCAAATCGTAAAACCAGACCGGATTAAACCGAACGATTTTACTAATTAAACGGTTTAATTCGATTTATACTAATTTTAAACCGTTCAAATCGGACCGGACTGGTTTAATAAAATATTAGAAATTTCACATTATTTTTCATTAAATTATAAAAAATCGGACCAAATCGGGAAATAAATTGGATCGAACCGTTTTATAAATAAAACGGTCCAATTCGATTTTTATTTCTTAAAAAAATTTCAAACGGTCCGATCTGATTCAAATAATGTAAACGGTCCGATTTGATTAAAAAAAATTTAGACAAAACCGGATCGACCCGGACAGTAGACAACCCTAATCACAACCACCTATTTGATTAAGACTTTATTATGTGTGTACGTTATATTAATTTTTTTATTAAATTATTAATTGATTTATTTTTTGAGTGACATTTTAAAAATATTTAAATTATTTAATATATATATATATATATATATATTTAAAAAATTAAAAAATATTTTAATTTTTTAAAATTTTATTATTTTTCTTTTTTTATTTCTTTTCCTCTCTTGTTGAATTTAATATTTATACTTTAAGTTTTAATATTTAAATTTTAGTATCTAGAGTTAAATGTTTAAGATTGAGAATTTAAAATTTAAAGTTTAAGATTTAAAATTTATTAAAAAAAAAGAAAAAATGATAAGTAAGGATATTGGTGTGAGAAAAGAAAAGAAAAAGTAAAAGAAAAAAAAGATAAAAAATTAACCGATTAAATTTTACTTTGTTTTGTTATTTTATTTGTAAAAATTACTTTTAATAAAATGGATATCTTTTTAATAATACTAGTATTTTTAAAGAAAATGAGATACTAAAACACCATCAACAAAAACAACAACAATAATAATAATAATAATAATATCAAAAATCAATAATAATAATAATACCAAAAATCTACCGTTTCCATTCCATTAATGTAAAAATGTTTTATATGATATCTTAATTTTTTATAAAATTATATATTAACGTTAAAGTTATACAAGATACGTTATTAATATTTTATTTTAATGAATATATTAATAAATTTTTTAAAAAATATTAAATAAAATATACATGAGAATTGAAAATATCAGTACATTTATTATTATTTTAACATATTCCTTGAAAAAAAAATATATGTTTTGCATCCCTTTCTTGATAATAAGTTACAAATTGTAATCCAACCTTCTTTCCTTTCCTATCAGTGTCATATTTCTTACATCTATGATCTATCTTATCTTAGGTAACAGTTTTTTTCTGATTCGAGTCTTTGACACATTTCAGCAAGTCACATTACAATAAAGACAGATAAGACATGTATAATAATAATACTCTCTTTCAAAGATCTTATCGTCTAGATCCACAGCCTAATTAATTAATAATATATTTATTTAACATTCTTACCTTCCATTTGACACATTCATTTGCCAAAATATCTCTTTCAAGTTATATCTACTGTATTTGTTAAGAAGAATTATGACATAAACAGAGATAGGAAAACGACACAAGTCACAAAAATCACCATGTAAAGCGAACATTTTTAAAATAAAATAATATAACATATCACTAAAAATCTCCAGTGATTGGGCAAGTGTCTTTTTTACAAATGATTCGTTGAATAGTTACAACTTTTAAAATAAAACACAGAAATGCTATTATTTTATTAAAAGATTTGTGATTTTTGGTTTAAAAAAAATCATTACTCTTAAATGAGTCGTAAACAATCGTGACTTTTGTAATATTAAAAAATCATAATTTATTAAATAATTGTAACTTAAGATAAAAGTCGAAGCAGAGTGACGAATCCAACCCTTTATATAAAACAAAATTAATATTTTAAATATTACATATTTAAAATATCAATTACTTTAAATAATATTTAAAATTAAATGTGTTATTGGGTTATTTTCGTGAATGTTAAAAGAAGATAATAAGATATTTATTATAAGATGTTTTATTGAAATGGTAATTGAAAGTTGAATAACCAAAGTTTTTTCTCAAAACACGTTTATCAAGAAAAATGTTACTTAGATTAATTACCAGCTTTAGCTTGATATCTTTGGTCGATATGGGACTCAACACCCCACCTCACATCGAACGGGAGAACATAACTCAACCAGACCCGAATGCTAGTATGCGTGAGGGAACTCATCAGTTGACCTAGGGACTTGCTTTGATACCCAATTGAAAGCTGGGGAACCAAAGCTTTCCCTCAAAACGCGATTATCAGAAAAAAAGACTACCTAGACTAATAATCAGCTCTAAGCTGACATCCCTAGTCGATATGGGACTCAACAATATTGCCTTAAACCAAACTCAAAAAATTATATTATATAATGTGATTTCACAATATGATAATTGAAGAATTGAAGACTTAACTTTAAGGTCATATAGATACCATTCAATAACTTTTCCAAACAAAACCTTAACGGAATGTGCGATCAGGTAATCAATTGTAAGACCTGACTGAAAAATTCAACGATATCCATTATAGTTATAAGGTCTTACAATTAGTTTTAACATGCGGATCGCATCGGGACTTATTGGGCTGAGATATTTGTCCCAAAACTATGTTAAGAGAGACATGTGTCACGTCCTGCTTAGAATGTCCCTAAAAATCCAAATGCTGGCTGCCTAAAGGATCTAGACACATGGAAAGTTCTAGAGTTGCCTAGATAAGTCTAGAAAGGGCTAGAGTTGGACGGACTCAACTCGAGCTTGAAGACCCTAGAATGTTCTAGAGCACGCTAGAGGGTGCTAGAATGGGTTGGAATGTTCTAGAACGTGCCGGATGGTTCGGGAAGGATGTAGAAGCCGCTGGAAGCTTACGAAACATCTCGGAACGTGCATGAAGGAGCTAGACAAACCTAGAAGACTCTAGAGTTGGCTAGAAGGTCCTAGAACCTTGTGGCATATTGTACATAGAACTCTCTTGTATATTCTAGAGCTAGAAGGATCTAGAAAAATGTGGCATACTCCTAAGCTTGTTGCCACACTATAAATAGACCTATTGGTCTTCATTTGTAATCATCCTTGGGAATTCTTAGCATCTTGTAACATAAACTCTCTCTAGAGCAATACAAAGCATTCTTTGCAAACTCTTTCTATTCTCTTTGGAGTTTCATTCGGATTAAAAGGCAGGCTTAGTGCAACGAACGGTGCTAAGTGCCGCACGATCGCTACTTGAAAAATTAAGGTCGTGACACAAGAGTCTATGTTATGTATCACATTTACAATGGTTTGCAATGGTTTGTCTCTCTTGATTATTTTCATGCTGAGGAAAAAAGAACAATAAATTTTTGAAATATGCCCAATATTATGTGGACTATTTCGCAAACTGTTGTCTAAACACAATAAAGCTGTAAAAGCAGAAAGCAAAAGCACTTCTTCCAAAATGCTGAGAAATTCATAACATAATTACTTTATTCAGAGCAGACAGTTGCTAACTTTTTCTCTTATATACATACAATACTATTACTAGCTCAAAACAGACTAATATGCATTAAAAGTAATTTACATTTTTCTTCCCATGTACAGAAATCTGAAGCTGTGTTCTCATTAATGTTAGTGAGCAGAACACTAAAGACCTGAGGAGTCCCAGCTAGCATCAACAGCCCTGATGATCTTGTCATGTAAAATGGGTCCAGAACTAGCAATTATACCTCGATCGAGACCTTCTAAGTATATACCTTTTGAAAAATCCAGTGAACTCCCTCCAGCATCAGTTACCACACCACCAGCCTCTTGTATGATAACAACACCAGCAGCATGATCCCATATTTTCTCCTTGTAGCCAGCTCTTGCAAACTTCATAAAAATCTCAGCATCCCCACGAGCTATGGCTGCGTACTTCACCATGCTATATACTCTTAGTGGTTGCTTCCTGCAGTCAGAAACAAGATGATCAGTTCTCTTAAGACAGTCTATTTTCTATACCTTCATAGTCCACTTCTTTTGTTTATTTCGATAATTTTTTACGATCTCTCTTTCACATCTTTAGTTTCTTCCTAGCTCAACATCGCAGTCTATGACACCGGTACCACATGTTTCCTTGTTCATAACCCTCTTATATGAAATTGAGTGGTAATTTTGTAAGGCCATTAAGTTAAATGATAGTTTCGTAACAGGTAATCAAGTTTGGAGGTAGAAAAATCTACTTACCCCTTGTTAATTCCAAAAGAGAGGAAATAAAAGCCTACTGTTACATTTGGTCAGAATTATCCAATTATGTTCAATATGAATGTTAAAGTTCCATACAAGACAAATAAGATGGAAGAGAAACATAGCTACCTGAGCCCTACGCTCTGAGCTAGTCCAGCTGTGAATGAGTGGCTAGAATTTTCCTTCTCTACTGGTTCACAGAAGGTTGCCAATGAGGGATCATCGATAGAGGAAACTTGAACTGGCCTGGCAAAGTTTGGCCACACTAATGTCTTATTTATGGGGAGCAAAGGTTGCATCCAAGCCTTCCCACTACCTTTCCTTGCATAAATGACACAGCCTTTATCCCATGATTCTGATGTTGGAGGAATCAACTTTGATGCAATCCTGTGATAGCGGTGTTGATAGCTAAGCCACTCCTTTCTCAAAGGATAATTAGGACAACCAAGAACTCCAAGCTTCGCTTCTCCATCCTGTACCAGTGCTAGAGCTATAGCATATTGATCCCCTCGAACAAAACCTAATGTGCCATCAACAGGGTCAAGTGCCCAAAACCTTCCAGCAGGTCCTCCGTTTGAGTTGCATTGGCTAATTGCTTCAAGAACTTCTAGAGTTCCAAGGGGAACCTCTGGTGCTTTAAGTCCAAAGCGTGGAGCTTCAGATAGAGTCTTGTTCACAGTTGCAGTTACAATTTCCAATAGTCCAGCAGCACTAGCCTTAGATAGTGTTTGAACGTCTTCTTCAGCAACAATGGATATATTGCTGCTCCCAAAGGACTCAGACAGTACCCAGCTCACTGTTGCTTGGACACTCCAATCTGTTTACATAGTTTGAAAGAAGACAATAAGCCATATATGCTAAAATAGATGACAGATTGACAGAGTACCAACAAGCAAATTGTAGTAACTGAACATCGACCACACAATTGCACTAGATAACTATTAAGGTTTTTCTTTAACAATTGCGGTGATTATTTACTATCAAACCAAGAGAGGTATCAGCTCCTAAAACATTTGGTTGTTGGTCAAAAATCATAGTTATACTGTTTAACCATGATTTCATCAAATGTAACGAGTTGAAGATGACTAGGTCACCTGGAAAGATTGCCTGCAAAGACCCGCTCGGAAGCATTACTAAGAACACCAGCAGTATTTGAAAGGAATGTGCAAGAATAAGGCTGAGAAATCAGGTCTGGCCCATCACTAGCAGTTAGCTTAACTTTTAAACTACAGACACATACAACTGCCTTCCGTGGATACTTTTCAGAATGGTTTAGCATGAAAGCAGATTGGAGATAACCTTTGTCTATAAATATATCAACCTAAAGACAACAGATACAAGAAATGGCATCCACTATATATCAGGAAAGTTCATTCTAATGATACTGATCCATTTTTTTCCCACAAGATGAATGTTGATCAAATACTGAAATGTCTTTATGTTCTCTGAGTTAAATTAACCCCCTCCCCCCCCCCAAAAAAAAAAAGATTTTTTTTTCTCAGACTCTGGGTTGCAACTTTGAATTGGTGAATTCTAAGAATCAGAAACAACTAAAACAAGTTATACCTCTTAAATTAGAATACTGTTCTATCAATAGCCATGAAATTTAATAAATACAGAAGACTTTTAATATGCATATTTAAAAAATAATTCTACATTTTAATATACAACTATTTAAACATATGAAGTCAAAAATAATTTGACCGCATCTAACATCATGAAATTCAAACGCACTTCCAATTAAAAAATAAATAAAGGTTAAATAATCATGTATCGTTCAGCTCATTGTCAGTAATAGTATCCCCAGAAAAATTCCAAATCTATTAGTCAATTTCCTTTACCCTTACCAAATAAAGCTAACCAACAAATAACCCAAAATTAGCAAAACAATAAAAAACCTGCTAGTCTCCACAGTCTCTACCCAATTACCTACATGAACAATTTTCAATTCCAAATTCAAACTATAAGAACATGAATTACCCAATCAAACCACAAACATCATCATCATCATTAACAAAGACCCAGTTCAGGAAAACAGACTAACCTGCAACAGTTACAGGCGAATTGTCATCTTTGGATTGAACAATATTGGTACTCTTATAAATTAGACTATCTTGGACCCTTTGGCAGAGACAGCAAGCCATTTGTACAGCTTTAACAGCAACAACCAATTCATGGGAATATTCTTCTGTTTCTGAGGAAAAAAACCCACCCCTTTTCTGGTCCTCCATTACTGAAGAAGATGCAAAGCTGTTTTGTTTGAATTTTGACAAACAACCCATGTTTTCTGAGAAAATACAGGGTTTCTTGTAATCTAGAAAAGGTCTTAAGAAGGTTGCTACATGATTGGGTCTGAGTTGGTTGGCTTTATTCCTTCTACTCAGTCTTAAGCTATGTGGGACTTTTATAGCTAGACTTGAACAATAGAAAGGCATATCATCAATGAATGATAGAGAAAGGAAAAATATTCCGTACTCTCTCTGTCTTATGTGGTATTCCTACTTTGTTTTCTTCCAATTTGGATTATGTGGGTAGGTGAGTGATGTTGAAGGATTAGTATTGAAAAAAATAACAGAAAGTGACGGGTGGAGATTAAAAGGATGATAATTGAAGCCTTGAAGGAGGCATGGTGGCGATTTAAACACACAGAATTCGATTAAATTGAGATTTTTTCGGCCGAGTGCGCGTTGATGTAAAATGTAGGGAAATCTGTAGTTGGCAGACTAATACGTTTGCACTAAATATATCGAAATGAATTACCCCTGTGAAGAAAAAACGCTACGCACTAAATTTATTTCTCAATTCTACGATGGAATCAAATTCTTCCATCGTTCTCCGTGTTCTGTTGCTATCTTTAGTTTGAGTGGAGGAGTTTTTAGATATTATTTATAAATAATAAAAATAATATTTTTAAAATTTATAATTAAAAAAACACTTCTTATACCATCTTATATATTTATCATTAAAATTTTTTATATATTTAAACTCGTTCAATAATAAAAGAATCTACGATTTGGTGTACAATCAGAGTAAAAAAATATATTCTTTTAAAACTTGGTCCTAACACGTATCCAGACAACACACCCAGAAAATATAAATAATATAATATAAAAAAATAGATAATTTTTAACAACAAAGGTTAAATATATTCAACAAAAATCAAGTAAGAATATAAAAACTTTCTAAGAAGAGTTTGAGCTTTTACCATATTGTAACATAAACACCTTAAACTCATATTATACTAACACAACATTAGATCATACATAAAAAATGATATAACGAGATAAACTTATATAAAAATAATATTTATGTGGTAATATCTTCATATTGTTTAAGACTATTACTCAGTAACAAACAATTCACTAATCAATAAAACAGTTATAACTTTAAAAGAAATAAATCATTATTACATCTATCAGTTGAAACCTATATTCGAACTGTCTATTATTGATTTTGCTTGCTGCTTTCGCAATGACCTTATTCTACACGTGAACTCGGCTCTTCTCCATAACTAACACCACCCTACGTGGTGTGATTGGTAACCAATTATCAATAATAATAAGTGTAACTCTAACAACCTTAAGGAACACACAATCCATCATAAATGTCAAATCATATACGGGAGACACAATCAAACCACATATGCATACAATCTATAATTTGATCACTAAGCTTAATAATTGACCCATATTCAAATGTATACTCTTCAAAACGATTTAAGAAATAGACATAATTATCGGTGTGAATTTTGGTACTAAAATCAATGGATAAAGACAAGAGAAAAGTGAGGGATATTCACAGAAATCAATCGGCCACCTTGCCAACTACCTCGTCGAGGGTGATGATGAGGTTATAAAAAAATGATATTTTATTGTTTTAAAAAATATCAAGTTATTTTCACAAATATCCGTGCCCAAAATGAAACAAAAACACGAGCGATCATATCTACGAGTGAGCTTAGCATGCACACTATTGAAACCAATCTCGTAGTATGTATAAACATGCTCATATACAAAATGCACCTAATTATGTGTGTGTGTCCATGTATTACTAATCTGTAGTAACTAACTTTACATAGAGAAAGATAAAACACTGAGTAAAAATAATAATAATACTTTCATAGATAATTATGAATATTGTAATTACGAATAATTTATTATATAATTGATAGATAAGTATTATATAATAATTAAGACTAATAATGATTATTGCATCACAGGTTCATGGTTTGGTAAAAAGAAAAATAATTATAGTTTTAAATTATGAGATTAATTTTACTTAATAATTTATAAAGCATAATTTTTAGCTTGATTGTAACTTAAAGGTACAAATTTCATAAGTTTAGTACCTTATTATTATTATTATTATTATTATTATTATTATTATTATTATTATTATTATTATTTGATTTGATCAAGAATCTCAATTTTTTTTAGTTTGACAAAGTCTCAATGTTTTAATTTGATAAATTGGATCTCAATACTTTTCAATTTAACTAATTTTATACTCGAATTTCTTTAATTTGAACCATTTAAATATTTTTGAAAGGTGTGAACTTTGTTAAAAAATTTAAAAAGTGGGTATTGTATTCATTAAATTAAAAAAAATTGATACTTTAAATTAGAACATTTTGAATACCAAATTATATAAGCTCATTTGTAGACTAACTTTATTAATAAATTTTAAAAATTAGACATTAGTTTATTGGATAAAAGATATCAGAAGGATATTAACTATGATAAAAGTATGCAAAAATTTACTAATATTTGAGTAAGATACTATAAGTCTATCAACTATGAAAATAGATATCAAATGTTTGAAAATGAAAAAAAAGAAGTTAAAAATGGAGCACATGAATATACATGTGTATATTTTTTTTGAGTTACTATATGTTAATTAAATTAATTGTAATTCAAAAAATATGAATTTGAATAAGTTTGAACACATAGTAATTAATTTAAAAATATATAGAAACTTAAAAAAATACATACATGTGTGTTCCTATGCTCCATTTTTGACATTTTTTTTCATTTTTGAACTTCTGATACACTTTTTCATATTTAGTAGACTTGTAGTGTTCTATCCAAAAGTTAATGAACTTTTGTATATTTTTTCATAGTTAATGCTCTGCTACAATCATGTTTCGTTAGTTTATATGTTCTCAATTCTAATTACTTTAAAAAATAAGATTGTCTAAGTGTCTAAGTAGTATGATGCAAATCTATAACCACTGCAACATCGCAATAAGCCCATTACAAACTCTATGATTAAGCCACTCTAGTGAGCACTAAATAGGTTAATTCAAAAGTTGATTCAAGGCTAAAGGGTACCACAAAAAGAGCTCAACACATGCCAAGGGCCATTCCAAGAAATAATAATGCTAATTTAGGAAAGTGTGTTCGCACCGTAGCATGATTTAAATCACATAGTGTCATACAATTCTTGGATGAGATTGAGCAAAAGGAAGGCAAGGCTTATCATGGCATAATTAAATGTGCACCTCGACATGAGGCTCTTAGATCAATTTGGCTTTCAAGCTAATTGTGCAATACTGCGGTATGAGTTCATGTCCATCGCATTATGAACCTCTTGGATTAGATTTTTTTCTATTTTAAAGTATATCGTGGCTCTCATTTGTAAATTGATATCTCATTTATGTTTGATTGCTTCAAACATTGTTTAGTTTTCTTTATGGCTTTATTTTGGAATGTATATGTAATTAACAAGCCAATTGTTAAACATAACTTAATTTATATATGAGTATTGATTTTTAATCAAAGTTGAGAGTTTTTAACCTCATTATTATTTACAAACAGACTTATCAAGGAATTTGTAACTCTTGTAACATCCTATTGATGAGTGCTCAAAAAACACTAAAATTATCATCATTTTATGCACATTAATTGATTAAAAAATATATATTTATATAAATCTATCTTTTCGGAATCACGGGTATTTTTATTATTTTTCAGGTATTTTCGCTTAAAAATGTAACTTAAAGACTCAAATAAAAATACTGGAGGCAATACATCACCAATATATTCATAAAATAAATGAGGAAGAGTCAAAAAATATGAAAAAATTGGATAAAATGGATCAAAAGGGTCAAAAATGTTAAAAAGGTGAAATCGCACACGCAGCATTAACGCCAAGACAAAGACGCCTAAGAATGCCGGGCTAACTTCATACAGATCGCCAGACAACGCCCATTCTGCACGCGCCGCACACCCATTCGCACACACCTATGCCCAGTCCACATGCATCGCTGCCCCATTCCGCTTGCACCGCCATGCCCCACCTAGATGTCATCATCACCTACTATGCGTTTCCTCCATTTTTAATTTTTTCACCCATTTTTTCTTCCTATCCTCACCTATAAATACTCTCATTCTCTTCATATCAAAACACACCTCAAAAACATCTTCTCTCTTTCTTTCTCTCCATTTCTTAGTTTTTAGCTTTTCTTAGTTAGTTTTTCTTAGTTTTAGAGTTCTTCTCTTTTTGAGAAGAACTAATTATGTTTTTGTAATTTATTTGTTTTTTGATTCAATAAATGAAAATGAAAATTCTGTTTGGAGGTTTTCCAACAACAAGAATATGATTAAAGTACTGTAAAGATTTTATTTTCTTTACAGTTATTGTTTTATGTTTTATTCTTATATGTTATATTTTTAATTTGTATGTGATTAAATTTAACTTTACTGGCTATTTGTAAACATGATATAATAATAACGTTGTTATGCTTTTGAAATATTAAATAGGTAAAAATCTCTAAAATGAATTTATTTTATTTTTATTCAAGATTTTATATTAAGAATGTTAGAGAGAAATATATTATTTTTCATTACAAACTTAAATCTAAAAATTAGATTTTAAGGTTTAGTTATCCGGTCTAATTTAGAGTAGTGCTCTTTTATTTGTTGGTACAATCGTCCGGTAGTTAGTGTGAAACTCTATTTCAAAAGTTTTTATAAGAATTATTATCTGAAAATGTATTGACAACATGTTTTCAGTAGTGGTTTTAAAACTTGAAAGTTAGTACTCGGATAATTAAATTCTTAGGTTTAATTTGAAACCTTGAATAAAGTTTAAATTGTCTAACCTTACCAAATGTGGCATTTAAATGGTTCATTTTCAATATCTTAGAAAAAAGGAATTAATTTAATTAACCAAATTAGTAATCAAACCCACCCATAGGTGTTAATTGATTTGTTTAATTAACAAAAAATATCTAACCTCACCAAAGGTGGTATTCATATATAAAAAAGAGAGTCAATAAATATCAATTTATATCTTTCATAACCTAAATAATATGAGCAAAAATAATTAAATTAGTTATTATATCCATAAATAATCTACTATTATAAATGATAAAATTTGCATAAATATTTATTGAATCTATATCTATGTTTATTTTTATGTTATTAGATTAGAAATACAGAAACCCAAAATATCGTGACACGATGTTTAGGATTTAATTTCATTTTTAAAAGTTTGAATAATAAATTAAAAATCACATATATTCCTTCCTTAGATCGACCTTGGGAGTATACTTATCATTTTCTACGAAATGACTTATGCACTTGCGAGAGTTTTATAAATATAAAACCAAAGTATTGGTAGGATCGGCGATGACAGTTTATGTTCATCAAGTTTTTGGCACCGTTGTCGGGGATGGAATGGCGTTTTTTGCATCATTTTTGGGGGTGCAATTAAGTTTTTGGCGAAGGCGATTTGCTCATCATCACCATTCAATCTTTGGTGTGTAATATCCATAGAATCAAGGTGTTACTATAATTTGAATATTAGCTTTCTAAGATCATTTTCAATTTATTGTTGGATCTTTGGCCATTTCTCTTAGAGTTCTCAAACCACTTCGTATTTATAGGTTTCAAGGTTAGAGTTCCCAGGTTTGCATTATTTAGTTTTAGGTCTTTATGTTCTAACTTTAGGTATATCTCTTTTTTATTCTTGTTCTTTATTTTTTGAAATTTATGTATCAATATTTTCATCATTTTTCGATACATTTTTGATTTTTTTGTTGTTTTTGTTGAATTGAGTTAAAAAAAAGTAGAAGAAAGATATCTGATTATAAAAAAGAGAGTACATATATAAAAGAAAGAAAGAAAGAAAATAAGATCTAATATATATATCTAAAAGAAATAAAAGAATAAAGATATGATATGTAAGTCCTCTTGTTCTTGTGTCTATTTGTTGGCTTTCTATATGCAAAACATAATTTATGTTTTATTCTTACTCAGTGTATTTATCATCCTCTATGTAATCTTAGTTACTACATATCAGTAATACACACACGTACATAGTTAGGAGCATTTTGTATGCAAGCATGTTTACACATACCATTGGATTGGTTTTCATCATGTGCATGCTAAATGGAGTGTTGGGTTTTAGTGAGCAAGCGTGCAAGAAAGTTGACATTTCACTTGTGTTTTTGGTTCGTTTTGGGTGCAAGTATTTATGGAAAGTACACAAAAATTTTGGGAACGAAAAAATGAACTTTTTAATACCTCATCACCAAGCTCACTAGGGACTTTGCCATACGTGGTGGCGATGTGGCAATTTCGAGCTCTTTAAATACCTCATAATTTCTTCTTGTTTTGAATCTAGAAAAATTTAGTAGAGCTCTGTCAAATTGACATCTCATTCTTTTATTTTTGTATCACTAATACTGAGTATGTTGTTTGGCATTAGTGATTTATGATTGTGTAAGCAAAACAATGCTTGCGAGTAGTGAGTACTTGAGGTGATGTTTGTAAGTGATTTATATGAGGTGAACCATATCTCAATTGGTAGTAGCCTTCGTGTAACTTTTTATATGTGAGAACCTATTTATGACAGTGGGTAGAGTTAAATGCTTTGAGTTCTCACATCTTAGATTGTTTGCCCCTTAGTGGTTTTTGGTGGGCTATGTGTCCTTCGTTGTTTATTGGGTATTCATGCTCGATGATGGCTCTATTGTTTGTGAATGAAACTCATTATTGATCATTGATTTTATATCACACCATATTGGGTGGTGTTGACTTTTGAGGTGAGTCGGGTTCGTGTGTAAAACAAGGTTATTGTGGAGGCAACAAGCAAGAGCAGCAATAGGTAGTTAGGAAAGAGGTCCCAAATGATAGAGATAATAGTGAATTCATTTCTTTTAGAGTTGTAACTCATTTATTATTTAGTAAATTGTTTGCTATTGAGTGGTTGCCTTAAGCAACTTGAGGATGTTACCACATATATACAGTTTCTATATAGATTTGCCTTGTTATATCTAGTTATGAATTCTCAAATGTGTGGCTAGTATAATCAAAGTTTAAATAGTATATATCTATACATATTGAAGTTTAAACTCTGATTAGAAAACTTTTAATATTTATCACCTGCTTTCTACTTACTGAATTCTATCTATTACTTTATTATACTTTATTATCTATCAGGTATTTTTTTTATCTCCGGTGTTTGTGATGTTGGGTTGAGTACTTAAAGACTCAAAATCTTTTTAACCTGATTATGTATTCGGTCTTAGACTCCTTCTTAGTAGACATGCATGTTTAGATTGTATGTTAATATAATCTGTCTTTTATTTGCACACATGCTTGGTGTGAGTCTCTAAGAAGTATGTATCTCCTTACCATAGATGTGTACCATATGTTGGACTATTTATTAGGGTTTGCTATGTATGTTTAATTACATGCTGTGAAAGTACAATCATTCTTTATCGAATATATTTTCATATACGAGGTTCTAAAGTGATTGAAAATCCTTTTAGCTTTTCGATATGTATGTATGTATCACAAGGTAAGTATTGTTTTCCATGTATGCATGTTGCTAAGCTAGACAGACGCCTATGAGGCATATCATCACTAGTGTGTATTCTACAAATTGTTATTATTGCATATGTTAGTTGTTTTTATTGACTGTTAAATTGAGCATGTTGTTTTATACTTCCTTTATATTAATTTATAAATTCACATTGTAAGGCTTACTTGGCCAAATTGATATAGAACTTGCGAAAAGATTTCATGGGTTGGAGTTTTATCTCTCATCTAGGTCCCGGTTATCTATTTGAGTGAAAAAGAACAATTATCCTTTGTGTAATTGTTCCTATATATGAGAAGCTTCATCTTCATGAAATATATATATATATATATATAATCAGAATTTTATTTCAAGAATTCAATTATGTTATTTTTTTCCTTATTTTTACCCAAATTATTGAAAAATTAAAATAATTTGTATCTTGTTGTCCATTTTGATGTCAAAAGAAGAAGAAGAAGAAATCGTGGCATTAATTTTATGCTAGTTTCTTTCAAATATATAACATTAGTAGAACACCCAGTCTAAAAAGAAGAGAGGATACAACATTCATGTTACGGGCTATGCAACAACTATTTAAGAGAATGAATGAAATAGTAGTAAATATGAATGAGATGGTGGAAAGGAAAAAGGCCAAACTAGCAACCTTGCAACAAGGAGCATTACAAGGAGTTTATAATGCTAGGGGCTAGATAGACAAGCCCATGAAGAGGAAGATATTAAAGATGATAAGTGGAAGGATGTTAGAGAATTTGAGGATGAAGAAGATATGAAAATAGGGAAGGTAGAAAAGAAAAGGAAGGTTTTTTGATGCCACTAACTAGGCCATATTATAGGGTTGATTGAAACATAAGAAGCATAAAAATGAAGATTACACATTTCTAAGGGAAGAATGACTCTAAATTATACCTAGAATGCGAGAAGAAAGTAGAACACATCTTCGAACGCTACAACTATGGCAAAGATAAAAAGATAAAATTTACCGTTATTGAATTTACTAATTATGTACTAAATTGGTGGGATAAATTAGTGATTAGTATGAGGAGGAACTATGAGAGGCCAATTAATAGTTGGGAATACATTAAGGCTATCAAGTGGAAGATGTTCATTGTTTGTTATTACTCTAGAGAGTTGCACCAAAAGTTATAGAGGCTTAATCAATGGTCCAAGATGATAGATGATTACTAAAAAGATATTGAGGTGGTAATGATTTAAGCTAATGTAATGAGGATAGAGAAGCCACCATGGCTTGGTTTTTAAGTGGATTAAACTAGCAAATTACCAACGTAATCGAGCTTTATTACTATATAAAGTTAAAGGACATGGTCCATATGACAATCAAAGTAGAGAGACAATTTAAAAGGAAAGGTAATTGGTCATTACCATATGAGTAAAATTTTACTACACCTTGGAAGCCTAATTGAAAAAAAGGAAAGGGAACAAGTTCTAAGCCAATATCCAAACCAATCAAAGCGAAAAATGTGGAGATCAACAAGGATAAAATTAAAACTAAAATCCCAACTCATTATCGTGATATTCAATTCTTTCATTGTCTTGGTAGAGGTTAAGTTGCATTCCACTGTTCAAATAGGATAACAATGAGTGGGGTGGTGGAGAGGAAGCTAATGATGAGGATTGTGTAATGTATGTCATGGAAGGTGAAACACTTGTATTAAGGCAAGCATTAAGTGCTCAAATTAAAGATTATGACATGGAACAACAAAGAGAAAGTATTTTTCATATTTGGTGTCATGTGAGAAATAAGGTTTGTAATGTGGTTATTGATGGGGAGAGTTGCACTAATTTAGCTAGTATTACCCTAGTTAAGAAGTTAGGGTTAACCATCTTGAAACGCCCTAAATCTTACAAGGTTCCATGGTTGAATGATAATCAGGAGGTAATAGTAGATAAATAAGTACTAATGCATTTTTTCATTGATAAGTATAAAGATGAAATGTTATGTGATGTGGTACTGATGCAAGCTGTGTATATCTTGTTGGGTAGGTGATGAACAAAATCGATAATGACGATCTTGCAAAATACTTT
This sequence comes from Hippophae rhamnoides, assembly GCA_033030585.1. NCBI lineage: Eukaryota > Viridiplantae > Streptophyta > Magnoliopsida > Rosales > Elaeagnaceae > Hippophae > Hippophae rhamnoides. Next base: position 62,734,270 of record CM065427.1, on the reverse strand, counting down.
GTTTTTATATTTGTAAAAGCCTTGTAAGTGCACGAATCATTTTATAGAAAATGACAATTATACTCTCAAGTTCGATCTAAGGAAAAATATGTGGTTTTTAATTTATTATTCAAACTTATTAAAAACGATATTAAATTCTAAACATCATGTCATGATATTTTGGTTTTGTGTTTCCTATTCTAATAACATAAAAAAAATAAACATAGATATGGATTCAATAAACAATAATGCAATTTTTTATCATTCATAATAGTTGAATATTTATAAATATAATAATTAAGTTAATTATACTTACTCATAATATTTAGGTTATTAAATATATAAATTGATATTTGTTAATTTTCTCTTTTTGATATGAAAGTGTCATTAGGTAGGACCCAAATTCTTTTGTTTAATATTAATTCATTAATATTCTTAAGTAGGGTTTATTAATTAATTAAGTAATAAATTTTAGCTTTATTTCTAAGAAAATAGCAAACCATTTAATCACAGCTTTAGACGGAGTCAGTTAATTAGACATTGTTCAAATTAAACCTAAGAATTTAATTATCCGAATACTAACTTTCAAGTTTTAAAACCATTACTAAAAATATGTTGTCAATACATTTTTGAATAATAGTTATTATAAAAAAATTGAAATAAAGTTTCACTCTAACTATCGAGTAATTGTACCAATAAATAAAAGTGTACTATTCTAAATAAGACTTGATAATTAAACCTTATAATCTAATTTTTAGATTTATGTTTATAATGAAAAATAATATATTTCTCTCTAACATCCTTAATATAAAATATTGAATAAAAACAAAATCAATTTATTTTATAGAAATATTTTACCTATTTAATATTTCGCAAGCAAACAACGTTATTATTATATCATATTTACAAACAGCGACTCATGTTAAATTTAATCAAATACAAATTAAACATAAAATATATGGATAAAACATAAAAAATAACTGCAAATAATTTATTTTAAAATTGTACCTCAAAAGAATCCTTACAGAACTTTGATGCTAATTCTGTTGTTGAAAAACCTCCAAACGGATTTGCATTTCCATTTATTGAATAAAAAAATAGAAATATATAAAAACATAGCTAGTTCTTCTAAAAAAGAGAAGAACTTTAAAACTAAAAACTAAAAAAAAGCTTTCTAGAGAGAGAAATGAATGAGAAAATTTGTTTTTTTACAATGGAAGAGATGATCTTTTTATAGGTGAGAAAAAGGACAAAACATATTTTAAAAATTGATTTTGGCCACATTTGGACAGGTTGTTGATGAGTGCTCAAAAAGCACTAAAATAACCATGATTTTATGCACTTTAATTGATTAAAAATATATATATTTATATGTTTTATCATATATTTATATAAATTTGTCTTTTTCGGAATCACGGGTATTTTTATTGTTTTTCAGGAATTTTGGCCTAAAAACGCAATGTAAAGACTCAAAGAAGAATACTTGAAGCAATACATCACAAATAAATTGATAAATAAGTGGAAAAAGGTCAACAAACATGGAAAAATTGGACAAAATGGGTCGAAAAGGTCAAAAATGTCAAAGATCGAAAAACGCTACACAAGAAATTTCAAATTTCAATACTTACACAATTACACAAGGCCAATAATAGAGTCACATACACATACAAGGGCTGTTTGCTCGCTACAAGGCATACCAGGCATCGTTTCACATACTGGCAAGAATACACAATACATGGCAATACCAAAGAATGTCTACACATACTAACGCTGCTTTTTGACCCATTTTTCACGTGTACCGCTTACGACGCCACGCCGACGTCATTGATGACCTCAAAGATGTCCACTACACGGTTTTTATTTTTTTAATATTTTTTTAACATTTTTTTAATCATTTTTTCTCTCCATCCTCACCTATAAATACCCCCCTTCCATTCACTTCAAAACACACCTTCAAAACACCTCAAAACCTCACTTCTCTCTTCTTTCTTTCTCTCATTTCTTAGTTTTTGAGTTTTCTTTAGTTTCTTTCTTAGTTTCTAAGCTTTTCTTAGCTTTTCTCTTAGTTTTTAGTTCAATTGTCTTAGGTTTAGAGTTCTTCTCTTTTTGAGAGGAACTTGTAATGTTTTTGTAATAATTTAGATTTTTGATTCAATAAATGGAAGTGCAAATTCCGCTGAGGTTTTCTAGCAACGGAATAGCGTCAAGTTCTGTAAGGATTTTATTTTCTTTACGCTATTTTTATGCTTTATTCTTACATGTTATATTTAATTTGTCTCGTGATTAAATTTAATCACATATTGCTTATAATCATGATATAATAATAACGTTGTTATGCTTACAAATATTAAATAGGTGAAAATTTCTAAAATGAATTGATTTTATTTTTATTCAAGATTTTATATTAAGGATGTTGTAGAGAAATATATTATTTTTCATTACAAACTTAAATCAAAGTTAGACTTTAAGGTTTAGTTATCCTGCCTAATTTAGAGTAGTGCTCTTTTATTTGTTGGTACAATCGCCTTAGTTAGAGTGAAGCTCTATTTCAAAAGTTTTTATAAGAATTATTATGTGAAAATGTATTGACAACATGTTTTCAATAATGATTTTAAAACTTGAAAGTTAAGACTTGATAACTAAATTCTTAAGTTTAATTTGGACACCTCAATAAAGTTTAAATCGCCTAACCTCACCAAAGCGCAGATTTAAATTGCTCATTTTCAATCTCTTAAAAAGGAATTAATTTAATTAACCAAATTAGTTATCAACCCCACCCATAGTGTTAATTGATTTGCTTAGTTAACAAAGAAGATCTAACCCCACCAAAGCGCAGTATTCATACAAAAAAGAGAGAATCAATAAAATATCAATTTATATCTTTAATAACCTAGATAATACGCAAGCAAGCATAATTAACTTAGTTATTATATCCATAAATACTCCACTAATATAAATGATAAAATTTGCATGAATATTTATCAATCAGATTTATATTTATTTATTCAATTTGTATCTATGTTTATTCTTTTTAGATTATATTTAATTAATCAGTATATATGTTTATTTTATGTTATTAGATTAGAACACAAAACCAAAACTATCGCGATGACAGATGTTTAGGATTTAATTTCGCTTTTAAAAGTTTGAATAATAAATTAAAAACCACATACATTCCTTCCTTAGATCGACTCGTGAGATACTTATCATTTTCTACGAAATGATTCAAGACTCATGGTAGTTTTACAAATATTAAAACCAAAGTATTTATAGAATTCATACGCTTGCTCATCAAGTTTTCGCCGTCATTTAAGGAATAATGCTTTTTAATTTATTTATCAAAATTTTAAAAATATTTTTGTGTTGTAAATAATTGTGATATTTAAAAAAAAAAAAAAATAATAATAATAATAAATAAATAAAATAAAAATTAATCAAATTTCAAATTTCATAAAAAATAAATAATAAATAAAAAAAAAAAAAAAAAATAAAAAAAAAAATTAAATTTTTTTTATTATAGCATAAAAAGTAAATAATTTAGAAATTTGAAATTTGAAGTAAAAAAGTTTTTACTGTTAAAAAAAAAAAAAAAAAAAAAAATTTAAATTTTTTTTTAAAATTTTAAGAAATAAGATAGTGTGAATAGTAAAATAAAATTACCGTTCGTAAAAAAAAAAAAAAAAAAAAAAAAAAATTTAAATTTTTAAGTTAATAAGAAATAAGATAGTGTGAATATTAAAATAAAATTACCGTTCGTAAAAAAAAAAAAAAAAAAATTAAAAATTTTTAAGTTAATAAGAAATAAGATAGTGTGAATAGTAAAATAAAATTACCGTCAGAAAAAAAAAAAATTAAAAATTAAAAACTAAAAGGCATTTAAAAGTAAAAATCTAAGAAGCTCGTTTGGAGATCATTCTGTTCTCAGGCTACATATTTTTCCTTTAACGTTGTTACCAGGAGAATGGTTTTTAAGGAGCTACAAGACCACCATTCTTTCCTAACACTTTGCTAATACTAATTATGTTATTTAAAAAAAAAATAAAAAAAAAAAAAAAAAAAATAAAAAAATAAAAAAGCGAAAAAAAAAAAAAAAAAAAAAAAATTAAAAAAAAAAAAAAAAAAAAAAAAAAATTTTGTCTAGTGTTTTGTATTAAATGCCATGGAAATTTTCTAATTTCTTTATTTTTGTTGACAGGAGTTTTAAATTTACGTTTAAAAATAGTCTACGTGGTAGAGATCCTTAGAAACCCCCTAACACCATATATAAATAATATTCATAAATTTAAACAAGTGTCAACAACACCTGATCCTTCCCATCAACAAGTTTTTGAGCCAAACATGTAACGCCTTAATCCTTTACTAGAACCAAAAGAAATGGAGGAAAACCAACATGTTAGTGGAAACCACGATGAAAGAGTTTGCAAGACCTATGATTGGTACTCAAGAATCGCCGCTATCCAAATTGGGAGAAGTCGCTAGAACTACGACCTTAAAAATATTCATTTTTCTACGCTTCCTTCCTTCTACGGGCTACCTAACGAAGATTCTCTTTCCTTTACGAGAGATTTCTATGCTACGGTCCAAACATTCCCCGTATTCTAAACGAGGATCGCTAGAATGAGATGTTTTCCGTACACCTTAAAGGATAAGGCTAAAGCTTGGTCGATGTCACTTACCCCTGGTTCTCTCGATGACACGGGGTCAAATTTACAATAAATTCACGGGAAAATTCTATTCCCATCAAAAACATCGAGCCGAGAGGAAAGATTGCTACTTTCTCTCGTATGGAAGGAGAACCATTCCACGAAGCTTGGGATAGGTTCAAAATGTTTCTCACTCAACGTCCCCATCATAGCTTTCCCTACGCTGCAGTAACCAATTCTTTTACGATGGACTTACACAACAATGTCGGGCTCATTGTCGACAACGCCGCAGAGGAGCAATAGGAGAAAAGACCGCATCGTAAACGTATAATCTCTTTCGAGATGTCGGTGCTAATTCCCACAGTAAAAGCTCCAGAGTGAGAAAAGCCGGTGTTCACGAGATTGACTCCAGAATGAAATTCAACAACAACTTGTTCAACCGACTAAGCAAGTTGTTCTTCTCGCTACACAAACCAACACAAATAATGAACAATATGGTTCAGACAAAGAATACGGGACAAGGTATCAAGCCTCGTCCACATCAAGGAGATACAACTGACCTCGAAAGGTGTTAACGTGTCGGGAGCATATCAACAAAGACCAAGGTTTGATCCCAATTCAAATACCTATAATCCTGGGTGGAGAAGTCATCCAAATTTCTCGAGGCAAAATAACCCTCCTTTCCCTCAAAGCTCAAGCCAGTGCAGCCAAAGAATTCCACCCACCTATTCCACGAAGCATTCCAAATAAACCAACCTCGAGGACAACTTGAATTCTTTTATTCAAGTTTGTAGGACAATCAATCTAAAACCAATCAACGGTTGGACTCGTGGAAGCTTCTATCAAAAAGGTGGAAGTTCAAGTTGAACAGCTTAGTTGAACATTTGCGTAAAGGCAAAATTGAAACTTAGATGAATTCAATGAAGAGGAGACATTGAGTTTTTCATTCTGCATCTCTCCAAGCAACGCCTTACTAGAAGACGATAAATTTTAGTCCTACATGAGGTCACCCATTATTGTATTTTCCTTTGTTTTAGTTTCATGCGGTAATAAAAAAAAAAAAAAAAAAATATTTCAAATAAAATAAATTCGCTTGTTTCAAAAATTGTGTCCCTTCGCTTAAATTAAAAAAAAAAAAAAAAAAAAATAATAATTTAGGTTCCTTGCATTTTTTTAGAGATATCTACCATTGTTTTTAAAAGCAAAATGTTGATTCACACAGAGGAGGATCATTTTCAACTACAAACAACCACGGGAGATGTCAAGATAGGCGGAAAAAGATGAAAGACTATACAATGCCAATCATTGGCAATGTAACTTCCTAAGCATCCAATTGCAAAGAGGCTGCAAGGAATTATGAATTGAAAAAGATTCATTATTCTTTGTTGCCTTCCTTTTACGGTATCCCTAATGAAGATCCTTTGCATTTCATTCGAGAATTCTATGCTATTGTCCAAACCTTTCCACTACATGAAATTAGTGAAGATCAACTTAGGACGAGGTGTTTTCCTTACACTCTCAAAGATAAAGCTTGGTCATGGTTCATTACTCTACAAATGTGTTCTCTTAAAACTTGGGAGGCTTCCTATGAAATTTTTACGGGTAGGTTCTATTCCCATCAAAAGACCGTTGATCTAAGAACAAAGATAGCAACATTTTCTCAAATGAATGAAGAGCCCTTTCACGAAGCTTGGGAACGATTCAAACTCCTTTTCATTCAATGTCAAAATCATAGCTTTCCACTACAGCCTACAAAACCAATTCTTTTTACGATGGATTGACACTACGTAGTCAATACATGGTTGATAATGTCACCGAGGTGTCAGAGAGAAAAGACAAAGCAGAGGAAGCCTATAATCTCTATGAGCTATCGGGTTCTAATTCCCAACAAAGAGGTGGTGGAAGGAAAGCAAAGGTCAATGAGGTCGGCTTTGATGATGAGATAACCTTGCAAATTGTCAATTGACTAAACAAGTGAAATTCCTCACGCCTCACCAAATTTCAAATCAAGAGGTATGTGGAGTGTGTTGTTCAATCGGGTACGGTACTCATAATTATTCAAATACTTGTGATTCTAGTGTCGATGCCATGTAGGAAGTCCAATATTTTCAAAAGTATCATCCAAACACCTATAATCACCCAACCTACAACCACCCTTACCCACCAAGCCAATCTTTTAAACCAACCTTAAGATAGCTTGAATGCTTTTATTCAAGTTAGTCGTGACAACCAACTCGATGACTAATCAAAGGTTGAACACCACGAGGCTTCTGCTAAAAGAATTGAATCTAAAGTTGGGCAACCTGGCCGAACAAATGCAAAAGAAAGAACTGTGAAAGTTGCCTACCAACTGTAACAAGCAAAAGATGTTAGAACCCTTCAAGTGGTAAGGTAGTCAATACCAAGTACCGAAATCTCTAACAAAGAAGGCGACATTCTAATATCGCAAAAAGGAGAAACAAGTGTTAAACTTCACAAGCTTTCTCAAAACTCATCGGGGTCATCCGACACTCCCAAAATTCAAAAGACAACAGTAACCACACCGTATGCAAGTACCTTTTCCCCACCTATTGAAAGAGTCCAAACAAGATAAGCAATTCAATGATCTTTTTAATATGCTCTCTAAAGTAAATATCAATTTACCATTATTAGAAGTGATCATGAACGTGTTCTCATATGCCAAGTTTTTCAAAGAGTTGAACACTAAGAAAAGGAGGTATGAACCGAATGAACGAGTAGTAGTGTCGTAAATTTCTAGCTACAGATTTCAAAGACAAACTACCCCTAAGTTGAAAGACCCTGGAAGTTTTATTATAAACATAACTACGGGATAGGAAGGTTGCTAAGGCAATGCTTGATTTAGGTGCTAGTATAAATTTGATGCCCTACTCTATATTCTCACAAATTTCAATCTGTGGGATTTAAAACCCACAACTATGTCCCCGCAACTCAGATAGATCTCTTAAATATCCGTAGGGAATAGTTGAGGATGTTTTGGTACAGTAGACAAACCGATAATACCCGTTGACTTTGTGGTTCCGGATATGCAAGAAAATCCCAAGATTGGACAGAAAGCATACAATATTGCTTGGTAGACCATTTATGGCAACTACTAAAACTATTATTGATGTCCAAGATGGAAATTTGACAATGACAAATTTTAGAGAGACTGCTCATTTCAAAGTTTTTGATTCTTCACCTTTCCCTTCTATTTCTCGCCATCGATGAAATATTCGAAGTTGATCCTTTGGATAATCTTATCCAAAACACCTTTTTCCAAACCGTAATCAAGACAAGCTTGAAACTGTTCTTACACTTGAAAAGGTTGAAGAAGATTTAGATGAAGAAATTAAGGGTACCTTGAACAACTAGACAATAATGAAGTTGATGACAAAATCTAGTGCACTTTTAAATCTACCCAGCTTCTTCATCCGTTAAAGAGGCCAATCCACCCGAACTTGAACTCAAAGACTTACCCGAGCACTTAAAATATGTGTTTTTGGGAGAAGGAGAAACATATTCAAAGGATAATTTCTTCAACCTTGACCAAACCACAAGAAAAGGAACTCATCAAAGTTGCTTAAACAGCTTAAGAAATCTATAGGTCGGAGTATAGGGGATATAAGAGGCATTAGTCCAACAATGTGTATGCACAAGATCAACTTGGAGGATGGTGCTAAACCCGCATTTGCAGGCCCAAAGTTAAGACTAAACCCAAACATGCAAGAGGTAGTTAAAAAGGAAATCCTTAAATTGTTAGAGAAGTGGATTATCTATCCTATCATGGATAGTAAGCTGGTTAGTCCAAAGGTACGTGGTACCAAAGAAATGGGATAACAGCTTGTTAAAAATGATAAAAGTGAATTAGTGCCCACTAGAATAATCACCGGATGGAGAATGTGTATAGATTTTAGGAAACTAAATTTATATACGAAAAAGGATCACTTTCCTCTTCCATTCATTGATCAAATGTTGGAAAGATTAGTCAAGTACCTAATTTTACTGCTTTTTGGATGGACTGTCTGGATATTATCAAGTACCCATAAGACCGTAAGATCGTGAAAAGACCACATTTACATGTCCTTTGGGACATTTGCTTTTCGCAGAATGCCATTTGGGTTATGCAATGCCCCCGCCACTTTCCGTAGATGCATGATATCCATTTTCTCGACATGGTGGAGAAGTTCATTGAAATTTTCATGGACGATTTCTCTGCCTTTGGGAACTCATTTGATGATTGCTTACATAAATTGACTTTGGTTTTAGAAAGATGCATTGAATGCAATCTAACCCTTAGTTGGGAGAAAAGTCATTTTATGGTTCAACAAGGGATAGTTTTGGGACATATAATTTCAAACAAGGGTATTGAAGTTGATAAGGCAAAAGTTGAATTGATATCCAAACTACCTCCCCTACATCCGTGAAGCGGATAAGAAGCTTCTCGGGGACATGCAGGATTTTACAGACGCATTTATTAAAGATTTCTCTAAAATAAGTCGCCCTTATGTAACTTATTATCCAAAGATGCTGAATTTGACTTCAACAATGACCGCCTTTTATTTCCTTTAATACCTTGAAAGAGAAACTAACATCTACCCCTCGTTATAATGGCACCAAACCGGTCTTTACCTTTGAGATAACGTGTGATGCTTCGATTATGCAATAGGAGCAGTCCTGGGACAAAGAGTGGATAAGCGTTTACATGTCATCTACTATGCTAGCAAAACACTCAATGATGCCCAAATGAATTACACCACCATCGAAAAGGAATTCTTGGCTATAGTATTCTCTTTAGACAAATTTCGGTCTTATTTAGTAGGATCTAAAGTGATTGTACATTCTGATCACGCCGCTTTAAGATACCTATTAAGTAAACCAAATGCCAAGCCAAGATTAATCGTGCTGGTCTTACTCTTACAAGAATTTGACCTAGAAATCAAGGATAAGAAAGGCAAAGGAAAACTTAGTAGCCGACCATTTGTCTAGGTTGATTTCGACTTCAATTCTCTTAAAGATGAGAGTAATGATGATATAGTTGAAACCTTTCCCGATGAATGCTTATTTTTCATAGGTCCGAACCCATGGTATTGATATTGTAAACTATCTTGCCATCGGTGTTTTGCGACCTAACACTTCATATCAGACAAGAAAAGGTTTTTTAAAACTATTAAGGACTATTTCTCACGACCCTTATTTATACAAGATTGGTCAAGATCAAGTCATCCTGAGATGTGTACCGTAAGAAGAACATAAGAGCATTGGACTTTTGTCATGAACTTCATTGTGGGGTCATTTTGGAGGTGAAAAGACAGCCCGTAAGATATTACACCTGGATTCTTTTGGCCCACTCTTTTTAAAGATGCTCATATGTTTTCAGTGCACAATGTGATAGATGTCAAAGAACAGAAACATAAGCAAAAGAGATGAAATGCCTTTGACATCTAATTTAGTTGTTGAACTCTTTCGATGTAATGGGATTGACTTCACGGGTCCTTTTCCCCCATCTAATGGTTTTCAATACATTTTGGTCATTGTGGATTACGTGGTCCAAGTGGGTGTAAGCTATCCCCACCAAAACCAATGATGCTAATGTTGTTGTGAAATTCTTGAAAGATTTCATATTCAAGAGGTTCGAATGCCTGTAGCTATAATAAGTGATGGAGGTAGCCATTTTTGTAACAAACTCTTTGATGGAGTACTAAACAAGTACAACATCACACATAAAGTAGCTACTCCATATCATCCTCAAACTTCCTATTTAGTGGAAGTGAGCAATAGGCAAATTAAGTGGAGTACCGAACGCACCGTGCGTCCGTCAAGGAAGGATTGGGCATTTAAGCTAAATGATGCCTTACGGGCATACCGCACCGCTTACAAAACACCTATCGGGACGAGCCCTTATCTGCTAATCTGGGAAAGCGTGCCACCTTCCGCTTGAACTTGAACACAAAGCTTATTGGGCAATTAAAGAGTTAAACATGGATTTAGATAAAGCAGTGTGAAAAACGATTACTCCAAATTTTCCATGAGTTGGAAGAAATTAGGAATGAAGCCTATGAGAATGCCAAATTATACAAGGAGCGTACTAAGCGCTATCACGACAAGAGGCTAGTTCCTAAGACTCTTCACCCTGGAATGAAAGTTCTTTTATTTAACTCTCGTTTGAGATTGTTTCCGTGAAAGCCGAGATCAAGATGGGATGGACCATTCAAAATAGTTCAAGTATTTGAACATGGAGTAGTGGAACTATTGACTCCAAGACACAAAAACGCTCAAAGTCAATGGCCATCGTGGTCAAGCCTTATTTAGAAGAACCAAACAACATTGTCAAATGGATTGCATTTGGTCGAGTAACCCTTAGCACCAAAAAGATACGCCTTGCTAAGACGTTAAACTAAGCTACTGACGGGAGGCAACCCATCATTTTAAGTAAAATAAAAAAAAAAAAAATTTTTGTTTGTTATTTGTTTTCTTTACTTAATTTTATTGTTTATTTCATTTTAATTGCATGTGAATAATTTTTAAATTGTTAGAACTAAAAATATTTGTTGAGATGTTAGAAGTTTACAATGACCGTCTGTATACACTTTAATGATGAATATGATGGATGCACCGCATTTTCCATTACTACTTGCACATTCTCGTGAAATAGGTAATCTTTCTTCTCTTCTCTCTTTATCTTTAATTTACGCTTGTTACATCGAGGACAATGTAAGTTCTAGGTCGGGGTGGTGAAAAGTTACCATGCTTAATTAAAAAAAAAAAAAAATAAATAAAAACATACTTTTTGTGTGGTTGGTTTTATTTCTATTTTGTGTGATTTAGTAACTTTTTGGAATAAAAAAAAAAAAAAAAAAAAAAAAAAAAGAGAAAGTTTCACAAAAGTTTATCATTTCTTTAAATCAAATTTAAGTAAATAGTTAAGTCTTTTGTACTGTTAGATTAATTTTTGAAAACATATCATGAAATATTTTGTAATTATTTTTGATAATTAGTTAGTTTTTGTCATAATTAGTATTTCTTGATAAGATGTTGAAATTATATTAAACCCAAAATCTGTTTATGAAGTTTTTTTAGTGGAGACTACCCTTGTGAGATATAATTTGAGCCTAATTTCCTTTATTCAGAGTGAAATATATATTTTTTCTACTCCAAACACATTTCTTATTTCTTCAAATTTTTAGATGATCTCTATAGGTATTAGCATTGAATGTATGAATTTTTTTTCATTTTAATAGAGTATCATATATTTTTGATTATTATTTTTGCTTAGATTAAATGATTTGAGTAGAAGTTGATAGTATATGCTTATATCTCATTTATGCATGACTACTACAAAAACAAAAAGACATATCTCGGGTTAACTAAACCAAGATCAAACAGAAAAGCCACAAAATTAAGCACTCACCAAAATCCAAAAATGTACAATCTGTATAATGGGTTGACTCTCTAAAAAATACATATATTGAGAAATATCTACGTAAAAAAAAAGAGAGAGATAAAAATAGTATCATCTACATTCTATAACCCGCGTTGTCTACAAAGTTGTGAGTAAAGGCTAATTACAAAAGAAAGATATAAGAAGTAATTCCCAAAAAGTCATTGCAATTTCTTCATTTGTAAAAGGCATATATCTTGAAATTCTTTCTTAATGAGTTTGATTTATGCATGAAAATAATTTTTATATATGATATCTTTATAATTTATACATTTGATTCCTTTCATGAGATCAATGTTAAAATAACACTTTGAGCCTTTATTCTTTATACATATGCGAACATATTAGTTCATTTCTATACATCAACTCTTTCCCATATAAATTAGTATGAGTGTGTGAACCCATAGGATTCAAGTGTTTTGAGAGTATTGACTTGTGAGGAATAGAGTCGAAGCGACTCGATTCATGACACCGAAATTGGGTGAAATTAAATGGATACATTTTTGATATGAAATATGAAAATGATTTTCGACTAATTATTATAATAAATCATGATTGTTTAAAGAGATTAAGATAACTTATGCTTGAGATTTTAATTACGATCTTAAAGGAGATTAAAAAGTATGAGACATTTTTGTGAAATGTTGATAATTTGTGATTTTGTTGTAAATTTAATTTTTAAGTTGTTTGTTTTTATTGTTTCTTTTGTTTTTACATTTAGTGCAATGTTTGTGGGTATCATTATCAAAACCCTCACGAGACTCAAACTCGTCCACTAGGCAACCTGTGGTTTAAAGGCTTGTTGCATAGGCTAAATGCAACCGTGTCAATCCACGGAAGTGATTTAGGATAGTTTAATTTTTAGTTTTTATCGCTTCTCTTGCTAAGGGACTAGCAAGAAGTTCGTGGGGTTGTGATGAGTGCTCAAAAAGCACTAAAATAACCATGATTTTATGCACTTTAATTGATTAAAAATATATATATTTATATGTTTTATCATATATTTATATAAATTTGTCTTTTTCGAATCACGGGTATTTTTATTGTTTTTCAGAATTTTGGCCTAAAAACGCAATGTAAAGACTCAAAGAAGAATACTTGAAGCAATACATCACAAATAAATTGATAAATAAGTGGAAAAAGGTCAACAAACATGGAAAAATTGGACAAAATGGGTCGAAAAGGTCAAAAATGTCAAAAGATCGGAAAAACGCCACACAGTTTCAAATTTCTTACCACACAAGGCCAATACCAGAGTCATACATACGATAAGAGCGTTGCTGGGCACAGCAAGGCTGGCATCGTTTCACGCCATACTGAGTTGCACAGGGCCAATACAAGGCATGGCACCGCAAGAATGCCAACGGCGCCCAACGCGTTTTTGACCCATTTTTCACGTGCACCGCTTCATGACGTCATGCCGACGTCATTGATGACCTCAAAGATGTCCAAAACACGTTTTTTATTTTTTTAATATTTTTTTTAACATTTTTTTAATCATTTTTTCTCTCCATCCTCACCTATAAATACCCCCCTTCCATTCACTTCAAAACACACCTTCAAAACACCTCAAAACCTCACTTCTCTCTTCTTTCTTTCTCTCATTTCTTAGTTTTTGAGTTTTCTTTAGTTTCTTTCTTAGTTTCTAAGCTTTTCTTAGTTTTTCTCTTAGTTTTTAGTTCAATTGTCTTAGGTTTAGAGTTCTTCTCTTTTTGAGAGGAACTTGTAATGTTTTTGTAATAATTTAGATTTTTGATTCAATAAATGGAAGTGCAAATTCCGCTTGGAGGTTTTCTAGCAACGGGAATAGCGTCGAAGTTCTGTAAGGATTTTATTTTCTTTACAGTTATTTTTATGCTTTATTCTTACATGTTATATTTAATTTGTCTGTGATTAAATTTAACTGCTATTGTTTATAATCATGATATAATAATAACGTTGTTATGCTTGCGAAATATTAAATAGGTGAAAATTTCTAAAATGAATTGATTTTATTTTTATTCAAGATTTTATATTAAGGATGTTAGAGAGAAATACATTATTTTTCATTACAAACTTAAATCAAAGTTAGACTTTAAGGTTTAGTTATCCTGCCTAATTTAGAGTAGTGCTTCTTTATTTGTTGGTACAATCGCCTCGGTAGTTAGAGTGAAGCTCTATTTCAAAAGTTTTTATAAGAATTATTATGTGGAAATGTATTGACAACATGTTTTCAATAGTGATTTTAAAACTTGAAAGTTAGTACTCGGATAACTAAATTCTTAAGTTTAATTTGGACACCTTGAATAAAGTTTAAACTGTCTAACCCCACCAAAGGTGGCATTTAAATGGTTCATTTTCAATCTCTTAGAAAAAGGAATTAATTTAATTAACCAAATTAGTTATCAACCCCACCCATAGGTGTTAATTGATTTGTTTAGTTAACAAAGAGTATCTAACCCCACCAAAGGTGGTATTCATACAAAAAAGAGAGAATCAATAAAATATCAATTTATATCTTTAATAATCTAGATAATATGAGCAAGCATAATTAACTTAGTTATTATATCCATAAATACTCCACTAATATAAATGATAAAATTTGCATGAATATTTATTGAATCTGTATTTATTTATTCAACTTGTATCTATGTTTATTCTTTTTTGATTATATTTAATTAATCTGTATATATGTTTATTTTATGTTATTAGATTAGGAACACAAAAACCAAAACTATCGTGACAGGATGTTTAGGATTTAATTTCGTTTTTAAAAGTTTGAATAATAAATTAAAAACCACATACATTCCTTCCTTAGATCGACCTTGGGAGTATACTTATCATTTTCTACGAAATGATTCGTGCACTTGCGAGAGTTTTACAAATATTAAAACCAAAGTATTTGCGAGAATCGGCGATGCCGGTTTTCGCTCATCAGTTGTCACACGTGTGGGGAGCGAGAATTGTGGCAGACATGTATTTGGTGTGGGCGAACACGTGTGAGACAAGGGCAGACATGTTATGGCGTGCGCAAGACACGATGCGGCATGTAATGGCGCACGCAAGACACTGTGCTGCATGTGTTGGACGTGTTCTGGGCATTCGCGCACGCGAGGGACTCAATACTTCGGTTTGAATGGGCAGCTGCACGCAGAATTTTGGCATTTTTGACCATTTGAACCCAATTTGTACAATTTTGCCATCTCTTATATTTTTCCTCATTTTTTTTCTCAACATATTTGTGATGTTTTGCGTCAAGTATTTTTCTTCGAGTTTTTAAGTTATTTTTGAACAAAAATAACTTAAAACAATAAAAATATCCATGATTTCGAAAAGAAAAATTTATATAAAATTATAAAAAAATTATACAAATATAAATCTATTTAATAAATTAAAGCAAATTAAACCATGGTAATTTTAATACTTTTTAAGCACTTATCAAAACTCTCAACTAGCTTTTTTCTAGTCCCTGAGCAAGAGAAGCGATAAAAATTAAAAATTAAACTATCATAAATCATCTTCATGGATTGACATTGTTGCATTTAGCGTATGAAACAAGCCTTCAAACCCCTTGGTTTCTTAGTGGATGAGTATAAGTCTCTGGAGGGTTTTCAGTAATGATATCCACAAACATTAACAAAAAATGAAAACAAAATAAAACAAATAAAAATAAGAAGTTAACCAAAATTGAAAATAAAGTAAAAAGATTAAAATAAAATAAAGAAATGAAATACAAAAATTTCTCACGCTTATAATCTCCTTTAAGATTATAATTAAAATCTAAACCATAAGTTATTTCAACTTCCTAAACATTCATGATTTATTATAATAATTAGTTAAAAATTATTTTTATATTTTATATAAAAAATGTATCAATTTAATTTCACCTAAACTTAATGTGAAGAATCTGAATTCACTTTGACTCTATTACTCACAAGTCAATACTCTAAAAAACACCGAATCCTATGGGTTCAAACATTCATACTAATTTATATATGAACTAATATGTTCGCATATATATAAAGAAGAAAATCTCAAAGTGTTATTTTAACATTGATCTTATAAAAGGAATCAAATCTAAAGATTTATAAAATATTATACATTACTTTCATGCATTAATTAAATTCATAAAATAAAATATCAAGTAATATACCTTTTAGAAAATGTAGGAAAATACAATGACTTCTTAGATAATTACTTCCTATATTTTCTTTTACATTAAATCATTTCTCACAATTGTTTAAACTTTTTGGATTCATTTTTCTCTCTTTCTTTCTATTTTCTTATTATTCTTTTTTTTTCATAAGAGAATCCATTTTTTTAGACAATGGACCCATGTACAGATAGTACATTTTTTATATGATAAAGTGAGTGATTAATATTTGGTTTTTCTGTTTATATATGTATAGGTAACCCTATGTATATATATATATATATGTATGTATATATATATATGTATATATATATTAATAGAAATTATGCATGAATGAAGAAAGGCATATATTATCAATTTCTACTTAAATAATTTAATCTAAGTAAATGAAAAATAAATATACAACACTCTATTAAGATGAGAAAATTCATACATTCAATGCTAATACCTATAGTGATCATATAAAAATTTGAAGAAATAAGAAATGTGGTAAGAGTAGAAAAAATATATTTTACTCAGAATAAAAAAAATTATGCTTAAATTATATCTAACAAAGTTACAATCTACTATTTGATTCCTAAACACCGATTTTGGGTTTAATACAATTTTCACATCTTATCAAGAAATACTAGTCATGACAAAAACTAACTAATTATCATGTACTCTATGATATGTTTTCAAAAATTAATCTAAAAGTGCAAAAGACTTAACTATTTACTTAAATTTGATTTAAAGAAATAATAAATTTTTGTGAGAAATTTTTTAAAAACTAATCCTAAAATTCTAAAAATTATTAAACTACACAAAGAAAGTAAAATAAAAATGAAAATGTGAATATAAGTTTTTTTTAAATTGTTAAATATTTTGAAATTAAGTATGATAACTTTTCACCATATCCAACCTAGAGTTTACATTGTCCTCAATATAACAACTTTAAATTAAAGATAAAGAGAAAAGAGAAAAAAAGTTACCTATTTTATGAAAATGTGCAAGTATTGATGGAAAAATGCAGGTGCATCCATCATGTTCATCATTAAAGTTCACACAGACAGATCATTGTGAACTTCTAATATCTTAACAAATATTTTTAGTTTTAACAATTATAAAATTATTCACATGCAATTAAATTAAAATAAACAAAAAAAATTAAAAAAATTAATTAAATAAAGGAAAATTATCTAAAATAATAGGTTGTCTCTCATCCAGCGCTTAGTTTAACATCTTAGCAAGACATAAATGAGAGAATTTAATTTTAAGTAAACTCAATGTCCCCACATCATTGAGTCAATCAAGCCTACAGGTAGGATATTCTTATGTTGTTATGTTGTAGGAAAATAATCTTGTTATGTTGATGAGACAAATACATTACTCAAGTAACAAATATCCATTTTTTCTCTTGTGTATATTTTTTTGCAACAATTAAATTACATAAATAAATATATGATGCTCAAATGAATAGAAAATATATATCAATTACATAAAATAATAAAAATATCAAAATACACTTCTGAATTAATACTTATTCTTGACGATCTCTTCTCTAATTGTATATAACATTCCTCATGTATCGACATTCAATATCATTAGTTTGTATTAGAACCTATGAATTAGTTAGTATTATTAAAAAATATTACAAGTGAAAAATATTGATATTAATTAACATAGTTATACTAATACTTCTTTTGATAGGCTTAATATTGGGAGATGATTTAAATAGACACATAATAGTCATGTATCATTGAGAGATAGCATTATAAGAATCATACATTCATGTTATAGTACATCATGTATTTTAGGTAAAGATGTAGTCACTGGTATTTAAAGGTGTATGTTTCTTACCTAGATACTAAGTGCATAAATCTAATTGGTGGAATATACTGAATGAGTCCAACCATTCAATTGCACCATTATAAGAAGGTACAATTCCAAGCATCCAATGATTCGAATCCAAAGTAATCAAATAATACCACAAAGTTAAATAAATTCACATAAACTCTAACATATCATAAATTACTCACTTTATCTAATAAAGCACTACAACTCGTTCGCAAGAGCATCAGTTTGCTCATCTAAATTAAGACTTCATGCATTAGAAATTGAAGAAGATATTATGAGAGATGATGGAGAAAATTTGAAGTATTATTCTATTTCTTTTTCTCTATTGATTCTAATGTATATACAACACTCTAAATAGGAATAAGAAATTAGAAAAATGATCATTAATCTAGGAATATAACAGTTGGTATCAAAAAATAAATTCCAACTTATTTTACACTAATTTACAGCTTGTACAACACTAATACAGCCTAATATTCTGAGAAAGTCTACACTCCCCTTCAAGTTGGGTAATAAATATTAATCATTCCTAACTTGCAACTCAATTCTTTGAAGATTTTTCAAGGTAATGCTTTGGTAAGGATATCTGCAATTTGATGATGAATATATGTATATAGTAGGTCCATGATTTTTCCTTCTAACATCTCTTTAATGAAATGACGATCAATTTCTACATGTTTGGTTCACTCATGATGAACTGGAATTTTCGCAATTCTTATTGCAGCATGATTATCACAATGCATGCTAATAAGTTTAAGAGTTGTGAAGTCTAGTTCATGGAGTATTCTTCTTAACCATATTCCTTCACAAATCCCATGTGTCATAGCTCTAAATTCAGCTTCTACACTACTTCGAGCGACTACTTACTGTTTCTTACTTCACCAAGTTACAAGATTTTCCCATACGAATGTACAATACCCAATAGTAGATATTCAATCCACTATAGAGCATGCCCAGTCAGCATATGCAAAGACTTTAATTTTTCTGGTGGGATTCTTACTAAAGTATAATCCTTTTCTAAGTGTCATCTTGAGATACCTGAGTATATGATAGAAAGCTTCCATGTGGGATAGAAAAAGAAGTTTTCCCACTAATCTTTGATAATGGCCTTTGTCCACAAGTGTACTATTTTCTTTTATTTCTAGTTTTACTGTAGAGTCCATCAGAGTTTCTACCAATTTACAACCCATAATTCCAATTTCCTTGAGAAAATCAAGTACATATTTCCTTTGAGATATAGATATGCCTTTTTTTGTTCATGCTACTTCCATTCCAAGAAAATATTTGAGATTTCCTAGATCTTTGATCTCGAATTCCTTGTTAAGGAATTCTTTGAGTTTATTAATCTCAATTGTAGAATTACCTGTAAGAAAAATATCATCTACGTACACAATTAGGAAAACTATTATGTCATTGGAGAAGTGTTTGACGAATAGTGTGTGATTTGATTGGCATTGATTGTACCAATATCTCTTCAGAAATTTAGTGAACCTATCAAACCAAAAACGTGGAGATTTTTTCAATCCATATAAGGATTTCTTAAGTTTGCAAACTCTATTGGTTGGAACAGGAGATTTAATTATAGTAGGAATGTCCATGTAGACTTTTTCTTCGAGATCACCATTAAGGAATTCATTCTTGACATCTAATTGGTAGAGAGGCCAGTTCAAGTTAGATGCTAGGGAAAAAAGAACATGAACAATATTGAACTTTGCTATAGGTGTAAAAGTCTCCTGATAGTCAATCCCATATGTCTGAGTGAATCCCCTAGCCACAAGGCGAGCTTTGAGTCTTTCTACACTATTGTCTGCTTTGTGTTTGATTATAAAGACCCATTTACACCCAACAACTTGTTTTCCCGATGGTAGTTCTGTGATCTCACAAGTTTTGTTTTTCTCTAAGGCACTCAGTTCTTCAAGAATAGTTGTCTTCCATTCAGGTACCTAAAATGCTTCATGAATGGAATTTGAAACCTATATCTAATCAAGGTTGCTGATAAATGCCTTATAACCTGGTGAGAGATTTTTATAGGAAACAAAGTTGTAGATGGGGTGGGATTTATGGGAGACTGAGTGGTTATGCCATTCCAAAGCTGGTATTCATTGCCTATGTTCTCCCCTTGAATGGAAACTTTGGAATAGTATAGATATTGTTCAAAGAATGTGACATCCATTGTATTATAGAATCATTTTGTGATAAGAGAGAATCATTTGTATCCTTTTTAAAGGGAATGTGGGGCATGATTTTGGTGTGTAGGTATGACTCAAGTAGAGTATTGATAGGTGTTTTAAACATGAGGATACGAGAGGGCATCCTATTGATAATATAGGTAGCTATAAGAACAGCTTCTCTCCAGAAATTTTGAAGGACATGAGTTGTGAACATGAGGGATCTAGCTACCTTGAGAAGATGCCTAATATTTCTTTCAGCCACCCCGTTTTGTTGAGGTGTGTCAACATAAGAGCTTAGATGGACAATCCCTTGACTTAACAGATAATTAGTAAGGGTGGAAGCGAAGTATTTTTTAGCATTTTTAGATTTCAATACTTGGATTTTTGTTTGAAATTGGGTTTGAATCATGGTATTGAAATTTTAAAAATTTGACCTACTTTAGATTTTTCTTTCATTAGAAATAACCAAGTGATTCGAGTATGATCATCTACAAATGAAATGAACAAATGTGTCCCTGTGAAATTTTTGATTTGAGAAGGTCCCCAAATATCAGTGTGAATTAATGAGAAAGAATGTGATTTTTTATGTGGAAGATGAGGATATGAATTTTTAACATGTTTTGAAAATTGACATACTTCACATTAAAAATCCTTTGAATTTTTATTTCTAAAGGATGAAGGGAAAAGTTTTTGTAAATACAGGAAATTAGGATGACCTAAGCGATAGTGATTCAACATGATTTCACCATCATTATTGGACTTAAGATTTAACAAAGCTTTATTCTTATAAGAAACTTCGGATACAGCTTGAAGGGCTTGTCTTATTGGAGGGTCTTCACTTCGGAGGAGATAGAGTCTTGATCATTCTTTAGCACTACCAATCATCTTCCACGAATCCAAGTCTTGAAATTCACATAGGTTATGAACAAATTTAGCAATGCAATTTTTATCACGGGTGAGTTTAGTAATTGATACAAGATTACAATCAAGTGTAGGAATAAGAAGGACAGAATCTAGAACAAAAGAGTTTGAAATTTTGGCTGAACCAATTCATGTTACTTTGGATACTGAACCATCGGCAATTCGAACAGTGTGTCCGTTTTAGTAGGTTTTAAGATTCATGATAAGAGAAGCATCATCCGTCATGTGGTCTGAAGTACCTAAATCAATAATCCATGGTCTCATAACCTGTTTCACACTAAGAGTGTTAATGGTGTTACTTGATTGAGCTATAGTTGTAGATGATGTGGGCAAGGATTGTCCAAATATTTTCTAGAGGAGATCAATTTGTTCCTTGCTAAACAGAGAAAATTCGGGTGACATAGTTCCATGAGATTTGGAGACAGTTTATCCATAACTTTCTTTGTTGATGTGCTTTGCGAAGGGTGGTTTCCAATCAACTGGCTTTCCATGAATTTTCCAGCATGTTTCCTTAATGTAATCAGGTCTACGGCAATGGTCACACCAAGGTCTTCCACTACATCTGCAAGGATAATTTTCTGCATTATGAGAGTGTTGGTGTCCTAAAATAGCAAGTACAAATCCTTCTCTAGTCACGAAAATGGTAGATTAAGGACCCATCATCACCTTTTTCTGACTATCCTCTTGATGAACTTCAAAGAAGTCTTTAGTAATGCTAGGCAAGGGTTTAGTTCCTAGAATTTTATCGCACACATCATCAAGATCTTTATAGAGCCCCAGTAAAAATTTGAAAACCCGATTCTTGTCAATAATCCGTTTGTACAAGATGTCTGTTAGAAATGCCCATTCATATTTCGAACATATTATCAAAACTAGAATAAGTGTCTATGGTGGCATCCCATATTCCTTTGGCAGTTTTGTAGAGAAGAAAGTTCTCTTAAAATCTCGTTTATCATGAAATTTATCAACCAAGAGATCTAGTACATATAATATAGTATGAGTTGGCGATTAGACCGTATATGGATAAAACTTATAACAGGGTCTCAAAAAAGAAGTAATTTCTTCTAGGCCTTTATCCTTTTTTTAGGTTAATTGGGATTTTTATTGGTTGGAACTTCCAGTTATCTTGGGAGGAATTTGATATCTTTATTTCCCTCTCAATAAATAATTTGATATCACCATATTGTTTTCAGACTTTCATGTTTTGTACTGCGGATCATCTTTGTTTGGGGCTACTACATCTCCAGTGAGGTAGTCATCTTTCATCCTTCCGTATATAAACATCATGAAAAATTACTACCACTAAAGGTAATTGTGTCCATTTAATTTGTGACTAGTGATGGGTAGAAGATTGTTTTTTTATGGAATCAGTAATTATAGGTTTTCCTATGCCCATTGGTGTTATTTCAATTGGGGCTTATATGTGGCTTGATTAGGCCTACCAATGTGGGCTTAAATTTGTTATTGGGTTTATATGGGCTGAAATTTGTTATTAGCCTGGACTATGCTAAAATTTGTTATTGGGCTGGGCTAAAATTTGTTACTGGTTGGGTTGGGCTGAAATTTGTTACTGGGTTGGGCCGGTTTGGGTTGGGATGGACCGAGTTATGCTAGGCTAGAATGGGTTGGGCTAGATTACAAATGTAGGCCTTATTAAGTGTATTGTAAATAGAATGCAAATGCAAGAATAGATTGCGGGACTTACTGATTGAACCAGATGGTGATGACGATGGACCAGATGATCGGCGACTACGATGAACCAGATGGCCGACGACGATGACGATGACGAACCAGATTTGGTAGTTACGAGATTCATAGGAAATGGCTCTTGATTATGACCGGTCTTAGTAGAGATGAAAAACGATGCACGATAGTGTGCCATTTCTTAGATGGATAATAACTTCTGTTGAAACAAATAACCACCAGGATTGATGCCAGAGAACAGTGCCTGAAATGGTTCAACTTGTTACCACCATTTGAGATTTGAAGTTGGAGAACAACGCCTGACGAATTGAATTTCACCAAAAACTTCCTCGAATAGAGTTGGTGAGGAAAAAAATTGAATTTCAAAAATGCTCTAATACTATGAAGAAAATATTGTGAGAGATGATGGAAAAAATATGAAATATAACAACTGGTATCAACAATTAAATTCTAGCTTGTTTTACACTAATTTACAACCTGTACAACACTAATACAGCTTAATATTTTCAAAAAGTATACAAAACTCAAAGCACAATATAGAAAATTATATAAAGTTTTACTACTAGAATTCACCATGTGATCAAACAATATTCTATATCAATGCAATAAAAGAATTAGTAAAGAATCATCGGTACATTATAATCTAAAGATGAAGTTAAAAAAATAATAATTTGTCTAAAATCATGCTACATACATTAAATGACCTTTCTTAATCGTTTTTTTTTTCTTCATAAATCTACACCTAGAAACATCTCAAAATTATCCATTTAGTCACTGTTGATATTTTCTATATTTAAAATAACTTTAAAAATTATTTATTATTATAGTGTTAAAAATTTAAAGGGTTTAAATAAAAAAAATTAATAAGATAAATAGGTAGTAGAATATACAAAAATACAGAAACTATTTGTATAGTTTACTCTTGAAAGTTTAAAAAACAAATATAAGAAAACAAAAGTGTAAAAATTAAAAAATTAAATTGTAAGAAAAAATAAGAAGATTAAAATATAAAAATTAAAAAATGATAGATAAAATTATAAAAATATGCAATATATATAACCATCATTTGTATAGTTAAAAAAATGGGAATATTTTAAAAGAATAAGATTGTTTAAGAATACATCCTGACTCTATTATTGCTCTCGAGTAAGAGCAGCCATCACTGAAAACTCAATCAATATTTTAAGATCGAAACTAGGAGATGTATGAATTAGTGTTATAGATTATTATTTTTATTATTATAAATTTTAAATATGTTAATTTTGTTATTTAAAAAAAAACGTTAAGTATTTATTACCCAAGTTTTTAGTTTTATTTTAAAAATATTTAAATTATCTAAAGATAACATTCGAAGAACATTTCTACTAAAAGTTAAGTATTTTAATAATTTAAAGTTTTTATTATAAATTTTAAGCATTTTTTTTATTTATCGTTTTCTTTCTCTTTTGTTGGATTTATTGTTTAAATTTAATATTTAAGATTCAAAATTTAATACTTAAAATTTAGGATTTAAGTTTTAGTATAAAAAAATAAAAAAGAATTTTATACAAATAGATGGAAATATAGAAAATATATGAAGAAAAAAAAGAGAAAACGAGACAAAAAAGATTAAAAAAACAATAATTATAAAAAAAGAATTAAAATGATTAAATTATCTTTTATATTTTCGTTATTTTTAACCAAATATATATCTTTTAAAAAATATAAATACTTTTATAGAATTTAGGTAATAAAGAATACCAAGAGACTAATATTATGAATTGGGCCAAAACACAATTTTGATCATTTTAAACCCATTCCCATCACCAATAACTAACTTTAAGAAATTCAGCCCACAAAAACTTTAAAAGAAGAGAACTGCCAAATAACTTATAAAAGCGTGCAATAAGTTAATGATCGCCGTTTGAAGAGTTTAATTTGGAATTCTTCCATGAGAAAATCAAATATGGTGTTTACAACTCAAATCGATCCCTAAAACATTACTCATTAATTGTATGACTTGTGTATAGCAAATTGGTATTATTATGCTCCTGCTATTATTTTTGATTTCATGCAAGAAGTAGGTTGTGAAATATTGGTAACATATTCATAATGTATATATAACACTCATAATATATATATATATACACAATTTTTTTAATATATAAGTTTAACTTAATTTTTAAAGTTACAAATCAATCAACACTAACATGTTTTACTATGATAATAAGTTAACTTTTCTCGTAATAATATGTATCATTAAATAATTAACGTTATATTATTAATGAGTGAATTTAAATATATAGCATAAAACAAATAAGTAAGCAAATCAACTATTCTTTGAAAACCTTACTAATAGAAAGGGAAAAAGACTGCACTCACGCATGCCAAGAAAGCTCTACCAGCTTCCCTTGTAGAAAGACGTTTCTTTAATCATCTATTATTCTCAATACAAGTGATTATGATCAATTAATTATTTTTTTTTTCTTTACGTATTTATGTTAATTTGTTTTTAAATTTTAACCGTTTATTTACTATCTTAACTTTGAAAGAAAAAAAAACATAATTAAAATCTGCAATTCTAGATTATAAAACACACAAGAGAGATTCACATAACCTGAAATAGTATACAAATCGTAAAATTTATTTAATTTCAGAAAGGCCTACCCACGAATCTTATTCTTAATAAGTAAGTAATAGTAGCTAATAACAGAAATTAATTAATTAATTAATTAATTAAGGGCATTTAGGTTGGCCCTTAGAGTTCTTGAGGTCTCTGTAGCAAGGACACTCGTCTTTGTTACCATAAGTACCAGATGGAACGCATTGACACTTCTCACAGCAAATTCCACAGTACTTGAGGCATCGATTTTGTCGTCCGGCTTTAGAACACCTCACGGCACACTTAGAATCGCAAAATGCTGCGATTAATTAATTATTAAAAAAATTAAAAACATTAGTTGATTTATAATTAAGAAAATTATAGGCAGAAAAATTAATTAATTAACAACAACAACAACAACAACAATAATATTATTATTATGACTAATTAATGATAATTGTGCTCTTACGTGAATCAGTTGCCATTGAAGCCTCAAAGAAAGAGAAGGTGAGAACAAGGCAGACAAGAAGGAAAGTAGAAAAAGAGAGCTTCATTACGAAGGGATTAGTTGATAGCTTAAGGTTTAATGCTGAATTGTTGAAGCAAAGTTAAAAGTTAAAACCGCAAGGACGAGAGTGGAGGGCATTTATAGTACTACTACCTGAAGAGATTGCGTGTCGTAGTACTCTTTTAAGTTTTAGCGTGTAATATTCATTCATAAGAAATTAAATACGGTCGGATTTTTTCTTTTAATTTTTTTTTTAAAAAACCTTTATATTTTTTTTTACATATTATATATATATATAGTATTGTTTACACCAAAATGTTGTGGGCGGAAGCAATAAATAGCGGTATATGAATATATCAAAGCGATAAAATGAACACACAAAATTTACGTGTTTCAACAATTCGCCTAGGTCCACGGGAGGCATCAGATATTATTTGAACTGAGTAGGAAATATACAGAATACAGATACAGATTTCCTCACTAATAATATCTCTCAAGTGTTTCTCCAAACTCACAACTATTTTCCCTCTTTGAGTTTGCTTATACTCTCTCTGTTTTTTTCTGATTTTTGACTTGTTCTTCAATGCTTGAACTCTTCCCTATTTATAGATAAAGAAAGGCTCCCTTTTCCCTAAATTGTGCCATAATTTAAGCCTTAAATTAGGCCACCAATTTCCTTAAATTATGTCACTAATTTCCTTAAATCATGCCACAAATTAGGCCACTAATTTTCCTAAATTATGCCACTAATTTGTTACTTTTAGAGCTAATATTCAACAATCTCCACCTTGGAGAAAAAGTTCATAACGCTGCCTCCAAATGCGCCCTAGGCGCCCTAAGCTCGAGAGATGTTGATCAAGTTCAAGCAGTGTTGAAACTTGATCCCTGTAACCACCTTTGTAAGCATATCTACAGTGTTATTTGCAGTTCCGACTTTCTGGAGTATAACATTCCCTTCATCGACGATTTCTCGAACAAAATGAAATCAAACATCGATGTGCTTGGTGCGACCATGATGAACTTGGTTCTTTGCCAAACAAATGGCACTCTGGCTGTCGCAGAAAACCTCCACGTTCTTCTGAACAATACCCAAATCCTTAGTCAACCCGAGAAGCCATATAGCTTCTTTGAATGCTTCTGTTACACCCATATAGCTTCTTTGAATGCTTCTGTTACAGCCATATACTCTGCCTCTATAGTAGACAAAGCTACAGTTGACTGCAATGTTGATCTCCAACAAACTGGTCCTCCTGCCATTGTGAACACATAACCAGTTTTAGATCGACGCTTATCCAGATCTCCAGCATAGTTAGAATCCACATATCCAACTAGGTGTTTACCTTCAGTCTTGTCTCTCTCAAACTTCAAACCAATATCCATAGTACCATAGATGTACCTTAGAATCCACTTCACTGCTTGCCAGTGTCTTTTACTGGGATTATGCATGTACCGACTCACCATACTAACAGCGTGAGAAATATCAGGTCTGGTGCAAACCATTGCATACATCAAGGCACCAATGGCATTTGCATATGGAACACGTTCCATTTGCTTCTTCTCATCGGTGGTGCTAGGTGACATCAATGCACTCAATTGAAAATGAGGAGCAAGCGGTGTACTTACTGGTTTGGTTTTTTCATCAATGTCAAACATTTGTAGTACTTTCTTTAGATACTGAGTCTGTATCAGACAGACTGTACTTGCAACTCTATCTCTTGTGATTTCTATCCCAAGAATTTTCTTAGCTTCTCCAAGATCTTTCATTTCAAATTCTGAACTCAACATAGCCTTCAATCTGTCGATCTCCACCTTGCTCTTAGATGCAATCAACATATCATCAACATATAAGAGCAAATAAATGAAGGTACCGTCTTAGAGTTTCCGAAAGTATACACAATGATCAAACTGACTACGTGTGTACTTTTGCTCTTTGATTAAGCTATCAAAGCACTTGTACCATTGTCGCGGTAATTACTTCAAACCGTAAATTGACTTGCTCAGCTTGCAAACCCAATTCTCTCATCCTGAAATTTTGAAGCCATCCGGTTGAGACATGTAGATTTCTTCGTTCAAAGTACCATGGAGAAAAGCTGTTTTGACATCGAGTTGAGCTAACTCGAGATCAAACTGTGCTACCAAAGCCAATAGTATCCGAATAGATGAATGCTTAACAACAAGTGAAAATACCTCATTGTAGTCTATTCCTTCTTTCTGAGCATAGCCTTTTGCTACCAGTCTGGCTTTGTATATGATGTTGTCTTTACTAGGAGCACCTTCCTTCTTGGCATAGACCCATTTGCAACCAATAGTTTTCTTTCCTTTAGGAAGTTGAACCAACTCCCAAGTCTGATTCTGATGTAGAGACTTAATCTCTTCATCCATTGCCATTTTCCACTTCATACTATCAACTCTTTGCACGGCTTCTCTATAAGTGCATGGAACATCATCATCAATTACTGGAAGTGCGAATGCTACCATGTCTGTGTATCTGGTAGGCTTCCTAATCTCCCTTCTTAGTCGAGTAGTGGCAATAGATTCTGGCTGCTGATTAATCGGTGGTGATGGTAAGAGAACCTCCACCTCAACTGAGATCTCTTCTTGATCATCAATTTCATCTTCACCACAATCGGTAGTTGGTGCAATCTTTTCTGGATCTTCCGGAGTCTCAAGCATCACCTTAGAAAGAGTATTTGGACTTTCATTCTCTTTCTCTGAATTTTTCTGTCTCAGCATAACAGACTCGTCGAATGTAACATCTCGGCTTAAGATGATCTTCTTGGATTCACCACACCAAAGTCAAAATCCTTTAACTCATTCCTTAAAGCCCAATAAAATAGTTTTTTTTACTCTAGGATCCAGTTTGGATTCACTAACATGAAAATATGCTGGACATCTAAATATTCGCAATGAATCATAATCAGTAGCAGGTTGTCCAGACCATACCTCTTTAGGAGTTTTCCCATCTAATGCAGTCGCAGGAAATCTGTTGACTATATGAGTTGCATATGACAAAGCCTCAGCCCAAAATGCCTTGCTCAATTTGGATTAAGATAGCATACATCGAACTTTCTCAACCAAAGTACGATTCATTCATTCTGCAACTCCATTCTACTGTGGTGTACGAGGAACTGAAAAATGTATGATTATCCCTTCATCTTGACAAACTTTAAAGAAAGGATCTGATTTATACTCGCCACCATTATCAGATCTGAGCCTTTTAATCTTCCAGCCTGTCTGAGTCTCGATCATTTTCTTCCATTTAAGAAAGATATCCAGAACTTCATCTTTGTGACTCATAGTGTATATCTAGACATATCTTGAGAAATCATCAATAAAAGTCACAAACCAGCGTTTACCTCCAAGTGAAGAATTCTTTGAAGGTCCCCAAACATCCGTGTGAATATAATCAAGAGATCCTTTAGTACGATGAATGGCAGTACCGAACTTGACTCTTGTTTGTTTCCTATTACACAATGCTCGCAGAAATCAAACTTTCCAGTCTTGGCACCTTTCAAAAGACCTTGCTTCATTAAACCTTGCAAAGCCTTTTCACCGACATACCCTAAGCGCATGTGCCACAGGCGGGAAGAATCATTTGTCTTTTCTTCAGAACTACTTGAGACAGCTACTCTTCCTGTAACTGTACTCCCATCTAGGAAATACAAGTTCGCCTTCCGAGTACCCTTCATCGCTACAAATGCACCTCGTACAACTTTCAAGACTCCATTTTCCAATGTTACCTTGTAACCATCAGAATCTAGAACACCTAAAGAAATAAGGTTTTTCTTTAGGTCAGGAATATACCTTACATTTGTAAGTCGTCTAATTGTACCATCGTGCATCTTTAGTCGTACTATTCCGATCCCTTTTGTCTGACAGGCATTGTCATTGCCCATAAGCACAACTCCTCCATCGAGCTCTTCAAAACTCGAAAACCAATGTCTGTTTGGACATATATGATAAGAACATCCAGAATCAAGGATCAACTTATCTGAGTAGGTTTTTGATTATGAAACTGAAAAGGATGATTCTTCATCTTCATCGACCTTCTGTGCAACATTTGCATTTGACTTGTCCTTGTTTGGACAATCTTTCTTCCAGTGCCCTTTCTGGTGACAATAGGCACACTCGTCCTTTGCAGGACGTCTTCTAGATGAATCTCCTCTAGACTTTGATCTGGATTGCCCCTTATTATTTGATCCGCCAGATTTTTTGTTATTAGTCCTACCTCTGGATGCCGTTAATGCTTCTGATATTGAGTCTCTGTGATAATGTTGATCCTTCTTCCGGTACTCGTTATTTACCAAAGCATTTGAAACATCTACGAACTTAACCTCATCCTTTCCATATAACAAGGTTGTGGTTAAATGTTCATAGCTCTCAGGTAATAAATTCAACAACAACAAAGCTTTATCTTCATCGATAATTTCAACATCTAAATTTTGCAGATCGGCCAAAATTTTATTGAAATTATCTAAGTGATCAATCATAGGGGTACCTTTCTTGTATTGGAAACGGAAAGGTTTCTTCTTCAAGTAGAGTCTGTTCTCAATACTTTTCGTCGTGTACTTGTCCTCTAGTTTCTTCCAGAGAACTACGGCTACATTCTCTTTCATGACAAAGTACTTCTGATCTTTTCCTAAGCACAATCGAATTGTGCCACAAGCTTGTCGGTTGACATAATTCCAATCTTCATTTGAATAATCTCCTGGCCTGGTCTCCAAGGCTATATTAGATCCTTCTCGGAACAATAGATCTAATACTTCACATTGCCACATGCCAAAGTTATTGGTGCCGTCGAATTTCTCCACCTCAAACTTTGCGTTGGACAACATAGTTCTTCGAGTAGAACAACTTGGCTTGCCATAAATTCTATGGTCAACTTGTTCACCTTCTTCGATCTCTCTTTTATCAGCCATAAGTACAAACTGATAACAGAAATTTTGCACTTACAACTTAAAACAGTGTTTTTCCAAATTTTATACCTTATTTGAAAAAACGGAGTCCGTAGTTGAATCCGGAATGGTCCAATTAGCTAGGAATAGATCCAACTCAGTTGAAAACGGATGAAAAACAGACCAACTCGGTCCAAATATCACTAGTGACTGAGTTGACTCGGTCCAACTCGGCGAGTTGACTCAGTGCTGGCAGCAACACTCCGGCAGCTTCTAGCGGTGATTCTGACTTCCGATTTGAGCGATTCTTTCACCGTTGTGTTCGTCTCGTCGAGAGCTTCGATTTGATATATAATACTGTTATATTTGGCTCTGATACCAATTTGATGTGGGCGGAAGCAATAAATAACAGTATATGAATATATCAAAGCGATAAAAGGAACACACAGAATTTACGTGGTTCAGCAATTCGCCTAGGTCCACGGGAGGCAGTAGATATTATTTGAACTGAGTAGGAAATATACAGAATATAGATATAGATTTCCTCACTAATAATATCTCTCAAGTGTTTTTCCAAACTCACAAGTATTTTCTCTCTTTGAGTTTGCTTATACTCTTTCTGACTTTTTTTTATTTTTACCTTGTTCTTCAATGCTTGAACTCTTCCCTATTTATAGATGAAGAAAGACTCAATTTCCCTAAATTGTGACATAATTTAAGTCTTAAATTAGGTTACCAATTTCCTTAAATCATGACACCAATTTCCTTAAATCATGCCACAAATTATGCTACAAATTAAGCCACAAATTAAGCCACTAATTTTTCTAAATTATGCCACTAATTTATTACTTTTATAGCAAATATTCAACACAAACACCTTTTAAGTCTTACTTTCTCTTCTATATATTAAGTCTTTGTTGTGAAATTGCTGCATGAAGTGTCATATGGAAGTCATGAAGTCTTAATCTACCGCATATAATTCATACAAATTTTGATCGGTCCTTAATATAATATTATCTATACGGATTATAATCACTTAATTTTTTAATAAAAAACTATATTAACTATAGATCCATTTAGTTTTAAAATATCAATTAACATTAAAAAATAATTAATAATTTTGAGAAAAAAGAAAATAATAATACATCGAATAATTTCATTTAAGTTGTTAAAAGATTAAAAATAATAGATACATTTTATTATTTAGTATAATAAAGTGTGAATTTTGATTGAATGTAATATATATAATTATTAAAATGATTTATAAAAAATATAAAAAAATATTATAATTTAATATATATAGATCAAATTAAATATTGGATAGAAATTATCTATAATTCTTTATGGATTGATTAACGGATATTTTGTAAAATCTTTTAGCTACGCTAACTTTTGGCTCAGTTAAGAATAGCAATGTATCATAATCTAATCAGATAACATCAAAAGACTAGACAATTTTGTAGTTATCCACTTTAAGTAATCAACCCTTCTTCTTCTTTTTTTCTTTTCTGACACAATGTTACGAAACTTATTAAATTTAATACGTAAGTATCACATTAGCCTTAATTTAACCATCTGCTTATGCCTTAAGATTCGGAAAAAAAGATTGGTAATATTATTAATATCCCTAATATTTGAAATAATCTTACGAATATTTTTAAAAATATTATATATATATATATATATATATCTTTTAGTGTTAAAGAAAGCAAATAATAACTTTTTATACAAATTTAAAAGTTACAAAATTAATAAAAATATATATAAATATTTTGGAGTAAGTAATAAGAAAATTAATACTACAATAACAATTAAAAAAGAAGGTAGAATATAATATTAATCGACAAGAAAACTATTATAGAAAAATTATCTAAAACTTTTCAAAAAAAAAAAAGATTGGATATATTCATTTAAGAAGAATTTAAATATTAACAAAAATAAATTTTAGAGAAGTAATTGATACACCCATAAATTAACATTATTAAATAATAGGATAATAAATTAAAAAGATGCCTTATTCGAAATGATCATAAAAATTTAAAATATCAAAAATTAAAATTCATTGCATGTTCTATACTTTTATTAATATTAATGACAAAAACTCAAACCAAGCATTAAGCTTTTAAAAAGAAAATTAGATGAAAGATGGAAACCATCCTATATAGTAAGGTATTCAATAACAGTCATAATAACTTAGTATATACACAGAATAAATTCATAGAAATTGATAAGACATTTCAAGAAATATGATAGATAATAAAAACAAAAATACTAACAGATTTTGAGATATTAGAAGAACGAAATTTAGATATTAAAAAAAATCTTTTATACAAACAAGAAAGAGTAATGTATTATAAATCAAACTTATAAATGATAAGAAAATATTAGAAACAAGAATGTGAACAACAAGAAGAAGAATAAAATCAAGAAAGTAAAGAAGTAAAAAATCTTATCTATGGAGTAATAGGAGAATAACAAGAAAATTGTTAAACAATTGAGTACAAATCTCTTAAAAATGCCAAAAGCCATATTATAAGAAATAGAATTAGAAAATAATGATACCCAAATAAGCATACCAAATAACCATAAATCTATAATGAAAGCCTTAATTCTTTTAGTGAAAAAATAAAATCTTTTCAAAATATAAATAAAACTTTAGAAGAAATCCTTAAAAAATAAGAAAAAAACAAATGTTACAAGATATTACAAATAGACATACTAAAAAGAGATTCAATATAAGGCTTGAAAGAAGAGCCACAAAGAAAATCAGATGGAAAGATCCTTCATAATGAAAAAAGAAAAAAATGAAGAAAAATATATAGTTTTAACTTAATACAATATAGAAAACAATTAGAGGAACAATTTATGAATCTTGAAAATAAGGATATAAGAATATTAATAAGTCTGTTAACATTAACAGATAAGGAATTAAGAAAATATTATGAAGAAAAAATATGTTCTAATATAGAAGAAGATGATATAATAGTAATTACTGAAATAAATTCTGAATAAGAAAATTTCAAATTTACTATGGAAAAAACACAATAATTCCCCCTATAATTCATAAAAAAACTTCTAATTCTCACATAAATGAAAGAAATAGGAAAAGATTAAATGAACCTAATTCATTAGTTATGAGAAGGCAATCACGAAAAATGAAAGAAAAATTATACTATAATACTAAAGGATCCATTCCACCAAAAATCAAATTTCATGAAAAAAAAAATATCTAGACCAAGATTGTATTAGGGATAGAAAAAAGACATTTAGATGAATGTGCTAGTGCAATGAGCATACTAATATAGGCATCCAAAACTACTAGTACAAACCCATCAATTTGTAGAATATTATTAAACCATAAGTATGGTTTAGTCATCTACCAAATGACATAAATCTTAGTATGCAATGATAATTTATAACAGGAAAACAATATTTAAATAAAGTAGTAAATCAAACATATAAAGAGTTCATATGAGAAGATAAAGGAAACCATATTATTGAAACAAATGAACTAGAAAATAAGGTTAAATGGCATTTAG
This sequence comes from Hippophae rhamnoides, assembly GCA_033030585.1. NCBI lineage: Eukaryota > Viridiplantae > Streptophyta > Magnoliopsida > Rosales > Elaeagnaceae > Hippophae > Hippophae rhamnoides. The sequence continues at coordinate 62,699,923 of CM065427.1, read as the reverse complement.
AAAATATAAAAATATGTGCTATATAGATTTTTTTACATGTGAATATAAAATATATTACTACAAGATACCTAAATACAACAATAATAATTTAAGAAAATGTTTTATCAAAAGTTACTAGTTATTCTATATAAAACTCTTGAAGAAAATTGAAAAGATAGAAATATTGTAGCAGTATTCGATACTTTAGGAGGAATAATAAAAGAACTAAAAGCTTGGATAATTCTATAATTTCAAAATAAATATAATTATGCTAAAGGAAAGTCTAAAATATGTTGTGATAGCAAGAATTTTCAAATATCAGAAAAATATGGATGTAATATAAAGCCTTACAAATAAAATTATAAAAAATATAAAATATCAAGAAATATAATTTCAAAAAACAAGACTTCTTCAAATATAAGAAAAAATATAACCAAAATCCGTATAAGAAACGATATTTTAGAAGAAAATTCCACGTAAAAAAATTATTGTCCATCAGACAAGAAAACTTGCAGGTGTCAGATATGTAATGAGGAAGGTCATTATGCTAATGAATGTCTTAATAAGTAAACTCATAAAAAAGAACATAAAAAATTTAAATATATCAAAACATACTTATAAGATGGATTTAGAACCCAAAAGAAGTAGATATTAGTGAAAGAGAATCAATAAAATTAATGAGTGAAACTAAAGAAGAAGAAACAGATTAAGAGGAAATATCTAAGGATGAATGATCTATAAACATAACTATTCTTAATAGTACTTACTAAAAAATACAATGTAAATTCAATGGATATAACATATACCATTTACATGCCTTTATAGATATTAGAACCAGTATGTGTGTAGCAATCAAATATGTATTTATACAAGAACTTTGGACTACAATTCCAAAGGACTTAATAGTAAGAATATCAACTAATACAAAAATTAACTTTAACATTGTTATGAAAGATATTGATATTATAATAAGAGGAGAAAAGTTTTATATTCTTAGTATATATTGATAGAAAATGAGAGTAAAATTTTTGATAGAAAACAACTTCTTAAACTTATATCAATCATTTACTCAATATATAGGTATGATAAGTTTAATAACACTATAAGGAGAAATAATATATATTTCAAATGTTATAAATACCAAAAGTGTATCATAAAAAATGTTTATTGATTACTAAATGAAGATGAACTAGGGTTTAACAATTAGGAGAACCCCTTCCTAAAAGAAATATCAGAAGATAAAAGGTTAGCAGAAATAAAAATAATAATTAAGACAGTAAGCTCAAAAAATGCTTTAGATCCAAAAATTTAGTAAGCTTGAATACATAGCATCATAAAACTAAAAAACCCTAATAAGGTTATAAGAGTGAAACCTATAGTCTATACTCTAGAAGATCGAAAAGAATTTAGTAAAAAAATTCAAAAACTTTTAGAACTAAGAGTAATTGAACCAAGCATGAGTATACACTCAATGCTAATATTTTTAGTAGAAAAAGAAGTTTAGAAAAGACGAGGGAAAAACAATGATGATAACTTTAAATCACTAAATAAAGAAGCAATAGATGATTGATATTTTATCCCTAAAAAAGAAGAGTTATTAGCGTTTGATCAAAGAGAAGAAATATTTTTCTAGTTTTGATTACAAAAGTGAATTTTGGAATATTTTCTAGTTTTGTTTGCATAAGTGAATTTTGGTAAATCAGATTAAATAAAGAATCCTATCTATTAATAGCCTTTAACAATCCACAAGGAAAATTTCAATAGACTCTTATACAATTTGAGGTAAAACAGACACCAAGAATATTTTAAAGATATATAGATAATATTTTTAAAGAATACCACCTATTTTTTTATGTCTACATTGATGATAAATTATCCTTTAGTGATACTATCAACCATCATTATCTTGACATATTAAAAATCATAACAAAATGTAAGAAAAAAGAAATAATATTGTTTGAGAAAAATGTAGTATTAGCCCAACAAAAGATCAAGTATTTAGGATTTGAAATAGAAGATGGAAGAAATTAATGATATGAACTTGCAAATGAGGAAGAGCTAAAAAAAGCTAATGAGGAATATGCTAAATAATATTCAAGGATTTTCTAGTGTAATCACTGAAAAAACTAATTATAAAGATTTTTAGGATGTTTGACATATGTGGAAGCATATATTAGAAAATTAGCATAAATGAGAAAACTTTACAAAGAAAAGTTAAGAAATATTATGTTTAAAATTGGATTGATCAAGATACTCATTACATGAAAAAAGAACAAACACAAGCAAAATATCTACCATCACTTTACCATCTAAGACGAGATGATAAAATGATAATAAAAACAGATGTTTCATAAGAATATGGAGAAGCCATATTAAAAGGAAGAGTAGATGATAAGGATAAATATTTGTGTAGGTTTACTTCAAGAACTTTTTGAAGAACTGAACCAAACTACCATAATAATGAAAATAAATATTTAGCTATAAGAAGGTAATAAATAATTTTGCTATATATTTATATGTGTGTAATATCTTTAAGATTTGTTGTTAGAACAAATAATATTTTTTTTGGATATTTTTAAAAAAATAATATTGTAAGAGATTACAAACAAGGAAGATTAGTGAGATGGCAGCAGTGATTCAAGCATTACAAATTTGATATTAAACATATAGTAGGAAAAAGAATAGTATAATTCATGCTTTAGCTAGAAAATTAGCCCCACAAACAATTTCTACAATTGTAAGAAAGATGGACAACTTGGTATAGAAATCAAGATCTAATCTAAGAAAATGAATTAAGAGTTCTCAAAGATCAACTACAGACTTTATATCTGAAAATTCACTCATATGTGAAAAATAGAAAGAGTATAGTTCTCTAACAAAGAAAGAGATTAAATTCCCAAAGGAACAGGATAAAACCTTAGAACTAACTAAAAGAGAAAAGTGTAACTCCTCAAAAGCTTAATGATATGAACTTGCAAATGAGGAAGAGCTAAAAAAAGCTAAGAAAAATATAAGTATTATGTTGTCTATAATAGATCAACTTTAGAAATATATAATATATGGCCCGAAGCAAGTAGAGTAATAACTAGATTCTTTGGTGTAACATACAAAGCATTCACTAATAGAATTAAAATAGAAGTATGTTTTTCCAATTTAAAATTCCCTTAAGCTTTTCAAACCCATTTATGTAGTAGCCAGCTTAGAAGGCTTCAATACACAAGTACTCAAAGGCTAAATAACTACAAAAGGAAAGTTGAAAATGGTGGGAAAGATACCAAGACTAGTAATCTTAAGGAAAATAGGTAATACAATTCTTATCTCTAAGAAAGAAAAAGAAAGATAAAGGAACATAAACCTAGATCAATGGCTAAATCTCTATAATTTAGCAAGAAAATTAGGAAAAGACCAACTTGAAAATATGAAAAATTTCACAACAGAAAAGTCTATACACTCAAAAGAAAACCAATCACGTGTAACAGATTCAACATTACTGAGGGAGTAGATCCAAAACTTGTTTACCAATTACTTTATTGTGGGTTGATTGAGAATATTTACCCAACTAATAATTAATGGAATTAGTTTATTTTCATGAAAAAATTTAAATAGCCATTAACTTTTTTAGATAAGAGTAAAAATGAATGTTTGTCTAGTATTTTTGAGGTTTTTTATTTCCAGAATGTATTGTCATAAAGAAAATCATGTCAGTCCTTATCATTTGTTAAAACATGAATGACATCTTTAGCAAGAATGATAGACCAACTCAAGGTTCTACCAGAAGAAAATTTTAATGAAGAAGTCCTTAACTAGGAAATAGCAATAATGTAGAGTCAAATACCCTATACAACTAGGAAAATAGGAACATCCTTTGAAATCTAGGTAAATTATTCCACAAGCTAGGTCATAATGATCTTATACGTTAACTTGAACATAATTGAAGAAAATATTGTGAAAATTTTCAATTATGAAGCACCATTCAACTGTAATAAGTTTGACGTGACTGAAGGTACCAAATAGAAATTTTGTCTAATTAAAAAAATGAGTACCACAAGTGCATTTATTGTATAAAAGATAGAGATGGACCCACATCTCTTGGTTTAAGAGGAAGTATGTTATTAAATGATTTTGAATAAATAGGTGTAGGTAGAAATTTTTAAAAGAAAGTAAGAGATAAGATAAAATATAATCATTACCTTTTCATGTGTCTTTATTTTAAAATTAAGTAAGAGATAAGATAATGTGTAATAATCATCCATCCATATGTCTTTATGTTAGGTATAAAGAATGATTACTCTTATGTCTACAAAAGGGCTTTTGTTTGAGGAAGAAGAGCATAACAAATTATAAATATGAAACTCAAACATCCATATCTTCTTAGAAAAATTAGGTATAAGCAAACTTCTATAAAGTAAGTTAGCAGGAAACTAGGGTTGTAATGATCTGACTTTCTTAATGAATAAGAGTTTGCTCTTCACCAAAACCTAGTGTCTCTCTTATATCTTAAACATATGTATAGATTCTATCATTGATTAAGTCAGGAAGCCATAGTTCTTCATTTAGGAGGTGAGGCTTCTGCAAGATAACTAAAGATCATATGTGAAGTAGTGGAAGAAATAGGTGGACTCATATTCATCAAAACAATTAAAGATCGTACACAACTCTATATTCTATTTGTTAAGAATAATTTTTATTGGTTAAAAATTCTTAAATCAAAAAACTAATGAGAGTCAAAAAGTATTTGGTATTAGAGTTGTATTTGACAAAAAGGCTATAAACAATTGAATCTATGATAAAGGATTCTCACAGTGTGATCTATGATGAAGCATTGGCTCTTACCTTGACATGAGTGGATGGTTAGCTAGCATGTAGGTTTCACAATTGAGAGGCTTGTTCATAAAATAATTTTTCAAGTTATCTTTATGGCCACCTCTATGATGAAGACGTAATCCCACTAAGTAGTGCCTAACATAAATGGTGTTAGATCCATAGGAAATAAAATACATTAATGGATGTTGTTAACCTTTGAAGAGCATATTGATATTAAATATAAACCTCAAGAGTATTAGAGATATTTTTGTAAAATTTTGGGACATCTATGAAGATATGTTAAAACCTAGGGGCATGAATGACAAGTGCTTGAAAAACACTAAATATTATGTGATTTATTATCATTTTTGAGTCAAAATAGATTTGTATTTTCATAATTTTATTATTATTTTAGATAATCTATGTTTTTAAAATCACGGGTACATTTTGTTGTTTATATGGTATTTTTTGGCTTCAAAATGATTTAGCGATAAATACTTGAATTGTTGTACATGAAAGTACTCTTTTAACCAATTAAAAAGAGAGGATAACATATGTAAACCCTACATATATATAAACCAAATGTAACAGGGTGAAATACAAAGAAATTTAGAGACAACCAGTTTAACGCGGGCCACAATGGTGATTGATGAGAGCCTTGATGCGAGATAATTGGATCATAATTTAAACTTGTACCAAATCAACACATATTGTGGTGAGGATAAAAGTGTGCTAAAACCCTGGATAATTTATCACTCATTATCCATAATATTTTTCTCCTATGGTATCTCTCATCACTTATAAATATCACCCTTATCCCCATTTGTAATCATCCCAACTCAGCTACGCATTTTTGGGTTTTTATAGTTTTTATTTTAAGTTTTTTTCTCAATTTTAAGAGTTGTATAAGTTCTATGTTATATTTAGTTTTTAAAATGTCTAGATCAAATCATCACAAATAAGTAGTAGTAATAAAAAGGTTTTCTAGATAACAAATTGCCACATAACTTGTTTGTAAGTATACAATCGAGGTATTAATTTTAATTGTATTCTATTATAGATTTAATTGATTTGAATGTTATATTTAATATATTGATCTTTTATTAAATTGAGCATGTCTATCTAATTGTGATAATGAGATTTTAGTTATGTTGATATGTTTGTGTAAATTATTTAGGTAAATATTTTCAATAATTATTAAACATAGATTATTGTCTATTCAAGAATTTTATAAAGTTTATTATCAAAATATATATTGACGACATATGTTTGGTAATAGATTTAAAATATGAAAATTTTATTGCATAAAAATGAATCTAAATCTAATTTAGAATTATATTCTATTTCAAAATTTGTATAAGATTTATTATTAAAAAATATCTTGAGAATATATTTTTCGTAATAAATTTAAAACACGAAAGTTAGATTTTTGATACATTGATCTAAAAACTAATTTAGATAGTTTGAATAGAACTTTAACTTGTTACACTAGACTAAAGGCAATAAGTTAAATAGTTTATTAATTTCTTAAAAAATAAAGCATAATTTAATTAAATTAACTAATAGACCCAATCGAAGGCGTTAAACGATTTAATTAATAACGAATAGTAGACCCAAATAAAGGTTATATTTATACATATAAGAAATAATCAATAAATATGGATTCAGATTTTATTAACTTAATTAATTTTACCAAACATAATCAAATTGTTAAATATTTCATTAATTCTCTATTGATTAATGAATTTCATGTCCACTCGCAATTGTGTAAATCAATATGTTCTTTTTATTTTATTTTATGTTATTAGTTTTTATATTTCAAAAGCAAAATCATTGTGATAGAATATTTAGGCTTATTTTTTCTTTTTTAAGAATTTTGTTGAATTATTTGAAAGCCACTAATTCCTCCTTAGATATATAATGGCAATATACTTATTGTTTTTTACAAAGTGATTCACACATTTGCAAGCTATTTATAAATTTCATAAAATTTGAATATTGATTTTTTCTTCATCAAGTATTTAGTGCGTTTGTTAGGGACGGATATGATGAGTGCTCAAAAAGCACTAAAATTACCATGATTTTATGCATATTAATTGATTAAAAATATATATATTTATATGATTTTATCATATATTTATATAAATTTGTCTTTTCGGAATCACGGGTATTTTTATTGTTTTTCAGGTATTTTTGCTTAAAAACGTCACCTAAAGACTCAAAAAGGAATACTGGAAGTATTACATCACAAATATATTAATAAATAAATGGGGAAAGGTCAACAAATATGGAAAAATTGGACAAAATGGGTCAAAAAGGTCAAAAAGGAGAAAATCGTGACGCCGCGCCACCCAGGCGCCCAGCCGCGCCGAGCCCCGCTCGCACAGCGCCCCACGTCCGCGCCAAGCCGCGCGCGCCACTCCCAGTTCCGCGCGCGTTGCTCCTCCTTCCGCGCGCGCCCCTGTGCGCCCAGCTGCCCTCCGCGTGCGCCGATGCCCATTTCGCCCCATTTTTGCGCGCAGCCGCCCCCATGACGTCATCAATGACCTCAGCAATTGCACTCCGCGTTTTCACATTTTTTAACATTTTTTCACTCAATTTTTCTCTCCATCCTCACCTATAAATACCCCACTTCCCTTCACTTCTAAACACACCTAAAAACACATTCTCTTCTCTCTTTCTTTCTCTCATTTCTTAGTTTTTTAGTTCTTTTCTTAGTTTTCTTAGTTTTTAGCTTTTCTTAGTTAGTTTTGCTTAGTTTTAGAGTTCTTCCCTTTTTGGGAAGAATTAGTTATGTTTTTGTAATTTATTTACTTTTCGATTCAATAAATGGGAGTGCAAGTTCCGCTTGGAGGTTTTCTAGCAACGGGAATAGTTATTTATAGTTATTTTTTATGCTTTATTCTTACATGTTGTATTTAATTTGTCTGTGATTAAATTTAACTGTGTTAGCTGTTTGTAAAAAATGATATAATAATAACGTTGTTATGCTTGCGAAATATTAAATAGGTGAAAATCTCTAAAATGAATTGATTTTATTTTTATTCAAGATTTTATATTAAGAATGTTAGAGAGAAATATATTATTTTTCATTACAAACTTAAATCTAAAAATTAGATTTTAAGATTTAGTTATCCGGTCTGATTTAGAGTAGTGCTCTTTTATTTGTTTGTATAATCGCCCGGTAGTTAGAGTGAAGCCCTATTTCAAAAGTTTTTATAAGAATTATTATCTGAAAATGTATTGACAACATATTTTCAGTAATGGTTTTAAAACTTGAAAGTTAGTACTCGGATAATTAAATTCTTAGGTTTAATTTGGACACCTTGAATAAAGTTTAAACTGTCTAACCCCACCAAAGGTGGCATTTAAATGGTTCATTTTCAATCTCTTAGAAAAGGGAATTCATTTAATTAACCAAATTAGTTATCAACCCCAGCCATAGGTGTTAATTGATTTGTTTAGTTAACAAAGAATATCTAACCCCACCAAAGGTGGCATTTAAATGGTTCATTTTCAATCCCTTAGAAAAAGGGAATTAATTTAATTAACCAAATTAGTTATCAACCCCACCCATAGGTGTTAATTGATTTGTTTAGTTAACAAAGAATATCTAACCCCACCAAAGGTGGTATTCATACAAAAAAGAGAGAATCAATAAATATCAATTTATATCTTTAATAGCCTAGATAATATGAGCAAGCATAATTAACTTAGTTATTATATCCATAAATACTCCACAATTTTAACTGATAAAAAATTTGCATAAATGTTTATTGAATCCATATCTATGTTTATTTTTATGTTCTTAGCTTAAAAACACAAAACCCAAAATATCGTGACAGGATGTTTAGGATTTAATTTCGTTTTTAAAAGTTTGAATAATAAATTAAAAACCACATACATTCCTTCCTTAGATCGACCTTAGGAGTATACTTATCATTTTCTACGAAATGATTCGTGCACTTGCGAGAGTTTTATAAATATAAAACCAAAGTATTGGCAGGATCGGCAATGACGGTTTTCGCTCATCAGAATAGCATTTTTTTAATTTTTATTATAAAAAACTTAACAACTTTTTGTGTTGTAAATATTCGTGATTTTTATTTTTTAAAACTTTTCTGAAATCTAAAAATTAATTTATCATTTATTAATTGACTTAATAAATAAATAAATAATAAAAATTAATTTAAAAATTTAAATTAATTTTTCAAATAAAAGAAAATTAAAAATTAAAATATAATTTTATTCTCTATTTTTTCTTTTCCTTAATTCATTTTTGCTTGATCCTTTTTAAATTTTATTTATTTTTGGTAAATATTTTGTTTAATATTTTTGTATATTAGCATGTATATATTGTATGTTACACCTTACTAACTCGTTATAATTATGTATTAAATTTGTATTATTATTGTTTGTATCATAAATGGTATGTATAATTCGTATCATAGAATGTTTGTATTATCAATTGTTTGTAACATAGATTGTATATTTATTTTATCTTTCTCTACTTGACATGTGACTTTTAATTTATTATTTTCGTAGTTTATGTGATGTAGGATATTCTTAAGGTATGCTCTTACATCTTACATAGATAACATCAATAGATCTAAAGAACAATTGAGAATGTTGGACATAGAGATCCAACAACCTTTATTTGAACAAAATTTTGAAGTAGACCTAGCTTGTCCTATCGAACCTTTTGAAATGGAGGAAAATCCATCACTCAGGGAAGATACCATGAAAGAGTATGCAAGGCCATTTATTGGCACTACTACTACCTCAATTCTATTGGGTGAGGTTGGAAAGAACTATGAATTAAGAAATACTCATTTTACATGTTACCTTCCTTTCATGGTCTACCTTCCCTCTCGATTCTCTTTGTCTTTCATTATGCAAGGCCATTTATTGGCACTACTACTACCTCAATTCTCTTTGTCTTTCATTATGAACTTTTATACAACAGTCAAAACCTTCCCTCTCGATGTACTCACCGATAAGGATGAACATTTTAACTATGGTTATTCATAGAAATTTGACTTTTTTTCTTCTAAAAGTAACCATAACTCATAAGGCATGTGACAAGCATGATTATTGAAATGTTGAAATTGTGATTAATTGACCTCGAACATATATTAATATTATTATTATATATATATATATATATAATTATATAAAAAATATAATTTTAATAATAAAACACACAATATTTTGTATAATTATATTGAATTTTATTTATTCTTACTTTATATTTTTTATTTTACTTAATAAAATGTACTAAATAGTTAAAAAATGAAAACAATATAATAAAGTAAGAATTAAGTTAACATTTAATTATTTGAACTAAATATATTTTTGAATAAATTTTAAAAAATAAGAAATGTGTTTAAACCATTGGAAAACTGCTAACAATTCATAACCGGTAGTTAGTTTGTGACAGTTTGTTTATTTTTGTCATAGTTTGTGTTTCATGATAAAATGTTAAAATTGAGATAAATCTAAAAATTGATATTTAAGAATCAAATGTTGGAGACTAACTTGTGAGAATATTTAGAGCCTTTATATTTCCATTATGAGTGAAAATATTTTTTCTCCTCCTTTGAACACTTTTCTTGTTATTTCAAATTGCTAGATGATTTCTATAAGTTTTTGCATTGAATGTTATTATTTTTATATCTAATAAAGTGTGATATACTTATTTTTATTGTTTAAATTGAATAATTTAAGTATAAGTTGATAGTAATGCCTTCTTTATTCATGCATGACTTCCACCAAAAGTGATATATATCGGGTTCCAAAAGCTAACACAAAAGCCAAAATTAGCCACTCACTAAAATCCTACAAATATGTACATGTGTCCACTCTTTAAAAAAAGAGGGAAAAATAAGAAAAAAAAGATAGAAAAATCAATAGTATAAACTAAATATTATGACCGAAAAATCCCTAAAGTTGTGAGAAATGGTTATTACAAAAGAAAGATAAAAATAAATCCCTTTAAGTCATTGCATTTTGATAACACTATAAAAGTAGAGTTATTTGGCCACTTCTAAACCACTTATTTCTCTTGTTTTTACTTAAATATCATGATTAAGTTTAATTTGTGTTTAATATGGCAATGTATATGAAAAGATATCAAACATATCAAAAATAGGCCAAAATTTAGGACAAATGCAGGATCACAAAGGAGTATATCGATCTAGACATATGTAGATCAATCGAGGGTTTATCACTCGATAAGTCGAGAATAGGCTCAATTGATCGAGCAATAAAGATTTTACACATCAGCCTTAAATTGATTTCAAACTTTCAATCTAAGTCCTTAGATCAAAGTAATACAAATTCTAATATAATAAGGATCAATTTCAGTCTATTTAAAGCACCATATGGAGGTCATAAACAACACATAATTAAGATTACAAACCTATTAGCTACCAAGAAGAGAAAAGAAGAGAAAAAGTTCAAGGGGAGATTAAAGAAGACACAATATTGTGAAGAATTCAAGAGAAGATTAATACTATAAATCAAAATATTAATACTATAAATCAAGAGATTAACTGTATCTCTTATTCTACTTTCTTTATCTCTTTTATTGTCTTTCTTTATGAAAAATTTAAGCTTTAAGAATATAATTATATCTAGCTAATTTATTAATCTAGAGATTTTATGAATCCAATTTTCTACATGTGATGATTTAATATTTTACCCTAATTGTTATTACAATTTAATTATATTATTTAATCTGATTTTTATGCTATTAATTATTTGGCCAAAAATTGATCTATAGAGGAAATTAAGTTGATTTGAGAGAATTATTTAATTGTTTGTCTTAATTAAATAACATGCATAGTTTCTAGGCAGAGATGTATGATTTTTATGTATGTGATCTATAATTGATGAACGTAATGAATACTATGTAATCTAATTGGCATGAGAGTGCAATTAGGTTAATTTATATATGGTTTGTAGTATACTTGAGAGAGGAATGCATGATATTATATTCAATTGATCATATAATTGATTGATGATAATATTGGGGGAAGTGGGATTTTATTGATTCACATGTTAAGAAATTAGGGGAATTAAATATTCCTCTATCATTTTCTCATATCTCTTTGTAGTTATTGAGTCTTGTGATTTAAAATTAGTTATCATGTATAATATGTTACACAACTCCCCATGGAATTGATATACATACTTAGGTATATTATATTAGAAGAATGTCTCGTATACTTACACATTATATCAGGTTGATCACATTTCATTCATCTCCAAAGCATATACTATTTTTATTCGATGATTTAAATTTATGAATGAAAAATGGTATTTGATTTCTTTATAAAATCCTTTCATGAGATCAAATATTAAGCACTATTTTGAGCCTTTTCTTCTTTAAAAATATGTGAACTTATTAGTTTATTTCTTTACATAAGCTCTATTCATATAACTTTAATGGAGTGCCTGAACTCATAGGATCAATATAATATTGAAGCGAATTCGGATTTCAAACACTGAAATTGGGTAAATCAATATTGTTGCATTTTTAATATGAACTATGAATTTGTGATTTTTAACTAATTTTTATAATAAATTATGTATGTTTAGGATGTTAATTTAACTTATGCTTTGAATTTTGATTATGAAATTAAAAAGATACTAAAATCATGTGAAAATTAGTTTTTTTTGTTATTTTTTGTTTTAATTTTTTGTTTTACTTTTTTAAATTTAATTTTTGATTTGTTTATTTTTGTTACCTTTGCATTTAGTTTGGTATTTGTGGGTATCATTATTAAAAGTCTTCATGAGGTTTAAACTCGTCCACTGGGACAACCTAGGAGTTTAAAAGCTTGTTACATATGCTAAATACAACGGTGTCAATCTTCAACTACGAAAGAGATTTAGGATAATTTAATTATATTTATTTAATATTTTTTTTAATTTTTTGCTTTCCTTACTAGAAACTAGCAAGAAGTTGGCATGGGTTATGATGAGTGCTTGAAAATACTAAATATTACGTGATTTATTTAAATTTTAGTGTCAAAATGGATTTATATTTGTATCATTTTATCATTATTTTAACAAATCTATGTTTTTGGAATCATGAATAAGTTTTGTATTTTTTGGCTTCAAAATGACTTATTGATAAATACTTGAAGAGTTGTACCTAAAAACACTCAATTGTAACCAAGAAAAATATATGAGGATAACATATGCAAACCTTACATATGTATCAACTAAGTGTAAGAGGGTGAAATATAAAGAAATTTAGAGACACAGTTTAATGTGGGCCATGATGGTGATTAATATCTGTCGATATGGGAGATAATTTGCTCATAATTTAAACGCACATAGTCGTGGGGATAAAGGTGTGTATTGGCACTTGATAATTTCTCACTTATGATCCATAATATTTTTCTCATTTCAACATTTTCCCTCACCTATAAAAACCACCTTGAACCTCCCTTTGTAATCACCCAAACTCAGGTATAAATTTCAGAGTTTTTGTAGTTTTTGTTTAAACTTTTCTTTAAGTTGTTCTTTCAATTTTGAAAGGTGAACTAGTTCTATGTTATGCTTAGTTTTTAAATAGTCTATATTAGGGTATCACAAATAAGTGGCAATAATAAAGAGGTTTTGAAATAACAAATTGATGAAGAAGTTATCTGAAAGAATAAAGTTGAGATATTAATTTTAATTGTTTTTTACTTATAGATTTATTTTTACGTATTGATCTAAATTTATATTTAATATATTAACTATTAATTAAATTGTGTATGCCTGACTGATTGTGATAAAAGAATTTTAGTTATGTTGCTACGTTTGTTTAAATTATTTAGGTTAATATTTTCAATAATTATTAAACACATTATTTTCTATTCAAGGATTTTATAAAGTTTATTATCAAAATATTGATGACATATTTTTTGTAATATATTTAAAATATAAAAAGTGGATTTTAGAAAAATGAATGTAGATCGAATTTAGAATTATATTCTATTCCAAAGTTTTTAAAAGATTTGTTATTAAAAATATCGTAAAAACAAAGTTTTCATAATAAATTCAAAACACGAAAGTTGGATTTTGGATACATCGATATAAAAACTAATTTAGACAACTTGAATAGAAGTTTAACTTGTTAGACATGAGTGAAAGCGGCAAGTTAAATGAATTGATAATTTATTAGAAAAAACTGTAATTTAATTAAATTATCTCATAAACCCGGCCAAAAGCGTTAGGTGACTTAATGAATAAAAAATAGTGGACCCGATCAAAGGCGTTATTTATACATATAAAAAAGAATCAATAAATATGGGTTTAAATTTCATTAGCCTAATTAATTTTACCAAGCATAATCAACTAGTTAAATATTACATTAATTCTCTATTGATTAATGAATTGTATGCATGTTTGTAATTTGTGTAAACCAACCTATTCTTTATCTCTTAATTTATATTATTAGTTTAGATATTTCAAAATCAAAATCATTAGGATGAATATTTAGGTTTATTTTTTGTTTTTAAGAATTTTGCTGAATTATTTAAAAATCACGCAGTTCATCTTTAAACCAATCTTGAAAGTATACTTATTACTTTTTACAAAGTTATCGTGCACTTGTGAGCTACTTATAAATTTTGTAAAATTCAACTATCAAGTTTTTGCTTATAAACCCATATAACTTTTGCAAATGAAGGAGCCAAATCTCTAAATTCAAGTTTAGTAATAGAATTGGCACTACTTTCTGTTTGTTAGAGCTCTATGAAATCAATGAATTGCCTATGTAAACACAATATACACTAGTAGATCTTCTTTCAGCAAGACAAGATGTCCAGTCTTCATTAGTGTATCATGTCATATCAAGAACTTCAAACTTATAAAACATGAGATCATGATCTGATGTACCATTCAAATACCTCAACAAATGCTTTGTAGTAGTCCAATGCTTACTAGTTAGATTGTAAAGAAACTGGCACAATTTGTGAACTAAAGCTTATATCAGGTCGAGTGAGAGTGCAATACTGTAATTCACCTACTATGGCTAGAGTAACACCAACATTTTTAGAAATAAATTTTCGAATAGCCATAGGTGTAATAGCATGTTTGGATTCATTAAGTTGAATTCTACCAAGTAAATCCTTGATATATTTAGACTGGAACAAGTGTATACCATCAGTTGTGTGCATGACTTCAACATTTAAGAATTAGCCAAGTTCACCAAGCTCCTTAATTGAGAATGTAGAATTGAGTTTAGTGATAATTTCCTTGATAAGTTGAGTGTTTTTTTTTTCAATTACTAGGATATCATCAACATAAATAAAAAAATCATAGTGCCACCATTCATAGGGTAAAGCATCGTATGAGCATGAACTATTCAATCCTATAGACTGAAATCGACCATTAATCTTGAGAAACCAAGCTCTCAGAGTTTTCTTAAGCCCATAAATTTCCTTCCTTAGCTTGCACGCATAATGTAGGAATTGCTCATTGACAAATCCCTCAAGCTAGGCCAAGTATACCTCATTCTGATCACCATTGAAACAGGCTGTATTGAAATCAATTTTCTGAACTTTCCACCCATTGGACATAGCTAAAGGAAGAACTTTTATAATGTTCGTAGTTTTCACTATTGAATTAGAAGCCTTAGTATAATCAATGCCTTTAATCTATTGGAAAAAATTGGTCACTACTCTAGACTTATACTTGTCAAAAGACCTATCTATTCTTAGTTTAGTTTGAAAAAACCATTTTTTTGTTAATAACCTCTCCATGTCTAGGTAGAGGAACAAGTTTGGATGTTCATTTTGAAGTAGAGAATCAAACTCTAACTACATTGTTTGCTTTCATTTAGGAATAGCAGTGGCTTCCTTAACTGATTTTGGTTCTAATAAAATAACAAATGTTACATATAACATAGGCTTAAAAACACCTTTAGATGGTAGATGAAGGTGGTTTATGAAGAAGAAAAAAGAAGGCAAAAAGGTTGTTCAATGTGAAGTTAAATACCTTTAGGATTAAAAACACCATTTAAGGAATTAGTGTTAGGCTGAGAAGAGGATAAAGATTGAGAGGACCCAAAAGTGCTATTAAAACAAAAAGGCATATGAGAAATAGGTTGAGCATTTTGAAGAAGTTAAACATTTATGTCAGAATGAAAACTAAAGGGTAAAATATAAGCTAAGTTGAAAGTATTTTAGGTGTAGAAATGACAGATTTAGAACTTTGGTGAAAAGAAGTAGGGATAATAGAGCCAAAAGTAAAAGGTGTAGTAGCAGAGGGAAGATTCTTATCCAAAATAACAAGAATGAGATGGGGAATAGGCACTGAGGAAACTGAATAGCTAGTTGTAAGGGGTTGAGACATTAGGACTGGAGGAGAAAATAAAGGCGCACCATAAAAAATAGTACCATAAGGGGATGATGAGGACTGCGATATATCAGAAGGACTACTCCCTAGGTTTCATTGAAAATAACATGACGTGAAACATACATTTTCTAAGAAGAAATTTCATAGCACCAAAAAATTTATGATTCTCAACATAGCCAAGAAACACACATGGAAGGGAACAAGGTTCCTATTTTTTTTTTGGTATATGTTTGTAAATAAGGGTCGCATAGGAATCCATATATCCTAAGATAATCATAGTTTGGTTTCTTGTGAACAAATCCTCAAAAGGATTGAGATTATCAAGAACCTTAGATGGCATCCTATTAATGAGATGCACAACAATTTTGAAACCATAGTCCTAAAAAAGCATAGGTGCATCAACTCTTAGTATAATAGGTAAACCAATTTCCACTACATGTCTATTTTTTTCTTTCAAGAATCCCATTTTGAGTGGGTGGTTAAGGATATGAAATTCTTCTAAGATTAACTCCTTGAAACAAGTGATATTCAAGAGCTTTAAACTTAGTACCACCGTCATTATGAAGATACTTGATCTTAGCATTAAACTACTTATTGATTATAGCATCAAATTGTAAAAATATTTGTGTAGCTTGTGACTTGTTATTCATAAAAAAATTCCATTGAAAGCGTGTGCAATCATCAACAAATAACATAAAATATTTCATTCCAAGTATAGACAATATACGAGAAGGACCTCAAAGATCAATATGCACAATCTCAAAAGGAGTAAGTGATCTATTATGAACATACTTTAAAGGCAAATTGTATGACTTGCCTAATTTAGAAGCATTGTACACATCAAGAGTTCCATATGGAGTTAAATTTTATTCACACCACTAGCTACCAAGTTAACAATACACAACTGAGTATGATCAATCCTCTGATGATGTAAAACAACATCTATTATTGTAGTATAACATTGAACATTATTCTACAAATTAACTACTTGAACATCCAATTGAAGATTGCTTGCCATCCTTCTAAGTGAAAAATTAGTAAAGTACATTTTCAACATCCCTTATTAAAATGATACTCCTAGACATAATATCCTTTATAAAAAATAGTTAGGATAGAACTCTATATAAACATTAATATCCTCACACAATTTCCTTACTGGAACAAGATTTTTCTCTAATTAAGGTGCATAAAGTAATTATTTTAAATTGAGTGCATGTGATCCAAAAGATAGAGAAGTAGAACCTAAGTGAGTGATAGGTATGGTAGTACCATTACCTAGCATGAATGAAGAGTCACCATTGCAATCAGTAGGCATTTAAAGATGGGTAAGATCTGTTAAATGGTGAGTAGCACTAGTATCCATATATCCCTAAGAGTCTAGACGAGATGTAGGTGCAATAGGTGTAAAAAAGGCTTGAACATCCTAAAAAAACTCAAAGAATAAATAGAAGACACATCATGAGGATAAGAAGTGAACTCATAAGGCAGATCTTCCACATTAAAATTTGAAACTTGAGAAAAATGTGCTTGATATTCCTTAGAAGAATAGGAGTTCTTAGGTTTAAAGCTGTTATCATCATCAACATTTTAAATGGATGAAAGACCATTATTTTTAGACTATGATTATTGAAAATAGCATAGAGAGACATTATGCTCTCATTTTATTGCAAATCTAACATTTCAACTTATTGTAGTTAGTGTTTTTGCCCTTGTTAACATTATTTGGGGTAGAAGTTGACTATAAATTACTATATTTTTGATTTGTGGATTATGATTTATATGATTGATTCTGTGAAGAAATAAAAGATGAAGTTCTTGTGTAGTTAGCTTGAATCACTTATAGATTAGGTAAATTCATGCATTGAATTGCTGCTCATTAGTGCACATTCTTATGAAAACTTTATCCAAGCTAAGAAAACATTTCTTGTTTGTAACAGTTGTGACAAGGGAAGAGTAAGAATCTAAACCGCCTATGACATGCAAGAGTGAATCTCGTTCACTTAAAGCATCACCAATAGGAAGAAATAGATCAATTAAATATTTATGTTTAATTATATATTTCTCTATTGGCAGTGATCCTTTCCTCAATGTTTGCAATTACCAATGAAGCTCCATTAAATGACCTTAAGAGTAATCGTTGAATGCAATCTCTAAAGCAAGCCAACATTGTGCTTATGTAGTCTTCTTGATTAAGGGTTTGAGATAGCTTTAAGTCATTGAAGAATGGTTCAATATTTTTATAACTAAATCTTGTTTCACCTAACCATGATACTCATGATTACCTTCATATACTTTATGTTAACTAGGTTGTCTAGAAACTAAGGTAACTACTACTGTCTTCTTGAGAATTTTAGAAGGTACAATAAATAATATAACTATCTATGAAACTCTGTAATGTATACAATGTGATAACATGTGTTAATATCTCTTTACATATCAAATAGTTTATGTCATCAAGTTTTACTTAGACATTAGGATTATTAGGTAAGATAGGTAAAGATGAATAAGATGCCATTAAGTTCGAGAAAAAAGAAACTGAAGCAGAAACATGAACATGAACATAAACAAAAGTTGATTATTAAGGAAGATATATTGGATGCTCACCCTTCATGGATTGAGTTATGGAATTGAGATTCATGAACAGGAATTATAAATCTCTGATAACATGACATAAAAAATGAAGAAGAAGTAAGGATGGAAAAAATGCATATTCTTAGTATATTATTCATATCATTGAATAGGCATTACAATGCTATTTATAGTACTAGGGTAAGCCTTACTAAGATGTGTAAGTTTTTTTCAACAACAACCAACTAACCTTATATCAACTTTACACCTAGTATTATAAAAAACTCACACTCTAACTTACTTTAATATCTTCTTTGAAAGTGATTTCGATTGACCTAATACTTTGTATTTTCTTCTATTTTATTCTAGTTTTCATCTATTTTATCTCAATCATCTTCTATTTTAATTAAATCTTTTATTTTCTTTCAATCTTTTAGTTTTGAACTAATTTTATAGTTACTCACTTCACGTAATGAATTTTTTGTTTTTTTTAACACATGAGTACAAAAATTATTAAATTTAGTACTTAAGTTTCACATAAGTCTCAATGTTTTAATTTAACAATGTGCTTATGTGTTAATATTAAAACATAAATTTTAAAACATAATCACACAAATTTATGTAATTTGTAAGTGTTAAATTTAATAAATTTGGTTACACTTGTGTTAGAAAAAAACTTTAGATAACTATGTGCAAATATGATCAAAGTTAGAATACCTTAAAAATAATTTAGCAAAGCTCTCGACAAAAGTGATATTTAACTTATTATTTATTAAGTGTGATAGTACAATTATGTTATCTTTTTTGATAGAATCACAGAAGTTCATCTGAAAGATTTAAGTCAAATTTTCAAGGATAAAAATAACATTTTGTAAAAACTTTATTTTCTTCTACCAAAACTAACAAAAGTAAATATTTAAAAGAATTTCAAAAATGAATAATTTATGATTTTAAATAATAAATAAATAAAGTTAAAATATTAAAAATATATAATTGAGACTAATAGATGTAAGAAAATGGATTATAGTGTAGTTATAAATAAAAAAATATTTATTAACATTTTTTTGATAAAATAATATTTTTTTTAAATGCCAAATTTACTGTAGAAAATTTAGCATAAATCTACCAAATGGATTTCGATGACTATTTCAAAAGAAATAATTGTCATTACTACTCCACCTAATAACTAGCAAACTAAAGTATATTTTTTTTAAATGTAACATAGTTATCCTACCTCTTATCCATTATAAAATATACACATTTTAATTATTATAAGAATTATATGTCGTTATATTTTAAAAAAGTAACCTCAATAAGGACCACACTTGAGCAATGTGGAATATTCTTTTTTGTACTATAATAATTTCTACTTACAAGCCTATTCTTGCTACTCTAGTTTGTAGTAAGATTTGTAGCATTGTAGTAGAATGTAAATCCTTTTTTGTTCAATAAAGAAATGATATTCATTAAAGGTCATCAGCAACGAAGTACAAAAACAAACACTCAAAGAAAAACATTAGAAAACTGATTAATAATTGATGAGTGCTCAAAAAGCACTAAAATTACCATGATTTTATGCTCATTAATTGATTAAAAATATATATATTTATATGTTTTATCATATATTTATATAAATTTGTCTTTTTCGGAATCACGGGTATTTTTATTGTTTTTCAGGTATTTTGGCTTAAAAACGCAATTTAAAGACTCAAAGAGGAATACTTGAAGCAATACATCACAAATATATCAATAAATAAATGGGGAAAGGTCAACAAATATGGAAAAATTGGACAAAATGGGTCGAAAAGGTCAAAAATGTCAAAAAGGAGAAAATCGCGCCCGGAGCAGCCCATCCGCATGGCGCGCCGGCTACCGCTGGCACTGTTCATCCGCGCAGAGCGCGCGACGTTGCACGTTCACGCGCGCCGAGTACGTGCAGCGACAGCCAGCGCGCCAGCGGCCCCAAATTTCTCTACGCGCGTCCAACGTTTCGCCCCATTTTTCACGTCGTTTGCCCATGACGTCATGCGACGTCATTGATGACCTTAGCATTTCCATTACGCGTTTTTCATTTTTTAACATTTTTTACATTTTTTACTCGTTTTTTTCTCTCCATCCTCACCTATAAATACCCCCTTCCCTTCACTTCAAAACACACCTAAAAACACACTTCTCTCTTCTTTCTTTCTCTCCATTTCTTAGTTTTTAGTTTTTTTTTAGTTTTTCTTATGTTTTAGCTAAGTTTTCTTATGTTTTAGCTAGTTTTGCTTAGTTTTAGAGTTCTTCCCTTTTTGGGAAGAACTAGTTATGTTTTTTTTGTAATTTATTAGCTTTTTGATTCAATAAATGGGAGTGCAAATTCCGTTTGGAGGTTTTCTAGCAACGGGAATGGCGTCGAAGTACTGTAAGGATTTTATTTTCTTTGCAGTTATTTTTTATGCTTTATTCTTACATGTTATATTTAATTTGTCTGTGATTAAATTTAACTGTTTGTAAACATGATATAATAATAACGTTGTTATGCTTGCGAAATATTAAATAGGTAAAAATCTCTAAAATGAATTGATTTTATTTTTATTCAAGATTTTATATTAAGAATGTTAGAGAGAAATATATTATTTTTCATTACAAACTTAAATCTGAAAATTAGATTTTAAGGTTTAGTTATCTGGTCTAATTTAGAGTAGTGCTCTTTTATTTGTTGGTACAATCGCCCGGTAGTTAGAGTGAAGCTCTATTCCAAAAGTTTTTATAAGAATTATTATCTGAAAATGTATTGACAACATGTTTTTAGTAGTAGTTTTAAAACTTGAAAGTTAGTACTCTGATAACTAAATTCTTAGGTTTAATTTGGACACCTTGAATAAAGTTTAAACTGTCTAACCCCAACAAAGGTGGCATTTAAATGGTTCATTTTCAATCTCTTAGAAAAAGGAATTAATTTAATTAACCAAATTAGTTATCAACCCCACCCATAGGTGTTAATTGATTTGTTTAGTTAACAAAGAATATCTAACCCCACCAAAGGTGGTATTCATACAAAAAAGGAAGAATCAATAAATATCAATTCATATCTTTAATAACCTAGATAATACGAGCAAGCATAATTAACTTAGTTATTATATCCATAAATACTCCACTATTTATAAAAAATAAAATTTGCATGAATGTTTATTGAATCTATGTTTAATTTTATGTAAGTAGATTAAAAACACAAAACCCAAAATATCGTGACAGGATGTTTAGGATTTAATTTTGTTTTTAAAAGTTTGAATGATAAATTAAAAATCACATACATTCCTTCCTTAGATCGACCTTGGGAGTATACTTATCATTTTCTACGAAATGATTCGTGCACTTGCGAGAGTTTTATAAATAATAAAACCAAAGTATTGGCAGAATCGGCGATGCCGGTTTTCGTTCATCAATAATACATAAGACCTACCACATATGACTCCATCTTCAGCAGCAAGTGGTTGGTTTTAAAGGAATCAAACTAGAAAATTTCTACTAGCAAACTCTTCAAGAGTAATTTTTATCTCAACGAGTTGTCTAGTTTGACATAGAGCAGAAAAAGAACTATCATGAAGCAAAAAAGCAATAAAAATACCAAAATACTTGACAATAACTAAAACACAAACAACAAAACAAAGATAAAAAATTAATGAAAGACCCATTTAAAGACCATTAAAAGTCTCAAAAAGAACATCCATCACGCATCAAGAGAAAGGAATACTCTCATAAGAAGACATCAATTATAAGTTGTTATAGATTCATTAATAGTTGGAACTTCATTATATCGGGTTTGAGTTTATATATTGTTGGGGTAATTTCATACATCGCACATGGTAGTCAAAGAGTGGTCCAAATCAGTATATAGCCTTATGGGCTAAGCCCAATAATTCTTTTAATTATCTAAAAGAGATAAATGCCCAAAGATTATCCTTTAATTATCTTAAAGGATAATTGAGCAGATAATTAATGATAGATGTCTTCAAAAGATAAGTGTTTACAAAACTAAATAGCTCAATCCTAATCAGACAGGGATATCTATTATGTTTATTTTTGCCCTTATATATAGTCATATATACATAACATAATATGATCATCTAATATCTTATATCATCTTAAAATTACTAGATCTCATAATGGAGAATCACTACTAATCAATCTATTTTCATATAGTTACTTTAGCATAATTGAGATCTCCTTTATCTTACAGTTATAGACTTATCGTAGGGCCAAAGAGTACCCCCCCCCCCCACATAAGGTGATCCAAGGTCCTAATAGTTCATTTATCTTGCAGATTCCATGGAGAATAGTCCTACCTGGTGTTGATAAAAATCTATTTAACATTCAGCGCCATTTGTGGGAAAGAAATGTTATATTTGGTTGAAAATTCCAAAATTATAGGACTCTCAATTTTTTTTTCAAGTTATTGATCTATCAAGAAGTAAAAAATATATTTTAAAAAAATAGATCATGAATCTTAGTAGAAGTGTTTTCTGAAAAGAGAACTTATAAATCTTTTGATATATTATTTTCATCTATTTTGGCTTTTTGGACTTGTAAAAGGAGTCATGGATTAGACAGCTAGCTTTGCCTTTCAAACCTTGACAACTAGTTAGGAGGTTCAACCTACTAATGCCATCATTCAAACCCAACTACAGCCTACCAAAAATATGAGCATTGCACCTGGACTTGTCCACTCACAACAGACCTTATAGGTAAAAAAAGGCAAGGCAAGATCGAGTTCGAGCTTATGGCCGCCTAAACATAATAGAAAATACAATCCAAGCCATTCTAAAGTGCCTAATGTAGCCACTGGCACCTAGACCAGTCATTATCCCAGAAGACGTCCCTATGGCATCTTTCAATGGCTGACTACACAGGAGTAGGCTTACAACTATCCAAGGTTTGGCCAATAAGATGATCATCCAAGATAGGACCCGAGTCCAAAGTCAAGCACAACCAACCAGGACTTGGTTGGCTAATATTTTTCATCCAAGACTAGTACCACTGGCTCAAATATGGTCGACTAAGGAAAGCTACCCAAGATTGGTGTCGTTACCCAAGGTGTGATCCAATTGAAACTGCCTACTAGGTTAACCCTTTTTTGTATAGCCTGTACCTGTCGATTTCCATCTGGTTATGCGAGGTAAACTCAAGATACTTATGTCCCATGACATGCCATCTCCCATTGTGCTTGACCAAGAATGTGACCTAGTAGAGGCATGTAAATTGAGCAGCTATGTCTCATAACGTCCAAATTAGAGTTCTACATAGTCTCTACAAAACCAACTCTTTATGCTTCCAATAAAAAAAAGGATAAATTTATAAGTTCCTAGACTTTGGTCCCATATGAGTCCAAGAAAGATCATACCATTCAATCAATCGATCAACAATTCAGACATACATATACCATGATCATCTCCACCAAGTGAAGATCCATTTTTTAACTCCTCTAAAAAATAAGGCTTCCTCAACCACCATAGAGAAAATCCCATCCATCCAACCATAGAGGCATAACCAAAATTACTTCCCACTTATAATTTTCTGACCAGTCGAGTACTCTCTAGGTGGATTTTCAAATTTGTATATCGTTTGAAAAATCCTACACTATCACAAAAAAAAAATGTATCGATCAACTAGTTACAAAATTTAATAGCCAATCCACACTAGGGTGAGATGGAGATGCTGCTAGTACGAGTAGGCACAAGCTACAATAATGCCTCGTAGAAAGAAGGTTGAAATTGGTCTGATTTATAGGCCATTTAATGAAACAAGTTCAGGTATGGTTCTTCCATTTTAGGAACAATTCTTGAAGAAGTGAAACTGGTTCTAGAATGAAGAAGATTCTAATGACTATATTTTTGACATTTTTGGTGTATGTTCGAAGATGAAATTACACAAATATATGTTTGATGAGACCGCTTACCCACTTTCAAATAGTCTCTTCATATACATATTTGTACGTATATCTAGAGATAAGATTGTAAAAATAAGTATATGAAGTGATCAAAGTCAATAAAATTTATGGGAAATTGATGATCTATCCTTCCATCAATTTGGGAAGTCTAAAAAATATTTATGAGAAGATTATTAGCTTAATAGATCTTCAAAAACGACTGACGATCCTTCTATGAAGATTTAATTAAATAACAAGTTCTAACACTTTTATGGGAATCATGGGCTCTAATAAATTGTGAATCACTTTGGCACTTCTGCATCCCACTATTGTAGTAGGACTGATGAGCAGAATCGGGATTGCCAAAAACTTTGATGAGCGAAAACCGGCATCGCCGATCCTGTCAATACTTTGGTTTTATATTTATAAAACTCTCGCAAGTGCACGAATCATTTCGTAGAAAATGATAAGTATACTTCCAAGGTCGATCTAAGGAAGGAATGTATGTGGTTTTTAATTTATTATTCAAACTTTTAAAAACGAAATTAAATCCTAAACATCCTGTCACGATATTTTGGGGTTTTTGTGTTTTTAATCTACTTACATAAAATTAAACATAGATTCAATAAACATTCATGCAAATTTTATTTTTTATAAATAGTGGAGTATTTATGGATATAATAACTAAGTTAATTATGCTTGCTCGTATTATCTAGGTTATTAAAGATATGAATTGATATTTATTGATTCTCCCTTTTTTGTATGAATACCACCTTTGGTGGGGTTAGATATTCTTTGTTAACTAAACAAATCAATTAACACCTATGGGTGGGGTTGATAACTAATTTGGTTAATTAAATTAATTCTTTTTTCTAAGAGATTGAAAATGAACCATTTAAATGCCACCTTTGGTGAGGTTAGACAGTTTAAACTTTATTCAAGGTGTCCAAATTAAACCTAAGAATTTAGTTATCCGAGTACTAACTTTCAAGTTTTAAAACCACTACCGAAAACGTGTCGTCAATACATTTTCAGATAATAATTCTTATAAAAACTTTTGAAATAGAGCTTCACTCTAACTACCGGGCGATTGTACCAACAAATAAAAGAGCACTACTCTAAATCAGACCGGATAACTAAACCTTAAAATCTAATTTTCATATTTAAGTTTGTAATGAAAAATAATATATTTCTCTCTAACATTCTTAATATAAAATCTTGAATAAAAATAAAATCAATTCATTTTAGAGATTTTTACCTATTTAATATTTCGCAAGCATAACAACGTTATTATTATATCATGTTTACAAACAGCTAGGACAGTTAGATTTAATCACAGACAAATTAAATATAACATGTAAGAATAAAGCATAAAAAATAACTGCAAAGAAAATAAAATCCTTACAGTACTTCGATGCTATTCCCGTTGCTAAAAAACCTCCAAACGGAATTTGCACTCCCATTTATTGAATCAAAAAGCTAATAAATTACAAAAACATAACTATTTCTTCCCAAAAAGGGAAGAACTCTAAAACTAAGAGAAACTAGCTAAAACATAAGAAAAAACTAAAAAAAAACTAAAAACTAAGAAATGGAGAGAAAGAAAGAAGAGAGAAGTGTGTTTTTAGGTGTGTTTTGAAGTGAAGGGAAGGGGGGTATATATAGTTGAGAATGGAGAGAAAAAATGAGTAAAAAAATGTTAAAAAATGTAAAAACGCGTAATGGAAATGCTGAGGTCATTAATGACGTCCGATAACGTCTGTGGGCCGCACGTGAAAAATGGGGTGAAAAGGCGTTGGGCGCACGGAGGGGGTTGTTGGCACCGCGCGCGGGAGGGCTATCGCCGCGCGCAGCTGGCTGCGCATGAAACGATGCCGCGGAATGAAATGGTCGCGATGCGATTTCTGTCTTTTTGACATTTTTGACCTTTTCGACCCATTTTGTCCAATTTTTCCATGTTTGTTGACATTTTCCCACTTATTTATTAATATATTTGTGATGTATTGCTTCAAGTATTCCTCTTTGAGTCTTTAAATTGCGTTTTTAAGCCAAAATACCTGAAAAACAATAAAAATACCCGTGATTCCGAAAAAGACAAATTTATATAAATATATGATAAAACATATAAATATATATATTTTTAATCAATTAATGTGCATAAAATCATGGTAATTTTAGTGCTTTTTGAGCACTCATCAAGGACCTACACTTGTTCTAACTCACCCATAATAAGCTTGATTGGCTCATAGATGAGGTGCCTGAGGGAATACTAATGCCCATCTCGATATGATGAAGAATGCATTACAGGCCATCCTTGAATACATTTAAGAGCCATTGGCTTCTAGCTTACTTCTTATCCTAATGAATTTCCATATGGCATCTTCCAATGTCTAAAGTGTGACTAGGGAATTTGAAAGTTCAAGACTTCATTTTTCCATACCCTCATAAAAGGGGAGAGTTCACTAACTCGACTACAAACAGTTCTTTAAATTAAGAGACATCTCATGCTTGGACCATTTTCATAAGTAATCCAAGCGGAGGGGTTGATATATCTAAGGCTCAAATAAGCAACACCTGGACCTATCAATCACCCTAACATGAAAAAATTCAAGCAAATATAAACAAGGTCTAGATAGAAAATAAGATCACAAACATACAAATAAAATATCACCAGATATCAACCAATCATTTGGCTAGATGGGACAAGAGCAAGAATTTTTGGCTAAAACCAAATGTGGTTTGTTAAGAGTTTTTCTAGTTTTCCAGAATATGGATGGCTAGAGATGTGTCAGGACAAATACATGGTCATCTTAACAGGCTTGAGCCATAGGCCAAGCAATTATGCCCCATCCTCCACGTACCTCAAGTCTGGAACATGTTCCACTTCTTCCTAGGACATTGAGATTCACATAATGCCCAAAATTTGATAACATATTTCAACTCATCTTGGGCTATGAAGATTCTTACAATGTGTAGAAGACATACACATAAAAGGTGAACATAATAGAAGTTTAGAAAGGTCATTTATGTACAAGGCTAAGGCTATTGCCCTACATACCATCTCGTCATAAGGCTCCAAATATAATGGTAGTCCTAGAAGGGCATAAAGTAGCATATGATGCTACATATGAAGAATATACATGGCCAAAAATAACACCTACTACAATAGTAGGACAAATAATGCTTCACCAATACTTTTATTCTAATAATTTTTTTTTGCAAGTGTCTAGGCCACATATAAACACACTTAGAAGATTTAGCAAAACAGAAAGTCCACCATCAAATGAAGAGTAGGCCTAAGCTACTTGGGCCTAAAAAAGTCAAAAGCCCTTAGTGCCCTACACCTAGCCATGGAATGCATCCTTGCTAAGGAAATGAATAAGCAATAACCATGTAGGTTAGTACTGCACCTCAGAACCCATACCACCAAACGGACTATAAAAACTAGTCATGTTAAGTAACCTTGAAGGATGCATCTTGATCATAGTTTGCACCATTTGGGATGAAGCTTACACGGAGAACAACTTAACTTGGTCTAATTACATCTAAATCAACCTTAGACCTTAAAAAAGACAATGGCTTGAGAGCTCTACCACCCTAGTACTAAGCATCCCTCATTGTCCCACAAACAATGTACCCTTCAAAAGGAAGTGAATAAGAGGTATCCCATTAGGTAAGCTTTGTGCTTTCAAGGCCAGACCATAACATTATTTTTAAAATATCAATAATTTATCCATGTGGTCCAAGAATTACATTAAAATTCCCCTACCATACTTTGGCTTACAAGGCTTCAGTAAATGAGGCAATAAATCTCTAAAATAAATGGTAACTAAAAATTTCCCTAAGTTGAGCACTATCTCATACTTGGACCACTTGAACAAGTCACCCCTAACTTAACTAAGAACCACTTGGATCAACAAGTCACCCCTAACTTAAAAAAAATTCAAAAAATGAAACAAGAAGGCCACAAGTACAAGTTAAACATTACCCAAACTTCAAAGCCACCAATTTCCAATGGAGCCAAAGCATGGTCCAAAGATCAAACTGCCAATCAGCTAGATAGGCTAGGCCCAAGAGGTATAACTAGCCATGAATGCAATCAACTAGCTAAGAAAATGGTTGGAGGATGTGGTCGACCAAGAGTATGGCCAGCTAGGGTTATGATCAACCAAAAATGTGGTCAGGTAGAGTATGACTTGCAAGGAAGTGGACAACCATAAGTGTCAACATTGGTCAGGAATTTGGTCAATTAGCTAGGAAAAAGTTCCACAAGTGTTCATTGGACCAGATTGGGTCGAGTCATAATCAAGAAATTATTCCTTATTTTTCCACACCTCAAGTTCGGGATCTACATGTCAATTTAAAGGTCCTTAGCCTCTCAATATATGGGGTGAAAGTTGAGTCTAGATATAATATGTATTATTATATAATGAATTTTTGTATCATATATTGTATGTTGTAATTACTTATCTAACTTGTATTATTGTATAATAAATTATTTGTTTCATATACTGTATTTATATTATTTTTATTTCTTTTGTTATTTGTTCTCTTTTATTGTTTATTTGTAATTTTTTATTATTTTTTTATTTTTATATTATAATTTTGTAGTATTTAATTTTTATTTAGTACTTAATATTAGATTAGTTATAATATTAATATAAAAAAAATTCAAAGCTAATTCCAAAAATTATGAAAATTTTAATATCAATATCACCATTGGTGATAAAAAGGAGATAAATGTTATGTTAAACCTAGGTGTAAGTGTTAATTTAATGCTTTATTTATTATACGTGCAATTAGGAGCAGGTGAACTAAAACCCACGACCATATCCCTACCATGAGAGGATAAATGTTTAAGATATCCAAAGGACATGGTAAATGATTTAATTGTACAAGTAGACTAACATATTGTACCTATAGATTTTGTCATTGTAAATGTGCAAGAAACCTTGAAAATAAACAAGGAGCACAATGTGCTTCTTAGTAGGCCGTATTGGCTCCTATCAAAATAATTATTAATGTCCATAATAGGAGTGTATCAATAACAATCTTTGGGCAAAAACTATACACTTTTAAGAAAATACTGACAAATGCAATGATGAGTGAGATATTAAGTAAATTAAATTCTACAAATTGTGATCCCCTAAGAAGAGTCTTACTAAGACATTAAATTAGCGGTCGATGGGAGACAATATATCATTGTAGGTAGTATTTTTGCTTTTATTTTATTTCAGTTTGTTTTTATTTTTTGGATTTTAATGTTTTATTTTACTTTTTTAGTAATTTTTTTTATTTTAGTTTATTTCATGTTATATGAACTATGTTTATTTCATTTAAAATTGTTTAATTTATAAATGTTTTTTGAGATATAAAATATGAAAGTACACAACAATCTTTTTGTGTGATTAAATTGTTGTTGAAAAGTACTCACATAAAGTAAATGTGTAACCTTTTTTATATGTATCTTTTAATTAATATTTGTTACATCGAGGGCAATTGAAAAGTTATCATACTTTTAGTTGACTTTAAGCTACTGATTAAGTCTCTTTGAACTATTAGGTTAATTTTTTAAACATATCATGGAGTAATGTGATAATTAATCTATTTTTTTCATAGTTTGTATTTCATAATAAAATATTAAAGTTGAGATAAATCTAAAATTAGTGTTTAGGAATCAAATAGTAGAGAGTACCTTGTGAGAATATTTTGAGTTATTATCATTCCATTTTGAGAGATAATATTTTTCTATTCCTTTAAACACTCTTCTTATTATTTCAAAATGTTAAATGATCTTTATAAGCTTTTGAATATCAAGACTTTTACATCTAATAAAGTGTCATATATGGCCGGCGGCGAGAATTATTTGGCCGGTGGCGAGATGAGTTTACCAAATTTTGTGCTCTCGGGAAGATTTTCGCCAGGATTTTAGCCGGTGGCGAGATTCACTTGGCCAAAATCTGTGCTCCCTCCATGATTTTCAAAATTTTCTCCGTAAGGTTTTCGCCGGCGGCAAAATTCCAAATTTTGAAATTTTGTTCTCTTTTTATTTTCATTCAATCCTGATCATTGTACTTTGTCCCTAACTTCTCCAAAATCATGAGTTTACCTTAAATTGCACTTTAAACACGAAATACCCGTGAAATGACATTTGTGGATTAAATAATCAAATAAACACAATTTTCACACAAATATCAACATTTAAATCATAACAAAAATGCAATAATTTAGCTCTTATCAACAACTCCCCAACTACTTCTGCTAGTCTCTAGCAAGAAACGCGATCTATTTAATAAATTCAAAGGAGACATTAAGAGAAACTTCAAAGAAAATTTTATTCTATTTACAAAATTACATTAAGCGTATGCAATAAGCCTTTAAACTCCTAAGAGGCCCTAGTAGGACGAGTTGTAGTCTCGTGAGGGCTTCCAATGATGATACCCACAAACATCTTACCTATAACTATCCTCACTTAAAACAATAAAATCACACAAAAATTAATTTGCACAAATGTCTCAAAAATTATAAATAACACACAACACATAGAATAATTAAATGTCACCTAAGCTTTAAGAAATCTCAAATGCCAATTTCACTTTTGTTATTGACTCTTAAACATCAATCAAACCATAAACCAATAGCCATAATGCCCGGATAATATTATGTAGAACATCCACAAACAAAAAGGTGAAATCTCAAACTACATAGGCTCACTCTTCAAAACTCTCTCCACTAATGAAGAAAAATACACCACTTCGGATCAATAGGACTTTATTAGGCTTGTAATGTTAGGCTTAGGTATTTGGTTAAGAAAGAACGGGAAGTGTCAAAATACAAATAATAGCACTTATTAGATTAAACACAACCAATTAAGTAAAAGAGTAACACCATTTAACCCAAATTGTTTCTTCCGATCATAACCCATTTTTCCAAAGATAAACAAAATTCTTCCTCAATCTTTCACCTCATTACATCCATTACTAACACTCTTTTATTTACTAGAGTGTGAAGGCCCTTTTTTTCTCTTTTTTTTTTAAACACAACCCCCAACCAATTTCTTCCAATATATTTGGAAGATGTCTTTTTTTTTATTCCATCCTTACTCCAATTTCTCTTGAAAAGTTTGTGTTCAAAATTAAGTACTCTTAACAAATAAGGTAGGAATTATATATATATATATATATATATATATATATATATATATATATATATTTGGCTCAGTAAAAGGTAGGTTATAAAAGGCAAAAAGAAAGAAAAGTAAGGTTAACAATATATTTAAATAGGCTCAAAGAGGTAACTAGTGATATAAGGATAACAAGGTAGGCTTAAAATGGCACAATCGATCCAAAAATGGCCTACATCATCTCCTAAATAGTGCAATCCCAAATTATTTCGCCTCAAAAGGTTTTTAAATGAGTTCTAGAGTTTGTTGAGATCACAAAAATGTCCATGAAAAATTCGCACATAAGACTTCTCTAAGCATTTAGACTAATCAACCAAATCATACCACATACCAAAAGAGTCGCCAACTATATAAAATCAACATTTGAAATTATCTTTAAACCGAAACAAAATTTAATTTCTTCTAAAAGCTACTTGTTATCACAATCACAATCACATTATTATCATCAACGTACAAATTAAAATAAGTAAAATGCAAATAAAATAAAAAATAAAAATAAGACAATAAAAAAATAAACAAATAAACAAATAAAAGAAATTAAATCAAAATGCAAAAAAATAAATGGAAAATCAAAATTAAACACAAACAAAACTAATAAAAATGAAGGGAAGAAAAGATTTACCGTTTATCGCACCCCCAACCAAAACCTTACAATGTCCTCAATGTAAGAAAGAAAAATTGCAAATGGGTTTTTTTTTAACCTGCAAGACAAAAAAAATAAGAAAATTTAATTAAAAATAAAATTATCATAAAATGAAGTGCAAAATTTAAAATTTCTAAAATAAAATGAGATAAAAGATGAGAAAACAAATCTGATGGGTTGCCTCCCATTAAGTGCTTTAAGTTATAGTCATTAGCTAGACTTTTTGTCATTCTCATCGCGTTGTTGTAACTCTAGAGAATCTTTCTGCTTGTTGAATTCTCCGTCAAAATATGGCTTCAATCGTTGTCCATTCACCTTGAAAGTTCCCTTTGTTTCATGACTGATCTCAACTGCTCCATAAGGAAACACCTTGGTTACTTGAAAAGGTCCTGACCAACGAGATTTAAGCTTTCCCAAAAAAAGTCTGAGACGGGAATTATAAAGCAGCACTTTCTATCCCACTTTAAAGTTTCGCCTCAAAATGTGCTTATCAAGCCAAACCTTCGTCTTGTCTTTGTATATTTGGGCATTCTCATAAGCATCATTCCTCATTTCATCCATCTCATTCAATTGCAACACCTTCTTTTCACCTGCTGCCTTAAGACCAAATTCAGAATTTTAATTGCCCAATATGCCCGATGTTCCAATTCAACTGGAAGGTGACAAGCTTTTCCATACACCAATCTGGTATGGAGACACGCCGATAGGTGTCTCAAAGCTGTCTATAGCCCAAAGTGCATCATCTAGCATCCTCGACCAATCCTCGCGCGTAGTTATATACGGTTTTTTCAAGGATCCTCTTCAACTCTCGGTTTGACACTTCAACTTGTCCACTTGTTTGAGGATGGTAAGGTGTTGCTATCTAGTGTGTTACTCCATATTTCTGCAACAAAGCTTCAAATTGGTTATTGCAAAAATTCTTACCTCCATCACTTATAATTGCTCTAGGTATGCCAAATCTGGAAAATATGTTCTTTTTAAGAAAATTGATCACAACCCTAGCATCATTGGTAGGCAAGGCAACTGCTTCCACCCATTTAGAGACATAATCTACACCAACAAGAATGTATTTATTAGAATGAGATGAAGGAAAAGGCCCCATAAAATCAATACCCCAAACGTCAAATAAATCAATTATTAAAATATTATTTAAGGGCATTTCATGTCTCCGTGAAATATTTCCGCTCCTTTGACAATCAGCACACATTGAAACAAACTTGAAAGCATCTTTAAACAATGAAGGCCAATAGAATCCGGATTGCAAAATTTTTGTTGCAGTTTTTGTTCCACCAAAATGTCCCCCAACTTCCCTTCGAATGGCAATGATGAAGAATGCTTTCCATTTCTTCCTCCCAAGCACACATCTTCTAATAATTTGATCCGCACAATGTTTATACAAGTAAGGTTCATCCCAAAATAATGTTTCAAATCGAAAATAATTTCTTTTTTGTTGATAAGACATGTCCTGGAGGTAAAATTTTTCGACCAAATAATTTGCATAATCAAGAAAACCATTGAGCCTGCTCGGATAGCAAGCAATTGCTCATCAGAAATGTTTCATTAATTTGGTCTTCAACCTCAAGGTAATCTTCTTCCAACCTGGACAAATGGTCAAGAACCAAATTTTTGGTCCCTTTTTGTCCTGATTTCTAAGTCAAATTCTTGCAAGAGAAGAATCCATCTTAGTAATCGCGGTTTGGCATCTTTCTTGGCTAGCAAATATTTAAGAGCAGAATGATCAGTATAAAAAATGATTTTAGACCCAATTAAATAAGATCTAAACTTATCAAATGCAAACACTACTGCCAAAAGCTCTTTCTCAGTTGTTGCATAATTAAGTTGTGCATCTATCAATGTCCTGCTTGCATAATAAATCACATGCAGGAACTTATTCTTCCTTTGGCCCAAAACAGCACCTATATCATAGTCACTAGCATCACATATTACCTCAAATGGAAGAATCCAATTAGGTGCACAAATTATAGGGGCCGAAGTGAGCTTTTCCTTCAAAAGGTTAAAAGCCTTCAAACAGTAAGGAGAAAAATCAAACTGTGTATTTTTAACTAAAAAACTGCAAAAAGGTTTTGTTATTTTTGAAAAATCCTTAATAAATCTTCTATAAAACCTAGCATGTCCCAAGAAACTTCTAATTCCCTTTACAGTTGTTGGAGGTGGTAATTTTTCGATCACTTCCACCTTTGCACGGTCCACTTCCATCCCCTTTGATGAAATCCGATGGCCAAGAACAATTCCTTCGAACTACGTTATGACATTTCTCCCAATTTAGCACTAAATTTGTGTCTTTACAACACCGCAAGACTAAAGAGAGATTATGCAAGCAATTATCAAAAGAATGGCCAAAAACGTAAAAATCATCCATAAAAACCTCAATAAACTTTTTCGACCATATCGAGAAAATTGCTATCATGCATCTTTGGAAAGTTGCAATAAGACATAAACCGAAAGGCATCCTTCTCAGTATGCAAAAGTACCATGCGGCATGTAAATGTTGTCTTATCTTGATCCTCCTGGTGCAATTGCAATTTGGTCAGTACTCGAATATCCATCAAGAAAACAATAATAAGCATGTCTACCAATCTTTCCAACATCCGATCAATAAATGGCAAAGGAAAATGATCTTTTTCGGTGGAATCGTTTCAACTTTGACATAATCAATACATACTCTCCACCTACCATCGTCCTTGTTGGAATAAGCTCATTGTTTTCATTTTCTACAACTGTGATTCCTCATTTCTTTGGTACACAATGAATTGGGCTTACTCAAGCACTATCTGAAATCGAATAAATTACCCCGGCATCCAAAATCTTAATCACCTCATCCTTGACCACTTTTTGCATTGTTGAGTTTAAGCGCCTTTGTGGCTGAATTGTGGGCTTGTAATCCTCATTCATCAAGATTTTATGCATGCAAACAGAGTTGCTAATCCCTTTGATGCCCACCATTGTCCATCCAATTGCCATTTTGTGAGTCCGAAGAACTCCTAATAGCTTGTTTTCCTCTTCACCATTCAAAGAATTGTTAATAATAACAAGAAAGGATTCTGAGTCTCCAAGATAGGCATACCTTAGATGGGACGATAGTAGCTTTAGCTCAATCTTATTGGCTTCCTTCTTTACCACTGAGGTTGGAGTTTCATTTGTTCCCACCTTGAATGTTTCATCACTGAACAAATCTTCATCAAGTGCTGCCAGTAATTCGGAACCTTGTCTCACTCTCTCATCTTCCTCCTCAATTGTTGCAGATTTTACAAGGCAAGCTTCTAGTGGTAGCAATGGAGTTCTCTCTTCAAAAGTTTCCGATATTTTCCTGTCAAGAGTGTTAATTTGAAAACAAGAATGTACCTCACTTGGAAATTTCATTGCTTCAAAAACATCAAAGGTCACTTGTTCATCTTGCACCCGTAGAATGAGCTTTCCTTGTTGAACATCAATCAATGTTCTTCTAGTTGCAAGGAACGGTCTCCCAATATCAATCTGCATCTCTCATATTCCTCCACGGCCAAGCACCACGAAATCTACAGGAAAATAAATTTGTCAACTTTAATTAAAACATCCTCAATTACCCTCGAGGATATTTCATCGATCGATCCACCAATCAGAGAGATTGAAGTGGGTTTTACTTCTCCCGTGCCTAGTTTTCTCAAAATAGAAAGTGGCATCAAATTAATGCTTCTTCCTAAATCACATAGGACTTTATCAAAATTGCAACTTCTTATAGTACAAGGTATAGTAAAAATCCTCGGGTCTTTCAATTTCTCGGCGCTTTCTTTGAAGAATCGTATTGCACTCCTCATTTAGCATGACAAGCTTTCATAATCTCCCGCTTTCTCTTTCTTTGATAGAATTTTTTTCATGAATTTTGCATACTTTGGCATTTGTTCCAACATCTCTCAAAAGGAAATGTTAATATGCAATTTCTAAAAATATCCAAAAATTTATCAAATTAATTATCAAGCTTTTTCTTATTCAATCTGAGGATATGGGATAGAGGCTCATATTTCGATTGGGGAAGGTTGAACATCTTGAGATGCTGATGGCTTATCTTTTAAATTCTTCCATCTTTTCTCCGATTTCCCTTGGATTTCAAGTTCTTTACCACTTCTCAACGTGATAGCCTTTACATGCTCTTTGGGATTTATTGTGTCACCGGGCAACGATTCTTTAGACCTTTCTCGCACCGGCTGAAGTCGCCTAGCTTGGTTTTGGATGTCCCCGTGATTGCCTCTTGATTGAATTGTGTTCTTGACTCTCAACGAACTTTCCCAAAATTCCTTCCAAATCTGCTTGCTTTTCTCTCGGGGTTGGTAGGAAGATGATGACGGTTTGAATCCCCTTGGTTATTTCATGACAAATTTGGATGATTTCTCCAACCTGGATCAGGTGTTGAATACGGGTTATATTGAGGTTTTTGGAAATTTGAAACATAATTTGCTTGCTCAAACATTCAAGCAAATGGATTTCCAGCTTGGCACTCGATACTAGCATGATTTCCACCACATAAATCACATTGTGTATTTGGTTTGGATTCTAATTTGGATGAAAAAGAATCCATCTTTCTTGAAAGAACAGCAACTTGAGCCGACAAAGTATTCACTGAATCAATTTCATGCACTATTGTTTGTCTTTTTGCAATTACCCACTCTGAATGCCACTGATTGTTGTTTTCTGCCATAATCTCTAACAACTCATGAGCATCCTCCGGTGTTTTTCCCATTAAAGACCCTCCAACAAGTAAAGATCAATCATTGCACGATAGTTTGAAACCAACCCATTATAAAAATGTGACTTTCATACCAAATTGGTATACCATGATGTGGGCACTTCCTCAACATTTCTTTGAATCTTTCCCAAGCTTCATGCAATGATTCTTGGTCATATTGTGTAAAATATGTGATTTCATTCCTCAATTTTTCCGTCTTAGTAGGAGGAAAGAACTTGGACAAGAATTTCTGAACCAACTCATTCCATGTCGTAATTGATCCCGGGGGTAATGAATTTAGCCACTCCTCGCTTTATCCTGGTTGAAAAAGGAAAAACCTCAATCTTATAGCATCTTCGCAAATACACCATTTATCTTGTAAAGATCACTCACCTCCCGAAAGTAAGCACATGTGCATTTGGATCATCCTTTCGACATTCCCCAACCGATTTGATTGAACCATTTGGATAAAGGATGGTTTTATCTCAAAGTTATTTGCTTGAACAAATTGGCCTCCTTATACCAAGTAGTTCCAACAACATTAGGCACAACATAATCCCTCAAAGCTCTATGATTTCCACCTCCCACAACAAATGGTGGATCCATAGTCGATTGTCTATTGTGAGGTGAGGTTGAATGCCTTCTCTTTCTGGGCGACGCCTAAATGTTCTATCAATCTCTCGAATCAAATGGAAATTGGTTAAGGCTTTTCACGCCTCATACAACAATCCTACAACCAGAAAATTAACTAGCACAAAACAACACAAAGTTACCCTTTTTTTATGATAAATGAAATAAAAGAGAAAAATAAACAAAATTAAAAATGAAACAATGATAAAGAAAATTAACTTCAAATTAAAACTAAGATTAGGTAGTATAGATATTAATAAAATCAAACCATTCCCCGGCAATGGTGCCAAAAACTTGATGCGTAATTTTGCAAGTGTACGAATCGTTCAAGTAATAAAGTGTACAAAAGTACGGATATCGAACCCACAAGGAATGACGTTACTAAGTACCGAAATTGACTAATCCTAATTTTATTTGAAAACCGAATTTTTGAATTTATTTAAGAAGTAAATTAACTTAAAACTAACGCAAATAACAAAATTTAATGTTGTTCACAAATGATTAAAAACGCTAAGGCATTTGATTTGGCTAAATCAATTCAATCCGATTTCAAGTTATGTTATATGAGAATCAAAGTTAAAAGTGATGGTTGAAAACCCAAATTTACCTAATACTCTCTCTCGAGTTATATTAGAATTACTTATCTATGAAAACCGACTATATTTCTATGAAGATTTAATCACAAACAAGCACATTATGATTTATGGAATTTCTAGAATAACCACATACATC
Organism: Hippophae rhamnoides; assembly: GCA_033030585.1. Lineage (NCBI taxonomy): Eukaryota > Viridiplantae > Streptophyta > Magnoliopsida > Rosales > Elaeagnaceae > Hippophae > Hippophae rhamnoides. Next base: position 62,661,399 of record CM065427.1, on the reverse strand, counting down.
ATGCATTAGTTCTCACACTCGCATTCAACATACGGTATTTATCACAAGAAGCATTCATTACACATCTCCTCTCTGGCCTCAATATAATGCAACAAATCATTTAAATCTTGATCAAATTTAAAAGCATTAAGCATGGAAATAAATACTCAACTTGAAAACAATGAATTCATATAACGATAACACAAGAAATCTGATTTTCTTGATTCAACTACATCATAGCCTTAGCAAAAATGAATTAGTTCATAACAAAAATAAGAACAAACATATTCTCAATTGAATCCATGAACAAACAATCTGAATGAAATGCAGAAAATAAAAGCTAAGGAGAAGAGATGAAAAACTCTTGAAGATGAAGACTTGGTAGCAACAATAGTGATGATCCTTCAAGCTTCTCCAACCTTTCTCTCCAAAATTGCCTTTTCTCCTCCAAAAATAACTCAATTATGCTCTCTCTGCCGTCGCCCTCTTTTTCCATCATAATGTATATATAGATCTAGGGTTTTGGGGGAAATTTTGGAACAAAACAACATAAAAAATGTGTTTTCGGATGAAACTCGCCGCCGCGAGATTTCTGGAAAATTAAATTTTGGGTTTTCGGATTTTGGCCGGCGGCCAACTTAATGTGGCCAGCGGCGAGATTCTTTGGCCGGCGGCGAGAATACTTTGGACGGTAGCGAGATTCACTTGGCCAAAATCCATGCTCCCTGCATGATTTTCAACATTTTCTCCGTAAGGTTTTCACCGGCGGCGAGAATACTCTCGCCGACGGTGAAATTCCAAATTTTGAAAATTTGTTCTCTTTTTATTTTCATTCAATCCCGATCATTGTACTTTGTCCCTAACTTCTCCAAAATCATGATTTTACCTGAAATTACACTTTAAATACGAAATACCCGTGAAATGACATTTGTGGATTAAATAATCAAATAAACACAATTTTCACACAAATATCAACATTTAAATCATAACAAAAATGCAATAATTTAACTCTTATCAATATAATTATTTTTATTGCTTAAATTGAATGTCTTAAGTAGAAATTAAAGTATATACCTTTTTTCATTCATGCATGGCTTCCAAAAGAGAGATACATATGGGGTTTCCTAATGTCATTATAAAAAGAAACAAATTATATATATATATATAAGAAAAACAAGAAAGAGAGAAAAATCAGTATAAATTAAATATTATGACCCAAATGTCCTTCAAAGTTGTGAGAAATAACTATTACAAAAGAAAAATAGGAAATAAATATCCTTGAAGTCAATGCATTTTCATTTCATCTCTAAAGGCCTATACTTGATATTTTTAATTGATTATTTTAATTAATGCATGAAAATAATATGTGATTTCTTTATAAATCCTTTCATGAGATCAATACTACGCATTATTTTGATAATTTCTTCTTTAAATATACGCAAACCTATTAGTTCATTTCTTTATATAACATCTATTCACATGTAACTTTTATTGAGTGTAAGCCCATAGAATCAATGTAATATTGAGAGTATGACTTGTGAAGATTAGAGTCTAAGCGAATTTGAATTTCTAACACTAAAATTGGATAAATCAGTATTGATATATTTTTTATATGGAATATGAATTTGTGATTTCAAACTAATTTTTACAATAAACTATAATTCTTTGAAATGTTAATCTAATTAATGCTTTGGATTTTAATTATAAGCTTGAAAGATACTAAAAGCATGAGAAGTTATATATTTTGTTTTACTTTGTTAATTTAGTTATTATTTTGTTTTGTTATTTGTTTATTTTTATTATTTCTTTTCTTTTTTTGCATTAATTTGATGTTTATGGGTATCATTACAAAAATTCCTCATGAGAATTAAACTCTCCACTAGTGAAACCTAAGATTTAAAGGCTTGTCACATATACTTAATACAACAAGTAAATCTAAGAAAGTGATTTAGGATAGTTTAATTTATTTATTTTAGTTTTTTGTTCATTTTTTTTTACTTTTCTTGCTTAGAAACTAGTAAGAAGTTGGTTCGGAGTTGTGATATGTTCTTGAAAAGCACTAAACATTACATGACTTATTTTCACTTTGATTTCAAAAATAGATTTATATTTGCATAAATTTATCATTATTTTAGCAAATTTATGTTTTCGAAATCAGGGATATGTTTTGTTGTTTTTCAAATATATCTGGTTTTAAAATGATTAGAAGGTAAACACTTGAAAAGTTATACATGAAAGAACTTAATTTCAACCAAGAGGAATAAAAGAATAACATATGCAAACCTTACATATATACCAACCAAATATCAGGGGGTAAAATACAAAGAAATTTGGAGACAAACACAATAATGCGGGCCAGGATGGTGGAATTTGTGTGATGCAATGCGAGCTTCTCGGATTAGAATTTCATACTTATCAAAATCAATGCATGTCACGACATGGATAAAAATGTTCCACAAATGAAAAGTAATTTTGGAACCACTATTTTCTTCTCTTTTAGCATTTCCATTACCTATAAATACAATCTCTTACCTCTCATATCAAACACACCAAAAACTCAATAATAATTCTAAGTTTCAACAAATTCTTTCTGAGAATTTTGTTATAGTTTTTATGTTTATTTTCCTTAGTTTAATGTAGTAATTTTTTATTCAATAAATAGTATAGGTATATCTGTTTGGAGGGTTTTCAATACAGATTAGTACTAAAATTTTACACTTTGAATGATACTTTTGAGGTATAAATTTTAAATATAATCATTTATTTTCATAATTAATTTTATTGTTCTGAATGTAATTTTTAATATACTTGTTATTTATTAAATTGATCATGTCTGTCTGAATCTATCTATGGAATACTAACTATATTGTTATACTTGTGAAATATTAATTTAGGTAAATATTTTTATAAAATAAATTAAGTTTTATTTCTTCTTTTAAGATTTATACAAAATTTATTACTTAAAAATATACTGACGAAATATTTTTCGTAATAAATTTAAAATCTAAAAGTTAAATTTTAGTATCTAATTATATAGATATAATTTAGAATCATATTATATTTCAAAAAAATTTATAAGATTCATTATTAAAAAAATATTGTTATACTTGTGAAATATTAATTTAGGTAAATATTTTTATAAAATAAATTAAGTTTTATTTCTTCTTTCAAGATTTATACAAAATTTATTACTTAAAAATATATTGACGAAATATTTATCGTAATAAATTTAAAATCTAAAAGTTAAATTTTAGTATATAATTATGTAGATATAATTTAGAATCATATTATATTTCAAAGATTTTTATAAGATTTATTATTAAAAAAAATATTGATAACATATTTTTTATAATAGATTTAAAATTTAAAAGTTAGGTTCATATACATCAATATGAAATTTAATTTAGACACCTTAAGGAGAGTTTAAATTGATAGCCCTTGAATAAGCATTTATTTAAATCATTTGTTAATTCCTTAAGAATAAAACATAATTTAATTATTATCAATTGAGTAATCCCCGTAAAAAAAATTTAATTGATAGTGATTAAAAATTAAACCGATCCGTGTCAAATTATTTTTTCATACAAAAAATGAAGAATCAATAAATTAATTTATATATTTAATAACTTAATTAATGTTGAGCAAGTATGATTAACTAACTAATATATCACCTAAATTCTTTATTGAGTGTTAAATGTTTATTTATCAGATATTTTTTTAATCAATTTTATCTTTAATTTTATGTTAATAGATTGGACTTTTCAAACCCAAACAATTATGACATAATTTTGAGGTTTATTTTTTGTTTTTAAGAGTTCTGTTGAATTATTTAAAACCACGTAATTCCTCTTTAAATCAACCTTGAAGTATACTTGTTGCTTTTTACGAAGTGAAGCTATTTATCAAATATAAAATTTTTGCATCATAAATTACCTAATAAAAAGATAAAAATATTCATTTTATAACTTTAATAAAATGAGATCAAAGTCATACCCATCACATCTCTGACAGCTATCACCGGCAACCCCATTGGAGCTTTGGTAGCCATCACCGATGACCCTATTGGAGCTTCGCAACCCACTGGAGCTCCAATAGCTTCATCGAAGCTTCGCTATATGTAACATATTACATACAAATATACAAGTGGATATAGCATGCTACATTCGGAGATCATAGGAAATATGGTGGATGTAACAGGTTATATACAAAGATATACTTGTGGATGTAACTTGTTATATCCAATAAGCCATAGAAACTATAGTAGATATATAACATTTACATACAAATATGCACGTTGATATAATAGATTGAATTTGATGAATAGCTGAAACTACAATGGAGTGGACGTAACAGGTTAAATAATATATATATTAATGTAATAAGTTATATCCGATAAGTCGTTAGAAGTATAATAGATGTAATATATTACATATAAATATAGAGGTAGATGTAACAAGTTATATACAAAAATAGATGATGATGTGACATGTTACATATAAAGATAGATGTAGATGTAACATGTGACATGTAGAGATAAAAATAAATGTAACTTATTAAATACAAAATTGAATGTATATTTAATGTATTATATATAAAAATAGGGGTGTAAATAACATTTTAAACGTGGTATATCACAAAAATGATAAAATTTATGTTACATTAAAAAATTGATTATTTTACGTGCAAAAATAATTCAACTATGTTATTCTAAGATGAAGTTAATCTCCAAATATTTCCATATGAAATTATCAGTAGTGAAGTTGAAAAATTCCAAAACAATCACACAAATCAACAAAAAGGAGAAAACTATCTAACAACTCGTTGGCATAGAGAAGGAAGAAAATTAGAGAAAATTAACCCTAATATATAAACGAAAGGTTAAAATAAAATTCGGGAGGTAAAACAAGAAAATACAGAGGCAAACGTATAGAAAGATAGAGAAGAAAATGCATTAATTTGAAGCAATAGTTAGCCATGTCTGTGCTACTCAATGGAAGTTAGTGAGATAGCTCCTTTCATGTTTCTTGATTCAGCAGGAGCAATAGAACATTGATATTAGATATTGTCCTCGGTAGGTTTTCGATGACTATTGAAGTAGGTAGCTAATGTAGCCGGTCTCGACCTCTAAAAGCGACCTAAGGACGACGATCTCATCTTCATCGTAACGAAGTTAATCCAACATGAAAGGGAAGATGTGTGTGTATAGATGGAGAGTAATTGTGAGGAGAGAGATCTCAAATTTGAAAATGAAGCAAGTAGGTAACATAGCCACCGACGAACACCAAATTCATCGCTGCCGGAATCAACCAAACATGATAGAGGATGCGTGTGTAGAAATGGAGAGTAGGTGTGAGAACTGGGACCAGATACGAGAAAAATATGTGTTCCATATAACAGAGAATAGTTAGAAATAAAGGGAAAAAGTAAAACGTAACACATAAAACGCAATCGTATTTCTAGATCTATAAAATTTATCTTACACATAAAAAAGCTAACATATTGGGTCAATATTTCAGATTAAGTTATATACTCTCTTTTTTTAATAACATAAAATAATACCTACAAAATTTATAACAAAAAAATAATTATTGAAGCCAATATTTGCTCATTGTTTTCTTTGTAAACTAGACATGTAAATCACTAAAAAAACCACATCAAAGATGACATTAGATGAGAGAGAATTTGAGAGAATTGTGATATGAATTTATGTCTAACTTTACATGTTTTGATAACCTATTTAAGGGTTTTGACACATGACATAACTGTAAATAACTTATATAGGTTAATTAATATTTAAATAATGAATTAATATATAATTATTTATAATATTGTTGACCATTCAAAATTAGATGGTATTATTAATATAGACTTTTTGTGTTAAATAATAAAAGATATACCTAACCGTGTATTGATTTTACCCATTTGAATTTCAAATGTCACCAAGGACAAATAAAATAGTGACATGCATACCTAGTGAATTTTCTACCCAACACAAGTCCTCTTGGATGTTAATTGTTCAGGATAGCTAGTCTAGTTATATCGCTTAGGAATGACAACTCAATGAAAATTGGCTTGAGAGTATCTTAGCTTAATCGTGCAATTGGTACCCTATATATATTTATGTCATCATGATCCTGAGGTTACAAGCTTTCCAAAGGCTATTTTATATGTCTCAATAGAGTTCCGATTGAAAAGTTATGATCAATCAAAGTATGAGAATGGGACTGGCAATCTATTAATAACATAGTCGCTATTAATCTCACTTATAACACTGAATCTATACTCAAGGTGAGAGCATGGAGAAGAAAAATTGAAGAACAATCTCTGCTTCATCCAACTCTTGGTAAGTGGATTAATACCTAATGAAATAAATTTAGCTAATTTTTTTATGTTATTATTAGTTCCTTGACAACGGAGTCAAAAACTTAATTTGCTAAAATTTGGTGTACAAATTTTGTATATTTATAAATTACTCTCAAGTGCACGAAACACTTATAAAAATAATAAGTATACTTTCAGGGTTGGTCTAAAGAGAAATGATATTATTTTTAAATAATTCAATAAATTATTAAAAACAAAATTAATCTAATCTAATGACATAAAAAATAAAGATATATTCCATAAAATAATTGGAAAATAAACAAGTATAGTCAATGAAGAATTTATGATATATTAGTTAGATAATTATTCTTGCTCAATATTAATATGGTTATTAAAGATTTGAGTTAAGATTATTGATTCTTTCTTTTACGTATGAAAATATTCTATATAAATGATCATTTTCTTTATTAATTAAACTTTAACTTGTTACCTTCGGTTGGATCGACAATTTAAATTTAATTAAATTATTTTCCTTTTCTAACAAATTATTAAACCATTTAATTTGTCACTTTCAGTCGAGCCGCAATTTATACTTTTATCAAGGTGTTAAAGTTACGTTAATAATTTAAGTATTTGAAAACTAAATTTAATATTTTAAATTTATTATGAAAAATATATCATAAATATATTTTTTTAATGATAAAGCTTATAAAAATACTTGAAATAGAGTATGACTTTATATAAGATTTAGATAATAAATATATAATATTCAAGATTATTCTAAATCATATTCAAATAATTAAATCTTAAATTTAAATCTAATGTTTATCATGAAAAAATACTGAGTCAATTTACTTTTCTATAACAAACTTTTGTTTAACTCTTGATGAAGAAATACAATTTAATTCATTTTATAAAAATATTTTACCTACTTTAATATTTCATAAGTATAACAACATTACTAATATCTCATATTATTTATAACCAGATATGTATATTTTAATAAATTATCAATAAATTAATCATAGCACGTAAAACAATACATAAAGATGATCTAAAAAGAATACATTTAAATCATACTTTAATTGTATCTTTACAGAATCTCAGTATCGTTTATGTTTTAAGAAACCTCTAAATAGAATTGCCAATACTGTTTATTGAGTTGAAACTAAAGTAACTATATAAACTATATTTTTTCAACTCTTAATTGAGAGAAGAATTTTGAAATTACTAAATGAAATGAAAAACTTGAAAGAAACTAAAAAAATCAACTTCAAGAGAAGCTATGGAATGAAATGGTTGATTTTTACAATGAATAAGGGGTCCTTTATATAGCTTTAAAAATGCTACAAAAGAGATGAAAAAGTGGATTATATGATCAAGTGCCAATGCACACATTACTTCCATCCCATGGCATGAGACAAACTATATATAATTTGGCCATGATCCATTTCACTCATACCGCGATACACATTATTTCCATGCAATGGCTCACCTCTTACTAAACAATAGGAACCCTTATTTTCTTTTACACTCTTTTTAATGTTTTAGACCATATGTAAGTTTTACATATGTTGTCTTTTAAGCTTCAATATTGTAATGAAGTGTTTTCAGATACTATTATTCAAATGTCGATCAATTAAATCATTTTTAAGGTAAAAAACCTGAAAAATAACAAAATGTACCTATAATTCCGAAAAGACAGATTTGTTGTATAACATAAAAAAAACTATACAAATATTGGTCTAATGTGACCCTTGGGCTCCAATTTGTGGTGGCTAGCCACATCTTCGACATTGATTGTTGTTACCACAATCCTGGTCATCTCTATGTAAGACAACTCAGGGATATTTTTTGCTAGCTTGATCCATAGTAGCCCCATGTGGATACCGGAGCGTCTAGTCAATCTTCAACCTGGATCTTCTTATAATTGAAGTGGTCAAAGAAATCTTTCAATTACTCATTTTCTTTCTTAGTCAATCCTATAAGATGTGTTGAGGTCTTTAGTAGTCTTTTCTTTGTTGAGAAATGAGTTAAGAATTGCTTTGCAAACTCTAAGAAGTTTCCAATTGTTCCTGGCTTGAGGGTTTTATACCAAACTCTGGCCTTGCATGCTTTTGTCATTGGAAAATCTCTACAAATGACAATATCGCTATATGCATGGAGATTTACCCAATCTCTAAACAAGTCAAGGTAATCTAAAGGATCATAGAACCCATTGTAAGTCCTAGTGAAGGTCTGCTTGACTTATTCACCAGCATATTAGATAATACCACTTAGATGAAAGGAGTGTGATTAAAATTCATTGTAATACTAATCCCACCCCTCTCTATCAAGTCTCAACTTTATTTTGTGAAATCGGTGTTCCAAGTATTCCATTGGTTCAGTTGCAATATGATGATTACCCATTCTTTGAAACACTTGTTTATTGTGGCTTGAATCCTTGGCGTCGCCAGAGAAGCTTTCTTGGCTAGAGCAGGCACTACGTTTGGCCTCGAAGTGGTTCCTCAAGTTTTCACATCCGATATGCAAGTGTTCTAAGTCCAATCGGTTTCCAACAGCTTAACCGACAATGGCTATGTATGTCAGGGGTAAGACATCAATACCATCCTGAATATTGGTACCCAGGTCTTATGGATCCTCAATATGGGGACTTAATCTACTATGGATTGGTCCCTTTGATTTATTGCTAGCACTGGAAGCTTGATGCTATTCTCCTTAGGCACCCGGTTGTAATGGTCGTATGGACCTTGAGTGACTCACTGAGGCATTAGAGTGTGCTTGTGAGTTCATTTGGAGCTGCATCAGTTGCTCCATCATGAGTTCCATCTTTCTTAACCCTTGATCCATGGTTGGTTTCTTAGGCTTGAGGCCTTTCTTGTTTCTCTCAATCCTTCTTGGTAGTGATAGGTTACCCAACCTTCATCTGCTTTTCGTTTAGTGGGAATGGTGAAAAGTTTTGAGAGTTTTCTTGTGAACTCATTCTAGTGATTTTTTGGATCTAATGCATAATTAAGAAAAAATGAATTAAGGACATAAAGAATAGAGCAAAAAATACGAAAAACACCATAAATGGTCGAGTTTTCACTAGCTCATTTGGTTGAATACCAAATTTCTTTCCCACAGATTACATTAGATATTGAAGCTAATTTTTGCTCATCACATTATTTGGATACATAAACCTTCAAATCATTAGAAAATTATGTCAAAAAATACAACACATGTGAATCTCGTATTTAGAAAATTATGTCAAAAAATACAACACATGTGAATGTCGTATTTACTTTTATGCTTAAGTTAATTTTTGAGAAAGAAAAAAAACATAAATCAAATAAAATTTGAAAAAGTTAGTAGTATAAACTTACGCCTAACTTTTTAAATTGTGATAACTTAATTAAAGGTTTTAACTTATTATATTATATTATATTTATTTGATAAATAAGTAAAACTGTATAATGTGATATTAGGTTACTTTATATTTGAATTTTTTAGTATTGTATAATGAGATCCGTCTAAAAAATTAGCAGCTTAGTATAATATTTCTCGGCTGTCTAGTGGCCATCCCTAGGCACGTCATAAATAGAGTATAGGCTGATGCAAGATTATGCTCTCTACCCAAAAACGCCTATCTTGCTAGCCTTCACTGATTCAAATCAAAAAAGAAAAATAATAATTTATGTAGTAAGTGGGTTGATGTTGATATCATTTGGTTGCTTTCACTATAATAATAAATTTAGATTCCCTCCTTATTTTTCTTTCTCCATTATTTGTTGAATAATCCACCCAGTACCCTTTTTTTCTTTCTTTTTTTTTTCTTTTCACACTGATCACTCAAATTAATTGGTGTCATTTATCAGCGTTATCATGAATAGTAATATAAATTTAATTGCATCATATACATTTTTATACATAAAATTTAATTTTTATAAAATTTTTTTTATAAAAATCGCATGTATTTAACATAAGTAATATATGTTTTTTTTAAATAAAAATAAAACAATATATGAGTATATATAAACAGGCGGTTACATATGATAATTCACATTCAATCCAATTGAGGTTACTTTTTTTTATGTTATCGTGGAGGAATTATTTATTGTTATTTTAAATGAGTTATCAATTATTCTTTAGCAATTATATATCTATATAATATTACTATTTATACACATTAAAATAAATTGTATATAAATTAAAAAAATGGTAATAAAAGATTAATAACTTGAAATGAGTCACAAATTAAGAAAAATATTTTTAAGATCTTGAAATAAAAACGAGACCTTCTAAAAACTAATTTCTATAAATAAAAAGCTCTATTTTTTTTTATTGAAAAGCTGTATATTTTATAAGTGTCAATATTAAGTATAAATTTAGATTACTACCTTAACAAATGCTATATGACAATAGTTTTTTTTTGTTTACATTTTTACATGGGAGGGTGTGATCTTCAAGATAAAAAATAAAAATATTTTTATTTTTATAATAATAAAATAACATATATATTATTCGTTTTATATTTTTTATTATAATAAAAAAAATTAATATATAATTTTATTTTTAACGTTTGTTAATTAAATATTATTTAAATTAAAATACGATTATTTATATTTATTTAATATTAAATATCTTTTAATTATATTTTATTTAATATCATAAAATATTTTATTATTATAAATATTAAGAATTTTATTTTTTTTAATATTTTTTATTATAATTTAATTGATTTAATGTTAATAATTAATTATATATTTATTTTATCTTCTTACATTATATTTGATAAATAAAGTTAGTTATATAACAATTGTAGCACTCAGACCCATGAGACCTAAAATTTAGGGCTTTCGAATCCTTTTGGCCTCCCTCAAAAACAAATCTTAAACATTTATCTGATTATTTCTATACAATAATAAATAGAAAAAAAAATTATAAAATTTTAACCCTCAATTAATATTGTGTAGTGTAATTATAATATAGGCATTTTCCCATTTATCCACGTGAACCATATGTTACTTGGCACCAGCTGCCACATGCTATTTACTTTTAAGCATCATTATCATACCAAGCCAACTTGCTTCCTTCTAAAGACTTTTATTGCTATAAGGACTTTTGTTAAGTTTGTCTTATATTCAGAGGTCAATTTCGTCAATAGATTAAATTCTAACTTTAGGGGTAAGGTTGTAATTATTGTTAAAATCAAGGACATTCTTTCCTTTGAAAAACCTTAAATAACAAACTTAGTAGCTTCTCTGTCTCTCAAGCTCCAACTAACACAGAAAGGTTGTAGGTTTTGAGCAGACAAGTTTTGTGAGTTGAAGAAAGAGAGATATGGAAGGTGCAAGAATCATAACGATCAACTCTGGGAATTCAACAACAAGATCAAATGGCCGTCTGATTCCAAAGAGAGGTCAAGTGAAGACACGGATAGTTTTGGGATTAGCTCACTCTGTTACTTCCATTTTCTCTGCTTTTTTTTTTTTTTGGGTTCTGATTTCTGAGGATGTAAAAGAATCTACTTGTACAATGCAGACTCTGCACTGATCATGAAATGAAATCCTATTTATTATTTGATTTCTCATGAAATTCATTAGTTCTATTTAAATTTGTGGTGACTGATGTTCCAATTTTTATTTTTTATTTTTTATTTAAAAAAAAAACATGTTCAGTGATAAATATAAAAGCACAAAAAAACATAGGTAAGGGTGCTATCTCAATGTTTAAGCGATTAGCCATGTAATGACTTTCTATAGAAAATGGTACTTTACATATATAGTTCAAACACTTTAGTCTCAACCCCACTTTTTCTCCAACGAATTTTATAGGGCATAAGGAATGACTCAATTAGTAGTCCCAAAGCTTTAACAAATGATCTTGAAACAACATTCTCACAACTTTTACTTACATTACGTGCTTTCTTATTAAAAATATCTTCTTTTTTTTAATAAAATTTAAAGATATTTTATAATTTATTATTCGGTGAAATATATTTATTTGATTTTCAAATACGATTATAAATCAATCCAAATTAATATTCAATGATAACATTAATGAAATACAATTAAATATAATTTAATTTAAATAATATTTAATTAAATAAAATAAAAAATTTAGGTTGAATTTTTTTTAATAAAAATATAAATTAAATATAAAAAATATTATTTTTATTATTATTATAATATATATATATATATATTTTCATTGGAAAACTAGTTTGTTCGTACTGAAATCTTGAGCGGTCAGGCTGCGGTCAAACCAGTTTGGCAGTATTTGGTCGTTCTTTTCTTACTCCATTTTCTCTCATTCATTTATCAATCATAATGTAGCTTTTTAAAAAAGCAATTATTTACTATTTAGTTCTTTGATAAACCTACTTTTCATCACATTTTGAAAATGATAATTATCACCGTTTTTTATTATAATAAAAATATATTAAATATTTATTTCATTTTTAATATTAATTAAATTATACCTTAATATTATTATAATAATTTATATAATAAAGATATCATTACCCTTTAAAAATATCAGCAATTATATACAGTAGCATTGAAAAGCGACAGTGATAAAGCGATCCGAAGTTGTTCCCCTTAAATTTAGTAAGATTGGACCAAGGTTGGGTTTTCTTTTAAAAAACATATATATATACGACCATTTTTTTATTTTTTATTTTTCTTATATTAAGATTATTATTTATTATCTTAGGGTCAGTAAATTTCTTTAATCACAATTTAATCCATTATTTTTTTAAAAGAAATAATAACATAGATCTGAATGATTAATTTCATTTTTTTATTTTAAAAATTTTAAAAATTTATTTTAAAAAATATTTCAATAAATATTTATTAAAATTTTCTTTTAAAAAATACTTTTTTTTTTAAATAAAATTTAACTTTAGGGACTAAAAGTTTTTAAACAAAATTTTGAAGTTTATAAATTAAACATGTAACAAAAAATACTAATTTTAGATACTTTAATTGTAATAATTAATAAATATATTTAGTATTTATCTCTTTAATTTTTTATTATTTTACTATTTTCTTCGTTCTTTCTCCTATTTTTTTTCATTTGTAACACTAGATTTGTTTTCCTTTTCATTTTCAACTATTTTTTTCAACAATGATAGAGCTATATATATATTGTTTTGACATTTAGAATGATTTGGTGCTAAACACATTCAAATTGTTTAAACAAAGTAACCAACACGAGATTGAAGGCAAAACACCCCAAATGTCATACTTTTTTAGACCGGCTCGAGTTAGGGTCGACCTCAACCTATTATATATTGTACTTTATATTGATTATATTCCTCTGACATGCAAATATGTGTACATATTATGTAACTGATATATGTATCTATAATGTTCTATAAATAGATATATCTCTTATAAGATCCACACATTCAGTCAATTATCTTAACTTTTTTTAAGTTCTTTCTTCGAAAATAGGTTGAATTTTAACATTTTAGGGCTTACTATGGGCCTCAGATTCTAAGGTCGAGCGTAAGTTTTTGACCCTATATTCTTTGAGATTCACCTCACTCCTTGAGAGAAACTTGGAAAACCAATCATGTTCCACTCACGAACTATAAATACCATGGTAGGAACTCGTGTTGGAAGACAGTTGAGGTTAGTTGACCGTGAAGCAATGGCAACTCAAAGAAATACCTCACCAATCCTCAATGAAACCAGGGCAGAAGATAATGCCTACTACCAAAAGTTGTCTTGCCAACTCCTTGAGTTGAGAAAAGATCTCGAGGAAACCAGAAGAGAAAATAAGTGGCTACGCTTCTAGAAGGAGGAAGGACCTCGAAAGACCAAACAATTGATCCGACCAATGGAAATATAGCTAGGCGTAGCCAGCCTGAGCCTTAACAAGCTGAACATGAAGACGAGAGGAATCCATTCTCTAGCTCGACGAGGCCTAGTGATGAACAATGGAGTCAAGAAAGAAAAGGCCAGCAGACACAATTTGAGGTGCTAGAGGAGATCACAGATAAAAAAAGACAACCACCCAAAATGAAAAAAAAAATTCATTGGGAGACTAAAGGTAGTATTCCACCAAAATTCAAACTTCATAATAATTACAAGTTTGATATTTTAAATCTAGATTGTATAAGAGATGGGGGAAAAGCCTTAGATAAATAAGCTAGTCGTATGACTGTACTCATGCAAACCTCCCAAACTACAAAAATAAACCTTTCATTCTATAAGATATTAGTAGCATCTATAAACAGGGAAAAAAAAGACTTATGTGGTCTATAATGGCCCAAAACTAGAAATCTATAAACTCTTGGTAGAAGTTAGTAAATTTATTCTCGTGTTTAATGGAGTAGCTCATAGAACCTTCACCAATATAATAAAAACTGAAAGTAATTATGACAATTACAAAATAACAAAACTAATAACCCTAGAGGAGATAATAATAAATTATTCTACAGTGCTACAACAAGTAATAATATTGATAGGCAGAGAAGACATGAATATCACAATTTTATGATAAGGAAAATAAGGTAACATGAATTAAACATGAAACAATTGGTCTGAAAGAAAATAAAGATATAATTTTATTGAAAATTTTTGATAAAAGTTATCTCTTAGCCTTAAATGATTATTTTAAAGATAAAGATTATAAAACTTGTCTTGAAAATTTTAGAAGGCTCAACTCCTTATTAGATATTTATACAGATTATATTAAAGTTATCACAAGCATAATAAACCATCTTATTTCAATGATATTAAAAGATTATTTTAGTTAAAAATATGTAAGAATTGAAGAAGAGGAATTCAACAACTGGATGTTTGGATACCATTTTTTTTGAATATTATAAATATATTGTATGTATATAAGAAAAAGTTGTTTATATATTACAAATACCAAAAAATATACAATTAATACATATGGCTAATCAACACTCTGGTAACTTAGCCAACACATCAAGGTTAGATTGACTAAAATTTTATCATAATAGTCTCTAACCCCATGTTTGGTTAGAGGGAATGGAATGGAATCAGAATCGATTCCTTCCATTTTGTGTGTTTGGTTGGATGGAATGGAGGGCGGAATGGAGGGCGGAATGGAATCTCATTATTAAAAGAGAAGGAATCACAATTCCTTCTTCCACCTTTGGTAATCATTATTCCATTCCCATCTAAACATTTTTTTTCCAATTTTATCCTCACCTAAAATATAACCTTAAATTCAAATCCCAAAATTCCAAAACCCTAAACCCTAAATCCAAAATTTCAAAACCCTAAATCCAAATCCTAAAATCCTAAAACCCTAAACCTCAAATCCCTAAACCCTAAAACCCTAAACTTTAAAACATAAATCCCAAAACCCTAAACACATAAATCCCAAATTCCAAATTCCAAATCCTAAAACCCTAAATCCTAAACCCCAAATCCCCAAATACCTAACCCCAAATCCCTAAACCATAAACCCCAAATCTCAAATCCTTAAACCCTAAACCTTAAAACATAAATCCTAAAACCCTAAACCCCAAATTCCAAACCCTAAACCCCAAATTCCAAATCCTAAAACCCTAAACCCCAAATCCATAAACCCTAAATGTTAAACCCAAAGCCCTAAACCCCAAATCTCCAAATCTCTAAACCCTAAGCCCAAAACCTTAAAACATAAATCCCAAAACCCAAAACCCAAAAACATAAATCTCAAAACCCTAAACCCCAAATTCCAAATCCTAAAACCATAAACCCTAAACCTTAAAGCCCTAAAACCCTAAACCCTAAACCCTAAATCCAAAATTCTAAAACCCTAAACTATTTTTAGAAAAATAATAATTTTAACCCTAAACCTTAACCTACAAATATAACCCCAAATCCTAAATCCATAAACCCTAAATCACACATCCCAAACCTCAAAACCCTAAACCCTATTTAGAAAAATAATAATTTTAATAATATATTTTTTTTAATTAAGTAATACTTATTTAGAAAAATAATGATTTCAATAATGTATTTTGTCTGACGAAAAAATAATAATTAAATGACATTATTTGAACTTTACAACATATAGGGGTATTAAGGTCATTTACACTTTTTTTCATTCCATTCCATTGGTAAACCAAACACTATAATCCTGATTCTTAGCTTGATTCCAGTGGTCAAACCAAACAAAATTGTTTCATTTTCATTCCATTCCATTCCGATTCCGATTTCATTCCACGAACCAAACGTCACCTAAATAAAATCCACATCCCTGTCCCCCGAATTGGTATCAGAGCTATAAGAATATTATGAACAAAAAAGTTAACACTATTAGTTTTGAGAATATTAATTTTTTTCTTTTTTAAAAATAAATAATCTTATTATAATATATTTTTACCCTTAATTAATATAGTAATTTTATCACGAGGTATATCTTCCAAAACTTTAATAATAAAATATTATTAAAATAGTTAAAGTATTTGGATAATTTTTCATAAATAAAAGAATAAAGAGGAGCTAGTAACAAGTTTCCGTTTTCTTCTTCTTTCTAAACTATAGAAATTTAAGGAAATATCGAACATTGATTACTGAAGAGGTGGTGTGGTCGTAATCTTGCTGATTAAAAATGGAATACATTGTCAACTAATCTTGACAAAATCTAGCATAAATAAATAAACGCTTCCAAGATTTTATTTTAATTACATGAACCAACTCCTTCCACTGTTAATTAATAAGATTCATTGCACCTTAGTGCTCTTTGATTTTGGTCGCAAATATAATGAGTACCATAATGCATATGTTTTATATTGAATTGATTATTTAATTGTAGCGATTAATTAAAAGTTTTAATAATCTTAATTTATGTCACCAATTTATGCTTCAAAGTTCAAAGTATCTTCTTCTTGTTCAGAACCCACTTTGTTAAAAAATATATATATATTTTTTTGGCTGGATAAGTTAGAATAATTTGATAGAGAGAACATAATCTTAATGATTAAGGCTGCTCTCTTCTGATTGGAGAGTTTAAAGCCAAAGCATAATCAGCAAAGATTGTCGTGATTAATTATAAATTAATTAAGATGTATTATTGGTGCCTAATTATTTTTTTTTTATGTGGTTTCTTCATTGGATCCGAATATTTAATCCTGCAAATGGTGGAGGATTAGCAAATTTTTTAAAAAATAATTTTATATATATTAAGTTATTATATGTAATAAAATATGAGTTAATAAAATAATTATAAGATAATTTATTAATAATAAATTAATTAAATTATAACAAGTGGATTATTATAATATCAAGTTGTAATTAAAAAAAAAATTCAAAACAAAGAGATCAGAAACATCTTTTAAAATAAGCAGTTGGAGTAAAATTGTATGACTCAAGCTTATCACAATTTAAAAGAAAATGGTATTGTTTTAGCAAAAATTAAAATCAGCATAAAAAAATAAAAAAAAATAGAAAGAAATGCAATTGCCAATTGGCACTATATGGTTCTAGTGTCCTTTTTATTTAACAAAAAAATCACTTCAGTTAATTTATTTTCAAGTTATGTAGTAAAAATTATTTAATTTTTTTAAAAGGATCAGTATTTTAGTTTATTTATTTTTAAATGCAACACTTAACATAAAAAAATTACTTTAATTTATTTGTTTTTAAATATGATATTAAATATTACTTTATTTTTTAAAAGTAAAATATAAACTGTTAATTTTAAAAAAGTTCTAAAAAACAGTGATATAGTATTTTAAAAAATAAATTAATTAAGTGACGTAGTTAAAAAGGGATTAAAATACATTTTAAATAGTTAAGTCCCTTCCCAATTCCCATGCGAAGTAGACTCAAATGCTAGTTTCGAAGACCAAATCAATTTGGAAAGCTTTTTACCATGATTCATTACTTCCTATTTTTACGTAAGGTTTCAATTTATACTTCACATGACATTGATAAATATATATATTTTTATCTTGAGTTATGATAGGAGAAAAATGATTTTAATCAATTATATCTGAATATTAAATTATTTAAATTTAATAATAAATATTTGATTCTATATTACTTGAATTTTTTGTTAATTTTAAAAACTATCATGAATTTTAAATTTTAAATTATGATAATAAATATTATTTATATAAATTATAATATAATTAAAAAGATTACTTAGATTCATTGATTAATATTATTAATTATAGAAAAGTTTTTTTATCTTATATATAAAATTATTCTTACAAATTTTTTTCTTTTTGCTTTTTTATTATTATTTTTAAATTTTGTTGGTTTTTTAAACTCCAATAACGTCAAAATATTCATATAAAAAATATATCATACTCTTATTAAATAATATTTTATAGTTTTATTGTATATTTTCTTTATATTATAAAGCATATAAAAGTTATTATACTTGTAATCTTTAGAGTAAATTGTGAGAATTCATGAGATTCATGAATTAAAAATATTAATTAATATATATCAATTTAAAACAAAAAATACTTATTAAATTGTATATTACAGATTAACTTTAAAATATTAATTAAATAATATTTTTTATATTATTCAATTATATCTAACTTATTTATTAAATAAAGTTATACAAATTTTGTTAATATCATGCTAAATTATCAACGTTTGCATATGCTTAGATTTCACAAATTAGCACATTATAGAATAATATATTGTGTATTTATTATATATTAAGATACCAAAATAATTAATGTATTTTAAAAATATTCATGTAAATTTTTTTATTGAATTTGAAAGTAAGTTTAATTTTAATCTTATTATAATAAAAAGAAAACAAGATAAAAATTATATTTAAAAATATCATTCTTTTAAAAAATAAAAAAATTTAAAATAATAATAATATTATTATATATTTATTAAATTTAAATAACATGCAAATGTCACATGATTAAAAACTAATATGTAATAAAAACGTGTATACATAGCATATGTGTTACAAAGAGAAAATATATGATAAACTTTTATAAATATACCTAGCTATAACATAAAGGCAAAAAAAAGTAAGAAATTAAGCTAGGAGTTTAAAATTTAAATGGAATGTACATCTAATATAAAGGTTGAATAACAATAAAATTCAAGAGAAAAAGAACAATTAATATTATTGTTGAGACTTTGTGTCTTATAGAGAGAGATTAAAGAGAGATGAATGTAAATGATTCAATGTGTGAATTCTCATAAGTGGTTCATCTATTTATAGCACATTTATGGGTACAGGTGTCAGCTATATAATGTGTACATATAACTACGTATCAAGATGACATAATTAGCCTAAAATACAATGTGTCAGAGATCTAAGTCGAGTTTTACTCGTGTTGTCCATGAGCTCTTACTCTACTCTAGCTCGTACTATTCTTGAGTTTGGTCTTACTGAGGCTCGAGTTACCATTAGGCTTAGTATGTCTAAGGTTTGAGCTGTCATTAGGCTCAGTCTGTCACATGGGTGAGATATTTAGGGTACTTCATCTTTCGTCTTAGGCTGGACTTGGCTTGGGTAGGTTATAAGGTCCAATCTTTGGGTTGGTCTAAATATTCAAACATTAAGTCCCCCCATTCTTTCAGCTCGGGCTTCGGTCTGAGGTAGAAAAGTGAATATCGAGCACATGATATGAACAGTTCGACTCCCACAATAAATGTGTGTCAGTTGATTGGAGAGAGAAATACAATACCCCTATATAAATGGGTGCTTGGGCTGGGACTTATCATTGCTTACCTATAAAATTGAGAAATAGTGAGGGAAAACGCTCTTTCTTTTCTTCTCAAGTGGTGAAAGATTTTTAGTTTGGTAGTAAGAATTCAGCTCGTACTATAATATTTTATTTTACTACGTCGAAAATTTAAGTTAACATTATTGATCTTAGGATTGAAACCCGGAGTTGATATTGATGTATATTTGCAGCCTCTGATAGATGATTTAAAGATGTTGTGGAATGATGATGTAAATTTTTACGATGCATATAAAGAAGAATACTTTAACTTGAGGGGCGTCATTTTATGGACAATTAATGATTTTTTGGAACTTATCAGGACATATAACAAAAATGATTTCCTATTTTTAGTGATGGCACTTCTGTAACTTATCTTGTTCACGGAAGAAAGATGTCTTATAGACGACATAGAATATTTTTGTCATCTGGATACAAGTTTAGATACCAAAAGAAATTGTTCGATGGTGAAGAAGATCATGATCCTACACCGAGACCTTTGTGAGGTATTGAGATATTAAGGCAATTGAATGACATGGCATTTAAACGATATAGAAAGATGAAAAAAAGAATACTCATTGATGGAGGAAAATGAAAAGGTTACTAAATTAGTAGATTATGGTTGTTGGAATAAAAATCAATATTTTGGGAATTACTTTAGTTGGAAATACCTACACATTCGTCACATCTTAGATGTCTTACACATTGAGAAAAATGCATGCGAGAGCTTGATTGATACATTACTTAATATACTTGGAAAAATGAAGGATGAAATTAAAACAAGATTGAATTTAAAGAAACTAGGCAGACGATTTGAATTGACACCAAAGGTGAAAAATGATAAGAATCGAAAATATTTACCAACAACATCATATACAATGTCAACAAAAGAGAATGATGTGTTTTGTAAATGTTTGGTTGGTGTGAAAGTTCATGATATTTATTTATATAACTTAAGAAATTTTGTGTCTATCACCAATAAAAAAATTTATGGATTGAAATCACATGACTATCATATCTTAATGCAATAATTATTATGAGTTGTTATTAGATCAATTCTTCCAAAATACGTTCGATTATCAATAATTCGTGTTTGTTTATTTTTCAAATGAATATGAAAGAAATCTATATGAATTGGTGAATTAAACTTTAAAAATATGTTTTACTTTACCGTAGAAAATTTCACATCTTTAAATTTTTTTATAATATTTTACTTTATTGCATCAAAAATTTAAATTATTTAAACCGCTTTTGATATATCTCTTTTAAGGCTAAAAAGTGATTGAAACGTGGGTTTTGTTATATAAAAATTAAATATTTTGAACTTTTTTTATTAAATATTTGTAACACATTCAATTACAAATCAAAAATATCAAATAAGCGAAGAAACACAAAAGTAAAAGAAGAATAAGAAATATCAATTATCGATGAAAATACGTTCTATTATAAGAAATCAAAAATATCAAATAGGGTCACGGTATATTGAATATAAAAGCTCATGGACCAGGATCAAGGACTCCTGGTCTTGGTAGACAAAGATTATGTTATTCGAGTCAAGCATTTTGATTTACTTTACCAAACAGGAAGCACAGGGAAGAGAACAACAAGACAGAGAGCACTCTATCCTTTGCAGATTCTTGACTTCTTCAACACACTATTAAAACCAAATTGCCCATGTGAACCGTATGCAATTTGCCTTTAAACATAATTAAACTCCCACTTTTAATTTTGCATTCAACCCTCCACACTTTATTATTATTATTATTATTACTGAAACATCTCCAACTTGATCTGACTCATTAGCACTTTTGGGGCAAGCTTTTAGTAATTGCATAAAATGAAGGGCATTTTTGTAAAGCTCAACTCTATATAAGATGCTTTTCAATTTGCCATTCAACACCAAACCAAACACAACTACAGAGGATCAGTCAAGCAAACCTGCTCTTAAAAGATCCACCGAGGGTGTGAGTTAATTTTAAGAAGAAGAAGATACAAATGGAGAGTGCAAGGAGAAACGTGATCAACGGTGGGAATATGTCACCGAGGTCTTCTAGCCGTCCGATTCCAAAGAGAGGTCGAGTGAAGATGGGGATAGTCGTTGGATTAGCCCATTCCTTTACTTCCATCTTTTCTCAAACTCGTAAAAGGGGTGTGCCTATGCCTAAATAATAAATATTGATGTAGGCTTTTTTTTTGTGAGATTTAATGGTTTCTTTCTACTTTTTTTTCTTTTTCTTTTCTGAAGAAGTATGAGAGTGAGTATATTTGTACAGTAAGGCTTGGACCTGTTAATGAGATGCTAGTTCTGCTCTTTCATTGCTCCATTTCATATGTTTTTTTTTTTTTTGTAGTCTTGAAACTTTAAAAGATGGGTTTGAAAACCAAATCAATGTTTATTTTCCTACTAAAATGACATTTTTAGTCCAATTCTAAGCAGAGCTTCCAAATTCACACGCCTATGACTCTTATGAGGCATAAGCCAACCAACAATTATAAGGTCAAAAGTACCTTTCTCGCTCTCGGTCAAATCACCTAGGTCGATAGTGAGATCTAGATGATCAATACAACACCTCAATTTTTCCATCTTCAGATCATGAGCTAAAGGAAATTTGAGAAATTGGGTGAAAATTATAACAAAATGTAAAGCTAATGTTAAAAATTAAAGAAAAAAAAGACACAAATCTATAGAGAGATGCAAAAAAACGTGAGAAGTATGGAAATTTTTGAAGGAAAACTCTCGAGAGAAGGGAGAAGATCAGTGAGGGATAAATAAAAGGAAACGGAACGAAAACTTAAGTTGAAATGGGAGAGCCATAGACGGTGAGTCCTCTGGAAGCAAATTTTGGATATGATTGTTATACGACTCAAACCCAACAACAGACTTCACCAAGAAACAAACTAACAGGCGTATCTAAACAACCAAACCTCATTATAAACAAACCGAGGCATCAGCCCAAACTTCAATTGTAGAGAGCAATCTAAGGAGCGAAAACTGTTTACTATTGGCTATAAAATTATCAAATTAGTGTAATAATTTAGGGAATTAGTTGTCTAATTTGTATCATGATTTAAGAAAATTAGTGTTATTATTTAAGAAAATTGGTGACCTAATTTAAGGCTTAAATTATAACACAATTTAGTAAAATGGAGCATTGTTTCATCTATAAATAGATAAGAGTTCATGCATTGAAAAACAAGACAAAAATCAGAAAAAAATCAGAGAAAGCATAAACAAATTCAAAGAGAAAAAATACTTGTGAGTTTGAGAGTTTTCTATGAGTTTGGGGAAACACTTGAGAGATATTATTAGTTAAAAAATCTGTATCTGTATTCTGTATATTTCTTACTCAGTTCAAATAATATCTGCTGATTTTCGTGGACCTAGGCAAATTACCGAACCACGTAAATTCTGTGTTAATTTATCGTTTTGATATATTCATATACCGCTTTTTATTATTTCCGCCCATAACAAATTGGTATGAGAGCCAAATATAGCAATATTATATATCAAATGGACGCTCTCGATGAGATGAACACAACGGTGGAAGAATCACTCAAATCAGAAGTCAGAATCGCCACCAGAAGCTACCGGAGTGTTGCTACCACCATTGAGTCAACTCATCGATTCAACTCAGTCACTAGTGATATTTGGACCGAGTTGGTCCGTTTTTCATCCGTTTTCAGCTTAGTTGGATCTATTCCTAGCTAATTGGACCATTCCGGATTCAACTACGGACTCCGTTTTTTAAAATAAGGTATAAAATTTGAAAAAACATTGTTTTAAGTTGTAAGTGCAAAATTTCTGTTATCAGTTTGTACTTATGGCTGAAAAAAAGAGAGATCGAAGAAGGTGAACAAGTTGACCATAGAATTTATGGCAAACCAAGTTCTACTCGAAGAACTATGTTGTCCAACGCAAAGTTTGAGGTGGAGAAATTCGACGGCACCAATAACTTTGGCATGTGGCAATGTGAAGTATTAGATCTATTGTTCCGAGAAGGATCTAATATAGCCTTGGAGACTAGGCCAGGAGATTATTCAAATGAAGATTGGAATTATGTCAACCGACAAGCTTGTGGCACAATTCGACTGTGCTTAGGAAAAGATCAGAAGTACTTTGTCATGAAAGAGAATGTAGCCGCAGTTCTCTGGAAGAAACTAGAGGACAAATACATGACGAAAAGTATTGAGAACAGACTCTACTTGAAGAAGAAACTTTTCCGTTTCCAGTACAAGAAAGGTACCCCTATGATTGAGCACTTAGATAATTTCAATAAAATTTTGGCCGATCTGCAAAATTTAGATGTTGAAATTATCGATGAAGATAAAGCTTTGTTGTTGTTGAATTCATTACCTGAGAGCTATGAGCATTTAACCACAACCTTGTTATATGGAAAGGATGAGGTTAAGTTTGTAGATTTTCAAATGCTTTAGTAAATAACGAGTACCGGAAGAAGGATCAACATGATCACAGAGACTCAATATCAAAAGCATTGACGGCATCCAGAGATAGGACTAACAACAAAAAATCTGGCAAATCAAATAATAGGGGGCAATCCAAATCAAAGTCTAGAGGAGATTCATCTAGAAGACATCCTACAAAGGACGAGTGTGCATATTGTCACCAGAAAGGACACTGGAAGAAAGATTGTCCAAACAAGGACAGAAAGTCGATGAAGATGAAGAATCAGCCTTTTCAGTTTCATCATCAGAAACCTACTCAGATAAGTGGATCCTTGATTCTGGATGTTCTTATCATATGTGTCCAAACAGACATTGGTTTTCGAGTTTTGAGGATCTCGATGGAGGAGTTGTGCTTATGGGCAACGACAATGCCTGTCAAACAAAAGGGATTGGAACAGTACGACTAAAGATGCACGATGGTACAATTAGACAACTTACAAATGTAAGGTATATTCCTGACCTAAAGAAAAACCTTATTTCTTTAGGTGTTCTAGATTCTGATGGTGACAAGGTAACATTGGAAAATGGAGTCTTGAAAATCGTACAAGGTGCATTTGTAGCAATGAAGGGTACTCAGAAGGTGAACTTGTATTTCCTATATGGAAGTATAGTTACAGGAAGAGCAGCTATCTCAAGTAGTTCTAAAGAAAAGGCAAATGATTCTTACCGCATGTGGCACATGCGCTTAGGGCATGTCGGTGAAAAGGCTTTGCAAGGCTTAATGAAGCAAGGTCTTTTGAAAGGTGCCAAGACTGGAAAGTTTGATTTCTGCGAGCATTGTGTAATGGGAAAACAAACAAGAGTCAAGTTCGGCATTGCCATTCATCGTACTAAGGGATCTCTTGATTATATTCACATGGATGTTTGTGGACCTTCCAAGAATGCTTCACTTGGAGGTAAACACTGGTTTGTGACTTTTATTGATGATTTCTCTAGATATGTCTGGATATACACTATGAGTCACAAAGATGAAGTTTGGGATATCTTTCTTAAATGGAAGAAAATGATCGAGACTCAGACGAGTAAGAAAATTAAAAGGCTCATATCTGATAATGGTGGCGAGTATAAATCAGATCCCTTCTTTAAAGTTTGTCAAGATGAAGGGATAATCAAACGTTTTTTAGTTCCTCGTACACCACATCAGAATGGAGTTACATAACGAATGAATCGTACTTTGGTTGAGAAAGTTCGATGTATGTTATCTCAATCCAAATTGAGCAAGGAATTTTGGGCCGAGGCTTTGTCATATGCAACTCATATAGTCAACAGACTTCCTGCGACTGCATTAGATGAGAAAACTCCTAAAGAGGTATGGTCTGGACAACCTGCTACTGATTATGATTCATTGCGAATATTTGGATGTCCAGCATATTTTCATGTTAGTGAATCCAAACTGGATCCTAGAGCAAAAAAAAACTATTTTCTTGGGCTTTAAGGAAGGAGTTAAAGGATTTCGACTTTGGTGTGGTGAATCCAAGAAGATCGTCTTAAGCCGAGATGTTACATTCGACGAGTCTGTTATGTTGAGACAGAAAAATTCAAAGAAAGAGAATGAAAGTCCAAATACTCTTTCTAAGGTGATGCTTGAGGCTCCAGAAGATCCAGA
Source organism: Hippophae rhamnoides (assembly GCA_033030585.1). Taxonomy (NCBI): domain Eukaryota; kingdom Viridiplantae; phylum Streptophyta; class Magnoliopsida; order Rosales; family Elaeagnaceae; genus Hippophae; species Hippophae rhamnoides. The sequence continues at coordinate 62,635,366 of CM065427.1, read as the reverse complement.
AAAGATTGCACCAATTACCGATTGTGGTGAAGATGAAATTGATGATCAAGAAGAGATCTCAGTTGAGGTGGAGGTTCTTTCACCATCACCACCGATTAATCAGCAGCTAGAATCTATTGCCACTACTCGACCAAGAAGGGAGATTAGGAAGCCTACCAAATACACAGACATGGTAGCATTCGCACTTCCAGTAATTGATAATGATGTCCCATGCACTTACAGAGAAGCCGTGTAAAGAGTTTATAGTATGAAGTGGAAAATGGAAATGGATGAAGAGATGAAGTCTCTACATCAAAATCAAACTTGGGAGTTAGTTCAACTTCCCAAAGGAAATAAAACTATTGGTTGCAAATCGGTCTATGCCAAGAAAGAAGGTGCTCCTGGTAAAGACAACATCAGATACAAAGCCAGACTGGTAGCAAAAGGCTATACTCAGAAAAAAGGAATAGACTACAATGAGGTATTCTCACCTGTTGTTAAGCATTCATCTATTTGGATACTATTGGCTTTGGTAGCACAGTTTGATCTCGAGTTAGCTCAACTCGATGTCAAAACAGCTTTTCTCCATGGTACTTTGAACGAAGAAATCTACATGTCTCAACCGGAAGGCTTCAAAATTTCAGGACGAGAGAATTGGACTTGCAAGCTGAGCAAGTCAATTTACGGTTTGAAGCAATCACCGCGACAATGGTACAAGCGCTTTGATAGCTTCATCAGAAAGCAAAAGTACACACGTAGTTAGTTTGATCACCGTGTATACTTTCAGAAACTCCAAGACAACACCTTCATTTATTTGCTCTTATATGTTGATGATATGTTGATTGCATCTAAGAGGAAGGTGGAGATCGACAGATTGAAGGCTCTGTTGAGTTCAGAATTTGAAATGAAAGATCTTGAGAAGTTAAAAAAATTCTTGGGATGGAAATCACAAGAGATAGAGTTGCAAGCATAGTCTGTCTGACACAGACTCAGTATCGGAAGAAAGTACTACAAAGGTTTGACATTGATGAAAAAACCAAACCAGTAAGTACACCGCTTGCTCCTCATTTTCAATTGAGTGCATTGATGTCACCTAGCACCACCGATGAGAAGAAGCAAATAGAACGTGTTCCATATGCAAATGCCGTTGGTGCCTTGATGTATGCAATGGTTTGTACCAGACCTGATATTTCTCACGCTGTTAATATGGTGAGTCGGTACATGCATAATCTCGGTAAAGGACACTGGCAAGCAGTGAAGTGGATTCTAAGGTACATCTATGGTACTATGGATATTGGTTTGAAGTTTGAGAGAGACAAGACTGAAGGAAAACACCTAGTTGGATATGTGGATTCTGACTATGCTGAAGATTTGGATAAGCGTCGATCTACAACTGGTTATGTGTTCACAATGGCAGGAGGACCAGTTTGTTGGAGATCAACATTGCAGTCAACTGTAGCTTTGTCTACTACAGAGGCAGAGTATATGGCTATAACAAAAGCATTCAAAGAAGCTATCTGGCTTCTCGGGTTGACCAAAGATTTGGGTATTTTTCAGAAGAACGTGGAAGTTTTATGCGACATCCAGAGTGCCATTTGTTTGGCAAAGAACCAAGTTCATCATGGTCGCACCAAGAACATCGATGTTCGATTTCATTTTGTTCGGGAAATCATCAATAAAGGGAATGTTATACTCCAGAAAATCGGAACTGTAGATAACCCTGCAGATATGCTTACAAAGGTGGTTACAGGGATCAAGTTTCAACACTGCTTGAATTTGATCAACATCTCTCGAGCTTAGAGCGCCTAGGGCGCATTTGGAGGCAACATTATGAACTTTTTCGCCAAGGTGGAGATTGTTGAATATTGGCTATAAAAGTAACAAATTAGTGGCATAATTTAGGAAAATTAGTGGCCTAATTTGTGGCATGATTTAAGGAAATTAGTGGCATGATTTAAGGAAATTGGTGGCCTAATTTAAGACTTAAATTATGGCACAATTTAGGGAAAGGGAGAATTGCTTCATCTATAAATAGGGAAGAGTTCATGCATTAAAGAACAAGGCAAAAATCAGAAAAAATCAGAGAAAGCATAAGCAAACTCAAAGAGAGAAAATACTTGTGAGTTTGAGAGCTTTCTATGAGCTTGGGGAAACACTTGAGAGATATTATTAGTTAGGAAATCTGTATTTGTATTCTGTATATTTCCTACTCAGTTCAAATAATATCTGCTGCCTCCTGTGGACCTAGGCGAATTGCCGAACCACGTAAATTCTGTGTGTTCATTTATCGTTTTGATATATTCATATACCGCTCTTTATTGTTTCCACCCACAACAAAAACTTATCACAATCAGTAGCTTGAAGCCACGTATCCTAGAAAATATTTAAGAATACAACATTTTCTACTCCACCAGCATCAATCCAGCATGGCAAGGAAAAGAGAAGACTAAGCACTCCTTAAAGCAAACAATACACCACTCCAAACCAAAACAAATGAACACGAAGGCTAAACTACAACCACCATGAGACTTTCACATAGACCCCTGGACAATTATGCAGTAATTTCACTCCATCTTTGCAATGCCAGGGTCATGTCCCTCACTCCAGGGCCATCTTTGCAACTTTAGTGAACTCTTTAGGGTCCGTTAATGTTGGAGAGGAAAATCATTGATTACTATTTGATTGGTACATGTCTATTTTGAAAAATAAAATAGATATATTCATCAGTTAGATATATCTTTTATTATTTAAATTTAAAATAAATATTAATTATAAAATCTATATTTTTTAAAATTTTATAATATTATAAATAATTATATATTAATTAATTCAATATTTAAATATAAATTTAAGTATTAATGAATCAATACTAATTATTACATCCGTCAAATTTTTTAAATAAATACTTACGAAGAAAAAAGGTATGCATAAGTACTTGAACTCACCATTCATTCTTTATTTTTAAAAACTTACTTAATATTCAAAACAAATACGATATTTACCAATGTCATCCCATGTGGCGTAGTTCTCTAAAGATTTATAAGTCTATGTGTCCAAAAAACACGAGTTAATAGAAAATCGATTTTAACAATTAATCATCATTTCAAAAATGAACTATTTTGAGAAATTTATGAGTTATCCCTAAATCTTTTCTACACTTCGAGCATTCAATTCTCTCATTTTCTCTCAAAGTTCTCGTATAACTATTACATTACACTATACCAGTCGTTCTACCCTTTCAGCAGCCACATACTAATGTCATCTACCGTTTTGTTGCGTGTTTTGCAACACACATAAAACGTGCAAGTATACACGGTCACAAGTAATAAAGATTTGTAAGTAAAGAATCGTTCCCACGGAGATTTTTTTTATAGTTTGTTGAGTACTAAAATTGTATCTCTCTCATTTTATCCAAAATAATCGTTGATATGGAAAAAGCTAACAAAAATAAATAAGAGAACTCTAGGATTGCAATTTTTCACCAAATTATTCCACTCCAATCATATTATTTTCTTTGGATTTATATTCTTTAGTACATTTAATTTGTCAACCGAAACTTCTTTTTTTATTCATACATCTCTTCCGAGCTCTGTACAAACACACCTCGTTAAATTAACTCACTATATCTCTATGAGAATTAAATTCACCAAGATTCATTAAGTTCTAAGTTCTCAAATGGTCACACATACAATTAGGGTATATTCCTATCCTTCATCATACATGTCATTCTATTTACGAGCAATATACACAAAAATTCCTTTCTCAAGTTTATTTTTATGCCACAAATCGTTTTGATAAAATTTGTAAATAATCAAAAAGCATTAAGCACAAAATAGAACGAACAAATCGAACGTCTTATAAATCTATCAAAAATAATTAAAATCAAAGCTTCATAAATTTAGATCAAATGCAACCCTAGAAAAATTAAATTACTTCATTAAATTAAAATAAAAATTACAAATGTATGCGTAAAAAATTAGAAGAACAAGAAGGAAAATTAAAACATCACATATGAAAATATTTGGCACACGCTAGTAACACAACAAAAGCCAAAAATACTGTTCTACAAATTCAAAACCGAACACCACAAAAAATTCTAAACTAAAAAAACTCTTTAACTCTATCATAATATCACCTATTTATACCAAAAAATACATCTAAAATATTACATTTTTATTTTATTTTTTTATAAAAAACGCTGTAATAATTTGTATCGAAAAACAAAAATCACGCCAGACGATTTTCAGATCAAAAAATGTTAATTAATTCAATGCCATGGAGATGGTGGCACCGATTCTACATTTTTTTAATTCTTTATGCATGCCACATGTCGCCGTCTCGATTCGTGCCGAAACAAATAATGTGGGACACGTGGGTCGCATCTCATTCGTTGAAAGGAACCCGGCGCACGCAAACCGAAGCACGGATCGGGGCGCCGAGAAAGCGAGGCAACCACTGGAACGAGGACTTGATCCTATGCATTCGCACTCATTGCAATAGCCACGTGGTTCGACTACACGATTTGCTTAAATATTGGGACACACGGCCGATTCTTATTCTCGTAAACCGAGCATGCACGCCGTTTCCATAACCCGCGTCACACACGATCACACGAACCCGGCTCGGGGCACAATGGCGCCACTGTTCCACGCGTTTCAATCCGGGACCGTTCAAGAGATCCAACGACCGCCGACGCGCCTCGGGCAGATCTGCGTAGCCGACATGCGCGTCCCACTCGACGCCGCCCGCGGCAGTGCAGCCCCACCGGCACGCCGAGCCGTGCGATCGAAGACCTCTCGTACCCACTCTCCTCGTCGGGCTGATGAACACTCGCGACCGAGCCGTTGATCCTTTGACGGACGGCCCACGTTATGCGTTTGGAATAGTAAGGCGTGGCCTCTTCTCTCCTCGCGTAGAATTTAAACTTTTATTAATTATATTTTGACCCACAAATATATTTCAATTTACATTTTCAACTTTTTTAATTAATTGCACATGTACTTTTTGGTAATTTAAATTAAATTTAAAACTTTTAATAATTGAAATTAAGCCCGATTTTAATTTAAATTATATTTTCAACTTTTTTAAATTGCAATTAATAATTCTTTTATTTGAAATTATATTTTTGGGTCCAAATTTGCATTTAAGTACATTTTCGATACAATTTACTTAATTTTATTAAAATATATAAAAAACAGTAAATACTAATTTATTAAACTAAAATTATCTAAAAATATAGAGAACACAGCATTTATAATCAATAAAATAGGTGAAAATAACTATATAAAATACAGTTATCACCTTTCAACCACGAAGCACATCAGCCACTGTTGGCCAAGATCACCAGCAACGTCCTACACAATCGTACATCCACCAGTGCGCTGCCAGCTCCCAACCATCCCAGCACGCATGAGATGAAGTCTATGTTAAGAGAATCACAATATGAATTCGAACTTAATCAAGTTCTAAACAACGGAATGAAACTTATTCTTCTTCTTTGTATGAATCTTTTAGGAAACAAATAAATATAACTCAAAATGAAACATGCACAAAATCCACACAACCAATTTAAGTGAAAAAACCTTCCCGGTGTATGAAGGAAACAACCACGACACTTATCTCTAAAACTTCCACAATCAAGAAAAAATTGTACAAAAGGTCTCTCTAGATAAAACAAGAGGCAAACAATCAATAACATCATCAAGAATACAACTTTTTGGAAACTAACAATTATTTCAAGAAAATGGAAAGATCAAACCTAATTTTGTAGTCACTATTCACCGCCCAAATTTTCCCAAACCGGTGAGCCAAATACAAATCCTACTATTCGTGAACCTTCCTGCAAAATTTTAGCTCAATCGAACCACAAACAACATTTCATCAGAGCAATTGATGTAGGCTTACTCGAGTAGGAAAAACTGAAAACTGAGAACAGTTTTCTGCTTGCTTTTCTACTTTTATTTTTATTGTTATAGCTCTGATTTCTCCTTTTAACTAACCCTAAATGAGTTTATTTATGAAGCAATAGAATGGAAAAAATTGTCCCTTCTTTTTCCATTGGCCATTAAGCCACATGAGCCTTTTTGGGCTTCTTCAAATAAGAAGGAAACCCAACAGTCTAGACATTTCTTCCATCAGTTGCGCACGAGATGTCTGGATAGTTCATCCACCAACAACACATCCAGCCATGAGTGACACCTGCAGCCACCATCCATGCCCCTTTCCCCACCCTTCATCTTCCTCACCAGACAAGGCATAGGTTGCCACACACAAAGTGTGTGCAATGAATAAGCAAATATATGTATCGCAACAAATAATATAATGATAAGAAAAGATCATTACCACAAAAATTATTTTATTAGAAATTAATTTTTAAAACTAAAAAAAATAAAAATCATTTTTTTGTGTTTTTATATTTTAAAATAGTAAAATTAAAATAACTAAAAGTAAATAGAAATAATTTATTAAATCAAATTTGATAACTAAAAAGATATATGATAAAATATCTATGAATACTTAATCCTCAATTTTCTAAACATACGAATCTTTAAAATCTCTTCAATATAATTATCAATTACTTACATGATCAATTGAATCTAACCTAGCATGTATTCCTCTCTCAAGTAAACTACACATCATATAGTAATTAATTTAATCACACTCTTATGCCAATTAAATTGTATACTACTCATTAATTTCATCAATTATGGATCATATACATAAGAATCATACATCTCTGCCTAGAAACTATACATGCTATTTAATCAAGACAAACAATTAAATAATTCTTTGAAACCTATTTAATTGCATCTATAGATAAATTGTTAACCAAACAATTAATAGCATAAAATTCATATTAAATATTATAATTAGAAAAAAATATTAAATCAACACATGGTGAAAATTGGGTTCATAAGATTTCTAAATTAATAAATTAAATACACATAATTGTGTTCATAAAGCTCATATTTTTCACAAAAAAAGACATAAAAATTGATAAATAAAAGAGTAGAAGAAAAAATACAATGAATCTCTTGAATTGTAGTATTAATCTCCTCTTAAATCTCCACAAAAATTGTGAACCCTTTTCAATTTTTTTGTATTTTTCTTCTTTTTAGCTCCAAATATTAATCAAAATTATGCTAATTATGACCCCTTTTTGGTTTATGGAGTGATTAGGAGCTTCAATATAGTTCAAGTACAATCTAAACCATTAGATCAGCATCAGATTAAGAGTTGTGATCAAAACAAGCAAAATTGATAGCGTCAGCCAATCATAGAGCGACATGTGGCATCAAAAATTCACTGGGTGAATCAGAGAGCAACACATGCCAGGAGATATCGATCAAAGTCAATGCTCGTTGAGTCAAAGTCAGGCGACATAACGTGATTCGTGGAAATGGATGCTGTGAAACACGGGTGGAACACGGCAAGCAATCGGGTGGCAACACATGGCATAATGTGATTCGTTGTCGCAACTTGCTTAGCGTCCGTGTGGTTTGCCCAGTCAACTCATCTGCTTGCGTAATAGGCCACGTGACAACTCCTGATTGATTATACGTTAAAAATTCATTAAAAAAATCTCAAAAATTTCAAAAATTATATTTTCGTCACTTTTAACTAAAAATGTTATATTTTAATATTTTTTATTCCAAAAATACCATTTATTAAATAAAATAAATAAATATTATGTAAAAAAATACGATAATTACTCTATTTTCATAGAGTTTTCAAGCATGGGTGCTCGAGGTTAGCTTATATCTCGACTGTTTTGGGTTTTTTTTTAATGTACTAACCATATTTTAATAGATATTTGTTTACTTTTGTTCTATTATTATCAAAATGTATTATTGGAGAATGTGGGGGAGAATGTGAGGCTGGCAATGGACGGTCTGGCTTCAAACGTTGTTGGTTCGATTCGGGTTCTTGCAAATGTGGCTAAGTTGTTAAATACCAGATATTATGAGCTTAGTAGGAAAGACTATTGTTTATGGGATTTTCTTCTAAAAAGCAATGGTTAGGTTTTTGGTTTATTTTGAGTGTTTGAATTGGAGAATTGAGATTTGGTTTTCTTATAGTTACGGGGGATATTTCATTGAGAACAATTGCAGTCGAGAAGAAAAAGGCCACACTACAAAAGGAATCAAAGATTTTATGTGATTATTCTAGGAAGGCTACACCACGATTGCCCTATTTGAATAGGTAAAAAAAGTTATTGTTTTTGAACTTTTTTAGTTATGCTATGGAAATTTGGAGAATGTATGTCTATATATTTGAAGGAGATGTTACACTACTACAAAAAGGGGTATTAAAATAGGTTAAAAATTGGTTATAAATAAAATGATTTAAAATTTAAAGTCGGTTCACGAGTAAGTAAAAAAAGTTGTTGTTTTGGAACTTTTTTAGTTATGCTATGAAAATTTGGAGAATGTATGTCTATATATTTGAAGAAGATGTTACACTACTACAAAAAGGGGTATTAAAATTGGTTAAAAATCGACTTTAAATAAAATGATTTAAAATTTAAAGTCGGTTCACGAGTTAAATTGATTTTACGTTTAAAGTCGGTTCACGTGGTGAACCGACTTTAAATTTTTAAATTTTTTTTTACAAAATTTACTTATTTTATATTATACTCAAATTAAAACCTATATCCGATCACTAAATAATAGTAGAAAAAAATAAAATATGTTTAACAAATAGTTTAAATAATACAAATAATTGAAAATTACCATGGTGTTGTTCTATGTTATTCAAGATCATCATATTTTTTTCCTGATATTATAATACAAACCTACATATATAATACAAAAATTTATACACATAATAATAGAAAAAATATAAATAATAAGTGTGTAGGATTAATAGAAATACTTACAAGAGTAAATGAAGTGACAAAATAAAAAAAAATGAAGAAAAAATGGTGTTTTGTAAGTGAAAAATGAGTATTAAAAATTTGAGTATTTTGCTCAAAACAATAGGGGATCTAAAAGATTGGTTAGAGAGGAAGAAAACCAACTAACCGATGCTGGAATTGGTGGTCGTAGGTGGCCGGAAAATAAAAAAGAGTGGAAGAGAAGTGAAAGAGGTTTTGGGTTTTTTAGAGTTATGCAACGTTTAGAATAATTTTTGTCTGGAGAAGAAATAAGAGAAAAGAATTTATCCACGTGTGTAGCGTCGGTTCTATATGTCAACCGACGTTATCCACGTAGGACGTAGTGTCGGTTCCAAGTATCAACCGACGCTATACTATATGGATAGCGTCGATTGACACTGGAACCGACGCTACGTCTTACATGGATAGCGTCGGTTCTACACCGAACCAACTTTAAATTCATTATAAGTTGGTTTTTTCCAAAAACTGACTTTACATATCGACTTACATACCACTTTTTGTAGTAGTGTTAATTTCTCCTTCTTATTTTTTTGAAATCGAACTGCTAGGATGCCTGCACAACTAGAGGATTACAAGAAGATGTAGTACATGCACAATACATCTTCACAACCCACACCTTTACAATTCTATTAATTAGTTACATACTTATACGGTGTTTATACATTACAATAAGATACACATTATCATTATATAGTCTAACAACTCCCCTCAAACTAATAAATTAGAAACAATCATTAATTTGAAAAATATATAGGAAGAAACTAAAGAAAAAAACATCATAATAGTGAGATAAAAAAAATATATACTTGAAAATGTGGATAATACACAAAATCATTTTACACCAAAAGAGATTCATGTTGGTGAGGTCAGGGAAAGGTAAGTTGCATTGGTAGAGATATACCATAGATCGGATTCTCTAAAAACCAAAGATAACAATATGACTCACAAGGGGAGTCTTTCACAAAAGATACTTTAGTATTAGCCAACTTTATTGATAATGAAACACTCACGGGGAAACAGAGACAACATTTTGAAAAACACAACCCAAGAGTTTGAAATATGGAAACACCAACACTTAACTCACCAATAGAGTTTTGAACATAACACTGCACATGCACTAGTAGTTGTGGTGACCATATATTCGTAAAAGTAGGAAACACCACTGGATAAACATCGTATATCTATATAAGACATTACCCGGATTCTTGATCAACATTAACAAATAATCAAATGAAGCAAGAGAACAAAATGCACACACTATATACAAATAGGTAGCCAATAAAATGCACACACTATATACCAATGCGAATCTCATGCCATCGATGGGATAGATTTTCATGTGACCTCCAACCAGACTAACAATGAACATTAAGGTGATGACCACCATAGTTGAACCAACTGTCTCCATGAAAATGAGAGATGTGTGGTCTAGTGAATCCACCATTACATAAATCTGAGTCAAAATTGCACCACCTAACCCAGCAAATTCCATTGAATATATTTGAAAGGTTTTCACACAAGAAAATAGAGTTGCAATATGGAAGTATGTCTCACCATTTTTCCCCAAAAATATAAGAAGGAACATAACCCACAGAGGAAAATTAGGAACTGGAACAGTGATAATAAGTTAAACCCAAGTACTAGCCATGAATCCAACACTATCTCTGAGGTCTTTAGCTACACCCAACTTGGCAATCTGCCACTAATTGTAGTTCAAGGAACACTTTATCACAGGCGATAAGCTCCAAAATAAGTACTTAATACTTACATAAGATTGAACCCATATTACAGATACAAAGAAATCTTTGTGTTCGCAATAAATTTGACCCATTCTTGATATGATAATTCTTCCAATTTAGAAACACAAAATAGTCATATTCAATATTAGGGACTTGAATTTCATTAATAGAGGCAAAGATACCAAAGATTTTTTTTGTTTCATCTTTGGCATAAACATAAAACTTATGAAATTGGATGAGTATCATAAACACTAGAAATTTCAACGACCTAATCCCAAATAGAACACAACAACAAACATATAGAAACGAGTATTGAGAATAAGAAACATGCAGAAACCCCTTGATATAGCATCTATGAAAGGACTTGTAAGAATCTTGATGAAATGCCTCGATGATTTTTGTGGAGACAGTGGAGATGTGAAGAAACGCTTGAAATCCACCATCACCAAGCTTCCTGAGCCATTCGAGGTCATCAAAAAATGTTCCAATGCCAATAGAAAATAAACAAGAAAGGGCAAAAGGAATGGATTATAGGGTGAAAATAGATCTCTAGGTCCATCCAAATACGCTTTAATGTGCGAGTAATGTGAATTTCAACCATACTCAAACATCAAAAGACGTCCTTTTTACCAGTAACCTATGTTGGGTTTAATTATATTCACATGGAGCCTAGGGTTTTGACGTTGATGCCCCACACATGTTTACAAATGTGGGGCGGCATTATCTTGACATGTGTTTTTTTCATCTTTTCCATCTCTCGAACCCAAGACCTAGCCCTTAAGTAAACATTGGGAAGCAAGCTGGTAGCCCATATGATACCAGGTTACTTCCTAATAAGGTCTTGAGGGTCATGACCGGGATTCGAAACCTGGAGAGAGCAAAAGAAACACGTGTCAGGCTTGGTCGACCACTGTGAACATAGATTAATTGGACCATCAATGCCAAGACCTAGGCCCTAAGTGGATATCCCGAGATCGAAGAACTTCAGTTCAAACAGATGACACGGTAAACATAGATATGTGTATCAGCCCACATACTTTTCAATGTGCGAGTAATGTGAATTTCAATCAAACTCAAACTAATTACATTTTATACATATTATAATTATAAGATTATTTTTCTTATATCGTCTTTTAGATATTAGCCAAAAACGGTCTAAAAAAATCACAGTAATAGTTGTTCTAATAGTTGTTGGAATGTCTTTTTCGCAAAAATAAGTCTTTTTTCCACGAGAACTCTATTAAATATCTTTAGATTAGCTTGGTCTTCCCACTAAGAGGACTTAGAATTTCATCTGTGCCTTCCCACTAACAGGACTTAGAATTCCGATAAACACAGTCCAAAGATTAATTTAATTAATAGCCCTATAGTGTCATTAATTAAGTAGTGGCTAAGTTAGTTAAGCAATAAAATTTAATTAAATAACTTTTCCACTAGCTATATTAATTATTCTAATTATCACGCATGTTTCTCTTTCCTTTATTTATTTATTTATTTTTACTTTGGTTTACTTTATAATTGAGTGAACTATTCATCTTTATTGCAAGTGTTATAAGATTTGAGATCTTTATATTTGTGTGTATAAACGCTATAGTGGGCTGGTCCAACCAACATGACCTTGCATGGCATTATGAAAGTAAACTTATATAACACAAGAAGTTAATTTTACATACCTTAACCGAGGTATACATTTTTTTTTTATTTTTGGTTCAAATTTAACTAATCAATTATACTAAATATGGGTTAAACTCTTTTTTTTTAAATTGTTTAAGTATTTTTCTTTTATTAAATAAAAATAATATTATATGAATAAAATTTAAATTTAGTTTTATGGTAATTGAAGGTATAAATTCATATCAATTGAATCGTAAATTAATTTCAAATAAATATTACATGAATAAGATTTAAACTTAAATTTATGATAGTAAAGATAAAGAGTCATACCACATAAATAATAAGCTAATTCCTTGTGTTAGAGATCGTAACTAATCTCATATCTTTCTAAGGGCATCTTAATGATAGCTTTTAATTTTTTTATTTCCATTTTGATGCTAAACTTAAATTTCCAGGTCTTAGATTTTCATAATTTATTTAGGACAAAACTCATTTTCTAGTAAATTTGTAAACTGTTTTGTGTCCGTTTTATATTAGTAGTATAATTTTATAATGAAATAATTGTACATGCTTAGAGCTTTATTACCTTCTTGTTAGGTTACTTAACAAAAAAGAACATGTATGAAATACTGATACATGTTAAAATGTGAGTACGTAAATATGGAGATTTTTACACAAACATTAATAATTGTTCACTAGATTCATTGTAAACGTCTTAAATACATATAGTACAAAAGAGAGTGAATTAAAATCTAGCACTAAGATGTCCTTAGAAAGATATGAGATTAGTTACAACCCTTACAAGTACATATTCTAACACAATGGCATAGCCATATATGAATGGGATTCCGCTGGCTTTAGTACAAATAAATATTTTTTCCCAAATGACTTAATAATCTTTAGTTCGTATATAAATTATATTTTAAAAATAAATTCAGAACATGTATGAAACAATTATAAATGTTTGAGAATTAAAAAAATTTTGCTCTTATATTTTAGTAAAAACTAATTTTTTAATGCAAAATTGTAGTTTATTTCTTATTGAATTTATAAAATATAATAACAATTTAAATTATTTTGGTTTCAAAATTTAAAAAAATATTATAATTTAAATTTTAAATCGCATACACAAAATAAATAATAAAAAAATTTATAGATTTAATCAATATTAATGATGATTATTTTTTAATACATATTATATTTTAATTTTAGATTATTTTAATTCATAAAACTTCTTGAATATAAAATATTATTTTTTATTGATTATTATTAAATGATATTTTTTTTATAAAAAAATAATGACTATATTAAATAATTATATTGAGAGATTTTATAAGATATAAAATTATGAATAAAAAAATAACAATAACTTATCATGTATGAAAAATATTGATTATATATAAATATGGTTGTAATTTAAATAAGTATAAGTTATGTATATAATAAATTTTGGATTTTTATATTACTTAGTTAAGATATAGATTTGATCTATATATAGACTTTCAATGTCTTAAAATAAATTTTATATTATTAAATTATAATTCATTATCTTTTATTTAAGTATCTTATATTTAATATATAATACTTTTTAATACATACGTTATAACCCGTCTAATTTTTATCTTTTTTTTTTCTTTTTTAGGCTTCGTCACTCAAACAATAACAGTTTTTGCAAGAAAAGAACAATACATATAAGAAATAATGCTAAAGAAAGTAAGCAATTTTTTTGACTTTTGAGTCAATAGTCAATTCAACTAAATTTTTATTTATTGAGATTCAACAAGTATAAATCTTTATTGGATTCGTTGTTAAGTTCGTTCTAATAATATTTTATTTATTAAAAAAATAATTACCCCTTTTGAAAAGAAAAGAAAAGAAAAGAAAAGAGTTCGTTCTAATAATATTTTAAGATTTTATACTTGTCAAGATTCAATATCTTATAGGTGTTAACCATAAATAAAAATGCTTAAAAGTCAATTATATTTTAATCCATAATATATATATATATATATAACTCTCTTTGACGGTCAAATGATACTTTGGAGCAAGATTGGTACATTGTAGATAAGGATATGTCTGGTAAGTAACAGTGTAAATTTGTATGGTTAAGTAAGTTTGATTTTATTCGAATATTTCAGTTTAAATTGGTGTTGAATTGAAATTATTTCGAATAAGTAAAAATAAGCACTAATCTAGTCTAAAGATAAATTTAACGAAATTGTTAAAATTGATTCAAATTAGTTTGAATGTTAAATACATATTTTTAGTTAATTATACTTTTTTTATAAATCAAAAAATATTTTTAACGAAATTAAAATTTATTAATACAAACATATTATATGAAATAACAAAAATAAAATAAATAATATTATAATAAGTAGTTAATTATAAAAAACATGCATTAATAACATCATCGAAATAACAAAAATGAAATAAATAATGTTATAACAAGCAGTTAATTATAGAAAAACATACATTAATAACATCATCTTTATATGAAATAACAAAAATGAAATAAATAATGTTATAACAAGCATTTAATTATAAAAAATATAAATTAATAACATCTTATTATATCATTCAAATATTAGTAATTTCAAACCATAATATTATCAATGATATTTTATATATATATATTACAAATCATAATATTTTTAATTTGATTTCGATCTAACAAGTTAACACAGCTTGAACGTAAGTAGATTTCTTTTAACAATTTGAATTAGTCCGAATTTGACACAAATTTAATTCGATTCAAATGTTTCAATTTAGAATTGATTTCATTAATCGAGTTACTATATAAATTATCATCTTTAATAATAAGTTAGTTTAAATTTGAACCAAATAAAACTTGAATTAAAAACGTTGGTTATTAAAATTAAGAAATTATCTAATGCATTAAATTAATAAAATTAATCTAAACTAAACCATTGGAGTTGAGTTAGATTGCATTAGTAATTTTATGTGTTTTCTTTTTCAATATATTGTCAATTTTAATTTTTTTTATTTAATTTTAATAACTAAATAATTGTTGTATTAAATTTTATATTTAAAATATTGATTAAATTTATGGTGTAAAGATTTTTAATTTTTCCTAATAATAAATCAATCAAGTTCATGCAATTCTAAGAAGTAAATAGTGCAAAAAAAAATACTATTAATTTTACATCAATTTAATTACAGATTATTTGCATAAATAAGTACTTCATCTAAGTAAGGGAGATGTGATTAGATAATAATAGTAACTTGCATGTATTTATATGTTATCTTCAAGTCCACAAATCCAATGAATCATCAACAAAAGTTGTTCAAATAGCAGTTCTTTTAGTTTTTTAAAATTTTATTAAATAAAATTATAATATAAAAACTATAAATAAATTAAAATATTATTACTATTAGGTTAGATAAATTTCTAGCAGATTTTTAACATTAAAAATTGATTTCAATCCATTAAAAAGAAAAATAATCAGAAAATTTGAGTTAAATTGATTCGTATTGGGTAAATTTTATATACCCTTAATTGTAATTATAGGTTAATTAGTACTTGTCAATGTTCCAATAAAACGTTGTCCCAAAATATCTTTTTTCCCAATAAAACAGTTACACTACCAAGCTTGGTTTAGTATCGCAAATATATTTACTACTCAAATATATGGGAGTTGATTTATTATTATTATTATCTTTTATTTTGCATTGGGAGTTGAACTATTGTTCTACGTACGCTGGACTAATATGTGTTGGAATATATATAGTATCAATGGTAGGTGTAGCATATAATAGTTATAAAGTTAACAGAATACAGTTAAAAAATATATATATGTTTGTAATTAGTCACAGAGCTTACATAATATGCTATATAAAACTCATCAAGTGTATTGTATACAATCAACCTTTAATGTAGTGAAGCTCCTTAAATGTATTGTTTACAAATCAATCTTTAATGTAGTGAATATTCAGTTTTTTTTAATTCACTATGCAAGTATGGTATCAAAACATTAAAGATTCTGTAAGATCTGATAGTATGGTGTCTAAAGTTTCGTAAAGAGATGTGCATTCATCTTCTTCTCAATCCAATATTACACCAGTTGTACTTCTAAGTATCAATAAATGTAATGGTGGTAATAGCACTAATTAATGTTGAACCAACAATGATAACTGAGAGTCCAAGAATTGTGCATAATGTACTGTCTCAAAATTATTTCCCAGTTCCACCACACATTTTGTCTCTCTAGATAAGATGATGATGAAAACTATCTCATTTGGTGGTGTGAACAAATTATGAGTTCTTTAATAGTATATTTATTAGTTGGAGGGATTTATCAATGGATCATTGCCCTTGCCTCATACATTTCTTGATTAAGAAAGGCTTGTTTCAAATCCTAATTTTAATACTTGGATTCGTTATGACTCTATGGTAAAAAGTTGGGCTTATAGCTCTATTTTTCCTAATATGAATTCTGGTATTGTAGGTTGTTCTGCATCTAGATAGCAATGGCTTGCCTTAGAGAAGAGGTTTTCTAATACCATTCAATCAAAAGTGATAGAATTTTGTGTCAGATTGTTTTCCCTCAGAAAAGGGTGTATTATCAGGAGATGAATATACACTATAAATCAAAATATTAGTTAGTTATTTGGTTGCAGCTAGGGAGATTATCTCAAATCAAGACTTGATTTTGTATGTTCTTAATAGACTTGGCCCTTTGTATCTCATTTTTGTGACAATATTCAATATGATCCAAATTTGTCCTTGAATTGGAGTCCTACTATTGGATATTAGCTCTTAATTCAAGGAGCAAAAAAAGGAGCTTAATTCAAGGAACAAAAAAAGGAATCCTTAATTCAAGGAGTAAAACAAGGAATTCTTAATTCAAGGAGTAAATCAAGGGATGCTTAACTTAAAGAGTAATTGAAGGAGTAAAATTTCCTTATAAATAGCTATACAATTGTAATGAAAACATGAAAAAAAATAATAAGAGCTCTTTTGTGTAGAGTTATTTCTTGTTTTTTCAACACCTACACTGCTAGCTTGAGAGTTATGAAAGACTGCTATCTTCGTTTGAAGGTATGAATCAAGAATCTTTAATTCAAGCTAACGTGGTTGGTTCATTTCAGTCGTGGGGTTTAATCTTTCAAGAAAAGCACTAAGAGTTTTAAGAATTTCAAAAAGCCAACAAGAAAGAGACCTATATGCCAGTTATGTGATAAGGTTGGACATGTTGTTGCATTTTATTTTTTATTAAGGGATGTGCTTACAAGAAGAAGTTTATCCTCCCAATTTGCAACAATTGAGATGGATGTTGCTACAAATGGTAAAGGATTTACTCATTTTGATAGCATTTCTTATGTATAATGATCAAATGCAAGTTGTTCCCCAAATTCTGATGCTGAACCTGTGTTGTTACATGTTCCATCATAGTTGTCCTTTTCTGACAATTCTTCCCATTTTTTAGGCACTAATCACCCTTCTTCATTGCTTTTGCCCACTACTATGTCTTAGTCCTTGCCTGCTATTGCAGCATCTTTGTCATGGCCTACTATATTTGCAACATCTTTAACAGCTAATCAGTTGCTTTCCTCTTTATCTGCTGCCTTTGTGCATGCTATTTCTTCTCAAGCAATAACTTCTTGTCTAAAACGACAAATATTATGAAATATGGTAATTATCAATATATTCGTATCATTTTTGTTCTAAATTTTTATACAATGGTTAGTGTATTTGTACACTAAGAACCAGAGACCAATTAACCATAACAGTGCTGCACACATGGATATGCTGCACACCCATACTTCCCTACTTCACTACCTCTATTTCTCTGCTTCCATTACACACGCCAACACTCCCCCTCAAGTTGGTGCATATATGTCTCTTATGCCCAACTTGTCAAATGAGTTGTAGAAGTTCTTTGTAGACACAGATTTTGTGAGTATATCAGCCAATTGATCTTTTGATTTAACAAATGGAAGCTTAATAATTTTTTCTTCAAGATTATGTTTGATGAAGTTTTGATCTACTTCAACGTGCTTCGTGCGATCATGTTGAACTGAATTATGGGAGATGACAATGGCTTCCTTGTTATCACCAAATAAGTTCATTTCAGAGTTAGGAGCAACACCAATCTCAGTTAGAAGTTTTTTCAACCAAAGGAGCTCACATATTCCCTTGACCATTCCTCGAAATTCAACTTCAACGCTAGATAAGGCAACTACCTTTTGTTTCTTGCTCCTCTATGTAACAAAATTACCTCCCATAAAATTAAAGTACCTAGCAGTAGATTTTCTATCCTTGATATTCCCTGCCCAGTCTGAATCTGTATATCCAATGACTTCCAATTGACCATTCTTTGAACACATAAGTCCTTTCCCAAGGGAGGATTTTAAATAACGAAGTATTCAAATGACGGCATCCATATGATTTTCACTTGGGCAGTGCATGAACTGACTCACGACACTCATAACATAAGCAACACCAATCTCAGTTAGAAGTTTTTTCAACCAAAAGAGCTCACATATTCCCTTGACCATTCCTCGAAATTCAACTTCAACGCTAGACAAGGAAACTACCTTTTGTTTCTTGCTCCTCCATGTAACAAAATTACCTCCCACAAAATTAAAGTACCTAGCAGTAGATTTTCTATCCTTGATATTCCCTGCCCAGTCTGAATCTGTATATCCAATGACTTCCAATTGACCATTCTTTGAAAACATAAGTCCTTTCCCAAGGGAGGATTTTAAATAACGAAGTATTCGAATGACGGCATCCATATGATTTTCACTTGGGCAGTGCATGAACTGACTCACGACACTCACAACATAAGCAATATCAGGTCGAGTATGAGATAAATATATGAGTTTACCCACTAACTGTTGATATCTTTGTTTATCTATTGGTACTTGGTCCACATATTCTCCAAGTTTATGATTTTGGACCATTAAAATATCGACAGGTTTACAATCTAGTAATCCTGCCTCTGCCAGTAGGTCTAGAGTATATTTCCTAAGAAAGACATATGCCTTGTTTTGATCTTGTTACCTCAATGCCTAAGAAGTATTTGAGCCCTCCAAAGTTCTTCATTTCAAGCTCATTTGACAGTTGTTCTTAAAGCCTAGAGATTTCTTCTTTATCATCCCTTGTAATGATCATGTCGTCTACATAGACTATATGGGCTATTATTTTTTCCAATCGATGTTTTAGGAAAAGAGTGTGGTCGGAGTTTCTTTGTTGAAAACCATAGTTCCTCATTGTAGAACTCAACCTACCATACAATGCTCGTTGTAATCTACATGCAGTTTCTTTTCCTGATGTAACAGTATATCCTGGTGGGATATTCATGTAAATCTCTTCTTCAAGGTCACCATAGAGGAAGGAATTTTTCACGTCAAGTTGGTGCAATGACCAATCTAAATTTGCTACAAGAGATAACAAAACTCTAACAGTTTTTAGTTTAGCCACAGGTGAGAAGGTTTCCTGATAATCTATACCAGTTTCTGTGTATACCCTTTTGCTACTAGCCTCGCCTTGTATCGATCAAATGACCCATCTACTTTATACTTAATGGAGAAAATCCACTTGCATCCTACCATCTTTTTCCCTTGAGGTAACTCACTTAACACCCATGTGTTATTCTTCTACAATGCCTCAAATTCTTCTTTTATAGCTTGAGTCCAGTTTAGATCAGATAGGGTTTCTTCAACACTACTTGAAATTTGACATGATGAGAGTGTTTGTGCAAATGCCCTTATAGGTTCTGATAACCCTTGAGTAGATACATAATTGGCTATTGGATACTTGGATTGTCGTTCTTCTCTGTCTGGAGAGTATCGATTCGGAGGTTTGCCTTGATTGTGTCTGAAAGGTAGAAAATAACCAACATATGTATCTATAGTATTAGTTTGTAAAGGTGTGATAGGATAGCTTACCTCAGGAGTATTCTCAGCAAGAGGATCATTTGGTACTATAGAGTGGAAGGGTGCATCAACCACTGCATCTTCTGGAGATTCAATCACTAATTCAGATTCATTTCTTAGAAGTTCAAGTTTGGGTCTAGGTACTGGCTTATCCATATTGTTGGCATTATCCGAGTATGTCGGATTGTTACTAATGGGAAAAAACATTCAAATTCTAGGAAAGTGACATCCATGGTAATATAGGTTCTTTTAGTAATTAGATTGTAGCATCGATATCCCTTTTTTTGTACGCCATACCCCAAGAATACACATCGGACAACACACAGATCCAACTTAGTTCATTGATTTTTATGCAGGTGGACAAAAGCAACACATCCAAAAATTCAAGGTGGAAGCATCAAAATAGTAGGCAAGGGAACATGATCAGATAGCACCTTTACTAGAGTCTAAAATTGTAAGGTTTTTGTGGGCATACAGTTCAGTAGATACACAGCTGTAGTAACAGCATCACTCCAGTATCTACTAGGCATATGTGCACTGATTAGTAAGGCTCGGGCAGTTTCTAAAATATGCTTATTCTTCCTCTCTACAGTCCCATTCTGTTGTGGGGTTTGTGAACACAAGGTTTCATGGAGAATACCATGGTTGTCCAAGTATGTCCAAAATTGTTGATTAATATACTCCCCTCCATTATCAGACCTCAGGATCTTAATTTTTTCATAAAATTGTGTCTGAATCATAGTGTGAAACAAGCGAAATCTAGAAAATACTTCATATTTTTGTTTGAGAAGGTAAAGCCATGTCATTCATGTACAATCATCAACAAAAATTATAAACCAACGATGACCCGACGACGTAGTAACCGGGGAAGGTCCCCAAACATTAGAATGTATTAAAGCAAAAGAAGTCATACTTTTATGTATACTCATAGGATAAGATGTCCTATCACTTTTTGCTAGGATACAAGTATCACATTTGAAATCCGAGTGTGTGACATTTGAAAATAAACTAGGTAGTAAGTGTCTTAAATACCCAAATGATGGATGCCCAAATCGATGATGACATAACCAAATTTGTCACTCCTTCTTACTAACCGTGTGTTGCATGTGATTAGCTTTTCCTAAACTAAGGTCATCCACATAATATAAGCTGCCTATCTTAGTACCATGCCCAATGATCTCCTTGGTGAGAATATCTTGTAGAAGACAAAAGGTAGAATATATCAATACTACACAGTTAAGATCTGAAGTGACTTGACTTACAAACATTAGTCTGTGTGAAAGAGAGGGTACAAGTAATGTGTTAGATAATGATAATGAAGGAGATAAAGCCACTGTTCCAACTCCTATAATTGGATAAGTGACCCCATTGACATTGGTAACACAACTCCATCTCGCTTGGGTTGTATGAGAAAGATCTTTTGGGTCAAATATCATATGGTCTATAGCTCCAGATTCAAGAATCCAATCCTCATTTTCATTATGAGTAGAGATATGAAATGCTTTACTTGAAGTACCTGGATCCTAGGAAGATTTGACCTGAGGAATAAGGGATAATGATGCATTATTGGTAGCCACAACAGCTTTCCCAGTGGTTTCCCGTTTCTTCCCTACTTGAAGATCATTCCACCAATCTGGATACCCATGAAGTTTGAAGCAGTGTTCACGGGTATGTTTGGAGTTGCCGCAATGAGTACATTTTATGTCAATAGAAGGTGGATTTCATGTGGATTTCTTGCTACCTACAGAAAGAGTTCCTAGTTTTGGTAGCATTAGTTTATGGTGTCCATTGATCCCTTTAAAAGTCATAACTGCTCTGGGAGTCATAACTGCACCCGTGATCATCATGGTCTGCCTGACCTCTTGCCTACAGATGAATCCATAGGCTTGTTCCACCGTAGGGAATGGTTTGATTTGAAGCACATCACTTTGAGTTTTATCTAGTATGTCATCAAGTCCATCGATGAAGGTATACACTCGATCTTCCTATACGATGGAGTTATATTTTTGTATGTCAGCTGCACATTCCATTGGGATAGAACGACCAAAATCAATTTCTCTCCACAACCCTTGAAGGTCATTATAGTATTTTTCAATAGATCCACCCGCCTACTTCATACGAATAACCCAACGGTAGAGATCATATACTTGAGACGTATCTGTCCCATCAAAGTAGATTGTAGCGGCAGAATCCCAAACATGTTTTACAGTTGGAAATCAGATAAAGTTGGCAATCAAGGAAATGTCTATCGAATTGATCAACGAACCTTTGACAATGACATTTTCTGTGCGCCATCTCCTACATGAGGGGTCGGTTTCTAGGGGTTGGGAAAATTTCCCATTAATATATCTTAGTTTGTCCTTGCCGAAGATATACATCTATATCACCTGGGACAGTAAGGCATAGTTGTATCCACCCAACTTGATACCAATGGAGGTAGTAGACGCTTCAATTAGCGACGGTTGTGAAGCGATCTAAGCTTTAGTCAGAACCTCAGTCATTTTTGTAGTCAGATCATTGAGTATGGAATTGGTGGTTAAATCTATAGAGTCTACCATGAAATCTATCAATAATATTTTTTTCTTTCCTTTTTTTCTTTTTTCTTTTCTCTCGTGCACTAAATATATACCTTGGGTTACACGGTAACCTTTTCTTTCCTATTCGCACAAGCCCCCTCACTGGCTGTGAAGCGACGCTATATGTCACTGCATTCCAAGTTTCACCGAGGTAGGAGAATGGTGCAGCTATTCACGATGGCATAGAGAGACTACGACAGCTCCATGATCAATCGAGCAATCTATGACCCTAAACGTAGATACAAAGAACGTGACCTTAGCACCGTTTATCGTTGCATTTCAAGTTTTTTTCTTCTCTTTGGAGAGAGATACAGATAGAACACATGCGATGGACTACGATGAACATATACAGAGAGAACACACTTATCACTGTTTATCGTTGGGTTCTGTTTCTTTTTGAAAAACAATGGTGGAACCGGCCACACCAGCAAGCAACCAGCGTTGGACCCAACTAGCTAGAATGGTACGATTTCAACAAGTAAACCAGAACAACCACCCAAATCGAACTAGTGTCGAGGAAATTGTAAATTAGAACGACCACACCAGAAATCATTAATCAGAAATCAGAGGGTAAGTGTAAACCAGAACGGTCACCCCAGAAATCAGAAATCAGATGGTAGAAGAACAAAAATCAACGTAGCAGGTAGCTATCTTATTCCATTAATCAGTAATAACTTGCTTTGATACCATGACAAATATTATAAAATCTAGTAATTATCAATATATTCATGTATTTTTTGTTCTGAATTTCTATACAATGGTTAGTGTATTTGTACACTAAGAATCGGAGACCAACTAGCCCTAGCAGTGCTACACACACATACTTTCCTGTGTCAACATGGGTGCTGCTGCATACCCATACTTCCCTGCTCCACTACCTCTATTTCTCTGCTTCCATTACATATGCCAACATAAACATTTCCTATAAATCTCATTTAACTCCAATGGATGGCTCTAATAATGAGTTTTCATTATTTATCTCATAAACAAAAGCCAATGTTCAGTCAAATGATGTCTCTCATGTTACATACCAACAATATCTAAGAATAAGAATGAACCCAATCATTGATAAAGATAAGATTAAAAATGCTTCAAATATCAAGAATAGTTCTAACGGGTCTCTGAATATAAGTTGATTTTACTTGCATGATTGTGATAACAGAAATAAGAATGCATTGTGTTGAAATAAGTACATTAAAACAACGTTGGAACAATATTACTGATAACTTGAAATGAACAGCTTGGGTTGAGTCGTGGACTAGGTCACTCTCTTTAAGATGTTTCGCGGCTCTTCCCAAATTTATGCGAGAAAACACAACCCCATCGTCCCTAGGAAAAAATAGCCTAGAATCTTTTTCTGTCTCGGAACTTCACTGCACTGATAAAGATCGAAATGCTACACTTGAAAAAATTGTTGCTTGGAAAACTAAAAAAATAATTTAAATTGTTGAGAGAATATTTTTCTTAGTTAAAGGAGTTTGCAGATTGTTGTGATAAAACTGAGAGCTGAGGCCCTATATTTATAGGTTTCGGAAACCGTATGGCCATTATGATAATAACGGTAATGTCTGGGGATGGAGAGCGTAACAATCATTCTAAATAATAAAGAGTAATAGTCATTTAACGGTCATATTTTGAGTAAAAGAAAATAACGGTTATTTTTTTTAGAAAAAATGTAACAACTATTTTCTAAGTGGAAAAATATATTTTTTTTTTAATTTCCAAAAAATAAAATGTCACCTCACACGGACTCGGGCTCGGCTTGGTCGGTCGGACGGTGATGGCAACGATGGCCTACGCATGTTATCACATTTGCCTAGGTACTTTCTCCTTCCACAAAAGTGAGTACCCCTTAGGATCCAATCCTAATAACCAACTATTCACTATTTATATATCTTTTAAATAATGTAAAAAAGCAATGTGAAATAAGGTTTTACTAAAAATTAATTATAAACATTCATCTTTTCCAACACATTGTCTAATATTCCTTATATCAAAACTCATTTGTTCAATGGT
The DNA here is from genome assembly GCA_033030585.1 of Hippophae rhamnoides. Classification (NCBI taxonomy): domain Eukaryota; kingdom Viridiplantae; phylum Streptophyta; class Magnoliopsida; order Rosales; family Elaeagnaceae; genus Hippophae; species Hippophae rhamnoides. The sequence continues at coordinate 62,610,641 of CM065427.1, read as the reverse complement.
TCATCTCTTATGTGTATTGAATTCCCCACTTTTGATTTCAATTGTATTATTTTTTATCTCTTATGGATGTTTATTCAAGTAGTTTACAGTATGTATGGCCATTTGTTGTAAGTGAATGGTTAAAGTGAAACTAAGAGCAAATAGGTTTTTGGACCTTTCTAACGGGACTTGAGTCGATGTTCAATTATCTAACGGTCCCTTAACCAATAATTGCAAAAATTGTTCAAGTCTTTGGAGATACTTGAGTTGCATATTGGCTGAGACAGTTTGTCTATGTCTAAGCAATGTGTCGAAGAAAACTCATTTAAGGAAGATGAAATAAATGACTGAGAAGAATAATAATAAAGGTAACTCTATTAGAGCTAGATATGTAAGGAATAGGTGTTGAGTAAATAATGAAAATGCTTGCTCAAGAGCCCTTTTGACAGCATGTGAACTGGGTTGAGATAGCTAGAGTGTTATTGACTACTTTGATATTACATTATGGATCAAATTGATGGTCTTGTCCATCGAGTTGATGGGGGACTGTTGGAATATAGTACCGATGGTGTATCTTAAATATATCATATAATAATAATTATAGAGTTAATAAAATGCATTTAAAATATATATGTTTGTAATTAGTCAGTTAGCTTCTATCATTTACCGTACAAAATTTAATATATTGATATTTATAATATAAATTTAATAAAAAATTATAATATATGTTTGTTTTCTTTTATTCCTATTTAGTTAGTTTGAACTTCATCTCGCTATATATTTATATATGATCATGTAAGTATAAATTTGAGTTTATTTGTTTCATATTTTTATGTTCATTTAGCTTCTTATTTAATTAGAGACTTGTATGATTTAAATAAAATAATAATAAAATAATTTTGTATATGATCATAATTATTTGATTTAATTATTAAATTTTAAACACTATTTTTAATAAACTTATACTTAACCTTCTTGTTCTATGATTTGCTAATTTCTTTGATTGATATATGTTTGAACCATCTATTTAGAATTATTTATTATTAAATTATTTATAAGAACACACACGAATATTTGTGTTTTTTGTACTAAAGTTGGTTGCAGGTTGATCCGTGAGCATGTTTGATAGGCGAAAAGCTAATTAGAAAGTTGTTTTGGATATCGTTTATGTTAATCTTGAAAATTATAAAAATAGTTTGTATTTGAATATTTATTTATCATAGTAGAAAGTTAGGTTGTTCAGTAGACTCATGATTTTGTTTAGATCTGATTGTAACTTAGGTTATTTTCATCTAAAAATATCATGAGTTATTTTTTATTTTCACACTTTACTTTTACACGTGATTAAATTACTGGTCGCTTTATTTAGATTACAAAATTATAAATTAATAAAATATAAAATAACTTAGGTTATTTTCATCTAAAAATATCATAAGTTATTTTTTATTTTCACACTTTACTTTTACACGCGATTAAATTATTGGTCACTTTATTTAGATTACAAAATTATAAATTAATAAAATATATAATAACTTTTTCACCTATTATAAGTTTATTAGGTCCGTTTTAAAACTTTCAATTCTTTAAAAAAGTAAAAATATAACTTACAGATAAAATATAAAATATGTAATACATTGTTTAGTACTTCTTTAGTTTTAAATATATTTAAAAAAAAGAACTTAGAAACTATAAATAAATTTATATATTTATTATAAAATGAGGTATATAGTTTTAAAAAAATGAATTAAAAATGTAATTTTCGTTCTTATCTTGTATCGTATTATAAAATACATATTCTTTTTTTTTTCTCTATAAGATAATTAGTGAATATATCTTTTAATAAATAAATCGAAACTTAAAATTCATAATAGTTACCCAAGCTAACCTTACTAATATCTTATGATTATACATGGTTTAAAATATTGTATTATATTTGTTATTTTATGACTCTACCGTACACGTTCCATGTTCAATTTAAATCGATACGAATAGTTTGAGTTGCCACCTAAATCATCTTAGACACCACTTTAGATTTGAAATTTATGGACACTATTAGGGAAATTTTGACTACATTTACTAAAAATTCAAAAAAAATACCTTATAAATTGAAATTGAGGTGTGCATGTAATTAAATATATATATATATATATATATATATATATATATATATATATATATATATATATTAACATTTTGATTGTATCAATTTAAAATTTATGTATAAAAATTAAATATAAAAATATTTTTATTTATAATAATATATTTGTATTATAATATTTTAACTAAATCATGAAAATAATTATTAATTTTATAAACACATAATATGTAGTTTATTTTTAAAATTGATATTTTATTAATTTGTCTGAATATTTGAAAATAATTTTATAAAAATTCAAACATAATAAGCAAATAATATATTTTTCTTGATCAATGCTTAATAAATAGGCATAGAAAATATGTAAAATATATATGAAAAAATTAAGAAATATTCCTAAGTCTTAAAAAAATTGTAATTATTAAGAATATTATGAAACAAATGAAAATTTAATAATAACTAATTTGATAACTTCTTACTTTTTAGGATTAAAAGTTGTATATTTTAAGGTAAACAAAAAAATAATATAATAAAAATTTGGGTTCAAACATGTGTTTTTCATATCTTTTTATATTCTCGTATCATCAAATAAACTTTTGTCCTTTTGTTTTAACCCATATATTTGAATAATACTAAATATAATTTTATATAAACATTATTAAATAACCTCACAATAAATTTGATAAAATAAAAAATCATTTTCATATTATCTAGTAAGTTAGATATATATAATAACTATTTGTATTTGGTTAGAAATAGTAAAGATCCATTAAAATAATTATATATGATATCTAACTATTTTTAGTTTATAAAAAAGTTAAAAATGTGTGATTTAATAATCAAAACTACATATTTTTATAATTCTAATTTTTCATTCTTAACTAAGTAATTATGTCAGTTATTTATTATTATATAAATAAATAATTTTAAATGAAAACATTAAAGTTTAAATGTTTTTTAGTTGAAATAATAGTATACAATATGTAACCATTTTAATTTTATATAAAAGGATGTTATGAACTTATAATTAAATAATCTAAACGGAAGAATTTTAAAATTCTAGTTTTTAATATTATTTGTTATAATAAAAATAATTAATTTTAATTGAAAAATTAAACTTTTGAAAAAGTATAACTTTTTAAGTTTTATAAAAAAATTAAATGGGTGAGTAAATAATTTTAATGAAATTTTAATTTTTAATTAAGTTATTATGTTATTTATTATTCTAAATATAATTAATTTTAACTAATATTAAAGTTCGGAAGAAATATGATTAAAATAATTATATGATATCTATAATTTTTTAATTTTATAAAAGGAAAAAATTATGAAAGTATGATAAATAATTTGAACTAAAGCTTTTAAAATTCAAATTTTTAATTTTTAATTAATCCATTATTTTTATTATTTATTATATAAATAATTAATCTCAATTAAAAATATTAAAAATGAAAATTATCAACGTATTATTAAATAATCCTAACCAGTGTCTTTTAGAACTTTGGTTTTTTATTCCTAATTAAATTCTTATGTGAATTTTTTATTATCTCAAAAAATTATTTTTAATTACAAATATTAAAAAATAGATATATGAAGTGTGTTTAAATAATTCAAAATAAAACCTTTTAAAATTTAAAATTTTAATTTCTAACTAAGGTATATTGAATATTATTTATTATTCAAAAAAAATCAATTTTAATTTAAAAGATAATAAAGTTTTAAATAAAATGCGATCATAATAATTATAATCAATCTATAACTTAAGTCATTTAAAATTTTAATATTTATTTCCTAATTAAGCCGTTTATAATTTATTATTCTAAAAATAATTAATTTTAATTAAAAATATTAAAATTTTGAAAAATATGTATGATTTATTTAATATATGATAATTAAATTAAATTATATGCGAAAATATATTAATATTTGTAAGAGATATCTCCTATCAAAATATGGTATATTACTTTTGAAATTATAAGGATCATATTCATATGATAGTAGAAAGGGGTTTATTAGTCACGTAAATATATGCATTTTAAAAAAAAATAGAATTAATAATTTAAATTTTTAAAAATAATATTATATATTTATCTATAAGGTAAATGGATTACAATTAAATAAAATTGTAATTTTTACTAGTTAAATAATTTTAGCATGTATATTTCAAAGGTTTCATTTAGGTGACTTTTATTTATCTTTGTAATCTAAAACTATTTAAATTAAGTTTCGTGTTCCAAAATCATATTTTATGCATTAAAAGTTAGTCTTTTTAACTAATAATATATATGATTTAAAATGTACTAAACTACTGCAATAATTTTCTAACCATTAATATTGATGACAATTTCGAATGTATTATATAATATTCATCTCTAATATGCTACAACATAATCATGTGTATTCTTTAAATATATTTTATAATATACAGAAGCATTTTCTCTTTCTTACTTTTGAAGAGAACAACAAAAGTGATTGTACAATATTGTAGGATTATGTCATTGTATCATATGATACATTAATTTTATAACTCTTATTTTCTTCTTAAAAATCAAATTCATAAATACTAATACAGTTTTTTTTGTTAATTAATAATTAAAAAAATTCATATAAGAAAATAATTTTACTCTCTTTTTAAATAAATTGTATCAACATGATTGATAATCTAAGTGGTATCCAAGACTCTCAAACATAATAGGTAATAGAAATAATTATTAATTATTAAGTGAGTAATTAAGTGATGTGTATATTATTGATCAATTATATTAAAATTAATTTTAAATTTACATATATATTATATATAATTAGTTTAGAGTATTATTTATCCATATTATATGAGTAATAAATAAATTAGGATTGTATTGAATTTGTTTTAGTAATTTAATATTAATAGCATTCAAAGAGTGAAAAGTACAAATTAGATCAATAGTATTATATATAAAAAAATGTTGAGTAGTTTATGTTTTATATATTTTAAGCACTAAATTATATAAGTATTAAATTATATATATATATATATATATATATATTAATTATATAATTAATAAAAATCATATGGCTCCTTCAGATTCTCATTTATTTTAATTTGATGTGAGTTGATATTGACACCTATAAGAGGTTAGACTTATTCCAAAACTATGAAAGAGTAAAAATGGATAACTAAAATTATGGATATGAAATAATAATAATAATAATAATCACAACATATTAGCTTTTAATTCAAAATAAATCATGATCTTTTCAACATCTTCACAAATATATTATACTCAAATTTCCTATATTATCCATCACAATTCAAAGTTATGTGCAATTAATTTTAATCGGTTATGTAAAAGAATTTCTATAGCTATGAAATTAAATTTATTATTATATTAATTGAGTAGGCACTGAAATGCAAGCGAAAGAATCACACATAATAATTGCATGAATTATATGATAATTTATTATTATCGTGAGTATTTGAATCCTTTGAATAATTATATATCATGATACAATGAATGATTAAGCAACAAGCTTTTATAAATATCGATATTACTTCACTAAATTATGAAGTTTTAAAAAGAATGAAATTAACTCTAAATTGAAAATATAAAAATTGATAAGATTTATTTTTATTTTTATTTTTATTTCTTTTAACCTGCTATTTGAAGTGAGGTTTCAATCATTATATAGATGTAGCTCACAACCCAAAAAAGCCAAAAGTATTAAAAGGAATAAAAACATATAAAGTTAAAATAGATTAAAGATACAGAACATTTTTTTATAGGAAATATTAAATTAAATTAAATTAATTAAAGAAACAAAACCATTTTTGATTAAAATGAATTAATGCCTTTAAAGTTAAAATAAATTAAAGATACAAAATAGTTTTGTAGAAAAGATAAAATCAAATTAGTTAAAGAAACAAAACCATTTCTCTCATTTGAGAGAGACCAACTGTAAGTTTTTATTTTTATTTTTATTTTAATAGCATATCAATTTCATTCAAAAAAAAAAACACCAACAAATAATTCTACATTTTTTTTATTAATATGAATATAATCTTTATTAATTGTAAATTTAAGAATATGTTAAAATAAATATAATTATATTAAGTAATTCATAAAATCCAATAAATCATTTAGTATTGTGTAATTTTTTTAATGATATAATTCTAAAATATGAGAAATTTTATAGTTTTATTTTTAAATATATATTTATTTTTTGTGTGTAACTATAGGTGTAATTAAAATTGGGATTAACGTTATAGCAATTATTGTTCCCATTTGGGATTAACGTTACGGCAATTATTTTGTTAGTGAGGAATAATGGATAGTTTAATCATTCATTTTAAAAAGCTATAAAGTGAATTATAAGTAGTATTATCCATCCATTAAAATGAGGGGGTATTTTAGAGTTTTCATTACTCAGCTCTTCTATGGAAGATAGATAGGCGTAGAATATAAGAAAGACGAACCTAGAATAGACCTAATTATTATCCTTACTATATTGGGCCGTACTGCAACGGTCCAGCCTGACCAATTTGATAGATCAAGACTATATATAATCAGCATGGTTCACAATATCATGGGCCCAACAAGCTCTGAACCCAAACCAGTAGAGCTGTTCGTATAAGCGCTCCGCAATTCGCCATCAGAAGAAGGCAAACCTAACGAGATAGCTGAATAGTAGTACTGCCATGGAAGACGACGTCGAGGAACAATCAGTTCCAGCTCCAAAGTCCCGTCTCCACCATATAAATAAGAGATCTCTCAAGAACAAGTCTCTCTCTATCTCTTTTGATGAGAAAGATCTCAAGTATGGTGTCCTCAATTTCATTACTGACAACTGTACTTAACCATTTATTTGATTATTTCGCATAATCGTTTTTTCCGGGTATTTGATGCCTTTTGTTTTGAAGCTTCAAAGGCGTCTTTTTTTCTCTCTCTCTAATCTCTATATTCTTAACTTTTTTATTTGCGGTATGTGTTCTCTCCCCTAGCTTTTAAGGGATTTTTTTTTAACTTGGGGGATTTGGTTTGTGAAGGGACTATGTGACTGGGTTTCATAAGAGGAAGAAGAAGAGGAGAAGGGAAGCTCGACAAAAACAAGAAGAGGCACTGAGAAGAAAGCGTATTGAGGGGCGTAAAAAGGTAATTGTTCTGTTGTTGCTCTTCTTTTCTAGTGGCTTTTTTTTTATTATTGGTTAATTGCATGATATAATTCTAAGTTCTATCTTGGTTTATTTTTAAATGAATAAATATATATATGTATATATATTAGCGAAAATGAATATATATTTTTATATTGGGGATTAAAAATAAAATTATATTGAATAACTGAATTATTTATGCATGATTATTATTTTCATCAATATTTCACCAAGGGATTGGAATAGATGTAGCTGTTTTGAGAGTTCCCCCATATTTTTTTTACAATACTCAATCTTAAGGGTGGTATATGTCTTTTGTGCTTCTGGAAATTAAGGGGCTAGTTCAATATCAACGATTACCATGATTTCTTTTGGAACTCAGTGTGTTTCAAACTGCTTGTTTTGTTAAGAGTAGCTAGATTAAACTGACATTATTTTAATCCTTCTTAGCTAAAAGAGTTTCTACTGTAGCAGCAAATTTGAGAGGTTGACTGTGGCACAGTCATATCACTTTCATACTAGATTAGTCAATAACTTAGCTTGTACTAGACAGATTTCCCCACGGATTTTTACATGTTAAATGCTCTACGTAAAGTTTTAAAGAAGCAGCATTATGTTCTTGTTAGTCTGTGTGGGGCTCATTATCAAAATTTAAACTATAGTTTGGTGTAGTTGGTTTCTCTGGGTATTTGGCTCAGTTTCCCATGTTGTTATAGTTTTTTTGTTTCATAATTGAACCTAACTTCATCTTTACTTGGCTTTATAATGGTAAAAGCTTATTGTAGCTGATGTAGCTTGAACATATTGTTAAGCGATTGCTATATAGGAATATATTTGTTGTGCTAGGGATTCATGTACCATTAGTATCTGCCTTTTCTTATGCTGATAATAGGCTTCCATTGCCAGAAAAATAAAGTGTTGAACTATAGAAGCGAGCAGATTATTTTCCAATGAGAAATATGTTGTGTTCCTTTCGTTTCTTGCTCTCCTGCAAATTAAATGGCATTCATGAGAGCCTTTTGCTGCAACATGTTGCATATTTCAAATAAAACCTTATTGGATGTGTAAATGTTTTGGTGTCAGTAACAAACTTCTAGCCATGGAGGATTGACAAAAATGAATTTGTCAAATGTCTGATTCCTTGAGTTTGAGAATTTTATCCTTTTCAAACGTTTTTTTTTTCTTTTTTTAACCTTCACTGTCTCAAGTAGTGAGTCATATTGCTATTGCAAATTTCAGCAATATAGCTAATCATTTGCAATTTGTTGCAAAATAAAAAAATCATCAAATGCAACATTTGAGTTACAAGGAAGGGGATGGTACGAGTGAGGAAGGGGATGCAGATTGACATGCCAGTTCTACTATCTTCTCCTGTCTTGTTTTCTTTTTTTATTTATTTAGTATGTACCCTGTCATGTCCCACGTAGGGATTGTTCTTGTGTTTGCACTCTCTTCTATTGAAGAGATCTTCATGTTCAACCCCTGCATTTTAACCTGTAATTGTTCTTTTCCCTTTCCTGGCTTATCCTACTGATGAGCTATGATTTTGATTGTTCTCTATAATTTTATAGAATAGAAAATCTAGGTGCTGAATGCATATGTTCTTTTATTTATCAATTTATGCTGCAGAGGAAACTAGAAAGAGCAATGGTATATGGTGTAGATTCATTGGCAACTGGTTCAGGACCTGATGGAAGTGGGGAGCAGCAGGAGCAGGAAGATGAGGATACTGAGCCACATGCATCAATCTCAGGTATGTTCTTCACTTCTTTGAATGCAGTATCTGGACTTAAACATATATTTGATGAGTAATTATATCTAAATGTTATATGGCTAGCTGGATCCTTTATCTTTGGGCTTCTAGCTTCATTCGCCAATTGCCCGAATGTTAACTTTTAATCTTTTACCATTAGTTGATTATGTGACTTGTGGTTGTGAGACAGTTTCTAATTTGTCAAATTCAACAGTATTGGAATACATTTTGCAATGCCAATACATAAATCAATGGTGCAAATCGACAATACATGTCTGGTACATTAATAGTATAGATGTCAAAGACACGTCAGTGATTTTGAATTTATGAGATTCTATTCTAGTTTGCCTGCAAGAAACACATTGATTTCATATGAGTATGTTGCAAAAGGTTATTTTAATTTTTAATTACTGAGGCGTTTTCCTCCAATATGGCAACGCATAAGACTCGTGGCAGTCCAAGGTATAACTCAAACTAAACTTTTAAAAGAACCTTAAAGATATAAATAACAACAATTATGAATCTATAATAACTATGAAAATATAAGTTAATAAAAAAAGTATATCATACTCTATGTCTACACTTCATATGGTAGAGCGTTTTCTCTACATGTGAGAGGCATGGAGTTCTATCAAATAATATACGCTATATTTCTATATAAATAAGAGTTGGCAACACATAAAAAGAAAATTCATCAAATTAGGGAACATTTCTTATTTTTTGTTGTTTTTGAAATTGGTAACATTTTTTCTTTGAAAAAGAAGAATAACACCATGAAATTTCATTACTATGTAAAGAAGAGAGATAAACATGTAATTAAAAACTAATTAATATTCCATGGTTTCTAATTGAGATACAAGTATTTCAAGTTTCAAATGGATTGATACACAAGAAATTGAACTAGCATTGAAATTAACCAAAAACTTGTGAATTATTCAAAACAGATGGAAGAATTAAAAAGAAGCTGTCCTAATTTGGTTCACAGGACTTGAGTTTTTGATTTTTTTAATTTCTTTTTTTTTAAATGTATTTAGCAAAGTTGGATAAGATTGTAATGGATTGTTTGTAATCCAACTTTAAAAGAATTAATTTTCCTAAATTGCCTTGAGGTTAATCTCAAGGCTTGCGCTTCACAAGAAAAAGGCATAAACCTTAAATTTCATCAGAGGTTATAGCTTTGATATTTTTTTTTTGTGCACTTTGCCTCAAGGCGCGCTTTAGAAACGCCTTTTTCAACACAGCATATGACTAGCTGATTAGCTGTAAAATAGTGATAATTTATGGCTAAGCCCCAAAACAAGGCATGAATGGAGCTTTGTGATTGATTATCTAAATAGTGAGGTGTAACCTTATTGACTATCATATATCAGATGCCCAAGTCTCTATTGAGTTTTGACTAAAAGGAGAAAAGAAAGAAAAAATATGCACCTTTTTCATGGATGTTGGATATTTCTAATTATTTAATTTAAGCAGTTTAGTTATGTAATTATTGGACATAATTTTGAGCAATTTAGTCCTATAATATTTGAGTTGGTCACCTATAGTTTCGTTATTTATGAAAATTAGTCACTATAGGTTTTTATTTTTTATACTTTTGATAGACTAGAAGTTCTTATTTTAATAAATTATAAGATTAATAGTACCTAATTTTCATAACAAGAGGACTATCAGTGTCCAACTAATACATTACGGGATTAAAATGCCTATTTTAAAAAAATTATGAGACTTCTGATACTTAATTCAATAATAACAGGACTAATGTGTTCATTTGGTAACAATTACATGACCTCTAGGACATTTTTTTTCTTCCTTTTTTTCATCTAATAATATGAACCTTAATATATGAAATTATTTTCTAATGTGTGTTTAAGTGAAATGAATGTTTGGGTTCTTCCTTTGCTACTATTACTATATAGGGACAACCACCTACGACCATGGTGACATGAAAGTCATAGTAATAACCAGTGATATCTCTCGTGATGAGGAAGTTGATCCAAGTGAAAAGATTGAACTGGCACCCGTTTCCCAATCAAATGTTCCTCATAAAAAGCAGAATGTACCTGTTACTAAGAAAAAAACCTTCAAGAGAGTTGCAAAACACAAATCTAAATCCAAGTCCCTAAACAAGAGAGACAAAAAGAAGGGAAAGAATAACATGAAGGGGCGCTAGATATCTGAGTTTCTACACTGATGCATATCTTTAGTCTTTAACGAGCTAAGCTGCAGAGAACTGCTCGCCAGTATTATAGATTTGGTTGTGAAGACATTTCGAGTGATGGCTTGGCTTCTTATTTCCAAAATTCCCTGATGTTTTCATCTGGCTGAGCTTTTACTTTACTTTTTAACAGTTATTAGATTCTCACCGCTAGAAGTTAAAGGTTTGTTCCATATTTAAATTTCTGTGCTCTACTTAAATTGAAATCAGTTTTGGGTTGCCGGAGGCTACTGGAGCCTTAATCTTTCTGGTCCTCCAGGCTTCATGATTGCTGAACAGCTATTACTCTGTACTCTGAATGATATCAAGGATTATCAATATTAGTCTAGTAACACATCTTCTTTCCTTTTGATAAGGGAAAAAGGTGGTAGGCAGTACTATAGCTTCTGATAACATAGCAGTTTAATCCGCTTTCAACCAGACTATTTTAGTCGTAAACTTTTGTAAAAAAGTGTTTTAATTTCATACATTTGGTGTAAACAGGCTTTAGTCATTTTTTGGGACTAAAGTGTACGTCTTTATATAGCATTCTAATTTCCAAAAAGCTATTGCACAACCAACACTCTTCACCCTTAAAGATTAAATGCCTAAATCTGAAGTTAAATAATCTCGTGAATAAGACTACATGATGTAGTTTGAGTTAAACCAAATGTCATTTGATAGGAGGAATGTTACGGTTACACATTTTTATGCTCACTTTTGCTTATTTATATAGTTATATGGTATAATTATTTAGAAAAATGAAGAGCTTATATTTTTTGTTAAAATAATCCAGGCATGTATGATAATATAAATGGTGTGCAAAAATGTGTGATTAGCATTTCTCCATTTGATAATTGATAGGTGAAAAAGCAGTACCCGTAAACAATTTGTTGTCTTTCTTGGATTAAATGACCAAAGTACCTATCAAGTTCAGCAGAAAATACCCAAATGCCCATAAAAGTATTTGAAAGTTGAAGCAATAATAATAATAAACTGCTTATTTTTATTAATGGAGGAAACTCCAAAATAATTTAAAAAATGGAAAAGGAATGTGCTTCTGTGCAAGCGATTTTACACCCTATAAAGGGAGATTACTACAGCATGAGAGTCGTAACTGAATTAGATTGTCGAGGGACGTATCTAAATATAAAAGAAAAATGGTGAGCCACATGACTTTTAGAGTTACTATACTTTTTTTTTCTTCAAAACTTACTATTTAATTATCGATAAAGTTTATATATATATGTATTGTCATTGATCCGATAAATGACACATGATGTTGCTTCAAACATGCCATGTGCATTTCAAGATATGAGCCATTCTGAAAAGAAAATGCAGCCTTTTTATGTATTATGGTTGGGATTATGAGAACCCTTACTCTTACCGGACATGAACCCATTGTTTCACTATATTCTTTACGCAACGCATCCTCACATGAAAATACAATGTGTTACTTGTTGCCCTAACGCGACCCATCGTTCCATCTAAACCCATCATTTTAGAATAACAAGTATAAGTTGACTTATTTCTTATTATTTCATATATATTCTATATTTAGTTTGTTTAGATAAAAATATGGGTTTTAAGCACACTTGCATGTATTGGAGCAGAATATCATTTCATCATATTTGGTTCTGTATTTCATATTCTTTTAATTTGTATTTTAGAAACCATTATTTTATAATATTCTGCTTGTATTGATGAAGTATAATCTGGTTTTTAATCTATATTTCAGAACCCATTGTTTGAAAATATTCTGATTGTATTGATTATGTATTTAATCTGTATGTATTCTGGTTGTGCATGTACTAAAAAATATTGTAAAAGTTTGTGATTTGAGCAAGTATATATGGAATGGGAGCCATTTATTTGGAATTTTTCAAAGATGCCTTACCATTTCTATATTTCATTGTGTGTTTTGTACGAGTATAATATTGTGTACTTTGTTTTGTATCAAGTTCATAATCATATGTTTGAAATTGTGTGTTAATGTTCATGAGTAACATATTTTTTTAAAATACTTTTGATTGTTATATAGGCGATAAAAATGAGTGAATGTGCTAGTGTGTATGTCCATCTATTTGGTAAAGTTAGATGGGCTGATCATATATCTACTGATGAATATAATCTCATTTGTTGCTTCCATAATGCTAAAAGGACTATTATGAAAGAGGAGACAATGCTTAAAAAGAAGACTTTAAGATTGAAGTAAGAACGTTAATACTGAAGAACAAAGTGTATTAAAAATAGATAACGAATTACAAAAATTGATGAAGGATTATATAAAAAGAAAAAGAAAATGCTATACTTGTTTGTAGAATTCAATCCTTTGGAAGTAGTTTTCTCACCCATATGTTAGATTATCAAACTTTCAAGAAATCACCAATTATATTATCAAACCAACCATAAAATGAACCAACTTTTAATGATTCTTTTAATGCTTTGAATGAGTCACCCGTAAGCCCAAATGATAGCCAAAGTCCTCACTTTGATATTGATGAACTTAGTCTTGATTCATTTGAGTCATTCCCAACTACTAATAAACAATCCCTTGATGATGAAGTATACATGAACCTAATTTATAGCCAAAACGAGGGTGAACTTTCAAGGAATTGTGAAAGGTTGAAAAAATATAAAGCAGGAACATTTGTTGAAGTTGAAGATGAACATTATAATAGAGATGAGAAATTTTTTTGGAGCAAGGAGGATCTTGATTGGAATAATGATATTAGAAATGATGAAGATGATGGTGAAATTTATGATATTGATGATAGTCTTCAGGACTTAGGGGATAAAAATGCCTATCATATCAATGATATTGACTTGAAAATTATCAAGGAAAAAGTTCTAAGAAATTCAACAGACATTATGAAGGTAGAGAATTAAAAAAGAAGAAGTGATGATAGCATTGACTTTAAAGTCAGAGATACATTTAAGGATGCTAAATAATTTAAAGCTACCTTACAAGAATACATTGTTCAAGTTGGGTTTCAGTGTGAAAGGTTTAAAGTTGACAAAACCTGAGCAACTACAAAGTGTAAAACACATGTTTGTGGTTAAATGATACATACTTATGTTGAAACTGATAGGAAACCTTTATGGTTAAGACATTTGAGTCAACATACAATAAAGAGAGACATTGCTGTCAAAAAGTTGAAAAATAAAGATCAGTAACATCCTCTTGGTTAGCTTCTTAGTTTAAGGACTTAGTCATGGGAAACCCTAATGCAAGTATCCTTGTATTGGCTACTGAGAGTAAAAGAATATAGGGTATATCTATACCTGAATTAATTTGTATAGGGTAAGAAAAATTGCTTGTGATGGAGAATTCGGTGACCATATTGGTAGTTTTACAAAAATAAGGCAATAATATCATACGATTTTAAGAACCAACCCAGGATCAATGGCAGTTATTGATACTCATATTCCAATACCAAATGTCAGCCCTTGTTTTAGAAGATATTTCATTAGCTTATCCTCTCCAAAACAAGGGTATTTAAATGGATGCATAACTTTCTTTGGTATGGATAGATGTTTTTTAAAGGATCCATATAAAAGCATCTTGATGGTTATTGTTGGATTCGATGCTAATAGAGGTTTGTTTCCAATTGCCCTTGTTTGGGCTGAATCCGAAAATAGTGAAACTTGGATGTGGTTCATGGCTTTATTGGACCAACATATTGGGAATTTTGAAAATATAAGGATGTGATTCATATATGATAGACAAAAAGGTCTCGTTGTAGCAATCAATAAGTTTTTCCTAACTTCACATGTCAGATTTTATGCTAGGCATATTTATGCCAACTTGAAATGTAAGCATCCAAGCATGAAAATGATATCATTATTCTGGGCAACATCTAAAGCAACTAGAACAACTGAATTTAATGATTTGATGAATGAAATTAAGAATGAAGAGCCTAAAGCACATGAATATTTAAGTAAGATTCAAGCTTCACATTGGAGTAAACATGCTTTTGATGGTAATGTAAAGGTTTAGGCATGTGACCAATAACATGCCTGAAAGTTTTAACAATTAGTTGAAAAGAGTGAGGTCTAGACCTATTGTGGAGTTATTTGAAAAGGTTAGAAGAAAATTGATATGGCTAATAGTGAAGAGGAATGAAGAGGCTTTGAAGTGGACTACTCATTTTCCACCAAACGTAATGAAATACATTCTTCAAAGACAAGAGGAAGGAATAGTTTTAAAGGTTTTGTATGTTGGAGATGGAATATTTGAAGTATTGGATGGTTGCAACATGTTGGTTAATTTAAATAAGTGAACATGTAGTTGTTATAGGTGGAAATTGAGTGATTTATCCTGTAAGCATGGTGTTGCTTGTATTATGGATAGAAGGTATAAGATTACGAACTATGTACATTCATATTTTACAAAGGCTTGGTATTTGAAGACATATTTCTCTTTGATTCACCCTGTTCTATCTAAAAAAGAGTGGGTTATGATGCTTGGTGAGCAATAAATACTTCCACCAATTTATAAACCAAAGAAAGGTAGACCACCAACTGAGAGATATAGGAAAGCTACTGAACAAGAAAAACATAAGAGGTTGCAAGGATTGAAATGTGAGTATTGTAATCAATTTTATCATAATGAGAGGACATGTAATGAGAAGTTAAAGAATCCAACAATGAAACTCAAGTAAAATTATAACTATTCATTTATTAAATATATTTGGTTGATTGAATTTAACTTTAAATTGTATTTAGAAAACTACTTCAAAGAAAGTGGTCAAGAAAAAGCAAAACAAAAGAACTAACCAAACTCAAGTAATGTATTATATAACATGTTCATTATGCATTACTTATTATACACTAAATTAATTTATTATTCATAAATCAGGTGATAAATAGCGGTGATGCAATCAACAAGAAGGAAAAGATGGGAGAATAAACAAGTTAAAGTGAGCCTTTTGAAATGGGACTTTGATTTGATTGCTTTGTTATAGATGAACACATATGTTTATGTTATTTTTTATATAATTTTTAGTTTAAAATATGTAAGTAAATAGGACAATGAATATGATTTGGAAGGAAATCTTTTGTAACTCAAAGTTCATGTGTACACCAGGTTTTGGGGTCATGACATGAACTTTGTAAATTTTTGTGTATTTAAACTCATTTATGGTGTCACTTCTCCTTAGATATTGTAAGAATTTAGATTTTAATATGGACTATAAAAGTGGATGTGAACTGTTATTGAGCAGGTTAGTATAGAATGTGGATGTGGATGTGTAATATGTAAATGTGAACGTGAAATGTGAATGTCAACTATTATTGAGCAAGTTAATATGGTATGTGAATATGGATATGAATGTATATTATGTATTGAATAATATACTTTGGATTTAAAGTTAGAGGTATTTTTTGATGAATATTTATAGCTTATTATTGATTATTGGTGTTTTTGATGATTATTTATAGCATGTTATTAAGTATAGGTATTTTTAAAAAATATTTATATCATGTTATTGAGAATTAGAGTTATTTTTGATAAAGATAAATTAATTATTATAGTAAGAGTATTTTGATGAAGTTAAATTAATTATTGTAACAATGGTATTTTTAATAAATATTTACAACGATAACATTCAAAAAACTATATAGGTAGGGGCAAAAAAGACATAATATAACATTATTGTTGATTTTTCACAGTTTTTTTAACTTATGTTAAATAATAAAGGTATTTTTGAAGATCCTCAAACTTCAAAAATATTGTAACTTTTTTTGTAAACCTTAGAAGTATTTTTGAAGATATTGAAAATTTCAGAATATTTTTTTTTTTCGTTCAAACCTTTTTATGGCACTTGTTATTTTTTTTCTTTTATCTAAATATATTTAGAAAAGTAATAAACCCAAATCTCCTATAATTCATATCAATAAAAAAATATCTTTAATATTAACACATATCTTACTAAATTCAAATAAAATATGTTATTTTTATTTTTATAAATTTTAAGAATATTATTTGATATAATTTTTCAAATATTATTATTTAAACATAAAATACAACCTATTATCCCGTGTGTTAATTGTGGCTCAAAACATTGAAGCCCAAAACCCAAATCTAATTAAACCTTTACTCTTCATCTTCTATATATATATATATATATTGCCTTCTTCTTCTTCTATGAATTGGAGCAAAAAGTAGAGAACAATCTGTTGGAGAGAGAAAATACAAAATTTCTGAAAGAGAAGCTGACACTCATCAATTCAATTCATATAGCCATGTTCCACGACTTTGCCTCTCCTTTTCGAGCTATTATTGTTGTATCTTCTCTTCGTTCCATCAAGGAAATCCAACACCTCATTTATTGTCGTAGCCTTTGTCGCCATTTCTGTTGCCTTACTACTGTCATAAAGGTGTATTTCAGTTTGCTTCGTCAATTCTCTACATCATCACCATCGAATCTTAGAAGCTGTAAAAGATGAAAACAGATTGAAGAAGTTGTCATCGGTGGAATTTATTGTAATATTTAATTTAATAACAAGTTTGATAATTTATCTTGTTATATATTACTAGTAAATTATAAAGAGATATTTTCTGGGTATATTTGAATTTTCTTGGTATATTTTGTGAAGCTCTCTGAAAAATTGGTATTTGTATCTCTATTTGATTATTAGTGGATTTTTTCTTGGTGTGCCGTCATCAGTGAAGTAGACTTTTCACATTGAAAAGTTGAACCACTTATATCATTATGTACCATTTATTTTCTTACTGCCTATTATTTTGCTGTTACCCATTATTATATATTTGTGCAACCAAAATTAGACCCGAGTTTTGCTTACGCAAGTGCTAATAAGATACAGACTTAGTTTCTTTTGCATTGTCTGTGGCAGAGTCTATTAAGGTGTATGAACCTTCTAGTTATCATAAAGCTATCACTTGTGATGAGTCTATTCAGTGGTTGGTTGCTATGAATAAAGAGATTGAATCACTTCATAAGAATCATACTTGGGAATTGGTGAAACCGCCTAAGGGCCAGAAGATTGTTGGAAACAAATGGGTCTTCAACAAAAAGGAAGGTATACCTGAGGTTGAAGTAACTAGGTTCAAGGCACACGTTGTTGCAAAGGGTTATTGTTATAAGAAAGGTATTGACTTCAATGAAGTATTTTCACTTGTTGTGAAACATAGCTCTATTCGTGTGTTGCTTGCTATGGTTGCATTGTTTGACATGGAATTAGAACAGCTTGATGTCAAGACAACCTGCTTACATGGTGAGCTTGAGGAACAAATATATATGCATCAACCAGAGGGGTTTGTTATTCCAGGTAAGGAAGATCGTGTTTGTTTATTGAAAAATTCTTTATATGGGTTGAAGCAATCCCCAAGGCAATGGTATAAGTGGTTTGATTCTTTTATGATTGATCATGATTACTCTATGAGTGATTATGATAGTTGTGTTTATCATAAAAGATTTCATGATGGTTCATCCATTTATTTGTTGCTTTATGTTGATGACATGCTTATTTTTTCTAAGAATAAGTCTAAGATTCAGAAATTAAAGTCTCAACATAGTGGTGAGTTTGAGATGAAAGATTTGGGTACATCGAAGAAAATTTTAGGCATGAAAATTTACAAGGATAGACAAGTGGGCAAACTTTATTTGACTCAGAAAATTTATATTGAAAAAGTGCTTGAACGCTTTGGTATGAAAGAGTCTAAACCTATGAGTACGCCGTTAGTTGCTAATTTCATGCTTTATTTGGATTTGTCACCACAGTTAGAAGAAGAAGAGTAGTACATGTCTCAGGTTTCATATGCTAGTGTCATTGGTAGTTTGATGTACGCTATGGTTTGTACTCGTCCAGATATTTCACATGTAGTTAGTGTTGTCAACGGATATATGGGTAATCCAGGCAAGGGTCATTGGCAAGTAGTGAAATGGATATGTTGATATTTGAGAGGTACATCTAATTTTGGTTTGGTATATGATGGAAGTTCTAATACCCATTGTAGTGTTATTGGTTATGTAGACTCTGATTATGCTGGTGATTTGTATAGAAGAAGATCTCTAATAGGTTATATCTTCACTCTTTCTCATTGTGCCATTAGTTGGAAGGCTACTTTAAAGTCTACAGTTGCCTTATCTACGACAGAGGCAAAATATATGGCAGCAAGAGAAGTAGTGAAAGAAGCAATTTGGCTTAGAGGTTTGGATTGTGATTTAGGTTTACATCAGAATACTTCTGTTGTATTTTGTGATAGTTAGAGTGCGATACACTTAACCAAGAATACTATGTATCATGAAAGAACCAAACACATTGATTTCATATATCACTTCGTTCGTGACATTGTCTCTCAGGGTGGTATTGTTGTCAATAAGATAGTCACTACAGAGAATTCAGCCGATATGTTAACCAAACCAATTCCATTTAACAAGTTCAAGTATTGCTTGGACTTGATTGGTGTTTGTAGAAGATAATCACCCTTTGGGGCTTTGGACGACGGTTATTTGGTAATATGAGAAATCTCTTATTTAAAGAACATGTTTTCTGTTTTGAGCCAAGCTGGAGATTTATTAATTGTGGCCCAAAACATTGAAGCCCAAAACCCAAATCTAATTAAACTCTTACTCTTTAGCTTATATATATATATATATTGCTTTCTTCTTCTTCTGTGAATTGGAATAGAGAGCAAAGAACAATCTACCACAAAGAGAAAATAGAAAATTGCCGAAAGAGAAGCTGACACTCGTCAATTCAATTCATATAGCCAAGTTCCATGACTTTGCCTCTCCTTTTTGAGCTATTGTTGCCATATCTTCTCTTCGTTCTATCAAGGAAATCCAACACCTCATTTACTATCGTAGCCTTTGTTGCCATTTTTGTTGCCTTGCTACTGTCATAAAGGTGTATTTCAATTTGCTTCTTCAATTCTCTACATCATCACTATCAAATCTGAGAAGCTGTAAAAGATGAAAACAGATTGAAGAAGCTACCATTGGTGGAATTTATGATAATATTTGATTTAATAACAAGTTTGATAATTTATCTTATTATATATTACCAATAAATTATAGAGAGATATTTTTTTAGATATATTTGAATTTTCTTGATATATTTTGTGAAGCTCTCTAAAAATTGGTATTTGTATCTCCATTTGATTATTAGTGAATTTTTCTCGATGTACCGTTGTTAGTAAAGTAGACTTCTCACATTGAAAAGTTGAATCACTTAAATCATTTTATGTCATTTATTTTTGTTACTATTTACCTATTATTATATATTTATGCAACCAAAATTGAACCCTAATTTCGCTTTTACAAATCTAATTTATAACACAATGTCGTATCGTCTAATCTTTACATTTAACTATATCATAATCTCCATGTCCTTGTCTATACGAGAATAGTTTCAAAATCAAATCAATTCTCTTAATCCATTTAAATTTTCCTTAATAGTCTCCATGTCCATTTCTGTATGAGAATAGTTTCAAGATCAAATCAATTCTCTTAGTCTATTCAAATTTTCTATAAACTTTTTAGTAGTTTTGAACTTCTCTTAGTTTATTCAAATTATCTATAAACTTTTTATTAGTTTGAACTTTTAACCTATAATTTTATATAATCGATACATTTCTTTATATATATAACATAATTGATACATTTCTTTATATATATATAACGTGACACACTTGATAGCATATATCTCACCTTTTTATCTTTAAAATCAAATCACCCCAAACCTTAACTATCTTTAAAAGTTTTTATAAAATTGCACGATGTTATATTAATTATTATTGAGTAGTTCAGCATAAATAAAACTGGGAAATAATCTAATAACACCTATTCTATTATTATTTTTATATATGTGTGGGTTATCTAGAATTTAAAAAGAAGAAGAATTAAATTAGCTTATTTTGTAATAAAATTTCATTGAAATTGATATATTATATACATTGGTTATTATTGGAAACAAATATTATTGTTTTATGGAAGATAATTATATCCCGATTTATAGGAAAACGAGAGACACGTCGTATAGGATGTCAAGATCGGTAAGACTTGTGCACATGGACACTTGACTTGGACTGACTTCCGTTTTAGGGATGGTTGAAGCTGCGCAGTTTCTCTCTCCTGATCTGAATTTCCAGGTATTTGCCTCGACCTTTTGACCAGAAAAAGATATCCCAGAAATTAAAAAATTGCAGAGTTTAATAATTTTATATATGATAATTACTACAAAAGATTTTTCCAAATATAATTATATTTATCTGTAAATATAATCTATCTAACTTATATATAAAAGTCTTCTGAATCAGAACCTACATTTTTAAGATAAAATTATCCACATTAAAATAATAAATATTGTATAATTTATTTAACATTTTTATTTTTTATTAATTATATAATAAATTATTAATAACTAAAATATTACCAAATATCTAGGTTATAATTTTTTATAATTTTTTAAATAAGATTATTTATAATAAGTAATATAAATAACTATTATTTTTTCTAGTTAACTGTTATAATTTTTATTTTTATTAATTGATTAATATTAATAAATTATTAGTAATTAAAATATTAATAATTATTTAGATTATAATTATTTGTATTTTTATAATTATTCAATTTAAGTAATATAAATTTTATTTTCAATTATTTATCTTATTTTTATTAAGTATTAAATTAAGATATCGTAAGAAATGGATTTATTGATTATGAATAAACGAATGTTTACAACCTATTTATATAAAAAAAAACAAAATTGTAATAATTAAAAATAAACACAATTATGGAGAGGCATGTTCTTGGACAGCCTATCATTTCCCACATGTTGGTGGTACATTGCCTATTGGTGTGTTGGTTGTCACCAAATTTGGATCTCATGTTTCTTTAACATTCCCCCGAGTTAGAATATATGTTAATTATTCCTAACTTGTTAAGTAAGCTCGAGAATGTGGAAAACTCGGGATTTAGTAAATATATCTTTTGGTTCTTCTAATGTAGAGATATGATAAGTTTTGATCATTCCAGCTTGAATCTTTTCTCTTACTAGATGGCAATCGATCTCTATGTGTTTGGTTCGCTCATGAAACACTGGATTTGATGCAATGTGAAGAGCTGCTTGAATCTTTTCTCTTACTAGATGGCAATCGATCTCTATGTGTTTGGTTCGCTCATGAAACACTGGATTTAATGCAATATGAAGAGCTGCTTGATTGTCACAATATAACTTGGTTGGTTGAGAGTGTTTGATACCCAAATCATCCAAAATATATCGTAACAAGGTTACTTCGCAACATGCCGCTACCATAGAGCGATATTCTGCTTCTGCACTTGATCGTGAGACTGTATTTTGTTTCTTAGACTTCCAAGAAATTAGCGAGTTTCCAAGAAACATACAATATCCTGTGGTTGATCGTCGTGTATCTGTGCATTTTGCCCAGTCTGCATCACAAAAAGCATTTAGCTATAATGAACTAGTTGCTGAGAAAAAGAGACCTTACCCTGGTGTGTTCTTGACATATCGTAGCACTCGTTGAGCTGCTTCCAAATGTGGTTGTCATGGTTTATCCATATATTGACTGAGAATGTACACGGCATACACTAAGTCAGGCCTTGTGATGGTCAAGTATATTAATCTCCCAACAAGTCTTCGATAGGATGTGGGATTACTGATGAATTCCCCTTCAACCTTGCTAAGGGATAAATTTTGTTCCATAGGTGAATTGGAAGATTTGGCACCAAGATAACCCATGTCCTCCAATATTTCAAGTGCGTACTTGCATTGTGACAGAACAATTCCCTTACTAGAACGTGAAACTTCTATGAAAAAAAATACTTTAATTCACCGAGATCTTTAAGCTTGAATTGTCTCATGAGATGATTCTTAGTTTCTTCAATGTCTTGTATATTGTTTCATGTTATGATTATATCATCTACATAGACAAGAAGAGCAGAGAAGGAATTACCACGGGTTCGGACGAACAATGAGTGATCATACTTGGATTGGTTAAAACCAGCTAGCTTAAGTGTTGTTGATAGCTTGATGAACCACTGTCGTGAGGCTTGTTTGAGTCCATACAAAGATTTATGTAGCTTACATACTCGTGTTTCCCCCTTTCGTCCGAATCCAGGTGGAAGGGACATGTAGACATCTTCATGAAGATCACCATAGAGAAAAGCATTGTTGACATCAAGTTGTCGAATATGCCAATTTTGAATAGCAGCAACGGCAAGGAGAAGCCGAACAGTGACAAGTTTGGCTACTGGTGCAAAAGTTTCTTGGTAGTCAAAACCTTCAATCTGGTAGTATCCTTTGGCCACTAATCAAGCCTTGTATCGTTCTACAGAGCCATCAGAATTATACTTGATTTTGTAGACCCATTTACAACCAACCGGTTTCTTGTTTGGAGGAAGCTGTTGAAGCGTCCAAGTGCCATTAGTTTCAAGGGCATCCAGTTCTTGTTTCATGGAAAGCCGCCATTTTGGATCATTGAAAGCTTCAGCAAAAGTGGTTGGTTCCCTGAGAATGGAAATAGAAGTAGCAAAGGCACGATGTGCAGGTGATAATTGGTCATAGGTAAGTACATGAGATAAAGAATGAGAAGTACCTTTGTCTTTGGATGATGCTGAGTGAGACGAAGGGAAGGACCGAGAAGGTAAGGAAGCTTCTACATGATATTTTTGAAGGTAGCTAGGAACATTGGTGGATCGACGAAGCCTATATGTGACTGGTGTTGGAGAAGTTATGTGTGGTGGAGAAGTTGATGATGATGTTTCTGAAGATGAATTTTGAAGATGAAGAGTGTCTGAGTTGATTGTTGGAAGGACAAATGATGTATGATCAAGTGATATATTTGGATTGGTTGATTGACGAATGTTGGGTATGTCATCATAAATAGTATCTTCTGATGGAGGAAATAGAGTTGGAGTGTTGACAGCGGAAGTGAAATAAGGAAATACATGTTCATGAAAGATAACATCACGAGACACTAAAGTCTTGCTTGTTTCCAGATTGTAGACACGATAACCTTTGATCCCAGATGGATACCCAATGAATATGCATTTATGTGACCTAGCATCAAACTTGGTGAGTCGATCATGATGTGCAGACACAAAACAAAGGGAACCAAAAACACGAAGATGTTCATACCTAGGAGTTTTGTGAAAAAGGACTTCAAATGGTGTTTTACCCTTGAGAATAGGTGTTGGAGTACGATTTATGAGGTATGTGGCTGTAAGAATGGCATCTCCCCAGAATTGTTTAGGAAGATTGGCTTGGAAGAGCAATGAAAGAGCGACATTGAAAAGATGACGATGTTTGCGTTCAGCAACACCATTTTGTTGAGGGGTAGAGACACAACTAGTTTGATGAAGGATTCCCTTGGTAGAAAACAACTGGGTCATAGAAAATTCTGGTCCATTGTCACTACGAATGATTTTAACTCTGTATGAAAATTTTGTTTCAACAAGATTGATGAAGGTGGTAAGAAATGTGCGTGTATCATATTTAGCATGTAAGAGATAGACACATGTGCATCTTGAGTAGTCATCAACAATAGTGAGAAAATAACGTGCTCCATTAAGTGCTGGAATGTGATAACCACCCCAAATATCGACATGAATCATTTCAAACGGTGCTTTTGTATTGATGGAACTTAAAGGAAATGGATTACGTGTTTGCTTAGCTAATGGACAAATAGAACAATCACTAATGGAACAAAAAGGTGTATTGATGGAAAGAGAAATTACACGCAAACTGTTATTAGATAAATGACCAAGTCGTTGATGCCATAGATGAGAGTTGGTGGAAGTAGTGTTTGAAACGGAGAAACATCCAACCTTTTCAGAAATAGTCAGATAGTAGAGTCCTGCTTTCTCAGTTCCCATCCTAATCGTCTTCCCTGAGCATTTATCCTGAACAAAGCACATACTGTTAGTGAAGGTGACATGAAATAATGAGGTTTGAGTTAGTTTGGCTACTGAAACTAAGTTTAATTTGAAGGAGGGAACACACAAGACATTATGAAGTATGAAATTATTTGGGAAATGTACAGTGCCAATATGTGTGACACAGGCAAGAGAATTATCAGGTAAATGTACATGTCGATTAGTGACTGGCATGCTGGAGCTCATAAGGTTTTGGGAACGGACCATGTGATCAGTTTCCCCTGTATCAAAAATCCAATAGGTTTTTGAATGGAAAACAATTGCACATAATGTGTTACCTGAAGAAGTAGTCACTTGACTTGCCATGCTACCTGATTTGGATTGATTGAGAAGTGTAAGAAGCTCTTGATATTGGGCATATGTAAGGTTGTGGGATGGTGTCTTTGTGTCGGAGCAGCTTTCCTGAAAGTCAGTATGATGAGATTTGGAAGGGAAGCCATAACTTATATTTCTCTTATCTTGAATTGCTCCTTTCTTCCAACACATGTTGATGTCATGTCCATTCAAACCACAAAAATTACATCTGAGACGTTTTCGGTAGTTTTCAAAATTGTGTCCATTGAGACCACAAAAATCACATTTGAGGTGACTTTGGCAATTCTCATAATTATGGCCTATATTGTTGCATCGATCACACTTGAGATGTGGATTCCTTGGTGGGTAATTTTTGTGAGGATATTGTGGACGACTATCTCTGGCAACAAGTGCGGCAGCTTTTGGCATCCTTGCCATGCTTTGTGTGGAGACAGCTCTTTGCTTTTCATCTTGAACAATAAGTGAATATACCTTATTTACTGTAGGTAATGGTTCCATGAGCAAGATTTTTCCACGTCCTGATGTGTAAACATTGTTAAGCCCCATGAGAAATTTTATAGTTCGCTGCTTTTGTTGATATTCTTGTAGTTCCCTTCCGGCATTTCCTCCACAATGTGGAAGAGGACATAGTGCATCACGACTATCCTATAAGCTTTTCAATTTTGTATAGTATTCTTCAATGCTTACACCTTCTTGTATGCAATCATGAATCTCTTGCTCAATGTGGAATAGGTGCACGCTGTTGGTGTGCAAAAAACGTTCCTTTAATTCTTCCCATAGCTCATATGCAGTTAGGGATGGGCAAAAAAACCACGGATTCGGTTATCCGCGGTTATCCGAACCGACGGTTCAGTTTTTAACCGGTAAATTTCGGGGACGGGGACGATTTCGGGGAAAAACTGAATATGAAATTATAAATGTACCCGCCCGTACCCGAAATTAATTAGATTTAATTAATTAAATTATATATTAAATTATAAATAAAAAATTAATTATATATATTTAATAAATTAAATTATATATATATTTCGGTTTTTTTTCGGGGGTTTTTTCATAACTGTCCTGAACCGTTACCCGCAGGTAAAAAACCGTCCCCGAACCGTAACGGTTTTTGGGCGGTTTCGGTTATAGGTTTTAAAATTCGGTTCGGGGATGGTTATATCAAAAACCATCCCTGCCCGTCCCCGTGCCCATTCCTATATGCAGTATCACTATACATGACACTTTCTGCAATTTTGGGCGATATAGTGTTGAGGATCCATCCTTTGACAAGAATGTTGCAGCGAGTCCATTGTTTGATTTCTGTTTCAAGGTTATTTGATGGCATTTGGATTGTGCCGTCAATGAATCCTTCTTTGTTTTTGGTTATTAGAGCCATGAGCATTGCATGACTCCAAATGTGATAGTTTTCTTGGTTTAAGGATTGAGCTACGAGAACCATGCCTGGTTGGTCTGAGTGGTGTAAATATAATTAATGGCTAGGGTCATCATACCATTTTGGTAAAGTAGGGTTGGTATTGGTAGTCATAGACATTATTTGTTGAATAAATTTGAAAGTACGGGATAGGTTTAAGTGTGTTTTAGACAATAATGACTATTTATGAAATAAATAATGAATTGAAATATGCTTTATCTTATAGAAAATGAGTTAAGGATTACAGAATTGGAATTTTTAGCCGAAGAACCGGTCGAAAATTGGGTGAACCGAAAGTTGGAATGGCTAAAACGGCGGCTGCAACGGTGGAACCCTGAACCGGATGAAGACCGAACCGGACTGGACCGGATGAAGACCGAACCGGGTGAACGACGCGTCGTTTGCTTCAGTGGCGCGCGAACGACGTGTCGTTGGAGTCGTCTTCCTCAGCAGCTGGCGCATGTTGACGCGTGTGTCTCCGGTGAGGCGCGTGGAACGCCGATGAGTTTAAACAAGGCGCGTGTGAGCGCGTGGAGAGGTATTTTGGCTTGATTTTAATTGCAGATTGCTCGGATGAATCTGAATAATATGATGGGATGAAATTAAAATTATTTTGTGAATCGAAATTGGTTTTGGAAAAAAACAGATTGAAGAAAAATGGGAAAAAAATTCTATGAGCTGAATTTTCTGGGAATTGTTTCCTAAGCTTTGATACCATGTAAGAAATGGATTTATTGATTATGAATAAACGAATGTTTACAACCTATTTATACAAAAGAAAAGCAAATTTGTAATAATTAAAAATAAACACAATTATGGAGAGGCATGTTCTTGAACAACCTATCCTTCCCACCAAGCTGTTGGTGGCTGCTTACAGCTGGTGTATTGGTTGTCACTAGCTCGATCTCATGTTCTTTAACAGATATATAAAATAAGTAAGCTTGATTAGTATATATGAAAATCTAAATCACTTTTAAAATCAAAGAAAAAATACCTTTATACTTTAAAATAAAACATATATTATCTTATATATTGTATTTTAGATTTCAAAAAACATTTACGTTAAGGACAATATTAAAGAGTTTAATTTCTTGAAGTATATCTTATCTAATATTTTTTATTTAAATAGTATAATTAATAATGTTTATCTTATCTATTTTTAATATATAATTTATATTTATTTATCCTTATATCACATAAATTTTAAACCAAAAATTATACAAAGAAAAAATAAAAAAATAATAACAATTTACGTAGAAGAAATATATTTTAATTAATATATATATATATATATATATATATATTATTTTTCATTTTAAACTATTTTATTCAACTTTTTTGATTTAATTACATGTGTTGTAATTATTATAGAAAATAAATATATATAAACAAAATTAAACTATGTATCTTACCTTATTTATGACTTTTTCTATGAATAAGTCAATTATACATAAATCACTCGAGAATAAAATCACATAATTATTTATCAATAATTTATGTATAATTAACTTATATACCACTATCTAATAATATTTATTATTTTTCACATATTTATTTTATATACAATAATAAAGTATTAAAAGAGTATATATGCAATATGAGGGAAAAATAAATAACATTTGTTTCTTCCTCTAAAAATGAAATTATTGGATAATTTTCATATTATTTTATTTATGTAAATTATAATTAGTAATTATTACACTTACATGATTAGGAGGCTAACAAAATGGTGCAAAATCATTAAAAAAAATAAAATAGATTTTATAGAATACTAAAAATCATAAAAATAATAGTATTTGTAAAATTTTTGGATCTTCGAACAAAATTGATCTAAAGATGAATAAAATAAAAATATGAGTACTAAACAAAAAAAATTATAACTCATCAAATATAAGAAAACTTATAAAATAATGGCATTATCATAAATATCAGAAATATGTGAAGATAAATAAAATAGATTAATTTTATTTACTAAGAGAAATAATTATTTATCATAATATTTAGAAAAATCGGCTCATATGATCCTCTATCATTATTTTTATTCTAGATTTGACTCTAAACTTACAATTTTATTACTATTCTCGTTATAAACTTAACGAACACATAAATTGATATATGTTTAACTAAACACAATAAATTTGGACATATTTTTAAATATAAATTAACTCGACTTTGATTAATTGGATAATTGTAAGTTCAATTAGACATATGTTTAACTCGATTTTGATAAGTGAAGTAATTTTTCTATTAAACTCCAATTAATTTTGTAACATTTAATTTTAACCAGTCAATTTGAACAAATATATAGTTAAAATTAAATCACAATTGGTCATGAAAAACTAAGAATATTTTTATCACTTGGTGTAAAATGTTAATCGGGAGGAAATCATATTGGCTAATAAGTTCATTACAACATATATTCTTGATATTTAAAATAATGTAAAAAAAATCATGAGTTGTAGTGAGTAGAAACATTTTTTTTATATAAAATACGAATTCTATAGATTTTGTTTTTTAAATTTCTTTTATGATAATACCCATTTAAGGAATGGAAAACACAAAACAAAATATATGGGATAGACAAGAGAACGAAAAAAAAAGTTTTAAAATGTATAAAATAAGATTATTAAGAATTTTATTTATAAAATAAGCAAAAAAAAATAAGATAAAATATATTATTCAATCTATCTTTTAATATATAATTAAATCAAAAAAGTTGGACACAATCATCCAAAATGAAAGACAACACATAAGCAAATATATATAGTAGTAAAATATAAGATATATCTCGATACGTTACAAAATAGAAAAAAAAATATATCTTAATATTATATATATTTTTGTAAGTGTTATTTTTTTATTTGAATAATTTTATCATAGATATTTTTTTAAAGATAATTTTATTTAATTTTTTAATAATAAATCTATTGTTATATAAAGTGTTCGATATTTTATAAATTTATTAATTTTACCTTACTAAACAACAATTACTAATTTAATATTTAATAATTTAAAATATTTTACGTTACTTATAACGATCTTTTATTTATATTTTTAATTTTAAATAATTTTTTGTTTATTAATTTTTATTTGAGATAATTTTATCTAATTTTAATAATAAATTCATTATTATCTATCCTCAATGATTTTGTGTAAATTTGTTGTCCTTCAATTTACTAAGTCATTGTTAATAATTTAATATCTAATAATAATAAATATTTATTTTAAAATCTTAAAAGTTACGTTTGTTATAAGAATTTATTTATTTTTAATAAAAAATTATGTGTAAAAAAATATTATTAAACAATTAAAAAGTTATATTAATCCAAAATAATTATTCAATAATTAAAAATTTTAAATATTAAAAATTTGAATTATCTAATATAATTTTTTTAAGAGATTGAATTTATTTTATCATTTTAGAAGTAAAATATTTGTTTTGAATTTCGTTAGTCACTTTTGAATTTTTTTTATAAGACTACATTTTATAGTTTTAAATACGTTTAATTTGAATCATTATTTATATTTATAAAAAACTTTTATCAATATTTTACCAAATTATAGAAATTGAAAGAATAAATTTTTTGAGCTAATATAATTTTGTCTATTATTTTTATTTTTATTGTATGATAACATAACTATATATTATTCATATCAATTTTTCAATTTAATTTTATTTCTTTAAAATATTAATAAATTTATATTATAACAAAAAGATTTAAAATCCATGTAAAGTAGGCACATTATTTATAAAAAAAATTTGTTTAATTCTATTATCTTTAATAAAAATATATTTTAAATTCATACATATTAATTAGAATAATATAAATCTGTTGCATGTATAAAACTATCGCGAACGTTTATTTTATAAATGTATTAAACTTATACTATCTTATTTTTTTTAAAATATAGTATCACAAATATATTATTTTTATAAAATAGATTTTTATAATTTTTTAAAAAATAGAGTATTACAAATATATTATTTTAATAAATAATTTTTTATATAAAAGTAAACTTGTGTCTAACACTCAGCTAAAAAATAAAAAATTAAACTAAGTTTTCCATATTTTTTCAATATATATATATATAAATGTGCTTACAATCTAGTTAATTCAATGACTCAAAAAAAAAAAAGAGATTAATATCTTATCTGTAATTATACTTTAAAGTATTTGTTTTTAAATTCAAATGACGTATATGCTTTGTCAAAAAAATGACTTACGTAGTATTTAGAACTCTGGACGCGTACGGCTTATTCTTGGTCAATAATATAAGCGGCAAAGTGGAATAAGGGGATCTCATGAGTTAAATACAATTATCTTCTTATTATTATACTCTATTCATTTCCATTTTCTTATAAATATTACATTTATTTAGTTATTATAAATCATTTTACCCTCGTTATCATTCCTATATAAAATATTAAATTTATTTTAATCTTTATATTATATTTTTGTAACTATTTTTATTTTAATATAAATATTTATTTCAATCATCCATTTCTAAATAAATATTAAATTTATTTTAATCCTTATATTATATTTTCTATCTATTTTTATTTCAATATAAATATTAATCTCAATCATATATAATATATGAATTATTTTAATCTCTAAAATATTAAAATCACAATTCAATTGTTATAAATATTAATTTTATATTAAATTTAATGAAAATGAAAATTTTATTATTTATTCTCTTGTATATGAATTACACGTACATATAACATAAGGATAAAAATTATATTTTTATTTTTAACAATAATAATTTTATTTTTTAATTTCAAATTCCCTTCTAAAAAATTCAAAAATAATAAATAAAAAATGTTCAACCACATTTTGTTTTATTCCAAAACTTATTATATGATATATCATTGTAACTTTTATCAAAATGTTGATTAAATTAATTTTAATAAAAAAATAACAACTTTTGAAATTTTGTTTTAAATTATTGATTAATATATTTAATAATGAGTTTTAGATGAACAAAATTTTGTCGAACGTCTCTTATTTATTATTTTTTAATTTTTTTATAAAAAATTTGAAATAATAAGTAAAAATACAATTTTATCATAATGTCTAACAAAAGTTTAATTATATTAAATTTAACGAAAAATTGATGTATGAACAGATTGGATTATGATTTTAATATTTTAGTGATTAATTTGAATGTAATATTTGACAAAAATAGATAAAGAATAATAATAGACTAATTAGATTGATGTTACATTTATATAAGACAAAAATGTATTAACCATGATAGCATGAAGATTAAAATATATGTAATATTATATAAAAACAAAAATAAATATAAAATAATAATAAGAAGATGGTTGATGCATTTAATCATGAAACCATCTATGCATGTCTTATTGATTTTCTTTTACACTTTGTAAAATTAAGAAAACTAATCTTTCAATTCTCTTTTAAATATAAGATTAATTCAATATATCAAAATCATTTAAATGAGTGTGTTTTATTATTTAACGGTAGTGTTTTATAAACGATGGTTTAGAAGTTAAATATGATGAACACTTCTTCTTTCTTGTAAGATTTTTTCAGAGGGGAAAAACCATTCTCCTTAAAATCCTTATTAGTCGTGTGACATGGCGCCGAATGTGTCATGGTGAAATGGGCGTGGATTTTATGTCATGCAGACACTTATAGATTCGGCACAAATCACACGACTAATAATTCATTAGTTCATGACTTTCATATATGGTTAACAAAATAAGAAATTTTAAAATAATCTTACTTTTTTTTTTCTCTTTCTTTTTATACATTTAAATTTAAATTTTTATATTATCGATCAATAATTTTTAAATAACTAATATATATAATTTGTCCAAATCACATAAATTTTTACAATTTTTAATCAAATTACAATTTAAATAGAGTTTAACTATGAATGATTATAATTTATAACGTCAATAATTATTTAATAATTATGTCAATTATATTTACAAGAATATAAAATAAAATCATATTTGATTTTATTAATCATAAATTTAATACATAAATATAATTTATATACAAAGAGATATATATGTTGTTCGTGTAGCAAATCTTATCAAATAAAAAAAAAATTGATTTGAGGGGGAGCCAATTACATTCTTAGAAGGACTACAGGAGGGACACCAACTCTTATTTTTAAGATATTTTTTTTTCACATTTCATAACCTCTAACTTTAAAAGTCACAATTTTATGGAATTATTGGATTTTATTTAAGTTATTAAAAAAGTTTATTTATGATAAGTTATTGTATTCTTAAACTTATATAACAGTTATTTTAATTAATAATTATATATTACGTCGGTTATGATTATAATATAATTTATAGTAGTATAAATGAATAAATTTTATATATAATATTATTGCTTTGGTATTATAGCATACACGCACATAAAACCTTAATTTTTTTCAACAATGTTAACTATTCATCTTAAAAATTATCAAGTTTGAAAAGGTAAAATGGTTCACCTTTAACATTTTTTAGTAAATTGTTTTTGAATCTTGTAGGATAGCGTTTGATTTTTTTTTATTTTTAAATAAGGGATTGTGTTTGAATTTGATTTGTAGTGTTTAGTTACTTGTGGTTAGACTTGATTTTGTATTTATTTTATTGCATATAAATATGCTCTAATATATGTTATTGTATAATTTAGCAGCAACATATAAAATTGTTATACAATACGGATTCAAAATAATTTAATTTTATTTCAAAATTTAGTAGTTTCAAACCGTAAACAAAATTTATCAAATGAACTTAAAAAAAATATTGTTATAATATTCTTTAAGGATCCTTTATAGTTTGGTTTTGTTTCTTAATTTAGCATAACATTTTTGATTTCTAATATTTACGTTATTTCACAACAGTATAAACAAATATATTCTATATATAATTATTTTATAAAAAATAATTATGTACTAGACTTCATTTCGATAAGAGCGTTAGACTCTGCCTCATATTATTATAGACCAACTAGTTGTCGTGTAGTGACATTAAAGTATCGTTAAAAAATTGTGTTTTGGTGGATGTGCGAGTTATGGATAAGATATAGATATAGATAATTTGTATATGTTAATAAATAATAAATAATATTAAAATTACTTTAATATTTTATTTTTATGTTTAACATAAAATTCAATAATTACACACCATATAACATATATAACAAACGGATATATTAATAAGAAAATAGCTGCATAATTCATTGTATTTTTAAAAATATATATTTTATTTCTTAATTTTTTAAAAGATGTAATTTATATTTTTAAGTTACATATAGTTCAATTTTTGTTAATTATTTAAATTTATTTAATATTCAAAATATGAAAGGACAATTTTTATCTATTATTTATAATAATATATAACTAACTTATTAAAATAATACTTAAATTTTTAAAAAATAAAATTAATATATTTAAAATTTATAATCATTAAAATATTATTTTTTTATATTTAATTTGTATATTTTTAATATTAAAAAGATTGATTTAATTATTTTATATTAAGTATCATTGATTTAATCAATTAAATTTATTTATTGTTAAATGAATTAAATTAAATTTAATATTATTGAATGTTATTTTATTTTTATATATTTTAAGAATATTATTTTATAATTTATCTTAAATTTTACAAATAATTAAGGGATTAAAAAATTAGAGATTAAAGGGCAATTTTTTTAAGCTGTCGGACTTAATGGTTAATACTCAAACACTAAGCCGCCTCAGCATCACAATTACAGAGATGCAGACACAATGGATCACCACCGAACCTTGAAATATTGAAATGATTTTTAAATCCAAAAAGAAGGAACGACCAGGATTACCCGATGATCTGCTCCAAAAGATCTCATCTACCGTCCATCCACAACTACATCTTGGGCGACCGTTTGGACTTTTTAACTCTCCAAAGTCGTCACTGTAAAATAAAAATACTAGAGTTTGATTTGAAATCCGATTATAATAAAATTGAACTTTTTAATTTTTTTTAATTATAATATTATTTAATAATATAAATGGACCGAACTAAATGAGATTAAATTTATTTATAAATTATGATGTTACATAAATAACTTTTTAAATTTTAAATTAGTGTATATTTACGATAAAATTTATTAAATTTTAAAAATAAGAGGACACTCCCACTTGGATGTTTGAGAGACGCTAGTGAGAAAATTCGCATACACTTCGACGAAGCTTCATTCTTAAAGCCCCCTCCATATTTTCTCAGGTTTTAACTTTCCCGCTTTTCTTGTCTTCTTTCTATCCTTCCTTTAACTTTGTTGTGCTTTTCTCATCCAATTGATTCCATGAGAAAAAAGATAATTTGAAGCTAAAAGGACCACTAACTCGTTCCATTTCGGATTGGAGCTTCGTTTGATTGTTTAGAAACCGGAGTAAATTTAAAAAAAAAAAAAAAGTAAAGCGAGAAATTCCTTTGTGCTGATTTGGTTTGGCTTTTTATCTGGTTTGGCTTTTTAATGTTTTTCTTTATCGGTTTGTATTTGTTTTTGAAAATGGAATATTAATTGAAGTCAAACTTTGAGGGTATATCTTAGAGAGTAAAACGATTGGTTTATTTGTTTGTTGTACACTTTCTTGGCAACCAAACGTAAAAGCTGAGAGATTGTAAACGGTGAAAATGCAAACAAGGTGCATGGAGAGATCGAGCAGCATGGCGCGGGAAAAGCGAGTTTTGGATTCATCTTCAGCCGAAGGTCAGCCCGATAGGAAACGGCCTGCTTTAGCTAGGTATACTTTTTCTTTCTTTCTTCTAGCTGAAATTGGGATTAAATTTGTTTCTGTCATTTTTATTTTCTTGTGATATTTTATTGAGTAATATTTTTTTGTTCTTTAACTAAAATTTACAATCAAGTATAGCATGAAGCCTTACCCAACTCTGGTGCAAATTCCAGCTAAAATGTACAATTATATTTGTTACTTCCGCATGTATTCTCAACTGAGAGGTACAAAATATCTCAATTCATTTTAATGTATTTTGACAGATATGCTATCTATGACTTAAGATATAGGTTATTTGGCGGAACTCTTGTTTGTTGACTTATTATGGATAGCCGGCTACTCCGTACCAACTTTGATCTTGGCAATAAGTTGGGGAATAAGTTGAGAGTTAAGAAGAAATTCACTTATGAAATAAATTTTGAATTTATTAGGGCATGAATTTTAAGTTTTATAGTTTTTGATTAATTACATCTGTTATCTTTACAATGTAAAAGTAGCAGATTTTACTGCTTCACTTAATAGTTAAGGGATTAAAGTATAGTTTCGTTAAAAATAGTGAACTTAAGCTATCATTTTTCTTTAATTAAGGATGAAGGGTTGTTCAAGTCCGTTACCTTTAACGAAAGTATACTGTAGACTCATATTTATTAGGTGTGATAACACAAGCTCGCTACTTTTACAAAAAGATTATAAAAGTCCACTTTATAAAGGAATTGACTTGTACTGTCACACCTAATAGGTACGGTGTAAAATGCACTTTCAGTTAAAGCAACGGACTAGGGCGCCCATTCGTCCATTAGTTAATCTATAAAGTACTTTTTATTATTGTTGTATCATTTTGTGTGACTATTCCATGTATTTGTATCTTTCCGACTTGTTGGTGAAATTGTGTAATGTTAAAATATCGCACCTGCCTATTTCAGGAGCACAAACTGAAGTACCTTTGATTTTAAAACCTATTGGTGTTGATTATGCTCTTATTTGATGGTTATATTGTATAGTTTTCAATGAGGTGTTTGTTCTGGTGCAGTGTAATTGTTGAAGCTCTCAAGATGGATAGTCTGCAAAAACTTTGTTCATCTTTGGAGCCTATTCTTCGTAAAGTCGTAAGATAATTTAATTCTCTTTGGAATTTTATTCTTCTCTATAAACAATTAGGATGGCGATCAGGTCTGAGTATATTTTAACCATCCAAAATGCATGCCAAGAAGTGGTTCATTGTATTTATTGCTGAACTAATGATGCGTCTGTATGGTATGTTGCTTCCTTTAAAATAAATTTACCCAATAACTATATATTAACTGATGATTCGCTTTTATCCTCTTGTTTTCTTTGGATGTACGTTTCTTTCATTATATCATGTAAACAGCCTGAAACATAGATTTTGACTTTTGGTTAGAGATTTGTGTTACTGCAGACTATATCAAAAATACGTTTTCCTTTGTGCATAATAATTTTGTTGGCCAGAAAGAAAGAAGTGGATTGTATTTCCATTTTGAAAACACCTCTCAACTGAGTGCCTTGCCTAATTAATCTTGCAGATATCTTTTGACTTTATTGCCTCGTCTCTTGAAGTGGTTGTCCAAAGGATTTAAGTAATACGCTAGATTGATTATACATTTCTTTAAGAGGGTCCAGTACTAGATTACTTGATATTTTATTGAGCATAATTAAAAAAAAGTGCTGATACATTTTGTTTGTAGCTTCGTGTTTCTTTTATCAACTACCTCTTATATTACTAACCAGGTGAGTGAAGAGGTGGAGCGTGCTTTGGCTAAACTAGGACCTGCCAAACTCATCGGGAGGTACTAGCCTCTTTTATCAAAGATTTTTTGCACATATCTATAGTTGCCATTCCTGTTTTTCTTTCAGTTTCATTGCCATGTCTCCATGTTGGTGGATGTTCACCTGATCTGTTAGAAATAGCAGGTCTTCTCCTAAACGTCTAGAAGGGCCTGATGGAAGAAACTTGCAGCTGCAATTCCGGTCCAGGTTGTCTCTGCCACTTTTTACTGGTGGTAAAGTAGAAGGGGAGCATGGTGCTGCAATCCACATTGTCTTGATTGATGCAAGCACAGGCCATGTAGTGACATCATGCCCAGAATCATATGTAAAACTAGAAGTTGTTGTCCTTGAAGGTGATTTCAACAATGAGGATGATGATAATTGGACTCAAGAAGAATTTGAGAGCCATGTTGTGAAAGAGCGTGAAGGTAAGAGGCCATTATTAACTGGGGATATACAACTGACACTGAAGGAAGGTGTTGGAACTCTTGGAGATTTGACGATTACCGACAATTCTAGCTGGATAAGGAGCAGGAAGTTTAGGCTTGGATTGAAGGTTGCCTCTGGCTGTTGTGGGGGCATTCGTATACGTGAAGCAAAAACGGAGGCCTTTATGGTTAAGGATCACCGGGGAGAACGTGAGTTGAGAAATCATGATAATATTTGCATGCTATGTTTTCATGTTTTTTCTCCTTGCAATAAATATATTTACATTTTTCATTTTGATGTTCATAGTGTACAAGAAACACTATCCACCTGGTCTAAATGATGATGTCTGGAGACTGGAAAAAATTGGTAAAGATGGGTCATTTCACAAGAGGCTAAATAAAGCTGGAATATATACAGTTGAAGACTTTCTAAAGCTTGTGGGTAGAGACTCACAGAGATTGCGAAATGTAAGGATGTGGATTTTGGCTCTTAGATTCATACCATATGTGCATATTATTATTTCAGCTCTTAATTGTTTTATTCAATTGTTGCAGATTCTTGGAAGTGGCATGTCCAATAAGATGTGGGATATTCTTGTAGAACATGCAAAGACTTGTGTTCTGAGTGGGAAACTCTATGTGTACTATCCTGATGACAGAAGGAACGTTGGAGTTGTTTTTAACAATATCTATGAGTTGAGTGGTTTAATTGCTAATGGGCAATATTACTCGGCTGATTCTCTTTCTGAGAGTCAGAAGGTAAGCATTCGCAGATATTCATTTGTATTAATTATATTTCTTATCTTTTGTGATATTCTATTGCATTTGTAAGTTTCCTTCTTTTTTTTCCTTCTGTTGCTACGATTCTATTACATCTGTAATTTTATTTTTTCTAAGAATATTACTTATTTGTTCGTTCTGCTATGTTCATGCTTTCCAACTTCTGGTGCTTGGTGTTACACAGTTTACTATGATACAACCGGATTACCTCTTCATAGCTATTTTTATGGAATTGATTGTTCATATTGAGTAACCCTTTAAGATGTCAGTTTAGAACAACTAGCTATTGCAGTTTAAGCAACAACAGAAGCACTGCTAACTAACTGGACTAAACGATTCAGATACATTATCATGCTTATATGTTAAGGCTGGTTACGTCTTGGAATGCCAGATTTATTTCCTTTCAAAAGTACATCTAAGTTGAATTTTGATGAAATTAAAGAAAAACCTATTTTTTTCCCCTAAAAACTTACAGGGGTTTGTGGACACTTTGGTGAAAAAGGCATACGACAACTGGACGCATGTTGTGGAGTACGATGGAAAGTCTCTTCTTAGCTTTAAGCAGGATAAGAGTTCATATGTTTCTCAAATTGAGGCACCGATGCCTTCACATGATTATTCGAATTCATTCGCACAGCAGTTTACACTGCCAACTCTACCAGTTCCTCTTCCTTCAGAGCAGCCCCCTATAGATTCAGGCATATGTATTGGAGGTAAATTTCTTTATATGTTTCAAAGAAAGCATTGAATAAGGATTATCCATTCTCCAATAAACACCCAGCTATT
Source organism: Hippophae rhamnoides (assembly GCA_033030585.1). Taxonomy (NCBI): domain Eukaryota; kingdom Viridiplantae; phylum Streptophyta; class Magnoliopsida; order Rosales; family Elaeagnaceae; genus Hippophae; species Hippophae rhamnoides. The sequence goes on along the minus strand of CM065427.1, from coordinate 62,571,308 downwards.
GGCTACAAAGTTTTTATGGGTAGTTGTTGTGTTCCGTACTATGAAGAAGTTGGTGGCTTGTGATACCATTGCAACCTAATTTATGAAAATTCCGCTCATTTTTATTTCTAGAGACAATACACCAATAGACTCAGGTTGAGAATGTTTCTGAGGCGAACAGTTTGAAGAAATACTATTATAGATCTTGATAATAGTTTATGCTGGATTAATGTCTGTACTTTGCATTCTTCACTGAAATCTTGTTTGTAATCTGTAATCATCAGTTATTCTGTACTTTTTAAAGCTTCACTTGAACAAAGGAACCTGATTTTCACACTTAACATCTCTTATGTGGTTCTGACTGAAGATGGTCTCCCCTCTATGCAGGTTACAATGATAGCATGGGTGCAAGATTCCCAATGCAACAGCAGAATCTAAATTTCAGTACTCCTATGCAGTTTAATGGATCGTTTCCTTTGCAGAATCAGTTGTCAAGCTCTTCATACCCGTCTCAGCTTCAAAGAAGTGAAAACACACTTGTTCTTGGTCCACCACAGTCATCCACACCAGGCTTCCAGAATACTGGTTCATCCAATCATGCTTTTTATAGGGGAGTTGAAGACTTTTTTTCAGAGGAGGATATCCGTATTAAGAGCAATGAGATGCTTGAAAATGAAGATATGCAGCATATGCTTCGTATTTTTAACACAGGAGGACATAGTCATGCTTCCTTCAATGTTAATGAAGACGGAAACCCATATTCATCATTCATGCCCAGTCAATCTTTGAACTACAACTTTGATGATGAACGATCTCGTTCTTCTGGTAAGGCTGTTGTTGGGTGGCTCAAGCTCAAGGCAGCCCTGAGATGGGGTATCTTTATCAGGAAGAAGGCTGCTGAAAGAAGGGCTCAACTCGTTGAGTTGGATGATTCATAAATAAAGCCTGTGAGGCAAGCTGATCCGGTTTTGGTGTTAATAAACTTCCTATTCTCTGGACCCTTGCCTACCTGATTAATGTCAGTGCTAAGGTTTCTAAATTGAGTGAAGGACTTATAATCTTAAGCTTGGGTTGTAACGAGAATGACCGTCTCAGCTCTGTTCTTCGGATTGGAGTATCTGAGGACATTTACTTGTTAGTAATCTCATCTTTTAGTATGAAGACTGCCACAACGACGATGATAACCGATGGAACGGAGATGTTTTCACTTCAGTTGTTGGCAATGTAGGACTGGAAAGACTTACTGTTTGAGTAACCTTCAAAGTGCTTGAGCTTAGTGTAGGGGATAGGGGGTCATATTATAACTGCTAGGGAATAAGTGGCGCTGAAATTCTTCGCTAAGAAATACTTATAGTTCGTATGCTATTATTTAACTCGTGTCTGCAATGTAGTGTGTTAGTCGAAATTCAGTTTGATTAATTTAGGGTTTAAATTCTTTTCCCCTATTGTAACAAAGAATAATTTTACCATAGTGAAGCTGCCGGATCAAACTTAAATAGCTGCTTACCATTATATTCTCTGTTGCCTCTTGAGTCTTGACACGTTCAAAACTCGTGTCATTACCTATTACGAGGGAGGGCATGGAAAGACACGCAACCCAGCTGTGTTCAAACCTCTTACAAGATTGAGGTTCAACCTGCTTAAAATACCGATGTAGATTGAAACGTTAAGATTTAAATTTTATAGAAATGTGAAGATATTGTTATGGACGAAAACTTTTGAAATATTTACGAAAACTAATCTTTTTATAAAACTTCACAAAGTATGATTGTATAAAACTTAAATGTTTTTTATTTAATATATATATATATATATATATATATATATATATTTCATTAATAAGTTAATTAATTATAAAATTGTAGAATAAGTAATTAAGATGTAAAATAATTACTTTAATTGTATTAGTATTACAATTGTATGAACCTCGACCTAGGATAATTTGAACTATAAAAAATAAAAATTATTGGTAAGACTATCAAAGCAAATATGACAGTGAGGAAGAAAAAGAAGTACACAATATTATTCCAAATTTAAAGAAATAATTTTTGATTAAAAATACAAAAAAAATATGAATAGATAAATTTAAAGTTAAATTATTAGAAGAAAAAAATATAAAATGAAAAATTTAATAAGAAAAAAAACTTTGTGGACAATGTAACAAAAATATACATACTATTCACTATTAATATTTTAGAGAAAAAAATATAAAATCCAAATTTTCTTGATTTTGATATTTTTGATATATTTTTTTAAACTGGATGAATATCACGTATTGATATCGAGTGTCTAAAATCTCAACAATATCGCACATATATTACGATGATTTTTGGTATGGTGACAATTTAACCCACATCTTAGATATAAAGACATTTTGGGCCTAACTTTTCAATAATACAGCCCTAGATAGTGCTGTGTCACGTCCCGCCCAAACTGTCCCTAAAAATCCAAATGTTGGCTGCTTAAAGGATCTAAGACATATGAAAAATTCTAGAGTTGCCTAGAGAAGTCTAGAAATGGCTAGAGTTGGACGGACTCAACTCAAGCTTGAAGACCCTAGAATGTTCTAGAGCACGCTGGAGAGTGCTAGAATGGGCTGGAACGTTCTAGAATGCGCCGGATGGTTCGGGAAGCCGCTGGAAGCTTACGGAACATCCCGGAAGGATGTAGAAGCCGCTGGAAGCTTACGGAATGTCCCGGAAGGATGTAGAAGCTGCTGGAAGTATGCGGAACATCCCGGAAGGTGCATGAAGGAGCTAGACAAACCTAGAAGACTCTAGAGTTGGCTAGAAGGTCCTAGAGCCTTGTGGCACATTGTAGATAAATCTAGAATACCCTTGTACATTCTAGACTAGGAAGACTCTAGAAAGTGGTGGCATGCTCTTAAGCTTAGAGCCACACTATAAATAGACCACTTGGTCTTCATTTGCATTCATCTTGGAAATCTTGGGAAATTCCTCACATCTTGGGAAATTCCTCACATCTTGGAAATCCTTGGGAATTCTTAGCAATTGTATCATAAACTCTCTCTAGAGCAATACAAAGCATTCTTTGCAAACTCTCTCTATTCTCTTTGGAGTTCCATTTTCGGATTGAAAGGCAGGCTTAGTGCGACGGACCGAGCTAAGTGCCGCACGATCGCTACTTGAGAAATTTAAGGTCGTGACAGCTGGCTTCATTAAGCAATTGCTAGGAAATTGTTAGTCTATTCTGCAAGAAAAAGATTTTCATTTGCAGGTGCACCATAAAAGCTTGATTTCGATAAATTACAATTAGTCCAATTAAATTTGGTCCACGAATTGTAACTTGTAAGTGAGCTTCAACATGTAAAATGAAAATTATAATTAATGCTCCTTATAAAATCTCATCTTTGCTATTATTAGAGATAAAATTAAGGAGTAATTTAATGAGTAATTTAAGGAGTAAATTAACGAGTGCTAACTTCTTAATTTAAGGAGTAAATCAATAACCTTAATTTAAGGAATAAATTAAGGAATAAATCAAGGAGATATCATCCTTAATTTAAGGATTAATTCAAGGAGAAAAACAAGGAATCCTTAATGTAAAACAAGGAATCCTTAATTCAAGGAGTAAATCAAGGAATGTTTAATTCAAATAGTAATTCAAGGAGTAAATCTCCTTATATATAGCTATAGAATTGTAATGAAAATATGAAAAAAAGAATACAACTTTGAGAGACCTTTTTTTAATGTGGGACCTTTCCTTTTACCATAATACTCCTCCACATCAGGTAGGTAGAAGCTGCAGGAGAGATTTAATCCATCATCGCCAAGAGCTTGGTTTCAATGTGGGACCTTTCCTTTTACCACAATACTCCTCCTCCACATCAAGTCGGTAGAAGCTATAGGAGAGATTTAATCCATCATCGCCAAGTGCTTGGTTTCAAAAAAACAAAAAGAATAAGAAATCGCTCTGATAGAGTGTCAAACGCACTTTGAGCAAAGGAATAGCAATTTTTTTAAGAAGATCGACTTGCTCTGATATCATGTTGAAAATTTGTGTTGAAAACGCCAAGGCTAAAGGCCAAAGGCCTAAAGGCCTTGCCAAATAAAAAAAGGTCTCTCAAAGTTGTATTCTTTCTTTCATATTTTCATTACAATTCTATAGCTATATATAAGGAGATTTACTCCTTGAATTACTATTTGAATTAAACATTCCTTGATTTACTCCTTGAATTAAGGATTTCTTGTTTTACACTAAGGATACCTTGTTTTTCTACTTGAATTAATCCTTAAATTAAGGATGATATCTCCTTGATTTACTCCTTAATTTATTCCTTAAATTAAGGTTCTTGATTTACTACTTAAATTAAGAAGTTAGTACTCCTTAATTTACTCCTTAAATTACTCATTAAATTACTCATTAATTTTATCTCCTCCTTGATTTTATCTCCAATATCTATTTTCATGGAATATGTAAATAAAGCAAACTTACTACCCGTATGCTATTTGCATGTGAATTATCCAACGCATCTGAAGACCAAATCAATCAATATTTTTTCCTTTCTTAATAAATAATAAAAAAATAGACCACTTATGGGGAATTGGTAATTTTAAACAATTTCTATTATTGTTTTTAATTATATCCTTTTTAATCTATAAAAACAATTAATTTTAATTTATTTGAGAATTGGTAACTTCCGATATTTTTGGGCATAGTTACTAAATAAAGGGGATTATCATTTGAAGTCAACAATTACGTAAATAGAATTAGATATCATTTTATATTTGATTAGTATAATGAAAACATAAATAAATAATAGGAGGTGAATTCAATCAAAATAGTATTATTATTGTTATTACGTTTGTTTGAGAGTAAAATCAAAATAATAATAAATATTAAAATAAAATTTATAAAATTATAAATAAAATAAAAATTAGATGATAATTTTTTATTTTTAATTAAAATAAATAAATAATTATATAAATATATGATAAAAATAGAACATTATAATGCAGGTGTGTTATGAATAACAGTCATGTTACTTGATTTACATTTAATTACATATTACAAGCTAAATTAAACACAAAAATATTCTAACTAATTTCTATTATCATTCCTAATTTTTTGAAGAAAAAAACCTCAAAGTTTTCATCATGATTTCTTTTACTGTTGATACAATTGATGGAAGTTGTTCGGAGACCTTAGACAACAGTTGGAATCAAGGCTTTGAATTTTTTTTTATATTAAATTAACATAAATAAAAATATTTATTTTTATTTTTAACGACTTATTTAAAAATAAACAAAATATATATACCAAATAATAGCTCGTATATATTTTTCTTTGTTACCACTAATAGAAGTTTTTTCTCATACAATACAAGTAACAAATGTTAAGATTAATGGCTAAAAAACCAAAATAAATTTAAAAGAATATGAAAAGTTGAAACTAAAATCGTGGCTGTGGGGTTCTTCATTTCCTAAGCACCATTAATATATTGACTATTAACTAGTGCAATTTAAATGGGGTAATAGTGACACCCAAAGAGATTAACTTTTTGATTTATTATACTTTTTTTTTGTTTGATTGTTGTTGTCAGCCAAGTATTCACTCTCTCTCTCTCTCTCTATATATATATATATGTTGATATTTGAGTTGGAGATAACAGCAAACATATGGAGGGTTTGTTGCATGTCAAAGACAAAAAACAAAGAACATTTGGGTTATATTTTTTTTTGTGTGATATACCTTGAGTGTAATAAGAATTTAGGATTATAATTATTTTTTTGAGATATAGGATGTATCGGGTGTTAAGTAAAAGACTATATATAAGAATTTATATAAATGAAGTATTGAGATTTTGTATGGATTAGACAATTAATCAAAACACTTTAATTTATTGGGTTCTTGTTTGCTTATGGATTTATTGAGTAGTATTAGAATTGGAGATCAAAACATGACAACAACAAATTTTAATATAAAAATATTTGATGAAAAAATTAATTTTAATATTTAACAAGATAATGTGAAGGATACAATGGCATAACAAGATCTTTTTAAAGTATTCATTATTACAATAAATGCATATGAGCTCATTTTTTAACCGTGATCGTAGGTCTATGATCATGGTTATAAAAACTGAAGCTTAAATCAGAGAAATCATAGACTCTTACCTATGATTTTGATTTTTTAATAACTGAAGTCATAGACATCATTATAAATTTAAATTAAAATGGAATTATTAATTACAATATTAAAAATCATATTATATTAACATTAAAAATGCAATTACATTTGAGAATTTATACACTAAAACATAATAAAACCTTCTTAACTAATTCTAATATTTACAATGACGATGAAGAATAACCTTACTATTACAAAATGACTTTGAGGCCAAGTTTCAAGAAAACAAAGCTCTTTTTCATCAAAAGCTGATTCCATGTCCTTAAATGCCTTAGCATTTCCTCATATGTATTTGCTTACTCAAAAGCCTCTTCAAGTTGTGTTTTTTCCTTAATTTTTCTCTACCTTGAGGACATTTGAGGTGGGTTCTTAATAAGGGTCTCCATAATTCTAGATGGGTTTGCTTGAAATTCTCTGTTTCTAAAGAATAATCCATCACTTTTGCTACAAGACTTGAGATTGGTGCATTGTGGTGTTGGTGCGCAGGTTAAAATAGAATAGAATTAAATTTAGCCAACCTACCACCTATGCTCTGCCATACATGAAGGCTAAATAGGTTTATACATACTGCTTTGTTATCGGTAGCCACACTAGAAATAACAAACATTAATAGGAATGAGATGATGATCTCAAAAACAAAAGATTAAATATAAGATTCTAATGGAACTATTACAAAATAAGCCTTCTCATTCATATATAATAAAAGATATATTGTTCCATTTACCAAACTTAATTACATGAAACCAAAGAAAACATTCTTACCAACGTATGATTGTATTGCACCTACAATATACTTAGAGGCAGTACTCTTCTAATATTTGAAGATTATAAACTTATCTAAACAACAACAATGCCATCATACTTTGCATTGAGAATTGTTAACTGCTACAATTAGGTGATGTTGTTGAATATTTCATGTCAAGAACCTCAATAAGCTTATTGGAAATAAAAGTTGCATAAAGAAATGGAGTCTTCAAATACCTAGAAAACTAAAAGAAACATAACTAAGCCAACAACATTTGATCACATAGAGAAAACCTAACCACATTGAACATATGTTTATCAATATGATCATTGAAATAAACATATGTGGTTAAAAATACAACCTTATCGTTGTTGTAGCAGATGCTTATATATTAAAGAAATACAAGTAGAAAGTAATGATAGAAATTTATATGTGAGACAATTTTTCAAGAACCATGCACCAGCACAGGCATAGCACTAAGCATGCCAACACTAGCACCAGACACAACACCAGCATCTAGCACAAGCACTAGCAAACTACTGAAAAACCATAATCCCAACTCCATTAATTCCATTTGTTTCTTGATCTTTTAATTGGACCACACCTTTTGAATTGTTGGGAACAAGTCCTATAATATAACAAACCACATACATATCAAATTACAGATTTATGAGAGGAAAAGACAAATATCATTTTTAGAATCTTTTAGACAATATTGAATAGAATGATAAAAGAAATAATTTTATATATTACCTAAGTACTCAAAAATTTGCATAAGGTTCTCAAACCTAAAGGGTTCTGATATTTGCACACCTTGATAAAAAATAGTGTTAGAAAAATTAAAAAAAAAAACATTTTCAACACCAGCACCAACACTAGGCCAAGCACTAGAAGACCACATGTTCCACAAACCATACTAAGCGACCTTCCCAAAAAAATTTCATAACCCATCTAAGAAGTACCCAACATCCAAATTTCTCAACGTAAACAAGTCTTCAGGCAGCTAGAAATAATCTCTATCGATCGAGATTTGGTACCGAGTCATTTATAATAGAAAATATTCATTAGGTTTACTCATTCCAAATAGCAATAACAATAGAAATAGAAAAGATGAGTTGATGTTACCTGTTTAGCAACGTCTGTTAGTAGAAAGATTCAAGCAGTGGCCAAGAGATCGCTATGGCATGAGTGGAACAGAGGTTGGAATGCGGTGCAAGAGTGGAACACAGGCTGGAACACGACAGCATAAGAGTGGAATAGAGAGAATTGGAGATATTCGAGAATATATAGGTATGGTTTTGAGCGGAGTAGAGAGAATTGGAAAAAAAAAGAAAAAAACAATTGGGAAAAAAAGAGAGAGGGAAAAAGGAAAAGAAAAAGAAAAAAATTGATAGGGAATATCTATGATCTCTGTTTTAAAATAACCAAGGTCATAGAGTATGTATTATAGTAATGATTGAAGGGAACGAAGTCAGAAGACATGAATAAAGATGATTGGGAATAAATGAAAACAAAAGAAATGAGTACTATTCATTTGAGTTTGGTTTCTAAAGTCAAATGAGATTTCTACAACAAAGTTATGGGAAAATTAGAAAAATTATATATGCCAAAGTCTATTAGAAATAAACTTTATTTTAAGAAATAATTGTTTGCTTTGAGGATGAGTGAAAGTGATGACATTAGAAGCCATATAAACATGTTCAATAGATATATTTATAAACTCTTAAGTGTTGATGTAAAGATAGATGATGAAGAATAAGCGATAATTTTGTTATACTCGTTATCAAAATCATGTGATACACTGGTGATAACATTACTCGTTGGAAAGATTACATTGATCGTGGATGAAGTGTTAACAATACTTTTGAAAACTAATAATGTGATCCATCAGCCGTTCCTTCATGTGTAAATGTTCTTGCTACTCGAAAAGACTCAAGAATAAGTTCATCAAATAGAGAAAAAAATGTTTAGGGAAGAAATTAGAGTAGAGATGGACATCATTTCATGTCTTGTTCAAGAGATGACATTGAGTGCTATTATTGTTATAAAAAAGAACACATCAAGGGGCTTTGTGAAGGTAGATTAAAGGATATTAGAAGTCTTAATGAAAAGAGAAGGAAAAATGAAAAAGAGTTAAATGTCATTGAAACTGATGATTAGGTTTTGGATTTTGCATGTTGTTTTCATATGCGCTTAAACAAGAAATTGTTTGATACTTGCAAGTTTCACGGTGATGGTGATGTTGTGATGGTCAATGGATCAAGGAATAAGGTTAATGAAAAAGGTAATGTCAAGATGAAGATATAAGATAGATTCTTTGGTCATGACTTTTTTTTGTAAAGAACGAGTCTATGGAGTTAGGTAAATGTTCTTTGATCATAATAAAATACAAATTAATTGGGAATCATATTCAAAATGGAGTTGCATCCACAGTTAAAAGTAAGGTGAATATTGGTTCAACATTAAATTTGAAATCTTTCATTGTAATCATAATGTGATGTAAGGAGAACGAGTTAAGTTTAATAAAAATGTTTCCATTTTTGGTGACAAAATATAATGTTAATTGATCGATCTTAAGGTGAAACAAATTTAAATAAGGTTGTGTTTTCTGTTAAAAACAAAGTATTGGGTGTATCCAACCTGTAAATGAGATGTAATAAACATCTGTATATACATGACTTGATGTGGTACTAGATATTGATACCTTTTGAACCATCATAGTGATGGTTAAGATTAATGGATCAAAAGCCAAAATAAATTCAAACGAATATGAAAAGTTGAAAAGAAAATTGTGGCCGTGGTTTCTTCATTTTCTAAGCACCATTAATATGTAGGCTATTAACTAGTGTAATTAAATGAGGTAATAGAGCCAGCTGTCAAAGAGATAAACTTCTTGATTTCCTATGCATTTTTATTTTTGTTAGCCAAGTAGTCCTTCTCTGTATCTATATTGATATTTGAGTTGTAAGGAGATAGGATCAAACATACAATTTATGTGAAGGGTTTGTTGTATGTTAAAGAAAAAGAAGAATATTTTGGGTATATTTGTTTTTTTCAAAGAGAGAGAGAGAGAGAGAGATATTGGATGTAATAGGAATGTAGCATCAAAATATTATTCTTAAAAATATAAGGTGTATTGAATATTAGACAAAAGATTATATATAAGAATTAATATTAGAAAAATATTAAGATTTTTTTTTTGTATAAATTAATATGCAATTAAGAAAACCATCTTAATTTATTGTATTTTTATTTGCTTAATTTTTTTTTAATTTTTTTTTTGTGTTTTTGTTGTGAACAACACAAGACTCAATGTTTACAAAAAACATTGAGTCTTTTATCCGACCGGGCCTAAAGCGATCCCTTTCTACACATTTAATGGTATTTTAAACCTACATGAATGGACCATAATGGTTTGAATATAATACATTTTATACTATTTATTGATTTTCAAAACATTAACTTAATCACATGAAAGCAATGGTTAACATGTCAATTTCCATTGAAAAAGAAATCCAATAAAGAAACTTAGTGGAGATACACTGTTAATTAAAGTGTCTAGAAGCTCGAGAGGAATAACAGTTCATGCGTCCATTGGACTTCAGATGAAAAGTTAGGTCCCATATGTTTTTGAAAATGGAGGGACCCCAAGCCATGTGATGAGCTTCTTAAAAGTTAGATCCAACTTCCTTAATCACATGTAATTAAAGCCTTAAATGCACATTCAGTACTCTCCATTATTATTAGCTTTAATTTCGTTATCTAGTCCATTAATGTATGTGTTCCCAATAATATTATTAATTTAGATTTTTTTTTATTTTCGGACTAAATTATAATTATGTTACATCAATATTTTTATTTTTAAAAATTATAGAATATTAAATTATAAAGTAAAATATTTAATTTTTTTTATATTATTATTTTTTCTTTGAAAAATCGATTCTCATTAATTTCCCAACGTACTTGTTACGTAATTAGCTCTCCATGCATTAAATTTTTTTTTCTACTCCTCTTTTTAGGGTTAGATCGAGATCCTTTTAACATGAAAGTTTAATTTTCACAAGTGTTTATTATTATTATTATTATTATTATTATTATTATTATTATTATTAATAATAATAAAGTTTTTCTTTCAATATAATTTTTTTTAGAAATAATTATTTTTATAATTGAATTATATAACAAATATATATATATATATATAATAAAAGGAGAATCCTCCTCCTCCTCCTCCTCCTAATTTCTCCTCCTCCTTTGGTTTTAAAAAGATTAATTTGAATTCTATGGGGGAAGAATTCTTTTTAGAATATTTTTTATATTATAGTAGATTACATTTCTAAAATATATATATTTTAAATATTTATCTTCCTTTCTCTTTATTAGTTTTTGAATTAAAATATATGTTTTCTTCCCTTGAATTAATTTTGCTCTAAAGTGAATTTTATTTTATTCTTTATATCGATGATTTTATGTACGTTAAATATATTTTATTATTCATCTAAATCTTAGTATAGATTCGTTATGTGAAAAATTATAAAGATTATAATATAATGTTAATATTTTATTATTTTAAATATTAATCATCGTATTAATTAAAACAACTACATATAAATAAATTTTGTTTAAAATTTTCATTACGAATGTATTTAATTAATAATTTTTTATTTAGATTATACCATTTCATATTAAAAAAAAAAGTAAGAAAAAAAGAAAATAGATAGTTTATATGGTAGCATAATAAGTAAGAAAAGTGATTTTCAGAAATCAAAAGAAGTATATATCTAGACCAAGGAAACATCCTTCAACAAGAATGGTAACAATATCAATGTCCTATCTCCCTCACCAAAAACATGAGCCAAAAAACCAGGGGAGCAAAATTATTATATTAAAGAAAAAGAAAAAAAAAACACTAATTTTATTCTTAAAAACAGTTGAAAAGAATTGATGGTAGAAATTGCTTGAATCGGTGGTGATCTTAAGAAAGAAAACCTCGAATCAGGACGTGCTCCTGATCTAATAATCTATAAACAGATGAAATTCATGAATGTACATGTGTTAATTAAACGTCTTTTAAGGTTGATTTGCAGATACGAAATGGAGACATATAAGGTCACTTTGGTAAATTCACATGGAAACATACATGATCCCATTACCGGCCATTACTATTCCCATACATTTCGTAAGTCGTCCCTTTCTCAAACATTGGTATAAACGGAAGGGTAAACAAAACCACAGTAATAAGATTTTTATTAATTATACATTTTAGTCTCTTGATTTATTTATTAGTTTTAGTACACTGATTTTTTAATTTTCATAAAATTGATCCAAAATAAAATAAATGTGTTAAACTAAAAAAATTACTAACTAAATTATTAAAAAAAAAACATAATTTTAACGTGTTAAATTTGATTAATTTTTTATAATACTAAACTAAATTTATGAAAACTAAAAAAATTATGGTACAAATCTAAACCAAAAAAAAAAAAAAGTTATGAAACTATAGGGAAGAAATGAAAATTTTAAACTTAAAATTTTACAACTATTATTTACAAAATAGTTTAAATTATATGTTACATAGATGAGTAAATATATTACAATTTAAGATGATATTATAATATACAAATTGTTCAAAAATATGCTAAAATATATCAAATGTTTTTGTTCAATGATATTCTAAAATATATAAAACTTTGTTGTAATATTTATTAAAATATCTTTCAATTAATTATTTTATTAAAAAAATACCTAAAATTAATTTTGATCTCTAAAATATTATGATAAAATTTTACTACATTGAATTTGTGTGTTATATATTATATTATTTTAAAAAAGTTACTTAAATTAAAAAAAAAAAAATTTATTGACTACACTTAAACTAAAACTAGTGAAATTAACTTAGAAAAATTGAATATTATAGAATTATGAATGTACAGATGTATCTTTATTTAATTCTAACTTCAATATTATATTGTGAGTTCATAAAAAAATAAATAAAAAAAGATCTCACATAAATATGCAGTTGCAACAACCAACAAATTCATATATTAAGATAACCCAATTTCTTTCTACACATTCATGTAAAGGAATTACAAATATGTATTTATATACGGATTAACATTATCAAAAGGTAAAATTTAAAATTCATATATTTTTTTTATGACAAGTTAAAAAGAGATAATCTAAATTTTGAGATGGATATTAAATAAGTATAATTAAATTTATATTATTTTATCAAATAAAAAATTATTATATTAATTATAATTATAATATATTTATAATAGGAAGTAGAATATGATTGCTCTTTTAGACTCTAAAGCATCCGAAAAGTTCTCTAGAACCCAATAAACCCCACGACCCAATCCTCCTATCCTATCCTATCCTCTATTGTCTTTGTTTCCTTTTTCCATCTTTTTTTCTCTGCCTTTTAAAGCCCATATCTCTTCCTTTTTACCTCTCTTCATTTCCCACCATTTCTGCATCTTAATTAGCTTTAAATTGGATTTGAATGAATTTTCTATTTGTCATTCTTCAATGGAAGAAAATGGAGGATTTTGGGAATTGAATTCCGTTTCAGTTACTACTGGGTATGTTTTTATTGAAACCATGATCAGCTTATGTGTTAAAACATCTTCCCAATATTTATCATCAATTTCTTCAAGTCCCTTATTCTCCACCATCATTACTCTCTATACTTTGATTTTCCTTTATTTCCCTCATCGATTATTCCTCAGAATCCTTTTGTCCCCAGTGCTTATCTTAACTGGATTACTCTTGCTCACTCTTCTTCGACTTGGTGCAACTCAAAAACATGATAATCATGATGATAATGATCAGAATCAATTAACTACTGCAGTTGAAATAATTAGCGACGAAAGCAAAGATCAATTCATGAGTTCCAATGAATTATATGACAAGTTGGTAGACACAGAAGAATCCGAAATTGAAATGGGTTCTGATCCAAACCCGTGTTATGAGGAGTATTTCTTATATTGGAATGTCAGAGCACCATTGGAGGTCATTTATGAAGAGTATGAAGGTGAGGATCGAACCGAAAAGGACCCGAGAAGTAACGAAGTCGTTGAAATTGAAAGGCATCCCTCCTTGTCTCTTCATTACCCGGAATCAGATTCGGATAGCTCGTCGGAGGGTGTGTTTCCGTCAACCGGAGACTGGGATTTGCGAGAGAATTTGTGCTTCAGTTGGGAAGAGGATCAAGATTACAGAGAAGGGTTGATTGAGATTGCTTTGGATGGAAATAAGACAGCCTTGGATTTTCACGGTGAGGAAGATAATTTGATCGAGATTGATATCTCTCCGACAAGAAATGATGAATTTCTCCGCAAGAAATGGCATTTTCCCGATGAGGTTAAGTGCATTAATTAATTAATTGTGATTATTTAAAGGCTTTTTTTTTTTTGTAATATATAACACAAAAACGCTAGATTAAAAAAGCAGTTATGTTAATGTAAGGACATCAACTTCTGGGTTTATGAGTTTTGGGTTCTTGAATGTTGGTGTAATGGTTACCGTTGTATTATACCAAGGTTAATATGATGCTTACTGCAAATTAATCACGTAATTCAAAGGTTTAGATGCTAGATTGGAATTAGTATTATAGCACCCACGTTCTTTTTATTTCATTGGCTTAAATATTTCATAAAGTTTATGCTTTATTTTTGAAAACTCCCTAATTTTTGTTTGACCATAATTTCAATCAAACGATAACAACATCATATCTTATGATATTTTTAACTGTCAACGTCGGTGATACTATTAACGTTCCAATAATTACTATCGATTATCCTATCGGAGTTTTAGTAACCATTGTCGACGACGACTTTATTAGAGTTACATGCAATATTTGTATACAAATATAAATATAAAGATTACTATCGATTATATTATCGAAGTTTTAGTAACTATTGTCGACGAAGACTTTATTAAAGGTACATGCAATATTTGTATACAAATATAAAACTAAAAATAGATATAATATATTATACATGCATACAAATATAAATATATATGTAACAAATTATATTTAATATGTAGTTAGAATTTTGGTGAATATAATAGGTTATATACAATTATATATGAGAATATAATATATATGATTTAGTAGTTAAAATTTTACGTGTAAGTCATATCACAATTGTTGAAATATATATTTGTAATTTAAAATTTTAAAATTTTAAATACTAAATTATATTATTTAAAATATTAGAAATTTACTTATGAAGTTTAAAATTATTAACCTGCATCCCATGTAATTTATTCTATTTAAAGTTACAACTATGATAATAGGTTCTGCTATTGAAACAAAAAAAAAAGGTTAGGTTCTGCTAGTTTATGTAAATTGACCGAGTGATTTAACACAAATGCTTTGTGTTTTTGGTGATAGTGAAGGGAAGGTTTTGTGGTCTTCTATTATGAATGTTGGTCTCGTGGTTAAGTAATTTTGTTATATCCCATACAATGTAATGACTTTATATCTATTTGATAAGCCCCAATGAAAAAATAATAAAAATGTTCGTTATTACAGTAGAAAAGTTAATTTTTATTTATTTAAAAAAAACTTTAATATTAAATGTTTGGTATGCTAGTTGAACATCATCATTGATATTTTTGTAATAATATCTTTTTTTTTGTATATCTTGAAATCAAAACCTGATATTCATTTTGTTTTGACCAAGTTGTCAAAATTTTACAGAAAATGTCATTAAAATATCGTTTAAATATTATCTAAATATCTTTTTTTTGGTTAAAATGTTCTAGATAGTGTGAATATTACCTCTAAAATATAATTAAAATGTTGAATAAAATATCAAAAATTTTACTTATTTATTTATTTTTTCTTTTTTTCATCATCTTTCTTAATAATAATTTCAATTCAATTTTTTTACTTTTGAAGAAGAGAATATTTTTTTTTTGTTTGTATCATGTTTGCTATACATATGAAATAAATAGGTAAAAATATCAATTATTTTGATTGATTACAAATTAAATTTAAGACTTCTGCGAATAAGTTGATACAGAAGAAACCATGTCTCCATAAAAAAGTACAAAATGGTCGAGACATACATAGAATATACAATATTCGCTCTAATATAGGTGGGAGCATATATTTATGGATAAATCATTTTAATTTAATTTTTTCTCACTGTTACATGAGAGAATATATTCTCTATTTTTCGTTTTCTATTAAAAATAAATAATCGATGAAATTTATTTTCATAATTTTGATACTTATTTATTTATAATAGTTAATACAATTAGATAATTTAATTAATTATTTTAAGCCTTTTAACTACTTATTCTACAAGTTTAGCAATAAATAATTTATATTTTATCATAAATATTTTAATTAACTGGTTAACTTATTGATTAATATAAATATTTTAAATATTTAAAAATACATCTAATAAAAATTAGTTTAAAATATAAGTAATTGATTGTTTTAATATTTTTAATAAATTTTTTATAATTTTCGTGATTTTTTTTAAAATTTATTTCTATCTAAAACGACAATATCTTAAATATTTTTGTGAAAATTATATCTCGACATCTTCTTCGATACTAAGATTTCAAACCTTTGGTATGATTTTCAATTGTTTTAGCGGTGAGTTGATTTCTCTCGAAAAAGAAAAAAAAATTCAATGCATTTGAATTAGTAATAAATTCATAAATCTAAATGCTGATTATTATTATTATTATTATTATTCTTACTAAATATAACTGCACATGTACAGGGAAATGAGTTGGATGAGACAAGTTTCTTTTAATATATAATGTTAGAATTTGTGCAAGTGAAATGAGGAGGAAGAGTAATAAAGAGTATTATAAATGTATTATTTTTACTACTTGATTAAATAACTCAAATGACATTTTGGCTCTGACAAGATTTTACGAATTAAGACCAACATCTTAGCCTGTCTAAGTTGGTCTGGTCTCACTACAGTAGTTTATATTTATTCAAAATGTTTTAATTTAACACACCAATCTTCGTAATGAATGGTATGTCAAAATTTAACTGTCTTAAGTAGGTATTAAATCATTGCACTAAATCATCGTGGAGCAAAAAGGACAAGAATGTATAACTTAATTTAACCTTGTATAGTTGCCAAATAAGGGGGTCAATTGCTTAGCTGTACTTGCCTTATCGACATTAACGTTCTGTCTAAATAGGAGACCGTAGGTCGATCTTGTTCATCAAGTACTCGGCAGCAAATGACTTTACCGTTTAGAAAAAATTATAAATCATTTTACTTCAACTGATTCAGTCACTTGTTTCTCATTCCTACTGTTTTCTAAGCTGCTTTGCAATTCAAGCAGCTTCTGTTGTTCTTCATCGGCTTCATGTGCTTTCACTATTTGAACAGCCTTAGGCTTTTGGCTTGTTGATTGTTGATACATAACACCACCAAACATGCATATCAAAAGCCCAATGGTACCAACAAGTGTTGAATGCTTGTCCCAAATAACCAAATTAATTGCAACTGTTAATAGCTTGTTCACTATACCAAGAACAGTAAAACCAGTAGCTGAAATTGCTCTCCGGCAAGAGAACCCAAAGAAAGAGATTGCTAAGCCAAACAAACATGATAGTCCCACAGGCAAATAACCCCGAACGAGTGCCAATCTGACTCATCTGTGATCTCATGCTTTATCTTCTTCAATTCACCCATAATGAGTAGCTCCATTGGAAACAAGAGAAGGGCCTCAAGATTGATTGTTGTACAATACCAGACCCCATGTATTTAAACCAATGGTCATAACTACATCTTTATATACACAAAATCTATTGACATGCTAACCAGGTAAGCTAAAGCCCAGCTATAAGCCATGAACGTGAACTGGTACTTAAACCAAATCATCGTGGAACAAAAAAGCCATGAACGTGAACTGGTGTAGAAAGATAGTCTCTCCTATTGTTGGAAAATTATGGATCAAAGCTCTCAAAAACTCAAGAACACTCAAGAACACTCAAGAACAATTTTCCAGAAACACTCAGAAATTATTGAATTTTCGTTTCTGATTTCTTTTACTTGATTATTACATCAAGCTAATGAGTATATTTATAGAAGCAACAAATAAATCTAAGCCATACAATCTAAACCTACCAAAACAATCTAAACCATACACTATCTTCTTACCTAACCCATCGATTTTTCTTCTTCTCACCAACCACGAAACTTTGTATTCTTATCAATCCGAGATCACCTTAAGCTTCCATGTTGGACTTCAAACGGGCTAGAATTTTTCAAAGTTTATTTTGATTTCTTTGGGCTTGTAAACAAGTTTACAAACCAACACTCCCCCTTAAACTTGTTTTATGATGCCGAGCGAACTCCTCAATCTGACAAACTCTTCTTGCTTGCGCGATTCAGTGAACATGCCTGCAATTTGTCCTTGTGATTTTACATAATCAAGTTGTACATCATTTCATGTGATGAACTCCCTTATGTAATGATATTGAGTATCTATATGTTTGCTTCGATCATGAAAAATAGGACTTTTGGCTAAGGCGATGGTTGACTTGTTATCGTCACAAATTTTGGTTGGCTCTTCTTGTATCATGCTTAGCTCCTTCAACAAGTTTCTCAGCAAAATTGCATGCCAAACACATGAGGTAGCTATTACATATTTTGCTTCACAGCTAGATAAGGTGACAAATAGTTGCTTTTTTGTCATCCACATAAAAGCAATATCTCCCATGAAAACAGAAATTTGGAAGTGCTTTTTCGATCACCCATATCTCCACCATAATCACTATCACTATATCCAACAAGCTTGTAATCATTAGAAGCCGAATAGAACAAGCTAAAATTAATTGTACCTTTTAGATAGCGTAGGATTCTTTTTATGTAGCCTTTGAAATGGGTGATTGCTCGGTTTCTCCATATACGACTAATTAATCCAACCGCATACAGGATGTCGCCTTGTACACGTGAGATAACGCAGACTTCCAACTAAACTTTTGAAAAATGTTGGATCCACATTTTCACCATCTTCATGCTTGGATAGTTTGATTCCACATTCCACCGGTGTGTTGATCGGCTTTGCAATCATTCATCTTGAACTTCTTTAGTATCTCCTTTGCATAGCTTTCGAGTAGCATTTATGGATACCTTCTTCCTTTTGCTTTACTTCAATTCCAAGGTAGTACGCCATTAACCCGATATCCGTCATTTCAAACTCTCGTCATCACCTTCTTAAAATCTTCAAATAGCTTTGGATTACTTCCTAAGTGAAGATGAGATCATCTACGTATAGACAAACGATTAGAATATCGCCATCTTCAATCTTGATGTAGAGTGAATGTTCATAGGACACACGATGAAGTTGTTCTCCGTAAAGTACTTGTCGACATGCGGTTATTCCATGCTCTTGGTGCTTGCTTTAACCCATAAAGAGCTTTCTTCAACTTCAATACCTTGTCTTTGTGACCTTTTGCTTCATAGCCCGATGGTTGCTTAATGTAGACTTCTTCTTCAAGGACTCCATTTAGAAAAGCAGCATTTTACATCCATTTGATGTATCTTCCACTTATTTTGAGCCGCCAAAGAAATCATTAGTCTTATAGTTTCTAATCGAGCAACAGAGCAAATACCTCATCATAGTCAATTCCAAATTGACTATATCCTTTGCTACTACCTTCTCGTGTCTTTCAATCTCTCCCTTAGCATTCCCTCTTTGTCTTGTACACCCATTTGACACCTATTGCCTTATGCCCTCTTGGGAAGTGAAATAAGTTCCCACGTGTCATTCTTCTCTATAGCATTGATTTCTTCGTCCATCGCATCTCTCCACTTCTTCTCTCGCATGCGGCTTCTTGAAAGCTCACTGTCTCACAATCAACAAAGAGACAATAAGGTAAGATTATCTTGTCGTTCGTTACCTCATAAAGATCTTGGAGATTTCGTACGTGTCATGGTTCTTTCACTTCCACTCGAAGATGAAGACGAATCTTCATGAGCTGGTTGGCATTGGTGAAATAGGGAGTCATTGGATCTTGTTGAATTTCTACGATTGCTCCCTCATCATTCGCTCATCTTCTTTAAACCGAGGAAAGAAATTGAAGTTATCTACACGGGATTTAAAATCCCATTCTCCTTCTTCGTCGAATACCACATCTCGACTAATCACAATCTTTTTATTACGTGGGTTGTACAAATTTTATAGCCCTTTGAATTAGTATCATAACCAATGAAGATAAAACTCTCGCTTTTATCATCAAGCTTTGTTCTTCTCTCATCCTAAGCATACGAACACGGGCTATACTTCCAAAGACTCTTGGAGTGGAAATACCAGGCTTTCTTCCACTCCACGCCTCTTGTGGTGTCTTTTCCCCATACACTTCTTGTTGAGATCGATTTGACAAGTAAACCGCATACATCGCCTTTCCGCCCAAAACTCTGGGTAGTTTCGCTGAGCATGCTTCGTGCCATATTGAGGATTGTTCCTGGTTCTTTCTTTCACTACACCATTCGTTTTGGGGGATCTTGGCACCGCAAAGATCTATGAATTCCATTGCTTCACGTAACTCTTGAAACTCCTTGGATGTAAATTCTCCACCTCTACCGATCTCACGGGCTTTGATTTTTCTACCACTTTCTCTCCACCGTAGCTTGAACCTCTTGAATACTTCAAAACTTCGATTTACGTTTCAAGAAATATCCCCAAGTTTTTCTTGAAAAATCATCAATAAAAAGAAGAAAATAGTTACTATTACCGAGAGAACTAGGCTTGATCGGTCCGCACACATCGCATGGATTAGCTCGAGTGGCTTCGTTCGAGTCCGACTCCTTTGGAAAGCTTTTCTGACCGCTTCCCGAGTAGGCACCCTTCACAAAGTTGATTAGGATGGTTAATGCAAGGTAGTCCCTTCACCATCTCCTTCTTGGGACAAATGCTCTCCAATCCTCCAAAATTGAGATGTCCGAATCGAAGATGCCATAGCCACGATGCATCTTTATACAGTTTCTTCGTACACTTTGCAATGTCATTTTGTATGCTGATCAAGAACATTCTATTCTTTGACATCGGCACGTTAGCAATGAGGTTATTCTTATCATCTTTTATAGAAAGATTACAATCCTTCATATGAATATCATAACCTTTCTCTAACATTTGTCCTAAACTTAAAATGTTACTTTTCATATTTGGGACATAGTAAACATCGGAAATAAATTGATGTTTCCCATCTTTCAAACGAATAAGAATGTTACCTTTTCCTTTCAATCCTGCCACGTTTGAATCATCTCCAAAATGAAACATTTCCACTCATCGACTCATCTAGTTCCACGAACATGTCTTTCCTTCCACACATATGGTTGCTTGCTCCGTACAAGATACCGGGCATTTGTCGACTACTATTACCCTCCTTTCGTGCTAGAAAAGAGTTTCTTTCTCATTCGGTCTTCTCCTACATGTAGTTGATTTTCTCATCTACTCTATTATTGGGAGCTCTACATTCCGAAGCATAATGTCCAAATTTCGACAATTATAGCATCAACTTGAGATTTTTCATACCTTGAGTTCATATTACCTCTTCCTCGACTTTGTGTTGAGCTTTCCGCTCTTTCAAAGTTCTTGGAATTGTTGTTGTAATTCCAACTTTGTCCACGACCGTGGTTTCCACCTCGGCCCGCCTCTACCTCTACCTCTACCTCTACCACGTTGGTTTCTCGTCATTGCTTTGGCTTTCATGCTTATCCTTGAATTGCATCTTTAAGAGTTGCTCGCTGATCCCTCGCTTCTTCTTACGTTTTCTTCATATGCTTGTAATGACCCATCGAGTTCATCAATGGTCATTTCTTCCAAATCTTTTGTTTCCTCAATCGTCACGACGATATGTTCAAATTTGGAATCTAATGAACGAAGTATCTTCTCCATTATTCTAACATCTCCCAACATCTCACCGTTTCTTTTTAATTGATTAGAAACAATGCGACTCTTGAGAAATAGTGGAAATAGATTCTAAGCTTTCATATGTAGAGATTCAAACTCACCTCTTAGTGTTTCGGAGACGAACCTTCTTCACTTTCGGCTCCTTTGAAAGAAATTAAGTTTATTCCAATTTGCTTTGGAAGATGTCAGATCCGAAATCTTCTCAAACCCATCATCATTTAGTTTCGATAAATAAGAAAAAGAGCTTTCTTGTCTCTCTTTCTCAAATCTTTCAAAGATTCTTTTTACTCGCGTTAGAGTAACCTTCATCGGCTCACTTAAGCCTTTTTCTACGACTCTCCCACACATTTGCACTCAAAAGAGCTCTTCATCTTCGATATTCCAATTATCATAGTTCATTGAATAGTGTGGGACTGTCGAAACGAAACGACATACCTCCATTTGACATAACTATCAATATAGTGAGAATTTGTAAATTCTCGATCGCACAGATGGATCTCGTAACGTCAAAAAACCTTAAGAGGAACTCGTGGGAAAACTGATTTTTGGTCAACGGTCAAAGTCAACGGTCAAAGTCAACTTTTTGGTCACTGTCTTTGCCGCTTCGGTCAAATCCGCTTGGCGGCTCATCAACGGCTTGGTGGCTTGGCTTTCGGTCGCCAATGTGTTTCACGGCTTCGGCTTTGGTGGCTCGGCCACGGCGCTCGGCTCTATTAAGCTTTACGGCCGGTATTAACTCGGCTCAGGAGCCTGGGCCACGGCTTTCTATTACAGGCTTCACGGCTCGGGTCAACTCGGCCTAACTGATCGACCTCGGTGAGTTAACTCACTTTCCTGCGAGAAACTTCCGGAGAATCGTGGCTGGCCTAACTCCGATCTGGATGATTTCATGGCTGGATTTGTCTCTGTCGAGAGTTTGATTTGATATACACATAGTATATATTTATATTTCCAACTACGTTCTCGATACCACTTTGTTGGAAAATTATGGATCAAAGCTCTCAAAAACTCAAGAACACTCAAGAACACTCAAGAACAATTTTCCGTAAAACACTCGTGTAAATTATTGAATTTTCGTTGATTTCTTTTTACTTGATTATTACATTGCTAATGAGAGGTATTTATAGAAACAACAAATAAATCTAAGCCATACAATCTAAACCTACCAAAACAATCTAAACCATACACTTATCTTCTTACCTAACCTATTGATTTTTCTTCTTCTCACCAACCACAATGGTATTCTTATCAATCCAGACACCTGTAAGCTTCCATGAGCTGGACTTCAAATGGGCTAGAATTTTTCAAAGTTTATTTTGATTTCTTTGGGCTTGTAAACAAGTTTACAAACCAACACTCCCCCTTAAACTTGTTTTATGATGCCGAGCGAATTTCTCAATCTGACAAAGTCTTCTTGCTTGAGCGATTTAGTGAAGATGTCGGCAATTTGATCTTGTGATTTTACATACTCAAATGACATTTTGGCTCTGACAAGATTTTACGAATTAAGACCAACATCTTAGCCTGTCTAAGTTGGTCTGGTCTCACTACAGTAGTTTATATTTATTCAAAATGTTTTAATTTAACACACCAATCTTCGTAATGAATGGTATGTCAAAATTTAACTGTCTTAAGTAGGTATTAAATCATTGCACTAAATCATCGTGGAGCAAAAAGGACAAGAATGTATAACTTAATTTAACCTTGTATAGTTGCCAAATAAGGGGGTCAATTGCTTAGCTGTACTTGCCTTATCGACATTAACGCTCTGTCTAAATAGGAGACCTTAGGTCGATCTTGTTCATCAAGTACTCGGCAGCAAATGACTTTACCGTTTAGAAAAAATTATAAATCATTTTACTTCAACTGATTCAGTCACTTGTTTCTCATTCCTACTGTTTTCTAAGCTGCTTTGCAATTCAAGCAGCTTCTGTTGTTCTTCATCGGCTTCATGTGCTTTCACTATTTGAACAGCCTTAGGCTTTTGGCTTGTTGATTGTTGATACATAACACCACCAAACATGCATATCAAAAGCCCAATGGTACCAACAAGTGTTGAATGCTTGTCCCAAATAGCCAAATTAATTGCAACTGTTAATAGCTTGTTCACTATACCAAGAACAGTAAAACCAGTAGCTGAAATTGCTCTCCGGCAAGAGAACCCAAAGAAAGAGATTGCTGAGCCAAACAAACATGATAGTCCCACAGGCAAAATAACCCCGAACGAGTGCCAATCTGACTCATCTGTGATCTCATGCTTTATCTTCTTCAATTCACCCATAATGAGTAGCTCCATTGGAAACAAGAGAAGGGCCTCAAGATTGTTGTACAATACCAGACCCCATGTATTTAAACCAATGGTCATAACTACATGCTTTATATACACAAAATCTATTGACATGCTAACCAGGTAAGCTAAAGCCCAGCTATAAGCCATGAACGTGAACTGGTACTTAAACCAAATCATCGTGGAGCAAAAAAGCCATGAACGTGAACTGGTGTAGAAAGATAGTCTCTCCTATGGCAACAAATATTGGAACAGCTGAACGGAAGACAATTAAAGTGTCCACATTGGCATGCAGGAGGAGCTCACTGTTGGTAAAGAGGGAGAGGTAAAATATAACTGCAGCAGGAAGGAAACGCCACATTGTTAGGAGGTCAAGAGAGTCATGCTCTATCAACTTGAGCCAACCACAGATGAGGACCCCAGCAGCACTGGTAAAGTACTGTAAAGCAGTTAACGCCCCAGGCTGGGGGAATTTCATGACTGCCCATTTGTTGATAATGGAGAGCAAGGATGCAGACAAGCAGTACCCAGCAGCTATATCATAAGCTGAAGCTTGCTGGAGAAAGCCATTAAACCATTCAACTTGACTTTCACGTGAGGCTTCAAGACTTATCTTAGTCTCGCTCGCTTTAGAATCCTCCACATCATCATCCTTGGACATCTTTCGTCAAACCAAAAGTACTTATTAGCCAGTCAAGTAACAGGAAGAAAAAGGGCAATATAACAATATATCTTGAGAAATGCATGTCAAAATGCTAGCAGGAAACGCTGTTTTGACAATTTATCTTATTATCTTATTACTATATATATTTTTCTGTATCATTTTCCATTTTGGATCCAACTTTTTTTTAATTACACATATTATCATTATCCTAGAAGATAAATATAAAAGAAAAATCAAATAATGTATTTTCCTTTATCTATGACATCTTATATAAAGAAAACTCTTATGATTTTATATTATACCTTTCAAAACGTTTTTTTTCCTCTCTTCTTTACTGGCTGTTTTTTTTTTCCTTTTTAAATGCATTCTAGAAACTTTGAAATCTCCTATTGGACGTCACACACTGCATAAGATTCCCCTCCCCCCTCTCTCATAAGCACTCATTTATATCAGAAGTGCTTGTTGCTCATATGCTGTTACAATAAACTAAGAATAAACATTTACAATTTTTCTAATTCTTTTTTTTTTCTTTTTAGCTATTTAAAATTTAAAATTTTAGTGGCTTTTGTTAATTAATATTGTGAGGATTTCCTTGAAAAACTTGTGAGTTTTTGAGAGAACACTGAATCCTACCCGAACTCATCATATGGTTTTGACTTAATCCAAAAGTAATTTATTTGACTCAGTATAAATATAAAATAGATTTACATAAAAACATATTAAAGAATCGAAGTCGGTAAAGAGAATAACCAGAAAATCAAAGAAGTATTTATAATGTGTATTTATAAGAGTAACGAGACCGAAAAATTAATCCAAATAGGATTCTAAATAAGACTTTTAAATTAATAAAAAATAATGATAATATCTAATATTCTAATACTAAACATTTAAAATTCCAATCTACTTGAAATAATTCAAATAAATATTAGTCTATTTTAGTTTATTTTTAAAAGCTAACAAAAAAGAATTTCATGTTTATTTTTTTTGTGTATTTGTGATCGCTTACTCTTTTTTTCTTTGCCCTCCTTTTATTAATTAAAGGATTAATTGATTAAAAAATATAAGTAATATATAACAATTTAAAATTTATTAAAGCGTCTTCAACGCTAATAATTTCTCCTTTTTTTTAACAAAATAAAGCATTCGTTTGTAATTTGCTAATATAATTATTTCTCTATTTTGAATCCTACAACATGTTTTTTTTTAAATAATATTTTTTTCTTACTAGTTTGTTATAAAAAATACCTTTAAAATGTATTTTTTTTTATGTGTTCATGTGTGATTCGAATATATCTTTATGTGCTTCACAGTAACATAAATGATTCTTAGAAACTTAATATTAGAAAACCATTGTATTAAATTGGGTTTTTAATAACCAAGTATGCTACATATTTTATGTTTAAAGCGAGATATTAAAAGAAAAAAAATTGTTCTAAAATTACAATTTCAAGTTAAAAATAAGATATATATTTTTTGTTTTATATATAAAATAAATTACGTATATAAATTAAAGTTAAACAAACAATTATTGTCATTTATTCTATTTTAAGATATTATGAAACTTTAAAAATTACATGTACATTGCACGTGCATTTATTCTATTACGTTTGGTTGGAGGGAATGAAATCAGAATCTATTCCTTCCATTTTGCGTGTTTGGTTGGACGGAATGGAGGACGGAATGAAATCTGATTACTAAAAGAAAAGGAACCCACCTTTGGTAATCATTATTCCATTCCCATCTAAATATTTTTTTTTCCAATTTTACCCTCACCTAAAATATAACCTTAAATTCAAATCCCAAATTCTCAAACCCAAAATTCCAAAACCCTAAACCCAAAATTTTAAAACCCTAAATCGAAATCCTAAAATCCTAAAACCCTAAACCCTAAACCCTAAACCCTAAACCCTAAAACCCTAAACCTTAAAACATAAATCCCAAAACCCTAAACACATAAATCCCAAATCCCTAAACCCTAAATCCCAAATTCCTAAACCCCAAATCCCCAAATCCCTAAACCCTAAACCCCAGATCCCTAAACCCTAAACCCTAAAACCCTAAACCATAAAACATAAATCCCAAAACTCTAAAACATAAATCTAAAAACCCTAAACCCCAAATTTCAAATCCTAGAACTCTAAACTCCGAATCCCTAAACCACTAAACGTTAAACCCTAAAACCATAAACCCCAAATCTCCAAATCTCTAAACCCTAAACCCTAAACCTTAAAACATAAATCCCAAAACCCAAAACCCTAAACCCCAAATTCCAAATCCTAAAACCATAAACCCTAAACCTTAAACCTTAAAACCCTAAAACCCTAAACCCTAAATCAAAATTCTAAAACCCTAAACTATTTTTAGAAAAATAATAATTTTAACCTTAAATCTTAACCTACAAATATAACCCCAAATCCTAAATCCCTAAACCCTAAATCACACATCCCAAACCTCAAAACCCTAAACCCTATTTAGAAAAATAATAATTTTAATAATATATTTTTTTTAATTAAGTAATACTTATTTAGAAAAATAATGATTTCAATAATGTATTTTGTCTGACGAAAAAATAGTAATTAAATGATATTATTTGAACTTTACAACATGTAGGGGTATTAAGGTCATTTACAGCTTTTTTCATTCCATTCCAGTGGTAAACCAAACACTATAATCCTGATTCTAAGCTTTATTCCAGTGGTCAAACCAAACAAAATTGTTTACTTTCCATTTCATTCCATTCCGATTTCGATTCTGATTCCGATTTCATTCCACGAACCAAACGCCACCTAAGTAGTGAGAAGAACAATTCCAAGGACAGAGAGATGACTATTTGTCTACTTGACTAGATTAATTCGTTTAATTAATTTACAATAGCATTGCTAAGAAGTTTCTGAATACCAAGCAGACATTCATCAGATTTGTTTTGAACTTCTCAATCATATACTTGGTATCAATCCTGACAACAAAATTGAACCACATGCTGTCTATAAAGAGACAAGCAAATAGTGAATACATGCAATGCTCAGTCACTTGGCAAATGTATAATTGTGGTATACAGAGGTGGTAGAAAGAATTTCAAAGTGATCACTATCTTGTTTATTTTATGGACAAAGTTTTAGCAAGTTTTTTTTCCCCTAATTGTTAAACTCCACTCAAAATAATAGTCAAATTAAAGCTGAAAGGTAGGAAATGAATGTTTCACAAAATGAAAACATTAGAAATATAAAATAAGATTATGCAGAAACGAATATTAAGAATCAAACTAGATAGAAAAAATAACCAGTAAATCAAATAAAAACATTTTAATTCTCATTCAATTTAATACTAAAAGATTAAATATGTATTTATAGGAGTAATAATACTAAGACACTAATCCTAATAGAACTCTAAATAAGATTCCTAAATTAGCAAGAACACTTATGATAATTATCTAATATCTAATATTCTAATACTAACAATATTAAATATCTAATATTTCAATTAAAACATCAAAAGCTAATTTACAAAAACAACCACCTCACCAATGGAGAAATGGCAAAATAAATTTTGAAAAAAGAAAAACACAAAATTACAACTTAAATCCACTGAAACCCAATATCATTCCCATAATCAGTAAAGACAACGTCTATAAGTATAAGCTATATGCAATTTTTTAACATATAATATATATCATTTTGTTGCGTGGGCGACGGAGTACACGTTAAAAAAATATAAAGAATAAATTGGATATATGATTAAGATAAATTATTCTTTCTTGTTAGATTAATCTTTTGATTGGAACCCTAATCCCAGCACATCTTTTGATAATAAGTAGAAAGAGAATATCATTGAAAGGTAAATAAAGATACAAGTTGGAATAAAGCTCATTATGTCATGACTAAATAATACACAGTAACAAGACTAATCTCTGAACAGTAATGCAGACCCTAAAATCAGTTAACAGTCACAATGGCTTCTTTAATCAGGATTAACAGCTAGAAGAGAAAGACAACTGGGTCACCAACCAATATCAAGCTTTAAAAGAACTCTATCTTGTACCATTCTAGCTATCCTCTAGAGAAGACAAAGCAATAAACCAATCCAACCCCATAAGCAGAGTCAAAACACCATGAGAGCACATAACAGTAGAATGGCCCATATAAATAAAATAAGTTCCTTTAAATCAACCTAAGAGAAAACTCAAATGAAAAGCCAGAGGCAGAAAGGTTTTTAACAAATACTACTTTCACTAGGATATAATATTTGACATGTTGACTACTTCAGAAATTTCAAAAAGAGAACAGCAATCAAGAGCTTGGATACTATAAGCAAGATTACAAAGCAAAGGCACAAAGCAGAGTATATGAGGATTACCGTTCTACTTTCTCTGCTATTATTATTACTTTTTTTTTAAAAAAAAAAGAGAGAGTGAGAGAGGAATAAAGCCTTTGATGCAGTAATGGATGGACCCATTGGAAATAGTACATTAGAATGCACCACTTGGGAACATTGACACCAGTAGAGAACTGATGTATCATAAGGTAGAAGTTGATTCCATTAAATAATTTTCGAAGAAACCACATGGCTGTCCATAACATAGCACTAAACATATATTTAGAAAAACAAAAATAATTAAAGGAACGGCGAGCTGAGACAATTGCATGATCTTTCAAATTTCAATGAATGAAAAGATATTTAGGTATGGAGAGAAGTTTTATTGCAGATCAACAAAGCATGTAGAACTTTGGGCTATGTGTAGAGAAAACAAGCGTTGGCGTGAGCTGGAAAAGCAGTGCAGAAGAACAGGAGACAATATTCATGTTTAGTGAAACACAAAACATGACAGACAAGATTAATGTTTAGTGGAGCTTTGGTTATGTTTCTTAGCATATATATATATATATTTATCTTTG
Organism: Hippophae rhamnoides; assembly: GCA_033030585.1. Taxonomy (NCBI): domain Eukaryota; kingdom Viridiplantae; phylum Streptophyta; class Magnoliopsida; order Rosales; family Elaeagnaceae; genus Hippophae; species Hippophae rhamnoides. The sequence goes on along the minus strand of CM065427.1, from coordinate 62,541,681 downwards.
TACATGGAAAAAGAGAGAAAAAAAATGATACTGATTAAATAACAAATACCACATTTTATCATGGTAGGAAGATTATGGAAGGATGATAAGGAGACGTAAGATGCAAAAATTTGGAATGAGATTTTTCCGTTAAGGACACTAAATGGGAGACGATTGGTGAGATGGGCGGAAGCTTGTACAGCATCACCCCAAAGGTTTTTTGGCATATGAGCACTAAATAAGAGTACACGAGCCATATCAAGTAAATGGCGATTTTTTCTTTCAGACACTCCATTTTGTTCCGGTGTTTGCGGACAAGTAGTTTGGTGAATAATCCCATGTGTTTTGAAAAAATCTTGAAAAACATGATTAATATATTTCCCCCATTGTCAGAACGGAGGATCCGAATGATGCCATTTTATTGTGTTTGAACGAGGCTATGAAAATTTTGAAAAAATGAAAAAACTTCATCTTTTGTTCTAAGAAGAGAAATCCACGATAACCTTGTACAATCATCGATAAACGAAACAAAATATCTCATACCCGATATAGTGGGCTCTTTAGATGGTCCCCAAACATCAGAATAAATTAATTCAAAAGAAATAGTTCTTTTATTAGAAATACTAGGAGAATAAGTAATATGATGGCTCTTGGCCAAAACACAAGTCTCACAATGTAAAATCGTCTCATTAACACCAATAAATAAAGTGTGCATTCTTTTTTTCATATGACTAAAAGACGGATGCCCTAGGCGGCGATGCCACAACCAAATTTCACTTAGCTTATCGGAACTAGAAGTCAATGCAGTGCGTGCCCGTGCTCCTGGTTTCTCCCCTCCGTAGTTCTGATCCAAAAGAAACAACCTGCCCCTCAGATACCCTTGACCAATTATTTCCCTTGTAAGAAGATCCTGAAAAATCACATACATATGATAAAAAGGTTACAGAACATTTAGACTCAATATTCAACTATGGAACAGATATTAAGTGATGAGATAAGTCAGGTACATATAAAACATTATGGAGTTGTAAAGATGGAGTGATATGAACTGACCCCTTTCCTAAGACAAGAAAGGCCTCACCATTAGCATTCGTAACATAAGACACTGGTGGGGGAGATGACTCATTAAAATAAGATTTATCATAAGTCATATGATCAGATGCACCAGAATCAATAATCCAAGTATTAGACCCAACTGAGTGAGAAACATTTAAGGTCATACCAATCTTACCACGATCAACTATTGAAGCTGTAGGGATACCTCCACATTCCATAGGATGATTCTGTCCATAGTAGTCTGGTTCTTGGACAATTTGTACTACAACTGCTTTTGCTTTAGAACGATACCCTTGTTGTCATTTTGGTTTCAAGTGTGGATACAATTTCCAACAAGTATCACGAAGATGCCCATGTTCATTGCAATAAGAGTAGTAAGAATGATGGCGATTGGGAAAGCCTGGTGGAGGTCCCTACTGATGAAGTGGAATTGAATTTTGCTGTTGGAGAAAAGGTGCCTTTGATTTGGCTTGAATGGCTAGACTTGATACCTCAACTTGTGCCTGATGAAGACTTTCCTGCTGAGATTCGTTTTTACGGATGTATGTAAAGGCGATGGTCAAGCTCGGAGGGTCTGACATTCGAAGCAATTCGCCTTTAGCACTATTATGTTTTGTATCAAGGCCTTTTAAAAAGACATGTACTCGTTCAAGCTCCTTCTCCTTCTGGTATCATAGAAGATCTTCTTAATTTTTAATTTTGCACGGGCATTTTTGGTAAATTTCAGCCCATACATTTTTCAGCTTGGTAAAAAATAGAGATATTGGTTGCCCATTCTGCTGCATGCCAGCAGCTTTGCACATGAGTTCATGAACTTGAATAAAGTCACACTAATTTGTATAAAGATCGCTTAAGGTATTCCATATGGCCTCAGCAGTTTCACATTCTTCTACCATTTGTAATATATCATTAGTGATGGCTCTAAATAGAATTGACATTACAAAGCCATCATCATCTTCCCACCTAGTATAGAATTCTATATCATCTAGACTAGGAGCCCTGATTGATCCAGATACATGTCACATCTTATGCATCCCACGAAGATAAACATACATAACTTTTTTCCATGTTCAAAAATTTGTACCATTAAGTTTAGTTCCCCCGAAAGAACCAATTTCTGAACTTTTAACAGAAACTTCAAACTTTGGAACTTCATTAATTCTGGAAACTTGATGTTGTCTTGAATCTTCCATTGAAATAATAATAAAATATATTATGCAGCGGAATAAAAGTTTTTTTTTTGGGCCAGGTTGGACTAAGTGGGATGTCTAGTTGATGGACTTGGACTAAGATATATTGGGCCTGGTTGGGCTGATGGGTAGCGTTGATGGGCCGAGTTGGTCTGATGGGTAGGGCAAGCCAGACTAAAAGAAACCAAAAAGATGAAAAATTTTAGGGGTAGAGAACTGCGGACTCACAAAAGAACTACGAGCTGAAAAAGAGAACTACGGACTCAGGCAGAGCTATCAAGGGCGAGCTAGATGGCGCAGGCGAGGCCATGTCGCGAGCCGAACAAAGACAGTGGTCGAGCCGCCGCACGAGCTGACGCGCAGTGTCGGGTTAGGCCGCACGAGCCGGACGGCAAGGTCTGAGCCGCCGCGCGAGCCTGACGGCAGGTCGCTACTACGCGAGCTGGACGGTGTAGGGCTGGAGCTGATGCGCGAGCTGGACGGCACGGGCTGAACGACGCGAGAAGATTAATGATATCGACACCGACAATGGCGCTCTGTATAAGCTTCATAAACTCGAAAAGCAATTAAAAGAAATTTTTTTTTCTCTTTTCTTTCCTGCTCTGATACCAAATTAAATATACTAAAAATATATTTATTAATCTTTAATTACAATGAATGGTAATACAAATATAAATACAGGAAAATAAGAATCTATTTTTTAGGAAAAATATTTTTAAGAAAAATATATTAGTTGTATACAACTAATATATAATTGATAAAATATATTAATTGTACACGACTAATATACCACTAATAATAATGTATTAATAGTTAATATACCACTAATAATAATGTATTAATAGTTGAAACAAAAAGTCCACCTATGTAATAATTTTTTATAATTAATGATTAATAAAAATTTAAACTTGAAGTAATCTTCTCATACTTCTGCAAACTTCTTTGTTACCCAAAGCATAATTATAACGCATAAATTCACAAAAAAAATATCATATTACTTTTTAAACCATTTAGCACGATATTGAATCTCTAAGATATTGAATTATTTAGATAAAATGAAACTTTTACTAATATTTAAAAATTATTAATTGAATACACGTTACCTTCTTATTTATTTTAAGTTATTAAAAGATTTCGTATACTCTCTCGAATTTTAAATATTAAATTTTAAATCTTAATTATTGAACAAAAATACTCTAAATTTAAAGCTTAAATTTAAATTAAATATATATTATCATAACTTTGAATCAGTTAATTATAAATTAAAAAAATAATTCATGTTATTTTATTCAATATTTATTTATCATAATTGTATCACAATTTTAACATGAATAAATGTTCTAAATATAATATTAATTGTACATCTTGTCATTTAAGTTTTAAACAAATCATAAAAAATTTATTGTAATTTTGTTAGTTTGCCAAAAATCTCAAATCCTTTAGAAAATTTAACATCTTCTCAAAAAATAATTTATTCACCCAAGTTTAATTAGTGGCAGTTGATGAAATGCATATGGTTTATGATTTTGCAGTTGACTGCAGGGAAGTAAATTTTTAATAATAATCTTTTAGATCTGTAAGTGGGGTCAGTAAAATCTACTAGGTAAGATTTTGATCATTAATGATCAAAATTCAGTTGCCACAATTTCATGTTTGAAGCCTTTAGAAAGACACAGGAACTTGAGAGCGAGTTTGGTTTGGTGAGATGTCTATATCCTGATGATGACTGGGAATTTGATCAATGTTTCAATATATAGAAACAGTCATGATGAGCTCCAAACCCACGGCAAAGTCTGCTGAGTTCATGCTTTATCAGCAAAGTTGTGGTATGCCATCTCATTCATATTCTTTCTAGCCTAATAATGAGTAATAACCATTTTTCTTTTTAGGCAAAACTATTGGCACCCTATCCCTTGTCATTGATTTCTAAGGTTACTTCATTTATTCTTACAGTACAAGTTAGCTAGTAAACCAAAACTGCCACCAATGGGACTTGTAAATACATTTGTATAATTTAGTGCTCGATTTCGGAAGATGACAAATAAGTTACACGGCGTGATGTAAATGTTTGTAAAGTAGTATATTGATCTTCTATATATCATAGCTTTGTAGTAATACATCGGAGGACTAAACATCAAACACTTGGTGTGCATGCATCAGTGCTTTAGGAATTAAATGACTGATCTGACCTGACCAACTCTGACATTTTTAAGACAATAAGATGAAATTTGTCGGAATAACAAAGTAAATGATAATTATTAATAACACGTTTGAATGACTTGACACTAGATATGATTTGATATTATGTATGTCTTGACGCTAGGTATGACTTGTAATAAGAATCAATCAACTAGATCAACTCATATACGTGAAAGTAGCACCAAGAGTTTTGTAACTTAGTTACCATTTTAGCTTGTTTTACACAATCTCTCTTTGTAACTAAATGTGTATTATGTTAATTAATATATATAGCATTAGAGGGATAATGTATAGTGTATCTCAAACATTTTTCATTTTCATTCATTTTCATGAGATTCAAGAATTCAGGTTGGACACAAGCTTTTGAGGCCTCTCATTTTGAAAGATATACTAGGGATTTAGGAAAGTAGGGCAAGTGTTATAGGATAGCACATCGAGCACCACTCCAAGTGTGATTAAAAAATATGAGATGATTACTTTAGTAAATAACCAGGTAAATCACTTGAGGTAAAACACGAGCTGACCACCTCAATAAAGAACTAGATAAAGTGCTTAAGTTAAAGTATAAGATAATCATCTTAATAAAGAACTAGGTAGAGTACTTGTGGTAAAATATGAGTTAATTACCTTGTTACAAAACTAGGTAGAGAGCTTGAGCTAAAGTATGTTTAATTTGATCACATCGGTAAAGAATTAGGTAGAGTATTTGAGCTAAAATATAGGGTGATCACCTTGGTAAAGAACCAAGAAGAGCACTAGCAGTAAAGTATGAACTAATTATCTTGGTAAAAACTCAGGTAGAGCGCTCGAGCTAAAGTGTGAGTTGATCATCTTGGTAAATAACTAGATAGAGTGTTTGCAATAAAGTGTGAGTTGATCACCTAGCTAAAGAACCATGTAACGCACTTGAGTTAAAGCACTTATGAGTTTAACACCTCGATAAAGAATTAGTTGGAGCACCAAGCTAAAGTGAACCGATCACATTGGTAAAGAACCAGGTAGAGTGCACGCGATAAAGTACAAGTTGATCACTTTATTAAAGAACTAGATAGAGTGTTTGAGCTAAAGTACGATTTGATCACCACGAAAAAGAATTAGGTAGAAATTTGAGCTAAAGTACAAGCTAACAACCTCAATAAGGCACTAGGTAGAGCACTCAAGTTCAACCTTTTGTTTTAGGAGACTGGCATGCTTAGTTTTAGGTTAAAAGGTTGGCTAAAATTTAAAACACGAATTGATCATCTCAATAAGAAATCGGGTAGAATGCTTGAACTAAAGTACAAGCACTAAATGTTTTATGACTTGGAGAGTCAGCGTTACTACCTCTTTGATGTGTGATTTAAAAAAAGTAGTTAAATGGTTGTAAAATTACTAAAATAATTAATGAGAATGGTTAGTCTTTCACCTTCGTCTTGTTCCCGAGCTATAAAAGAGTAGGAGATTTGTTGTTTAGATATTAACTACTACATGATATTAGATTCGACCTAATATTATATACCATCTGACATTTGGTATGACCTGGAGTAAGAACCGAACCACTGGATCTATTTGTACATGAAAAAAGGTGCCAAGTGCTCTTTGTAACAGTACATGTACCCAGGGTCAACTTATATACATAGCATTAATTAAAAATATACTGTACATAGCACAATACATCTCAAATAATTTTCATTTCCATTCCTAGTTTATCTCTAACAAATGCAAGGTCTTTGGGGAATTATCATTTAATGTGCATTATGTGTCATTCCATGACGAAAACAAAAGAGTATCTTCTAGGCGCTGGTATGATTTATGTAAGAAGCTCAAGCAGAAGTCTCATGTCTAATTAACTTGTTTGTAGGTCGGTATCATGCCTGCAAGAACCCTTACTGCAGGTAGGGTGATAATTCATACTACAATTCAGATCTAACATGAAATTAACACTATATATATATATATATATATATTTATATTTATTACAATTAACTATTAATTCTTATTAATTTTTTTATATTTATAAAGATATTAATTTTTTTCACTATTATAAATAAATAAATTGATTAAAAATAATTTATTTTTCTTAATATTAAAAAGTATAAATTTGAGGGGAAATATATACCAACTTAACACACAATCCATACAAATTGGATTTGTCATGTAACTCGGTTAGCTAACACACTGTTACAATAAAAAAAATTTAAATCAAAATTTTAAGTAAAAGTAAATTTATAATAAATTTTAATTCGACATACTTATAAATTGAATTTAAATAGACTTAAAATTAAAAAAAAATAGAAATTATTACGTAATATCTACGTGTCCAATGCTTTCTTGCTAAGAACCTGGCTACTGTTCAAACATAATTCGTTTGATGTTTTAGACGATGATTTTTTTTTTTTGCTTTATCATTTATTGAAAAGCAGATTTAATATAAACAATTTAATGATGATTGCAGATTCCTTAAAAGTATTAAATCAAATTCGAAAACATTAAATACTTTACGTTATGTAAGGTTTTTTTAAGGTATAATATTGTGATAATGTAAATTATTATTTTTATAATTATTTTTCATTAATAACAACTTTATTTATTAATATTAATATTTAATATATTTTTATTGTGATAAAAATAAAGCATAATAATATCATTAATTTTTTTTATTGACTTATATTTTTCTAGTATAAGTCACATGCTTTTTACACGTGAACTGTACAGATTTAAAACTTATTATAGAACTGGGTATAAGAGTGTCACAAAAAATGAGTGTTTATTAAATTTAGTATGTATGATAATTTTTTTCAATTTTATAATTTTATAAAAGAATTACTTTATGCTTATTAAAAAAAAAATAATTAACAATCTGTACATACATTTGTGTTTAAGTCAGAGTAGGTGACATATCATAGCTATTGCTACACATAATTTGATTGCCAAAATCATGAACTAAAAATGGATTAAGAATCTGATAGACGTAATCTGAAATCTGGGACGACGCTAACCAACACATTGATATTTATTACTAATTTTCTCTACGAGCCAAATCATGAATACATCTCAACAAGAAAATTAAAGTTACACTGTTTTTGTCGATAAAACAATAAAAATTTTATTCTTATTATTTAGATCCGTTCAATGATATTGTGTTATTATTTTTGTTGTTATAAGTTTTAAATATATTATTTTTTATGATTTCTCTATAATTTATATGCTTTTGTCTTCTTTTATTTCTATGTTTTATGCTACATCTCCAAAAACCTAAATGGAGTAGATGATCAACATCTTAAAATATTTTGTATATCCATTTACTTTTATCTTCAAAGCTAAGGTATATATTACAATCCTATCTGTGCTTGTGTATTTGAGTGTCCCTTCTGCTCTACTCAAAATAAGTGTCATAATCAATGAATTACTTTGTTTTTTTTTTCTTTTTTGCATACAAAATGGCAATTTCTACCTAACACACTTCATTGGCATTTGAACTAACCACACTCAACTGGTAAGAAGTACTGTTGGAGTTTCATGATACTTTTATAGGAGAAAAAATAAAAATAAGACAAAAATAAAATTTGTTTATTATTTTTCTTCGATATTTTCAATTGGGTTAATTCAAGTCAAAATAATTTTTTTTCTATTATATTAAGACTAAACTAATAACACTAAATAATAATAATAATAAATAAATAACTAAATATGATATTACTTTTAAGATAAATATAATTAAATAAAATGTACGGAGTACTCATAATTAAAAGATGGGCATGATGCAGTCCAACTTCAAAAAAACTGCTAAGACGTTGAGCTTCTCTATAATCGATTGAAATTGGAATGAATGCACAACCTAATTGGCCTACCAACGGAAAGTAAGTTTTGTATGTTAATATATATATATAATTCAATTTATTAGTTTTAAAAATATATTATTAATTTTTTTTATAAAAATAGGTAGTTTATATACATTTAAAATAATAAATGAAAAAATTTAAGCTTTTTACCTTTTTCATATGTAGCTTGTTTACTTATTGAAAATTTAGTTAAAAATAATGATTTTTTTTTTAAATTACTTGCAAAAATAAATTTTCAAGTAGTCAGGATGCAGAGGTCCTACAAATATAAGAAGTTATGTTATTGATTTTTTATTAACTTGAATGGCATGAGAAGGTACGGAATTAAAATTCTTGAAGAAAAATTTAAATTATATATTCCTAAATTAACTTTTTTTAAAATAATTATTTTTATATCACAAGAAATTTTAGTAAAAAAAAAAGAAACTATTTTTATTCTGATTCAGTAATAAAATAAATAAATACAATTAAAAGAAATATAATTTTAATTCTTTTTGTTTTTAATTTTTTCAATGTCTTTCAAATTTTATTATGTATTAATAAATGTGCTAGTTAAAACTGAAACAAGTTTAACATTTGACAAAAGAAGACCTTTAGATATAATGAATCATGATTTTTGTGTTGGTTACAAGATAAATGCTTCAAGCCTCAAGGTACAAAGAATTAAAGACACCGATCTCTTTTCGGGTTAATGAATGTAAATGTGTCACATGTTACTTGTATATTAGGTTTGATAGATTACAACATCAGTTTTTTTTTTTAGTAATTTTGTAAAAGTTAAAATAAAAATTTATTATAAAATATCAAAATAATATCACTTAAAATTTATAATTATAAAAATAATATATATTATATTCATTTCATATAATTTTAACCATAATTAATATTATTACGAATATTATTTTTATTATTATAAATTATAAATTTTATTATTTGATATAATTTAATTTTGTAACAAAACTAATGAGATTCTTACTATTACCGATTAAAATAATCTAATTCCTATTTTGTTATCTTAATAATATTTCTATGCAAAATTTCATTATAGTGTACTATATTTTAAAATAAATAGTAAAGGTTTGCATAATTATTTAACTAATTTTATTTTTAATATCCGTTAATAAAAATATATATCTATTTTCTTACGACGTTAAATATATATTCATTTATGTTATAAAAACATCAAAAAATTTTTATAAAGTATTAAAAATAGAATTACATACATAAAAAAAAATTATACCATATAATTAAATAACTGCGGAAATATTTTCTTTAGCAAGAATTAAGACATGAATTAGATCATTATGTTGTAAACGTTTTAACCCATGTGTGAGCGGTATTGTGATGTAGTTTAATATTGATTGTATTGTTATATTTATGTTTTAGTGTCTACGTACTATATATGTACTTAAAAGTATCATCGTGAAACTTCATATTCATGTTCATGTTAATGTTTAACTCATCACATTCTTATTGGATTAACATTTGGTTAACTTAATAAAAATAGATAATAAAATATATTAATATTTTATGCAAAAGAAATTAAATCATGTAATAAATTTATTGTGTTATGTTGTTTTCATGTATATATATATCAGGTTATCATGTTAAATAATAATAAAATATTATTTAAATGAATTGAATTGTGTTTGCCCTATTGTGTGACTAATTGCTACCTCTCTAATTATAATGATGCAAGCTAGCTGGTGAGTCTGCCATAGCTTTTATGCACTTTTATCACAGTTTTGACACTAAAGCGCGCTTTTAGCGCCATTTCTTAATAATCAAGACATAGAAAAAGAAGCCAGCTTTCTTTCAATTAATTACTACCTAGCTACTCGGCATTGAAAAGTTAACTGCAATGTCAAGGCATCCAACAATTAAAGGATTTTTAACTTAATTTCACACACACACACACATATATATATATATGTAGTACGTGTTCTGGTGGGCATGCATGCACCCAATTAGCATATCTCTTCATGCCAAGGCTTAATTATTTGAAACCTACTTCTTTTCCTATACTTTTCACCTAATCAAAGTGCTTTTGTCCTCATAACTGCGTGGTCCATAACAACTAATTACATGTTTTCTAATCTCACTAGTTTCTAGTCTCTCTGTCTCTCTCTCTCTCTTTTTGCATGGCTTTTTCTCCTAATTAATTCCATGCATGCTTCGCCCGGCTGGCCTTCCTTTTTTTTTCAAGGGACACTTAATTTCTATTTTTATTAAATAAATAAAATATTATATAAATGAAATCTAAACTTAAATTCATAATATTATAAGTGAAGAGTTATATTATCTTGAACTTAAAAAAATATTTTTAAACAAGTGCAGTAAATATCCTATAAGATGGGGGCGAAGTCAGGAAGAAAATTTAAAAGTGTTGAAGATTAATTTTTTTTTTACTGTCATATTCAAAATTTTGAGCTTTCAAGTTAACATTTCATCGTGACCTTTATGAAAATGATTTAAAATGAAAAATAAAATACAATAAAATTCATTAAATTAATTAATTAATTCTTCTTTAAAACTGAAAATAGAAGAAACATATTAAAGTATAAAATATTAATATAATTTAGGGAGTAAAGTCCAAAAAACAATATTAATAGAAAACTTCGAATAAATTAAAAAAATTATTGAACTAAGATGTCAAATAATATAATAACATAATGTATATTTATGAATGAAATATATGTTCTTAAAACTAATATTAAAAGATGATAAAATATTATATGTCACATATTGTATGCTACTATTAGTAAGCATGTTGATTTAGTATACTTGTTATACTTTTATCTTATTATAAATATGAATGATTAGAATAAATGGTTATATTATGTGACAATATATTCTATGTAAGACTCTTTCTAAAAATATATGTATTTGATTTATTTTAAGTCAATTTTTTTTGTTTTATTTTTATTTTTCACTAATAAATGAAGCGATTATAATTATGTTTTATGCCCATAACGTATAAGACAATTAGTAAAATTATTAAAAATGTTTATTTTGTTGCAATTATGCTCATAATGTATGAGTAACAATAAAAACATACCGCATTTTTAAAGTTATAATTGTACACATAATGTATGGATAATAATATAATTATGCTCAAAGTTGAGCTTGTTTTATTATTAATTATCTATATATTGTGAGTATAATTACAATAAAATAAATATTTTAAGTATTTTTGTAAATTGTCGTATACATTTTGGACATAAAATATAATCAATCCTAATTGTAGACATAAATGCTTGAAAAAATAAATAAAATGATAAAAAATTGAATCAAATTATAAATATACTAACATTTTATTAGGGAGTATAAAATAAAGGTAGTCCATTCAACTTTTGTTTTTTGTTTTTGACAAATTTAGTCGTGGTTACCACTCCTATAACCCCGACTACGTTCTCCTCCTACTCTAAGACAAAAGAAAATAAAAAAATAAAAAGAAAAAGAAGCTCCAAGAGTGGATATAGTGATTAGTTTCAGATTAGTTACTTCCTAATATTTTTTTAGGGAAGTTAATGGTTTAATTATGTCAGTTGAAAAGTTAACCAAGTTACTAAGCTTGGCAAACTTGACAACAATCTCCAAACGTGTGAATTTCTAATATGATAATTAAAAGGTTATAATTAAAGGAATTATAGAATCATAACTAAATTTTGACTTAGTTTCATAGCTCTTTTTCCTAATATCAACATGTTAAAGTTTAAATTTGGTTCACATAACTTTTCAGTTCAAATTAAAATATATAGATCAAAATTTTAAGTTATGAAGATCTTGAAAAAAATAAATTAGTGTGTTATTCGTAGGCTTCTTAATACCATAAATAATAAGAATATCTTGTAAATATGCAATTATTTTTTCATTAATTACATGTTTACCTTTTCCCACTATATAATAAACAATATATTTTATTGTATAAATGTACAACTAATATGATTATCAAAAATTGTATAATTGATGATTATAAAATGAGTACATGTAAAACTATGAATACATATGATAAAAATTGAGTATTTACACAATTTGAGGTGTAGTTATTAGAGTTGTTAAGGTATACAATTTCTCCACAAAACTCATTGTCACTCGCTTGGTAAAAAAAAATGTAGGCTTTTAATCACTTCAGTTTGTAAATGACCTATTTATTTATATGATAGTGGAAAATATATCCAATTTATATCCTTTTAATTTTAGTGCAAAAGGATAAAATAAGATGATTAATTGTAATAATTGCAATTAACTAAAATATTTCAAACTACAATTGATTTATAATGCAACTTTTATATATATATATATATATATATATATATATATATATATATATATATATATATATATATATATATATATATTAAATACTACACTTTCATGTATAAATTTGATGGTTCAATAAATATTTCATCAAAAATAACAACAACAACAATAATAATAAATTCAAAAAATATTTCCATGATAAAGTTTCTTATTGTTATAATGTTCAAACAATAATTAGTTATTACATATAAGCATTGCTTTTAGGTTTTATTATAATTACATTTGTTGTTTTAGGATTTATATTCTATTCATTAAGCCAAACAAAAATATTACAAACTAATAGAATAAAAAACACTTTAGTTCATACATCTCTTACTTATTTACATAGTTTTATTTTTAAATACTCTTAAAAAAACATAGATTAATATTTACGTGATAAAAAAATATATAATAGAGAAACATATATATATATATATATATATATATATATATATATATATATATATATATATATATATATATATATATCATTTTTTAATATATATGAAAAGCATTTTTTTTATGTTGAAAAATAAAACACACATATTTTTTACTTTGTAAAAAAGAACTTATGTTTTTTTAGGGATTAAAAATGAAATTATATAGTTAAAAATATCATGCAGTTAAACAAAAAGAAATTCAAAAGTAAACGTTATACATTTTTACTGTGTTGAAAGAAAAGAGAATAAAAAATCACATTTAGCTTAAAGATTTCTTTATACAACCAAATTTTCTTTGAAAATAGCCTCGCTAAAAATGTAATGTAGCCAAGAAAAATTCACATTATAAATCCATTTGAGGAGAAATTATAAATAAATAATCATGCTATGCTCGTGTCAATAAAACATAAAATTAATGCAATTTTTTCTTGAAAAAGTAAATATATAATTTTTTAAAAAAGTTAATAATTATGAGTAATACATAACTCTTCCCATTTTGGGTACAAATTAAAAATAAATATTTTTTTTATAGATAATTAAAATTAAATAGTCATTATCTATAAAAATTTAACAATATTCTTCAAAATTAATCATAATTAATTAAGAGTGAGGTGTACGTGACTTGTAATTTTGAATATATATATATATATATATATATATATATATAATTACATAATAAAAAATAATTTTAATAATAAATACTTAAAATTTTAAATAATTATATTGATTTTTCTTTATTCTCACACATATAAATATATTATTTTATTAAAAAAATGTTAACTAATCTTTAGAAAATTGTCACTAACTATAATTATTAACCTAAATCACGAAAAAACTATGTAATAATTATTGTTATTATCATAATTAACTGACCAAATCTTGAACATATAAACATATGAGAGCAGATAAATCTGTTTTATCACGTAACCTTATCACTATTGTATATAAATTCTCTATTGATGTACCATTTACATCATTCAAAAGTAGCAGAAATACCCCTTTCCAAACAATGCGATTACAAGTTTCTTAGCATAAATATATTGTAATCACAAGTACCAAAAGAGGTCATTTCAGTAAATACTGACTACAGTCCAATTCAGTGATTTAGCTGCAAAAACAGAGGACCATTATATTGTATAAAGATACAGAACCAGAGCGAGGGCCTTTCTTTTATCTACAAGATAAGATCGTGCCTTAGATTCCTTGTTTCTCCAAAATTTTCGATCACTTTCGCCGGAATATGGGTTTGTCCGCAAACCAATAAGAATATCGATGGGAGAAGAAATTTATCTCAAAGAAGAAAAAGAAAATCCAAACCTGCAGGAATCTTCCGCAAGAATAGCCTGTCCCCGGCAAGTGATTCATTTGATAACATCATTGATATCACTTTCTCATTCCATTAGAGTCTTCTCCGGAAAATGGAATCTGATACGAACCAAGCTCGAGGAGTTGAACTCTGGCGTAATGGCCATGGAACACTGCAATTGCAGCAACAACCCTGAAATTCTAAGCCTTGTTTCAGCATTAATGGTGACAGTAAAGGAGTGCTACGATCTCGCTTGTCACTGCGTTGACATCTCTTACATCGGAAAGCTTCTGATGCAGAGTGATTTGGACGTGATGTTAACGAAATTCAATCGGCATGCGAAAGAACTCTCAGAAATATACAACGCTGGAATTTTGACTCGTGGGTTTGCAATTGTTGTTTCGAGGCCTGTTCTTGGAGCTTCTAGAGATGACATGAGGTTCTACGTCAGAGATTTAATGACCAGAATGAAGATTGGCGATATAGTGATGAAGAGACAAGTTTTGTTTGATTTACACGAAGCTGTGGAGGATGATGAAAAGTATGTGAAAGTGATCGTTGAACTCGCCGACATGGTGAATACATTGGTGAATTTTCTCGATTCAGAAGAACTTAAAATCCAAGAAGGATCTGTAAAATTGATCTCTTTGATTTCTGGGTTTGATTCCTACAAGGGTATTTTGATTGGAGCAGGAGTTATAGTGCCATTGATTCGAGTTTTGGAACGTGGAAGTGATTTTGGAAAAGAATGGACGGCAAGGTGTTTGATGAAATTAACTGAGAATTCAGATAATGTTTGGTCTGTTTCAGCTCATGGAGGAGTCACTGCTCTATTGAAAATATGTGCACAAGAGGATTCAAGACCAGAATTGATAGGTCCATCGTGTGGGGTGTTGAAAAATCTCAGTAGAGTTGAAGAAATAAAGAGATTCATGTTAGATGAAGGATCAATTTCCACATTCATTAAGCTTGTTCGGTCCAAAGATGAAGCTGTCCAAATAAATTCAATCCAATTTCTTCAAAATATGGCTTTTGGGGATGAATTGATTACACAAATGGTGGTTAAAGAAGGAGGAATTCAAGCATTAATTCAAGTTGTGGAGCCTAGATCAGCTTGCAGTTCTAAGGTGAGAGAGATAGCATTAAGAGGAATTGAAAATCTATGTTTTTCTTGGATGAATTGTATTGAGAATTTGATTAATTATGGATTAGTGGAACAATTACTTTATTTTCTACGAAATGGAGATGTTTCTTTGCAAGAGTTGGCATTGAAAGTGGCAAGCAGATTATCTGGGATGTCAGAGGAAGCCAGGAAAGCAATGGGGGATGTTGGTTTTATGCCAGAACTTGTCAAATACCTTCACTCTAAATCGTTTGAGATTCGTGAAATGGCAACTGAGGCACTTTCTGGGTTAGTTTTGGTGCCTAAGAATCGGAAAAGATTTGTGCAAGACGATCGAAATATTAGACTTGTTCTGCAATTGCTTGATTCAGAGCAAGAAAATTCAGGTACCAAAAAATTGTTGCTTTCTATTCTAATGTCACTGACAAGTAGCAATAGTGGAAAAAGGAAGATTATGAGTTCTGGGTATGTTAAGAACATTGAAAAACTTGCAGAATCTGAGGTTTCAGATGCTAAGAAACTTGTGAGGAAGCTTTCTACTAACAGATTTCGTAGTATGATTAGTGGAATCTGGCATTGTTGAATGCAATATTTCTCTAGAGTTACATTTTATTTAATTGTACATGTTAATAAGTTTTATCATGTTTAAAGCCCCCTTCCTTTTTTTTTTAATACATCACCATATTCCTTCGATTTTCTTCTTTCTTTTATTATTCATTACTTATTACAATTGGAATGGAGTTTCTAGATAGACACAGTGTGCGTTTGTTGGAATACTATCACACTTTTAAAGAGGCTGTTCACTTACTTTTTGCTGAATTGACGTCTAAGATATTAGTAATGGATCCGAAAATTTGTATGTGTTTTTAAGGGAAAAAATAAAAAATACCTCCGAGGTTTTTAATATCTTCAAAAATACCCTTAACGTTTAAAATAAAAACTACAATACTCTTGAGGTTTAAGATATCTTCAAAAATACCCTTATCATTTAACAAGATAAAAGCGTAAAAATCACATCAATATTTGAAAAAATCTTTTCTACTCCTACCTATATAGCTTTTTGAATATTACCGTTAAAAATATTCTCGCAAATACTCTTGAAGTTTTATTTTTCTTCAAAAATACCCCTGATATTATAATTAATTTAACTTTATCAAAAATACCCCTTATATAATAATTAATTTAAATTCATCAAAAATACCCTTATTACAATATCTCTACTCAATAACCTACTATAAATAATCATCAATAATAAGCTATAAATATTGACCAAAAAATACCTTTAACCTCCTAAATAACAATTTAATACATATCATACATCCACATTTACAGTTTATATTACAAATCATACATACACATACATATTCTCATTTTCATAACATATTAACCTGCTCAATAATAGTTAATATTCACATCCAAAGTCATATTTCATACTAACCTGCTCAATAACAATTCACATATACATTCACAATCTAAATTCTTACAAAATGTAAAGGGAGGGGACACCATAAATGAGTTTGAATGCACAAAAAACTACAAAATTCATATCATGTCCCCCAAAACCTGGTGTATACATGAACTTTGAGTTACAAAAGATTTCCTTCCAAATCATATTCGTTGTTCCATTTACTTACACATTTTAAAATAAAAATTATAAAACAAATCAAAGCCCCATTTCAGAAGGCTCACTTTGACTTGTTAATTCTCCCATTTTTTGCTTGCTGATTGCATCACCATTCATCTATCACTTGATTCATGAACAATAAATAAATTTATGGGTATAAGAAGTAATGCATAATGAATGTGTTATACAATACATTACCCGAATTTGATTAGTTCTTTTGTTTGCTTTTTTCTCGACCACCTTCTTTCAAGTTGTTTCCTACAACAATTTAAAGTTTAATATAATTAACCCAATATATTTAATAAATGAATAGTTATAATTTTACTCGAGTTTTATTAGTTGAATTCTTTAACTTCTCCTACACGTCCCTCCGATTATGACCAAATTGATTGCAATATCCACATTTCAATCCTCGCGACTCCTCTTATGTTTCTCTAGTTCGAGCTTCCCTATGTCTCTCAGTTGGTCTTCCTTTTCTTTGGTTTATAAATTGGTGGAAGTATTTTGTTGCCACTGTGGATCATAACCCACTCCTTTTCAGATGGAACATGATGAATCAAAGAGAAATATGTCTTCAAAAACGAAGCCTTTGTAAAATATGGATGTACATAGTCCGCAATCTTATACCTTTTATCCATAATACAAGCAACACCATGCTTACAAGGTAAACCACTCAATTGCCACCCATAACAACTACATGTCCACTTATTTAAATTAACCAACATGTTGCAACCATCCAATACTTCAAATATTTCATCTCCAGCATACAAGACCTTTAAAACTCTTCCTTCTTCTTGTCTTTGAAGAATGTATTTCATTACATTTGGTGGAAAAGGAGTAGTCCACTTCAAAGCCTCTTCATTCCTCTTCACTAATAGCTGCATCAATTTTCTTCTAACATCTTCAAATAAATTCACAATAGGTCTAGACCTAACTCTTTTCAACCAATTGTTAAAACTTTCAGTCATGTTATTGGTCACATGCTCAACCTTTACATCATCATCAAAAGCATGTCTACTCCAATGTGAAGCTTGGATCTTACTTAAATATTCATGTGCTCCAGGCTCTTCTTTTCTTAATTTCATTCATCACATCATTAAATCTACTTGTTCTAGTTGCTTTAGATCTTTGCCCAAAACAAAGATCTTATTTTTCATGCTTGGATGCTTACATTTCAAGTTGGCATATAAATATGCCTAGCACAAAATCCGATACGGGAAGTTGGGAAAAACTTATTTATTGCCGAACGAGACCTTTTTGTCTATCGCATACGAAGCACATCTTTCTTTTTCAAACTCCCAATACGTTGGTCTAATAAAGCGAACCACATCCAAGTTTCACTATTTTCAGATTCAAATTTCAAGCAAGGACAATTGGAAACAAACCTCCATTAGCATCCAATCCAACAGCAACCATTAAGACACCTTTATATAGACCCATTAAAAAACATCCATCCAAACCAAGGAAAGGCCTGCATCCACTTAAATACCCTTGTTTTGAGGCAGATAAGCTAATGAAACATCTCCTAAAACAAGGGCTGGCATTTGGTATTGGAATATGAGTATCAACAACTGCAATTGATCCAGGGTTGGTTCTTAAAATTGTATGACAATATTGCCTATTTTCATATTGACAACTGACTTTTTTAGCACTTTTTCCTCGACAATCTTCTGAGTTAGTATCACTGATATGATGGAAATTTTCATCCCCTAAGTCCTGAAGACTATCATCAGTATCATAAATTTCATCATCCTCTTCATCATTTCTTGTAATGTCATCATGCCAATTAGGATCTTCCTCATCACTACTCCAAAAAAACTTCTCATCTCCATCGTAATGTTCATCTTCAACTTCAACAACTATTCTTGCTTTATATTTTTTCAATCTTTCACAATTCCTTGAAGGTTCACCCTCGTTTTGGCTATTACTAGTTGGGAATGGCTCAAATGAGTCAAGGTGAAGTTCATCAATGTCAAAGTGAGGTGGTTCATTTGTTGGTTCAAAAGGTGGTTCATTTTGTGATTTTTTTGGTAATATAGCTCGTGTTTTCTTGAAACTCTGATATTCTAAAATGGGGGGAGAGAAAACCACTTCCAAAGGATTAAATTCTATAAACAAGTCTAGCCTTTGCTTTTTATTATCCCTATAATCGTTCATCAATTCATGTAATTCATTATCGGTTTTTAATACACTTCGTTCATCATTATCAACTTTATTTGCTTCAATCCTAAAGTCTTCTTTTTTAAGTGTCAATCCCTCATTCATAATGGCCCTTTTAGCATCATGGAAGCAACAAATGAGACTATATTCATCAGCAAGTATATGACCAACCCATCTAACTTTACCAAATAGATGAATATACACACTAGCCCATTCACTCATTTTTATCTCCCTATATAACAAACAAAAGTATTTTTTATAAGCATTATTATGTTAAATCACAATTGTTGAAAACATCTTCAAAGACAATTTTTTTTTTAATATATCGTCTCAAAAACAAAGCACACAAAATATAAACCCTAAACAAATACTATGGTCAAAATATGTAATTTTATCGCAAATACCCCTGAGTGTTTTGCTATTCTTCAAAAATACCCCTGAGGTTTTGCTATTCTTCAAAAATACCCATGGGTTCTTCAAAATCATACAAACGATCAGCTACTTCAGAAGAAAAAAAACATTACAACTAGAATATCAGAGCAAACTGCTATACAATGGGTTCTGAAATACATATTATATATCATCAATACAAGCATGATATTGTTAAAAATGGGTTCTAAAATACAAATTAAAAAAAGATAAAATGCAAAATCAAATATGTGAAATGATATTCTACTCCAATATATGCAAGTGTGCGTAAAAAACAAATTTTTATCCAAACGAACCAAATACAGAATATATATGAAATAATATGAAATTAATGAACTTATACCTGTTATATTGTAACAATGGGACGTGTTAGGGCAGCAGGTGATACGTTCAATTTTCACGTGAAGATGAGTCGCATATTTGTGATAAGGGTGAGGGAGTTGCGATAACGGCGAGGGAGTTGCGATAACGGCGAGGGAGTTGCGATAACGGCGAGGGAGTTGGTGGGTGAAATGATGGGTTCGTGAAGGTGGTTCATAGGGGTATTTGCGATAACGACGAGGGATTTGGTGGCTGGTAGGATATCCGAGGTTTGGAAATTTGGAATCCAGTCGTAGATGGGGAACGGGGCGATCAGGAACAAACGACTGCGAGTAATGGGAAGTGTGGCAGGTGAGAAGAAGAAATGAGTTTCTGTGAAGAAGAAGAGAAAGGTTTTTACGTGAAGAAGAAGAGTGACGCGAAGAAGAGTGATATATGTATAGGGGTGAGATTACCATTTTGCCCCTAAAGTTAAACGGAGATATAACGTCGATAACGTTTAAGGGTAGTTTTGATATTAAATAAAGCTCAGGGGTAATTTTGAAGAAACACAAAACCTCAGGAGTATTTATGATAATAATCCGTGTTTTTAATTAGAGTGCAATCAACGATGATGATGTTATAAAATAGAAGTAACATACCAAAATATATACGAAGTGTATACGATATTTTTGAATAAAATGATAATTTTTTTCAATTTAGTGTTGTAAAATATATCTGATAATAAATAGGCAATATTCAACAACTTGAAAAGTGATATAAAGAAAATGAAGAAGGATATTGAATTTATCTTAGTTAAATGTTGACGAAGAGAGCACATGGGTAAAGTACAATTTTTTTTTAATTTTTTCTCTCCTCATAATCGACCATTGATATTGTTTTTGTTTGTGGACTTAAATATATCACAAAAAATTCATAATATGGGTGTAGGAATCCTTAAATCACTTGTTAATTGAGTTATTTTCACTCAAAAGTTGGTAAGTAGGTCTAGAAGGTGTTTACAGGAGATATAAAGTCTACCTAGGGATATTAACAAATCCCTACAATTGAAACTTGGCATGAACTCTTGGTTTTACAATTATTAACCATAATGGGTCCAGAATTAGAGAACAATTATCCACGTGAATGGTTAAATTATTCTTCAATATTGGTGCAATCTTAGGAACTCTAAACATTCTCCCCTTTATATCACGTCAAGCAGGAAACGTGTATTGTAAAAAATAATTTTAATAATGAATTTTTTTTATTTAAGTTTCACAACGTTGTTATTTATTCACTTAAATATAATCGTTATTTTTATAATTATGTTTTGTGATCGTTATTTTCATAATTATGATATCGTTATTTTATAACGGTTATTTTCATAATTATGTGACCGTTACACATATTTTTCAACTATAAATAAAGAAAAATATCTCTTAATTTTAGAACACAACTTAACAACTTAGAAATTACTCTTGGTAGCAAACCAAAGAAAAATATACAAAATTATTTTTGAAGTTTTCCAAGCAAAATAAATATTTGAGAGGTGTAGCATTCCGGATTTCATCAGTATAGTGGAGCTTTGAGACAGAAAAAAGATTATGCGATGTTTTATCTTAAGGACGACGAGGTTGTTTTTTAGGCAGAGCTGCGGAACGTCTTAAAGAGAGCGAATTAGTGTGTGACTCAACTCAAGTAGTTCATTTTAGTATATCAGTAATATTGTTCTTACATTGTTTTTCACATACTTGTTCCAACAATTTTAAGACGTTTTCTTATCTATCACATCTACTTGTTACGTCTTTTGATTGGATATTCTAGAAACTGAATTTAATCATGCTTAATTAGGATTGGATTCATTAGTCAAGTATTCCTATTATGATTATATCTCAGTTTGAATTAAGTTGATGACTTGTTGTGTCATGTCATATTTTATTCCTTGCTTCTCGGAAAATTACTTTTTAGTCAGATTAGATGTTTGGACAAGGGATAAACATCAATTAGTTATTGTAATCATAATTTTTGGTGTTAATTAACCATAAAACAAAGAGAAAAATAACCATACCGAACGACACCAAACAGAGCCTTACGTATGCACGAACAATCACATCGATCATCTCCCATGGTCGAGGGAACGAAAATCCTTACGCTATCATCGATGCCTTCTCTTCCCCACTGTCGTCCCATGCTCGTCCGTGAAGACTATGGGAGAAAGGAAGCCATATCCACCCTTATTAACTTCTGGGTCATTGTTATCTTGAGCTTAACCATGACAACCTACATCAAAAGGATTGGCAATACGTTGTTGACGCCGTCAACACTCTTAATGGAAATACCAAGAAGACTTATCGTACTGATGTGCAGTACGCCCTAATTGGTCCCAATGTGAACAAACCTTCTGCAACAATTTGTATTTCTCTTTCACTGCCAGTATCCATACCTCTACCTTACAAGAAAAATATTGCTTCGTCATCTCCTCTAATGGCGACCAATGTGGTGGCCATGATGCATAAGTGATCGTCTGTTGGGATGATGGATTTTTAGGAGGAGTTACTCGATGATGGAAGTTACAGTTGTGGCAGTCGATTCAGAGGAAGATGTGGAAAAAAAGAGAAGTTTTTTTGTAATGAATTCAATTATTAGGATTCATTTGAATCAGAAAGAGCTCTCTATTTGCTTGTTCTTGATTAAAGAATTGATTTTGACGGATCCTAAAGATCCTATTTTGATTTCAAAGCTTGGGTACATTCAAATGCAGATTGGAGATTTAGAAGGTGCAAAGACGATGATATGGGAATTTTCTTTACTGCTCCAACACACACCAATGTACGCTAACTCGGATGCCTCAAACACAGATGCATTTATCTTGCCCACCACAACCAATTTATGGAACATATTTTGGGTTTTGGGAAAGGGTGGAGGTGAGAATAGAGGTTATAAAACTAGTGAACCAAATTGGAGGCAGAAAATCTGATAGTTGCCTTAACCGAGGCACTAGAGCTACTTGATGGCAACTGGGTTTTATTGTAAGTTCAATAATGATAGTTTCTTCTAGAATAAGAACTGGAGATGAACATATTTATATAATTGCTTGCCTATATATAGATTGGTTTAGTTTAATCAAGAATCAAGAACGATAATGGGTTGTTGAAAGAAACTCAATTTCAAAATATGGTGAGCAGAAACAAAGCATTGATGTACATAGTGGCTAAGGACTATGTTTCGGTTGTTAGGGTTTATAATAATTGCATTGAGAGAGATAATGGTGATGTGTTGGCCATTAATAATAAAGATCTTTGGTTGATGCATTTGGGGGATTTGTCTGATTCAATTAAGATTTTGGAAAATGCGCTTGAAAGAGTACCTACTATGGCTTTGAATGAGACCCTTGTGGTGAACTTTGTAGTATGTATGAATTGGCTTATGTTAATCACGTTGATATTAAGAGGATGTTAAGTAACTGAATTTCCAAAGTTGCTCCCAATGATTTTGATTCATCTTGTACTTGGATTTGAGGTGTAATGTAATGACTAGTGGATTTATAGATGGATGTATGGGTATTAATCAATCACCAGAGAGTATTATAACAAGGGATTTTTATTCTGTGGCCTCACTTGAAAATGTGGTGGATTTGTCTATGTCGCCAAAGACAACAAGTGATTCACTATGAAAATTTGGGATGCAATTCAAAAAAGTATGACACTGTGGAAGTTCAATCACATGAACTGCAGAAAATAACACATGAAATAACTTCTGAAGGTAAGACTTTAGATGAACAATTTGAAGTTGCTACTATTATAGACAAATTATCCTATGCATAAAAATATTTTGAAGTGATAGAGGCACTGGATATGATTCCAATATTTTTAATGTTTTTTATAAAACTCATGGAATCATACATGAAAAAAACTACACTTGATTCTCTTGAAATGAATGGCAAAGTTGATAAAAAAATAAAACTTTTATTGAATCAATTATTACAATTTTATTAAACTTTGGTGATGCTTTTCATTGGTGGTGAGAAATTTTATTAATTGTTTGTTAAGTGCAAAATAGAGTGCCTAAATCTACCAGTAAAATTTTATTAACTTATTTTAAAACTTGGGGTTGTTTAGTCTATGTTAGTACCCTTAATCCTAAAAGAGATAAACCTAGTAGAGCATATGAATGTGTGTTCAGAGGATATGATGTGAATAGTAAAGCTTATAAATTTTATGACTTAAATGATCATATAGTTATAGAATCAAATGATGTTGATTTCTATGAACATAAGTTTCCTTTAAATTGAAGAATAATTGGGGGTCGTTTTCAAGTAGTTTACTTATAACTAGAACTAGTGGACAAAATGAAGAATTAAACACTGAAACTAGGAGAAGTAAAGGAGCTAAAACCTCTAAGGATTTTGGGTCTGATTTTTATGCTTATACCTTAGAGGAAGATCCCTAAACTCTTCAAGAAGCCTTTTTAGATAACAACTTATGGGAAGAAGCCATAAATGATGAAGTTGACTCTCTTGAATATAATAGAACTTGGCATTTAGTTGACTTACCTCCTAATTAAAAAACCATAGGATGTAAATAGATACTAAAAAAGATATTAAAACCCGATGGTACTATTGAAAAGTACAAAGCTCGTCTTGTAGCCAAAAGGTATAGGCAAAAGAGAAAATGTAGATTTTCTTGATACCTTTTCACCAATCACACAGATAACTTCTGTACGTGTGCTTTTTTCTCTTGGTACTATCTATGATTTAAAATTTCACCAAATGGATGTCAAATTATCTTTTTAAATGGTGACTTAGAAGAAAATATTTATATGGATTGATAACTGTATTTTATACAGTTATTTGCATCAAGACGCGTATCGATTTTCGATATTATTATTTTAATTTACGCGTGAAACAGGGCACCGATTCTGCGTTTTTTTGAATTCAAAGTGCATGCCACGTGTCACTTTCTGATTCACGGACACAATTAGTGGGACACATGGCATCATCTCATTCGTTGAAGCACGCGGGGCGCAGCGGTGTATCGCACGGGATTGGGCGCGCGCGAGAAGGGCCTTGGCAATTTGGAAACGGGCGTGATCAGTAGCGCGGTCGCGTGCGTTGTAAATAGACACGTGTGGGACTGTGATTTGCTTAAATATTCGTGGGACACGTGGCAGATTCTTGTACGTAAAAGCTGAAGATGCTGCCGCGCTTGTATGGGGCCGCGCCACAGCGGGATTGTTACTGGCGGGTACCGGTCGCGCGCAACGGATTGGATGGGACGTCAATCGGGCCGTCGATCGATCCAATGGTCAGCGATCGCCTCGGGGGAAGTCTCGCGTGTAAACGACATATGGGTCCATTTCAGCCCCGCGAACTGTAGCGACCGATAGAACCCAGTGGCCCAGCCTGAAGCCAGCGCTCTGCTAGCGATTTTGCCTCGTCGATTACGCGCCAATCCGTCGGACCAGTTGAATCTTTGATCGGACGGTGGGTGATGATTTTAAGTGATTTGTGCGAGTGCGATTCTTTCTTGTGAGAAAATTCAAACTTTTATTAATTATATTTTGACCCATGAAATTTAATCCAAATTACATTTTTGTACTTTCTTAAATTACACTTTAGCCCTTTTCTAATTTTAAATTAAATTTTTAACTTTTAATAATTATAATTAAGCCCAAATTTAATTTAAATTATATTTTAAATTTATATAAATTGTAATTAAGAAGCTATATTATCATAAATTATATTTGTGGACAAAAATATGAAATTAAGTAAATTTTCGATACAAATTATTTAATTTTATTAAAAATGTATTTTTAGCAAAATAAAAGGAAAATATTAATTTATTTAACAAAAATTAATAAATATTAAACGAACATGTAATTATCATTACTAAAATTGATGCAAATAAGCGTATAAAATACGATTTATCACTTACTCCAAAACTTAAGTTTTTGCTAGTCCTCGAGCAAAAGGAAGGAAATAAAACAAAGATAATTGAATTTAAAATGGTGATTTTCAAAATATTTCTTTTTAAACATTTCCGACTTACATAACTCAAAGAAATAAAAGCATTTTATCTAAGCATCAAAATCAATTTAAAAGTATATTACATTTTCACAATGAATTTTAGGTGTGTGTGTGAAGTCTTTTCAAATTTCATAACATACCAATCCGGATCGGTTTATGCAAATATAAAATCAAACAAATTTTCATGAAATCATAAATCTAATAAGTTTATTTTTCATTTCTCTCTCGCATTAATGTAGACAAACACAAAACACTAAATCAATAGGACTTTATTAAGCTTGTAATGTATGGCTTAGGTAAAGGTAGGAATGAAGGATAATATTTAGCTTAAAACTCTTCCCGGCATAACATTTGAGTTGAAAAAGATAATTCTACCATCGCATGATAATTACAACCCAATTTGGGATTTATCATCAGCGTACAATAATCATATTTGTTTTTCATTTACGCTTTTTCTTTTCTTCGATTTCTTTTCTTTTTTTACGATTTCTTTTCTTTTTTTTCTTTTTTTTTAGAATCTGAATTTTTTCTTTCTGCTTTTTTTTCTCGGTTAACCCTTTTTTTCGATATATCCTTTCCACGTTTACTAACAATTGTAACATGTTAGTGGAGTAAGAACAATAGGTATATCTACACACGTATATATATATATATCTTATTTAGATAGGGTTTTGGAATGACAAAAATATATATGTACTTTAGAAGCTAAAAGGGGTATCTATGGATTATGCATGTGAGGTAGATAGAAAGGCTCGGCTTGATCCAAAGATGGCCTAAATCATTTTCTTAGTTAAATGTTATCTATAATTTCACCTCGAGAGAAAATCAAACAAATTCTAAGAACTGTGGCACCACAAAAATAAATCGAATTCAATACTCACATAAACATTCTCTAAATTAGCATAGCAATTCAAAAATCAAGACTAGTGCTCATGAATATTAATTCTTGTAAAAATGCAACATACGTAAAAATTATTCATCGCTTACACAATATTCAAATTTTTCAAAGAATCATGCATCATTTTAATCACTATTCATAGCAAAATATCTTCAAATAACCAAACAAAACAAAAAAAATTTCACAAGCAATCACATCCAGAAAGTATGTTAATTCGGTTAAGTATATACATGGATCAACCTAAGGGCTTTGTATCCCAGGTCAAGAAGATAAAGTTTGTAAACTAGATAAATCTCTTTATGGTCTAAAATAAGCACCTAAGCAAGGACATGAGAAATTTGATAATTTAGTTATCTCAGATGGATTCAAAATGAATGAAAGTGACAAATGCATTTATTATAAATCAGGATATGACATTTGCACTATTATATGTTTATATGCGGATAGCATGATTATTTTGGGGTCAAATATTCACGTTAATGTGAAAATTTTGTTGTGTGCTAACTTTGATATGAAAGATCTCAGAGAAGCGAGTGTAATCTTTGATATAAAGATTACTAGGTCTGAAAATAGACTTTCTCTAGATCAATCTCATTACATTGAGAAGATCTTAAAAAATATATAATTACCTTAGTTTCAAACCTACATGTACTCCTTATGATCATAGTGTAAAGTTGTTCAAGAACACCGAAGACCATCTTATTTGTAGTGCTTCCATCTCGATTCTTTGCACATCGGAAAATCATCTAATGTCTCGTATTTGTTCTTATAAAGAATGAATAATTTGGATAAACATGAATCTTATGATATTTCATGCCAAATCAACTATGAGATTTCTTCACTTTATATATTGAAAATGGTAACTCACTACCATCAGAAAACATATCTATTAGTAGATTTAGTAATTCTATAAATCCCTTGTCAAGAAAATCAATTTTTTTCCTTCACATTGTAAAAATGAACCATCCCAACATTTTAGTGTATTTATTGTATTTTGGATACAAGGACTTTTCAGCATCTTCTAAAAGTTTTTTAAAGGTTTTGGGATTATCCTTATATAGTTTATCTTCAACAGCATGAAATATATTTTATGTCTGTATATTATGTATGGAGTGCCTATTTTGATAAGATGTATATAATCTACTTACATCCTTATTTATTTATTCCTTATAGTATAATCAATATTTTCTCTATGATAATACCAACATTTATAATTCAAAAAAATACCACTATGAATAAGGTGATACTTAACCTCATAAACATTATAAAATTTATTTTTTTACATTTAACACATAAACATCAAATTATATTGATTTCATTATTATTATTTCTACGGGCGAATTTCAAGAAAGTTTCAACTCCAAAAATATATTCTTACTCAATTCTACACTTTTACATCCAAGATTTGTCCATTTTCTATTAATAGCATTAAATATATTAAATATGTTCTAAATAAAATATAAATGTATTAATCATCAATATATTTCATAATTTATTATATATGAAGGTAATGCATGAATGTGATAGAAAATTAGGAGACATTTGAAAAAACTGTCAGAATGAGGAGAGAGGAAGAAGAAAGGAGAAAAAAAGACAATTAGTGTCGGTCCTACGTTTCAATCGATGTTACACGTAACACGTAACATTAGTTATACATGTCATTCGACATGACGCCACTTGTAGTGTCGATTGACACGTAGAATCGACGTTATATGTGATGATTCTATTGACACGTAGAACATATACTACTTAACACGTATAGTGTCGATTGTACACGTCAATCGACGCTATTTTTAATATTTTTTTAATTTTAAATCTATTTGAAGTCATTTTCTTACTTGAATTGATTCAAAATTTTAAATGATTTATAAGCAAACCAACATATTATTTATAAATGGATTTTTTTTTAAAATCACTTTAAACCTTTAACTTAAATATTATTTATTATAGGAGTGTGAATCACCGTTCTTCCGTTCGTTATTTTTCATTTGATTCTTTATAAGATTTTAAAGCCCGCATATCGGGTTGGACATCTTGTAAAACTAAAGGAGCCGTAATTAAAAAGTGATAGGGTTTAGTGTTTACTACAATGGTAAGAAAATTTATTTGTACAATTAGAAAAATAGATGGAAACGCGTGTAAAGGTATACAAATTAAAAGTAACAAGTAACGACACATGTGAATACAAATGAGATATAGTCAATTAAATTGGATTTTAACAAAAAAAAAATAATATATAAATTATAGTGATTTGGATAATTCCTATAATTAAAAAAAAAATAGCAAAAATGCTATAGAATCACGACAGTCATTCACCCTTAAATATATATATATATATAATTACATCCAACTAGCAGCAAACTCAAAAAATTAATGAAGTTGGAAAGGTAAGAATAGAAGAGTAGTTATGTACAAATAATACAGCGACTCTTAAGAAAACCATTCTATGTGAATTGAAGTAATAAGGTTTTGGGCGGTGGAAATGGACACTGGACTGTATGTGTAGCTACAAAATATTCAACCGTGTGAACATAATTGGAGTGAAATTGAATTCTGCTAACTGTTTTGAGGATAAGGATAAGAATTAATTGTCTCAAATTCAGAAATTAACTGAGATAAAGGATTAAGCAACTTTAGCTTGTGGCCTTGTTAAACTTAACTCTTAAATGAAAACACTAAAAAATACATTCATTTTTTTGCCATCCAAATGCTACACTGAGGAATTTTCATGCTTGCTCCTCCCAAATGCTACACTGAGGAATTTTGCAATCCAACCTGACTGCCTGTGTAAACCTAATAATGAATCAGCTTTTATAATCATATAGTATTGTAATTTTTAATAGATCACTTTCATCACAAATGCATAAGCAAAAACAATTCTTAAGCAAATAATAATAATAATAATAATAATTTAAGTACAAAAAAGGAAATTACAACAATAATTTATCTGCGAGTTCTGCCTTGTGAAAGGGAGCTCAGAGCAAGATTTACATTCATACGTAGGGTTATTAATAGTTGCTGTTTATTCTTAAAAAAATAAAATAAAATAAAATATATACTAATTTATGATATATTAAAAATTAAGTTTAGGTGTAAAACAAGTCTTTTAGATTAATTTATTTGTATAATTTAACCCATTATATTAGAAACAATATTATTTATTCATTTGTTTTGATAAAAATAACTAATTAATAATTTATTTATTTAAAATATTATTATCTTCTATTATGTAATTAAAACTTGATTGAAATACGAATTTTTAATAGAAATAAAGTAAGATGTAATATGTAATAGTTTTAAAAATATAATAATAAAATTCAATCAATAAGTTATTTAAATATATATTTTAATTTTTAAAAAATTAAAAATTAATAATATATTAAAATAAAATAATGATAATTAACAAATATTAAAAAAATAATATTTTGTAAATTTTCTTTTATATTATTTGTGACTATATTATGGTAAAATATTCATATTTTAATCGTATTTAATCATTTAAAATAAAATAATAATATTATAAAAAATTTATTAAAATAATATAATTTGTTCTTTAATTTGTCATTTTCATAAAAGTAAATGAATAAATGACACTGTTTTAATTTAAATGATTAAATAACATAAATGATCTAATTTAAATACTCATGTAACATTTTTTTCTAGAAATTATATGTCATAATATTGAATGATAAATATTTAAAAGTCTAGTTAACTTGTCATTCTTTTAATATCTTTAAGCTTTTAATAGAGTTGATTTTCAATAACTTTTAACATGATATCAAAGTTATAAAATCACGTGTTAAATCTTCCGATAATCAAAATTAAAATAATAAATGTTTAGTTTATATATATTGTTCATAGCTAACATTAACATTTGTGGAGAGTAGAGTGATAAATATATAAAAACATATTTGGATCTTAAGAGAAAAAATAAGTGACTGTGTGTAACTCAAATTAAGGTCAAAATCTATAATGAATATTATGTCTAAGAGGGTCCTGATCATCTTTGTTTTGTTTTGTTTTCTATTTTATTTTATTTTTGCTTTAAACAGGTCCTATCTTTGTTGCTTCAAGTTTGAGTCAGCTTAATTGACTACTTTCATATGCAGTCAAGCCTAATTTCTATGAACACAAACAAGTTTGATTTTTATATAAATAATTTACTGTTATTAATTTATGTGTATTTGTGTACTGACGGAATCCTAGATGTATTTTTTGTGCATGCTCTTTGCTTATTAACTGAGGTGTTTGACCACTGAGTAAATAAATTGGATAATTGTGAAGTTTGTTTTATAATGAATTTAATAACAGACGTGTAGCTAGAAAATTTTCTTAAGAACCTGAAGATTAATTTTTATTGTCAAATTATAATACAAAACTTAGATCTTTTATATTAACATTTTTTTTGTAACATATTATGAAAATTATCTAAAATAATTAAAAGATAAATTACAATAAAATTCATATATAAACATATTAAATTAATTAATTATTTAATTATAATGTTAAAATTAAAAATAAATAACATATTAAAATTTAAAATTTAAATATAAGATATAATTTAATTCTTGTGAGATTGTAATTAAAGATATATCTTGATTAATAATCTAAAATTGATAAAAAAAAGGATGAAAAAACTAATAAGAGTAAAAAAGTATTAATATTATTATATAAAAGACTTCGAATATATTAGAAAGATTATTAAAATAAGATATTAAATAATATAATCCTTTGTTAATTTTAGAATTAGAAAGAGAAAAATATCATGAAAACTTTTTATTAGAGAAAAAAAAGTAAAATTTTATCTTTATAGATTAACTAAAAAAATTAAATATTGAATTATTTTTTTAGTTTCACTGTATCATAGGCTTAAAAAAATATAATGACATGATATGTATATAAAATTAAAAGATTAGAAAATATTATATGCTTGTATTCTCCTATTAATAAGTTTGGTTGTTTTAGTCCCCATTTATTATATTTTTGTTTTATTTTAAAAATAAATAGTTATATTAAACGGTTATGTGACAATGTTATGGGTAAGATTATCCATAAAAGATATGTTAATAATTTATATTACTCTAATTTTTTTTCGTTTTGATTTATTATTAAATATGTAATTAATAATTAATATAAATATATACATGATAAATTAACAAATGAATAAAATGGTATAAAAGTGACTTGAAATGCTTATGTATTAAACCTTTATTTGTGACACATGGAATAAAAAAAAGTGAGTTTTTTAACTGATTTTTTTGCAAAAAAAATTCATTGGGTAATCGACTTTTAACTAAGCTAAACCCCATTGGATAATCACTTGGGTCTGTGAAGTCCCACGTTGATTAAGAGTAAGGTAACAATGTTGGGTAATCCTCTAACTCATAAGTTTGTTTTTGGATTTTGAGTTAGGTCTGAGTTTTTAAGTTGGTATCAGATTTAGGCCTTTGACTTCTTCACCCCATCACCGTAAATCTGGATTGTATTGTAAATTTGAACTCTAGTCGATGTGGAGAGGGATGTTAAGTCTTACATTGACTAAGAGTATGGTAACAATGCTGCTTATAAGTCTGAACAATTGTTTAACTCACAAGTTAACTTTTGGGTTAGGAATTAGACCTAAATTTCTAAGTAGATCAATGAAAGTGAAATATGATATGGATATTTGTTATTTGAATTACGGAGATTTAAACATCCAACCAATTTATCTCTCCTTGAACATATGTTATGTGAAGTTATAACAATTGTATATATGTTCATTTGTCTTAGAATTTGGTTAGACTAAAATTAGATTATTTGGACACTTTATTTTAGTAATAAGTGTTTCGAAAATTTGGTTTATTATGAATCCTTTACATATATCTAATTTAATTATCACTAATTTAATATGTATTTAATTTAATTCTTTAAGATAAAATTTAATCATTTAAATACTTTTCAAGTTGAGTTGTATTAAATTCAACATATGTTTATTTCATCTTTAGTCGGTTAAGGTGGACTAGCCTTAGGTACAAATTGAAAAGATATTCTCTCAAAATTTAACAAATATTTGTGTATGAAATTTAAGTATAAGTAATCACTTCTAGTTAATTGTAACTTGATTTTAAAAATAATGTTTTATATAATTATATATTTAAGATTTTAAAATTATCAAAGAAATGATAATATTATATTTCAAGTGTAATTTGTATTAAATGTAATAATATTATTAAATTTAATGGTGAATTTATAATTAATTAAACCTTAAAAAGATTGTTAATATTTACCCTATTCACATATTTTACAAAATCCCAATTGATAAGGATAAAATATGATTTTTTTTTAATTAATATGTATCTATAACATATAACCCTAGATATCTTTTATCGAGAAATTTTCGATCATCACAAATTCTCCTCAAATTGGTGGAGAATATCAACACTGCTTAGAAAATATTAACAAAACTAATGCCTATATAGTATTAAATTTTCAACAATATAATTAAATATAATTAATTATAATAATATCATTATTCTATTTAAATGGTCAGACATTGTAATTAGCTTTGGCTTCCTAGATAATTTGCATCAGTAGATTCACTATGAAAATATAATAAATATACATGACTCAGCATAGCCAGAACATGATCGGCAGTTGACAAACATCAATCTTTCTGAGTAATATCCAGCGTGTAAATTTCAAAAAACTGTATTATCGATTGCCTCAATTTCATGTTTATCCTTAAGAAGATTAATGCATAAGAAAAAAAATTATTTATTATAAATTTATAATGAATTAAAATTAAAATGTATAGTATTAATTATAAATATTGTTAATTTTATATAATTATATTTAATAAGAAATTATTATAATATATATATAAATTTTAAATATAAAATTATATTAACCGCACTCACAATAGAAATTAGCTAATCAGAAAAAAATCGAAAAAGAAAACATTTTTGGTACGAGTATCTCAAAATTTATTGCTTGATGTATTAGTACTTTGGGCAAAGGCATTCCATAATTAAAAATAATAACTTTCTATAATTAACAAAGATAAAATAAAATTTCCATGATTTCATTTACTAATTGCCTAAATGTTGGATTACTAGTTTACACAGATTATGTAGGACTATCCAAAGGTTTGTAAAAAATGGAGACTTGTGGCTAAAGCAAAATATATAAATTGCTTTTATTTATTAAGTAAATATAATATAATAAAATAATTTATTAAATTAATATTTTAAAATATTAATTTATTTATTAAATTGAATAGAACTAATACAAATAAAATTATTGAGTAAACTAAAATAACTTATTTTTATTAAATTCTTTTAGATGAACGGTACAATAATCCATCCGATAAAAACAACCTAAATTTGAAATAATCTAACATAAAAAAAATATTTTTAATAATGTCTTAATATCTTTGATTCGTAATATATTCTCCGTATCATTATTATTCTGTAGAAGGAAAAAAAAAAGGATTTAATTAAAAATATTTTTTGACAGCTCCGCAATTCTCGGTACGTGAAAAGGAATATTAATAAAAAATAAATCAATTTCTTTTCGTATAAGGGGTAGAATGATTTGAAAATGAATTATTTTCAAATATTAAAATTATATAAAATATTTATTATTTTTATTATTATAGATGATAAATCTAATATAACATGTTAAATTTAAGTATATATTTATATATAATATATTATATTTATCAAAGTATTTTATTTTATTGAGATTATGAAATAAGTCTTTATGATATTTTTATTATCTAATTTGATATAAAATTATAAGTTTTAAAATGGTTATTATTATTTAAAAAAAAATTGATCATATAAAAGTATTTATGTAAAAAAAAATAAGTTATTTAGATAAAAAATTAAAGTAATTTAATCTTGTTAATTTTGAATTAAACGTCCCAAATATGTTAAAAAATATCTAAATAAATCTAAATCTTGATTATTTTTTAAATCAAATAAAAGAATACTTATAAGTGATGGGTAATCATCTTCTTCGTCGATATTTTTTAGATTTTAAAAATTTGAAGTTCATTTAAAATTATAATATCTTTAAATTTTATTATTTTTAAATTAATTTTTTTTACCAAGTGAAAAAGAATTATAAATTTTTTGTGTATACAAATATTTTTTTACAATTTTTTTATTTATATAGCTTAAATTTTTTAAATAGCTTTAATCAATTAAGTATATGCCAAAAGCATTTTGTAACGTTATATTCATTAAAATAATTTAATTATTTCTTTTAAATTATGGTAACTAACCGAATTTAATAATTATATAACTAAATATGTAATAATTATGCGATAAACCCACCTTTCCCCCCTTGTTTTCTATATATACTCTGGGGGTCTGTTCTGTCCTAAAAGACAAGTTCTTTAACCTCTTGCTTTCTTTCTTGCTTTTTCCATAGACATTGTCTCTCTTTTCTCTTTTCCATATCCAATTTTCTACTTTAAACTTCCCAGTCTTTTACGTTCATATAATTTGATTCTATTTGTTTCATAGCAATCGAAGTTCCAAGTAATTGAAAAGATGCCGGCCGTCGGTGGAGTTCCGGTGGGTGGAACAGGAACAGAATACCCAGGAAACTTGACACCGTTTGTGACAGTAACATGTATCGTTGCAGCCATGGGTGGTCTAATTTTTGGCTACGATATTGGGATTTCTGGTACTTTTTTAAAACTATTAAATTGATTCCAGAATCGTGAAAACTAATTAACCCCCCCCCCCCCCCCCCAAAAAAAATCCAAGTTATTGATATGATTTAATTGGTCTATTTTTCAGGTGGAGTGACATCTATGAATTCATTCTTGAAAAAGTTCTTCCCCGCGGTTCTTCATAAGAAGTTAGCTGACAAGTCAACGAACCAGTACTGTCAGTATGATAGTCAAACACTGACGATGTTTACATCGTCTCTGTATTTGGCTGCTCTAGTAGCTTCTTTGGTAGCTGCAACAGTGACTCGAAAATTAGGGAGGAAGTGGTCTATGCTGTTTGGTGGAGTTTTGTTTTGTGCTGGAGCTCTTATTAATGGCTTTGCTGAACATATCTGGATGTTGATTGTAGGTCGAATTTTGCTCGGTTTCGGTATTGGGTTTTCCAATCAGGTAATCAAATTATTGTCTCTGTTTCCATGTTTGTGTTTTTTTGTGGTTAAGGATTGTTTTGGATCCAAATGTTTGGTATGTTTCTTGATATTCAGTGTTTTGTTTTGTTTTTGAGGACTTTGTTACTTTGTTCAATTTTTGATATTTATATAATTTTATTTAATTTGCGATTTTTGTCGTTTTAGATGTCTGTTTATGTGTTCTTTTTTTGTGAGCTTTTGAATCTGCACTTTATTTGCAGATCTGTTTTCATATTGTTTTCAAGCATGATGGATATTCCAATGTATTTGGATTATGAACAAAATTGGAATTTATACAATAAAGTAGTTGTTGATCCAGATGTGGGATTTTCATTTTCTTTTATTTACTGAAATTATTCGTCTACTGATAACTGATATACTAGTGGTCTGTTTGGTTGCAAGGAAAAAGGGTAGGACAAACAAAAAGAAAGGAGGCCACAAATTTCCCTCAATTTTCCACCCAACAACCGGTCATATGAATAGATTTTCGATAACGTCAAATAAAGTAAATTTTGAACTAAGCATCTCCAATCCATTACATTAATATTACATCAACTTTTAC
Source organism: Hippophae rhamnoides (assembly GCA_033030585.1). Classification (NCBI taxonomy): domain Eukaryota; kingdom Viridiplantae; phylum Streptophyta; class Magnoliopsida; order Rosales; family Elaeagnaceae; genus Hippophae; species Hippophae rhamnoides. Next base: position 62,505,135 of record CM065427.1, on the reverse strand, counting down.
ATCATTTTGATATTAAATTGAAATTATATTTTTTTTTCTGATAAAACTCATACCATCAAATATTTTTTTTTATAAAATAAAATATTTTTTATTTATTTTTAATTAATATTTTAACTATTATTATATTTAACTAATTATATATAATTTATAAAATAACTTTAAAAATTATATTCATAATAAAAAGAATTAATCAATAACCAAAATATTATATTTATTTGCTATCAAATTTTAATTAGATTTTTTAAATTTAATTTTTAAAAGTTATAATTTAATCTCCATAATTTTAAAATTTACATTTATATCCATCAAATTTTAAATCATACTAATTTAATTTTCATACTTTTAAAACATAATAAATAATTTTCAAAATTTTAAATCACACTATGCATAAAGATGTAAAGGTCGAACTTATCTTTAAAATTTTAAGAGTTGAGATTATATATTAAACTATTCCCATATTTATTTTCACTTTTTTTATTTTAAGGTAAACCTTATTTTGATTCCCTTTTAAAAATTAAAATATTAGTTGTTTTCTTTTAAGAAACATTACAGATAGCGAAAACCTTTTTGGTCTTGAGAATGACATTTATTATTTTATAATATTTTCAATGAAAATGTCACAAAATAAAAATCTAGGGTTTAATTAATCTTTGTTAATTTGTTAATATAATTACAGTCAGTGCCACTCTACCTATCGGAAATGGCCCCTTACAGATACAGAGGTGCACTAAACATTGGTTTTCAATTATCAATCACAATTGGTATTCTAGTAGCCAATGTGTTGAACTACTTCTTTGCATAGATTAAAGTAGGTTGGGGTTGGCGTCTAAGATTAGGAGGAGCTATGGTACCTGAACTTAAAATCATAGTTGGTTCTTTAGTTCTTCCTGACACTCCCAACTCTTTGATTGAACGTGGTCAACATGAAGAAGCAAAGGCTAAATTGCGAAGAATTCGAGGCATTGAAGACGTTGAAGTAGAATTCAATGATCTTGTTGAAGCCAGTGAATCATCTAATCAAGTTGATAATCCTTGGAGAAATCTATTGCAAAGAAAGTACAGACCCCACCTAAGTATGGCAATTTTAATTCCATTCTTCCAACAACTCACTGGAATAAATGTTATCATGTTTTATGCTCCTGTTCTGTTTAACACCATTGGGTTTGAAGATGATGCTGCACTTATGTCGGCCGTTATCACCGGCGGTGTCAATGTTGTTGCAACTATGGTTTCAATTTATGGTGTTGATAAATGGGGACGAAGATTCCTATTCCTTGAGGGTGGAGCACAAATGTTAATTTGCCAGGTAATTTTCATTTTTTTTTAAAGAATTCTAAATACCACAACCTAATGGTTGAATTACTCAGTATAATCTCTCGAGTATCACTTTTAATTATACCAAGTAAAAATAGGTGATCGCTTATTTGGTTATATCTATTGGATATTGCAGGCTGTTGTTACAGCTTGTATTGCTGCTAAGTTTGGAATGGATGGTGAACCAGGTGACTTGCCAAAATGGTATGCAATTGTGGTGGTGCTATTCATTTGTACATATGTAGCTGGGTTTGCTTGGTCATGGGGTCCACTAGGTTGGTTGGTGCCCAGTGAAATTTTTCCATTGGAAATAAGATCAGCTGCTCAGAGTATCAATGTTTCAGTGAACATGATCTTCACCTTTGCAGTTGCTCAAATATTCTTAACCATGCTTTGTCACTTGAAGTTTGGGCTATTTGTTTTCTTTGCCTTCTTTGTGATAGTGATGTCTATTTTCATATACTACTTCTTGCCGGAGACTAACCCCACGTTTGGTTGGAGGGAATGGAATGGAATCAGAATCGATTCCTTCTATTTTGTGTGTTTGGTTGGACGGAATGAAGGATGGAATGGAATTAGATTACTAAAAGAGAAGGAATCACAATTCCTTCTCATGTGTCGTAATCATAATTCCATTCCCACCTAAACTTTTTTTTTTTCCAATTTTACCCTCACTAAAATATAACCTTAAACTCAAATCCCAAATTCTCAAACCCAAAATTCCAAAACCCTAAACCCTAAACCCTAAATCCAAAATTTCAAAACCCTAAATCCAAAATTTCAAAACCCTAAACCCTAAATCCCTAAACCCCAAATCCTTAAACCCTAAACCTTAAAACATAAATCCCAAAACCCAAAACCCTAAAACATAAATCCCAAAACCCTAAACCCTAAACCCCAAATTTCAAATCATAAAGCCCTAAACCCTAAATCCCTAAACCCTAAAACCCTAAATCCCAAATCCCCAAATCCCTAAACCCAAAATTAAACCCTAAACCTTAAAACATAAATCCCAAAACCCTAAACCCTAAACCCCAATTCCAAATCCTAAAACCCTAAACCCCAAATCCCTAAATCCCTAAACCCTAAACCTTAAAACATAAATCCCAAAACCCAAAACCCTAAACCCCAAATTCCAAATCCTAAAACCCTAAACCCCAAATCCAAAATTCTAAAACCCTAAACCATTTTTAGGGAAAATAATAATTTTAACCCTAAACCTTAACCTACAAATATAACCCCAAATCCTAAATCCCTAAACCCTAACAAATCCCACATCCCAAACCTCAAAACCCTAAACCCTATTTAAAAAATAATAATTTTAATAATATATTTCTTTTTAATTAAGTAATAATTATTTAGAAAAATAATGATTTCAATAATGTATTTTGTTTGACGAAAAAAATAGTAATTAAATGACATTATTTGAACTTTCTGACATGTAGGTATTAAGGTCATTCTGACTTTTTTCATTCCATTCCAGTGGCAAACCAAACACTGTAATCCTAATTCCGAGCTTGATTCCAGTGGTCGAACCAAACAAAATTGTTTCCTTTCCATTCCATTCCATTCCCATTCCCATTCCGATTTCGATTCCATTCCACGAACCAAACGCCACCTAAGGGTATTCCAATTGAAGAGATGGGCAGAATATGGAAGACACATTGGTACTGGTCCAGGTTTGTTTCTGATCAAGATTATCCTAATCGAGGCTTGGTGATTGGCAAGGGAGAAACTAAGAATGTGTAACTTGGAATTGGGTTTATATTAATTCGTTCACTTTTCTTTTACTAGTTATGTTTTTTTATCATGGTAAATATTATCAATGGTCTCTCTCTCATTTTATATATTGAATGTTATGTTTTTAAACATTGTGTATTTGGAGATATAGACAAAGAATGGTCTCTTGTCTTTTTACCGAAATGAGCCGGAAACAACTTTACTTATAATTCAATAATAATAATTAATTATTTTTGAAATATTATAAAAGTATTTTATTATTAAAATTATATTTTTTATATGTAGTTATAAATATATATATATATATATATATGTTAAATTTTTATTAATTATAATTATAATTTTCACCTAATGTCTTATCACGTGTACTTGCCACGTGAAAATGTCGGGTATGATCCGTATGATTATTTGATGACTTTACAGATTTACAATCATAAAACCATCATTATCGTCACTACTATTTCAATATAAAAGTAAATCCAGCACATTTGCTTCAATTAATAATATAAAATAATCACTTTGCTGAAATTTTGGAAAGGATACTTTCTCTAGAAGGCATGGCAAAATTTTCCAAAATTCACGACTTTATTCCAAGTGGAGAATTAGAATTCACAAGCTTCTTGATTTGGTGTTTTCCTTCCTTTTTTTCTCTACCATGTAATTATGATGTTTCAAGAAATTTCGGTGTCCAAAGCTTCAGGATTTCTCCAACTTAATTGATATATGGAGAGGTGGTTAGCCATTTTGTCACGGGGAAACTTAAGTGAAGAAAAAAGAAGACTCGCGCATGACTGAAACTTTTAAATTGATTTAGGGCATTTTGTATTTTTTTCTCGACCTCATAAATTTGTTTAATTGAAGAAGGTAAAAAAAAAAAAAATTATACACTTAATATGTTCAATTTTACATTAGATGTGTTTTAAACTCTTATATTTTTTTATATACATTTGAATTATATATCATTAAACTATAAGAAAATTTACTTTTAAATTTAAACAATTAATAATTTTATTTGTAAATTTTACCGATATATCAATTTTAGGTTAGTTTTTAAATATGAATTTAGCTATTAAATTAAATAAGATTTAATAAAAAAAAATACTTAAAATTATCCACAGAAATCTCACAAGAGGGAGTCCCCTTAATATGGCATGAACTATTCTATTAATTAGTTTTTTGTATTGGCCCATAGTCCATTGGATAATGGATTGTTTCTATCCGTGATTCATATACGTGTTGTGTTGTGTTTCTATTTTTACCTCGTGAATTTTACTATGTCATGTCATACCTACTCCGTTGGATTGTGTTTAATGGGTTAGTATGATTCATGTTAATCCGTTTAACACGTAGTTTTAAACTTTACAATTGAAAGTTATAGACATGACGCATATTTATTAAACTACACTTGCGTTTCATAATATATGGAAATATTTATATATTTAGAATTAATTTTGATATATTTTAGTTTTAAGTATATAAAACCTGCGTCTCGGTCAAGCCCGTTACATACCATAAGGGACAAGTTATGCAATGCTACTCTTTTAGACTCACGTGTTGTGTTGTGTCGTGTAATGTTAGAATTCTAATAAATTATGTCGTGCCAATTCGATGGGCTAACAGACGATGTTGTGCTATGTCTGTCCATTTGACACTCTTAGTCACCATATTAGTATAGATTAAGTTATTTGAGTTGCTTAGTCACATAGTTTAGTATTAATTTTTTTTATTCTATTGCTTTTAAGAAAATGGTCGAATAAGAATAAAATTAATTTTTGATCATTTTTTAAATTTATCTCATAATATAGATTGTAGATTTTATTAATAGTAGTTAAATTTATTATTTTAATAATTATTTTTGTCATTAAACAACAAATTAATACTTTAGTGTGTCATTCTATCTTTATCTTATTTATTTATTTTTATTTTTATTTTACCATCACTTAAATAATAACATTTTAATTATATATATTAAAAATAATACTTTATTGTAGATTTCATTCAAATTTAACATTTTGTTCTTCTATTACTCATTTTGCAATAATAACATAAAAATAATAATTTTCTATTATAAATAACTAATGTTTATTTGAAATTTAAATCCATCTCAAAGCAACACTTAAGTTCTTTTTATTTTTAAGTGGTACACTAAAAGTCATTTAGCTCTTTAAAAGGAATCACTTTTGTACATTTGCATTAATGATGTACTAAAAATTACTTCAATTTTTCAAGAATAACACTCTATTAAATACACTTTTAAAAATAGTGACTTTTAATGTTTTATTTGAGGAAAAAAAATGACTAAAATCATATTTTAAAAAATGTTTAGTGACTTTTAGATGGATTAAAATATTTATTTTAAAAAGTTATTTTTTAAACAAGGGTGAAAAAAATATATTTATAATAATTTGTTACATAATAAAATTTCATATGTCATCTAATAATAAATTAATAGAAAATTAGTTAAATTATCTTAACTAATAAGTAATTATCATATTAATTATTACAGTAAATAAAAGTGTTTGAGATTTAATCGGACATAATGCCTATGCTGCAGGTTCATCAAATTTTCATAATTAAGATCTCCAATGTATAAACAAAATGACAACTCTTTTGTGCGAATTTTTGTCATACCTTGTGAAATACTAAATGTATCTACAGAGGAATGATGTTTTGGAAATTATGGTAGTTGTAGATGTTTGTATCTGAGTTAAGGTAGATAATAACTCTAACACGACATTGATCGTTAATGAATTAGTGGCTAACTCACCCAATCAAATAATCAATATTGTTGACATGGCCAATCATGACTTGCTACACATATCGGTAAAAAAAAGGTCCAATAGAGTCCTATTTTTTGTCACCCATAGATAAAATACATATCCTAAATTTGAGTATCAGTTTTTTTTAAGTAAGTTAATTGAATAACGTTATATATATATTAAATTTAATAATAAATTAAAAAAATGAGAATTGAAGTAAATAAAAGAACACTAATTTAGAAAGATTAAAAATATTATAAAATATAAATTAATATACGTATCAATTTATAATTATTTTTACTGTAAGTAGTTCTTGGATGACGAACCGATGTTTATTGGCTACAATTTGCATGAAATTTTAGAAATTTTAGATTTGTCACAAGACTACATGTGTGTTTGCTCTAGGCAATAATTTATGTGGTTTGATATGAATATAGTTGGTATCTAGTTAATTTTATGTTAGTGATTTTAAACAATCTTAATGAAATGACTATGTCTTACTTGCAATTAAATATGCAATTTATATCTTCATGTCTCTTTATCAGATTAAACACCTCGTATACCCCGTTGGGGTCATATACCCAAAGCACCTTGTGTGCCATGATGATCATCTTGTGTGAGATGTATCTCACACACACACACCATAAACCTCGTGTACCCAAGCATTGAGATCCTATTTTCTCAAGTGTACCTTATGCACCATGTGTGAGTATATCCCAGTATGCAACAACCAAACATTAACTCCTCGTTCTTTTATTTTGAAGTAAGATGAAAGAATCAATCTCCTCAAGTAACCACGTTAGTATGAATGTACTTTTAGAAGATGTAATCTTTTCACCTTCCATGTATATAAATCTTACTAAATTCTTTAGAATCAACTTTTTAAATTCTTAACCTCTCTACTTCCACTAAAAGATTAAGCATTCTCACCCACTATATTATGAGCTCTAGTCTCTCAGTTCTTTCATTCTACTTCCAAACATTCAAAATTTTCCTTGAGAGAATGTCAAGTTGTGTGAAGAATTTCAGTTTGTGTTGGAGAAAATCTAGCATGAGCTAGAAGAAATCCAGGCTATCCTTCTAGTTTTTCTAATTGTGAGAAGACCAATTTGATACCTTCAAGTGCTTCTACTAATTCTTAATACTTTAATTTTTTGTTTAATCTATAGCCGAACAACACAGCTCCCACCCCAATAGTGTCCCTCATAGGTCCACCTCGGGGATCGAAGACCTTTTACCCTCAGTAATCCATAGGTATAACTCATGAGATAGAGAAATGTGGGTAAGGGAACGAGTAACATGAAGTGGGGTTTTAGCGCTTCCCGTTTCTACCCAGATCCAACTAATATGGTTCATGTGCGAGGATCCATATGGTTTAGAATAAGGAATTCTGGAACCTCTGAAAATAAGTTAAAAATCTCGTGACTCCACCTCAAGCTAAATTGAAACAAGTGTTACCCCAATTCCTAAATCGAGCACCCCAACTATATCTCAATCTCCTTATCTAGCATCACCTTAATTATATATTCGATAGGTGCCACAACATCGGGGTTTGTACCTCCCATTCATCTTATCATCCCTTAAAAATTTCATAGAGAAAAGAAACCACAATGTAAGCATATTAGAGAGCCTATGGAAAATAATTACCTTTTAAGATGACCACAAATGATATTTATTGTTTGAGAAAGGCGTACTCTATTACACCCCATATGAGTCTTGTATTAGTCCCCTAACACCTCCTTGAAATAGACAACCCATCCTAAGGAGGGTATGCTTTACATGAGGAGGCTCTATATATTGTTTTGAGGTTTCCAATACCTAGAGTAGTAGCCCATTTTTTTATTACTTATGATCTAACTTTAGCCTAAATAAATCCTAATGGTTGGAGGAAGCTCCTTAGTTTGGCCATAGTTAGTAGGGAGCAAGGATTTGAACAGTGAGCAAATGAGCTACGAGTTATGTATTGTGCCAAAAGGAATGAGGTGGATGAAGGTAGAGCATACATCTTCACCATCACACTTCGTGGTTTGACTCTAAATCTGCCTAATAGCTAACCCAAGTGGAGGGATAAATGCTTCTATGTTAGGGGTATATTTGGAACAATGAGCCTCGTGATGCCTGTATGTTCTAATTGGAATCACAATTTTGACACAATGTAACTATAGGGTCACTCCATTTGTGTTATGGAGAGAGAGAGAGAGAAGGTCCATTGCCTTGAGCTCTAGAATACTCACCATGTGACTTATAAGGACATCCTTATGAGACTCATTTCAAGGCATCCAAGGTATAAAGGGAATAGGTAGAAACATATGATAGATTTTAGATAAAGTATGCTTAGATTTACCAAATGTTTTCTGGGGTAGGAAGGAACATATGATAGATTTTCTATACAAACCCAACTTCAATGAAAGAAAAATCCCCAAAAAAGCTTGGCCAATTCAGATGAATGACAAATTAGAACAATTCTACAGAAAAGAGAGTCACGATTTCGAATCTAAATGATTGATTTCAAAATCTTGGTCACCTTGGAGCTGTGCGGCCTTCTATGTCAATAAAGCTTCTAAGATCGAACGAGGAACACCTTGATTGGTCATCAACTATAAATCTTTAAAAAAAGCCCTAAAATGGATTCGATATTTGATTCCAAATAAAAAAGATCTTTTACAAAAATTATATGCTTCATATATATTTTCAAAATTTGATATAAAATCTAGATTAAACCATCACACCGATATAAAATAGCATTCATTGTCTCCTTCAAACAAAATGAATAGAATGTTATGCCCTTTTGGGCTTAACATACATCTTCTGAGTTCCAAAGGATTATGAATAATATTTTTAATCCATAAATAGACTTCTGCCTTGTGTACATCGATGATGTACTCATATTTTCAATATCTATAGAAGATCACATAAAGAATCTTAAAGCCTTTTTCTATGTTATAAAAAGAGTGGTCTTGTTATATCTTCCAAAAAGATCTCTCTATTCCAACAAAAAATTAGGTTTCTAGAACATTTCATATCTTGTGGAACCATCACACCTATTGAACAATCCACTTAGTTTGCTAATAAGTTTCCTGATAAAACCCAACCTAAAAAATTTCTAAGCTTAAACTATGTTTTAGAATTTTTTCCAAATATTAACCGTCTTGCAAAACCTCTTCATAACTATAAGAACTATGAGTGTTGGCTATTTTTGTGAATAAAATATTTACCTATAAATTTTTTTTTTGGCCTCTTATGAAGTCTATCAAGAAAAACCGAACAAATGCTCAAGTTTCAGATAATCGTACTCCAGGTATATCTTTTATAACTACGACACATAAGATTGCATTAATGCATTTAATAGCACGTTTTCATAAATTTGAAATTATTTTTAGTGCTAAAATATTTATTTAAACTTAAATCAATTTATGAAATTATCAATTAGTTATCTTTTCGATAAATGTGTTTAAATATTTTTTAGATATTTTTTATAAAATATATTTTTTATAATATTAAGGTTTAATGGGCTCTAACAAAAATTAAGATCAAAATATATTTAATCCTAATACTACTAAGTCATTATTATTGTTTATATATATATAGACATATTAGTGTTGAATAAGATAGTAAAAAGAAAAGTGGCTGCAGTCAAAAAGAAAAGAAAATTTCATCATCATCGCCAATGGAAGAATGCAAGGCAAAGAATCATATAAGTAATATATATACATATTTATAAATTCACTCATCATAGTAACATAGCCATATATACATACATACATATATACATACATTCAGGTAGGAATCATATATATATATATATATATATATACATAGAGTGACCTATAAGAAGAAATATTATTTAAAATAATCATGAATTGATGATTGTTTTATGCAGCAAATTTTTTATATTTATTAATATATTTATTTGATACTTTTCATATTCATATTGCTTATTTTGTTTATTTTGTGATTAGTATCTTGGATATTTAAATCTAATAATTGAATGAGCAATTATGATTATTTGATTTAATTATTAAATTTTAAAAAAAGTTATTTTTATTGAAATTGTGCTTAACCTTTTTTCTCTACAATTTGATAGTTGATTTGATTTAAGTGACATATATTTTGAATTATCTAGTTAGGATTATTTATTATTAAATCCATTCTAGAACACACACTAGCACTAGTGTTTTTGTGCTAACCCATTTTGCAGTTGATTTATGAACGATTTGATTAGTGGGGAGTTTATTGGAACGTTGGTCTGAAAATCGCTTATGCTAATATTAGAAACTATGAAAATAGAGCAGGGGCTTGTAAGTAAAATATATTGGAGCAGTATCCTAAGGAGAGTAGCATAAAACCGAGTTTGTACTTGAACATTTGATTTTCATAGTGGAAATTTAGGTGGTCCGGTGGTTTTCCTCTTAGGTTATGATTGTGGCCTACGTTATTTCCACCTAAAAATATCATGTGTTATTATTTTATTTTCGCACTTTATTCTTACATGTGATTGCATATCTGGTCGCTTTATTTAAGTTATTAAATTATAAATTAGTAAAAATTAAAAATAACCTATTCATCCCCTTTTAGGTTAATTAGGTCCATGTCTTGTAAACTTTCAATAACAGACTTAAAACTAACCCTGAACCTTGGATAGAGAAACATACCAAAATTTTCCAACAAATTAAACAAAAGATCCTTGATATCCCTTGCCTACATTTAGTAGACTTTGATCTTCCTAAAATCATAGAAATTGATGCCAATGACATTGGCTACAGGGGTATCTTAAAACAAACCCAGTGGGAAGGAGTTGGTCATTCAATTCACCTCTGGTTAGTGGAATGATTGTCAACAAAATTATTCCACTATAAAAAAAGAAATTTTATCAATTGCTTTTTGTATTTCAAAATTTCAATCCAATTTATTAAATAAGAAAATTTTATTAAGAATTGATTGTAAATTCGTAAAATAAATTTTGTAAAACGATGTTCAAAATATTTCTTTTAAACAAATCTTTGCTAGATGGAAAACAATATTAAGAATCTTCGATTTTGATATTGAATTCATTAAAAGAGATGTAAATTCATTACCGTATTTTCTAATCATGAAATTCTTACAAAGTTAGTAACCTCATGTCTAAAAAGAAAGATAAAGAGAAGTATTCAGGAATCCATTAGATGGGTAGAATTTAAACAATTCTTCCATCCAAACAACAAAATAGACCCTTCATATTCCATCTAAAAAATCCTAAAAATATTGTCTCCATTAGAACGAGACAATGATCTATCCAAATTAAACGATTTCTAGTCGATCTTATTACTACCTATTACCATTGTAAAGTTTTTCATTATTGGGATTATCAACATTCTTAGTATAATGACTTCCTTATTCAAAACCAGAAGTATTCTCATTCATGTTTATTCTTCTTCAATCTCAAAACTATTAACCCTTGAAAATTCCCTTTTTGGTTCATCCATCGGTGGAAACTTTTTGGCGCTTCCCCAAAGATCTTAATACCATAGGTCCAAGAAAGTTTTAACTTATTTAAAACCCATTACCAACCTTCAAACCTAGAGAAAAGGTTTATAACCTTATATATATTCTCTACAAAATGCTATTCTCATGGATATGTCAATAGTTCTTAAAACCAGTACTCTCTGAAGTAGTAGTAATAAAATGAAAGCACAAGGTAAAATGATAGACACCTTTCAACATCTCAAAAAAGTGTTTTAAAACCAACCATGGAACAATGACTAACAAAACAAGGATATGGAGCATGAAAAACAAAGAAATTCAAAAACACCAATTGTTCTTGGCATAAAAGTCACATGCAAACATTCAAATCCTCCACTTTTTTTATAAAGTTAATCATTACAATTATGACTAATTATATATTTTTTTAATTAAATTTATGTTCTTAAAATATACTAGAGAAAACGAAGCATGAGATTACCTATTATCATATACGAAATGACTTCTTTTAGATTACCAATTAATAAATACTAAGTTTAATACACACACAATTTATTTTACATGTAGGAAACAAATTAGATTTTATTAATTAAAAATAAAAATAATTAGATAAAATTAAGAGATAAATATAAAATTAATAAGATTAAAGAGTGATTCATCTATTGTTGTCCAAGTCATTTTTTTTTCAAATAACACTATAATATTCATTGTAATAATAGACTCAATTAAATTTATTTTTAATGAAAATAAAATAAAAATAAAATTTTAATTTATTATTGTATTTTAAAATAAAAAAATAAACAAAATATTTAAAACTTAAAAGACACAGATTGAATTGGGCCCTATTAAGTCGGGACCCAGGCAGCCCACCTAGATAGCCTAAGGGGTTGGCAACCATGCTTAAATCCAAAATTATTATTCGACCTAAAATATGAAATTTGAGAAACATTATGATAATAACTATTGCTAAGAAAAACCTAAGACAATGTTTGGGTGTTTAATTAACAAATAATTTTACATATTTGAAAATAAAAAATTGTTAATAAAAATAAATTGAAAGTTTGTCATTATTTTTAAGTCATTATTTTCTAATATAATTTATTCTAAAAAAATAAAAATGAGAACGACCATAAAGTGTCTACACTGTTTTTTTGAAAAAAAATAAAATGAAAGCCTTTTCCGTTGTGCTCAGATAATTATTGAATATTGTTTCCAAATAGTTACATAATACAATATTAAATATTACGTTTCTCTTATCCTTTAAACAACGTTTGATATTCAAGTTTAATATATTAGAACTTTAATTTCAAGGCTTTTAATTAGCACCCGGGATTGAATAGTATATATAGATTAACTCGTAGATTAAGAGTTTTGAGTCTTGCTTTATATATTTTGATAACCATTAATCCTTTTTGTTATTTCACATTAAGAATATGCTGGACATTTTTTATTGTTAAAAAAAACATATATTTGAGAATAAATTAATCACTATTATGTATGTATATTCGATATTCGATATTCGATATTCGATATATGATATTATTATTATTATTATTATTATTATTCCAACCGGGAAAATCGACAACCCTATTACATAAAACCATATTATGTTTTAATTTTGAAATATGAGATTTTTGGTTTTGTTTTTTCTTTTTAATTACTGTCACCCAAAAAGTGTCGGCTTTGGTGGATAAATTACAATATCAAATCAGTCTCATATATATATATATATATATTGAGGTTGTTCGGTTAAAATAAGTTTAAAAAATATTAAAATTAACTTTATTGATTCAATTAAAGATTCAGAACTTACTAAAACTTAATGCATACAATGGAATTTAAAATATTAATATATATTGATTTTTAAAATATATTTTTAATTATTATTTTATATATTATAATTATATTTAAAATTTATTTAAAATTATAAATTCTAAACTTAATAATCTGTAAGTACTCTAATAACTATTCTCATTATTCATGTTTTAAGTATCGTTTAAATCATTCTCAAATTGATTTAAAATCTTTAAATTAATAATTTTTTTATATTACTACTTAGAATATATATTTCTGCTTAGTTATATGAGATTTTACCTTAATTATAACTCAATCTAATATTGTGAACTATTAAACTTATCCTAATTAATAATAAATATTAAATATTGAGATTTCACCTTAATTATATATTTCTTCTTAGTTAACTGTATTAATTTTACATTTATTAATAATAAATATTGAATGATTTATGAAAATTTTAAATTTTTTATAAACATTTTTTTTCTTGTCTGTGATCCATCACTATTTCTTACTTTTATCATAATTAATATTCAGAACAAAATATCAAATACATAACTATAAATAATTTGACTAAATGAAGTAAGACATGCATTTCTTTAATAGATAATTGAGAACAAAATGAAACATATTAATTAAATAAATTTCATTCAATTTCTTTTTTAACCTCTCATATAGAAAAAATCTAAATCTTTTATATGATATTACTTCGTTCACTTTGTTAGGTTTTTTTTATTTCAAATATTACATAACTTTTCCTAAAAAGTATTACTTAACATTTTTAAATTAGCTTAGAATATTAATTTTAAAATATAAAGTATTTTAATATGAAAATAATTTTTAAGAATAATTTGTTCAAACATATTGATGATAATTATATTTTGTTTAGCTATTAAGAACAATTTTTAAAAATAATTACCAAATGGTTAAATATGTTTTAAAATTATTAACATTTTTTTAAGAATCGTTTACAAAGTTAAACTACCAATTAGAAGCCCCTTTGCTTTGTTCATACATGTATATATATATATATATATATATATATATTATGTTGGTGTGTCAGGGTAACATTATTTATAATTACCATCCATTAATATGACATAGTTAAATATTAAAAATATAAGCATCATGAATAAGTTCTCTTTACAAATTTACAACACAACACAACCAAAATTAAAAAAACAAAGCATATCGTATCTAAGGAAGCAAGATCAAAATATACCAATTAATTTATATACACGTAAAGAATAACTAATCAAATACTTAATTAAAACATATATATACAACTAGCTATGTTATATATATATATATATATATACACGTAAAGAAAAATTAATAATATTAAACCTATCCAAGTAATTAAAATTAAAATATTGCAGATATATACATTCTTATTTTGTACGTAGAACAATCTTACCTTGTGCATCGTCATGTACAATAGGTAAAACTTCATAAGGAGGAATACCAAACCATATTTGTGGTTCTTGGAATCGATGCCCCATCTGGGCAAACTTATCAGCAGCTCTATTTCCTTCCCTATAAACATGTGAAACAATACAATTGTTTAACTTTTTATTAATAACTGAATTGATATCATTAAATTGCTTTTGTAATTCAACAGATTTAATTTTTCTTCTTTTCAAAATAACTTCAACCAAAGTTTTGTCATCTCCTTCAAGCCACACATCATTCCAACCATTTTCTAGAACCAAATCTAGGCCTCTTCTTAATGCAGTGAGTTCAGCAATTGTACTATTGGCTTTTCCAATGGATTCAGCATATCCTAATAAGAATTCAGCATTGTGATTCCTAACAACACCACCAATACTTGCTCTTCCAGATTTTCCCTTTGAAGATCCATCAAAATTCAATTTAGTCCAACCATTCATTGGTTTTTCCCATGACACTGGAATTGGTTCTTTCTTAAAATTTCTAAGTCGGAGACCAATTGGGTTTTTTGCAATTAGACTACTAGTTTTATACCTCCATATATTTGTAAAGGCTAACATCATTGCTCTTATACTATATATTTCTCTACAGTGATTAACTATTTACAAAATAAAAACACAGGAAGCAAAATGTACGTGAGACCTTTTAATAGCTTGGGCAAATTATAACTTGAAAAATTAATATGAAAGTGTGTGTATATATATATATATATATATATATATATATAAGGTAAAGCCATGAAGACTAGTTAATATATTAATGGTTGATCATGGAAATAAAGTATTGCTTGACGGAAGTTATTATATATTCATGAAAAAGTTGAGTAGAGGGAAAGCAAGGAAGAAGAATCAGTATTAGAAACCGTAACGCCAAATTAAAAAAAAAAATGGAGTTTGAATAAAGCATATTCTTATAAGGAAGGATCTAAACTCATATTTCAAATATCATGAAGAGTCAATGCAAGAGAAGAAAAAGTTACCGATCGACCAAGTATTATCCTCTTAATTTGTTAACTGCAACTACAGCCATTAACATAACTACCTTCTTCTCTTTTTAATTTTTTTTTAATTTTTTTTACTGAGTTGTATATACCCATAATTTTCTACGTTCTAATTTATGGACCGATTCTCGGAAAATTATTGGACCTCTATATACTCGCTTGTTGTATACATGGCATAAATTTTCATGTGCTAGATACGTATAATAAAATTTTTTATTAAAAAAATAAACTTTGTATTTTAATCGAATTAGGATGTACATCGTATCAAAACCGTACAAATCCAATCCAATTTTTTATACATGCCATTTATTTGAATTAATCCACACATCTTTTAAATAATATTTTTCATTGTACACTTAATTTTCTTAATAAAAAATTATGTTAACTATAAACGCAAACAACCCAAATTAAAAACTATAATATTCTATACTAGAATAATAAAATATTTAATTAACTTTAAAAAATAACTAATAACTTAAAATAAAAAAGGGTCAATTGGATAATTTTATTTAAGAGATTAAAAAATTAAAAATAATAGATACATTTTATTAATGTGTGTAATAGAGTATAAATTTTAATTAAATGTAATAAAATTATTAAAAAAGACTTATAAAATCTATAAACAAATATTTTTAAATATTATAATTTAATATATGTAAATCGAATCAGATTAATACAGATATAAAATTTTTAATTAATTATTCGATCCGCACGTTACGAATTTTAAAAATGTATATTCAACCTAATCCGATCATCACATAGAACCCATTTACAATCCTTCGGATGCATATTAATTTTACAAATTTAATCAAATAAACTTATATTTTATCCACTTTTAAGTCCCACCGGCTGTAACTTAACGACAACAAATCTATTTAAATATGTTCTAGTAGCGTATTTCAAGTCTAGTTATGAATGTGAAAATTGGAGACTTTGATTACTTGTATCAACAAACCCTAAAGTTATAGAAATAAAATATTCTTTATATTTTATCTTACATACATGAGATGCAGGACCTTGGTTTTACTAATATTTTAAAAAGGTGTGATTATTAGTCCATATATTTATGTGTTTAGTGGCGTCTTGGTTCTCTGATTTCTTAAAAATATAATTTATTCTATTAATTTTTAAATTAAATAATATAAGTTTATTAATTTTTCTTATTCTAAATAGTTATATTCACTTATAATTTAAATGAATATGACTCAAACTATCACGATAAAATAATACGATTGAAAATATAATGTTAAAATAAACTAAAACAGATATTGAAGTAGAAATATTAAAACAGATAAATAAAAGCAGAAAGATAAAACACTAAAAATTTAACGAGGTTAGGTATAAAGGTTACCTATGTCCTCAGGCATCGTTGACTATTTTCACTATCTCCAAATGGATTAACTTCAAAATTACAACTAATTGGACAAAATTGAACTAATCAATTACCCTTACAAAAGAGAAGAAGATTTACAAATTTTGGGATGCTTTAGAAGTTGAGGAAGGGGCTTTATTTATACCCCAAAATACAACATCTACCTTCGTTTCTAACCAATGTAAGACTTTTTCAATTTGCTCACTAAGGAGCTATACAAAAAATCTACACCTTAGCTACTTAGTGATTTTTAAATGATTTCTTCAATCTCTATATCAATGACACTATTGCCAATTCAAATTTGCACGATATTAATCAAGTCTAGATAATGTTTGAACTTGATTTTCATTATCACCTTGGTCATCATATCTATGGGATTCTTTGTAGTATAGATCTTCAGAACTAATACTCTACCATCTTCAATAATCTCTTGCACGAAATGGTAACGAACGTCAATATGCTTTGTACGTGCTTAGTAGACTTGGTTCTTTTGCTAAATGAATAGCACTCTGATAATCACAAAACACCTTAATATGTTTTTGACTAACTCTCAAGTCTTCAAGCAAACCTCGTAACCAAAAAGCTTTCTTCACAACCTCTGTAATTTTCATATACTCTGCCTCTATAGTAGACAAAGAAACTGTAGGCTGCAAGATAGACTTCCAACTTACTGGTGCTCTAGCAAGAGTAAACACATAACCAGTAGTTGATCGATGCTCATATAAATCCCATGTATAGTCGAAATCACAATATCTTATTACATATTGACCAACAGCATTATTCTGCTTAAATACTAAACCAATATCTACAGTATTTAAAATATATTGTAGAATCCATTTCATAGCCAACCAATGTCCTTTACCAGGATAATGAATATACCTACTTACAACACCAAAAGTATGTGAAATGCCAAGTCTTGTATACACCATTGCATACATCAAGCTACAAACTACATTTGCATACGGTACCTTTTCCATGTATTCTCATTTTGCATTATTCTTAGGAGATAATTGAGCACTAAGCTTGAAATGAGGAACAAGCAGACTACTTACAGGTTTTTTCTGTTCATTTATACCAAAACATTGTAGTACCTTCTTCAAATATTGACTCTAGGTCAAACTAAGCTTCCCCTTCTTCCTATCTCTACTTATCTCCATGCCCAGAATCTTCTTGGATTCTCCTAGATCTTTCATCTCGAACTCCTGACTTAGTTGAGCCTTCAACTTCTCAATTTATGCTTGGCTCTTCGATACAATCAACATATTATCGACGTACAATAGGAGATAGATGAAAGACTCATCTTGTAGCTTGCAAAAATATACACAATAATCATGTGTACTTCTAGTATACTTCTACTGCAATATAAACTGATCAAATTGTTTGTACTACTACCTCGGAGATTGCTTCAATCCATACAACGATTTGTTTAGACTGCAAACCCAATTCTCTTTACCAGAACATTAAACCCTTCTAGCTGAGACATACAGATTTCCTCTTCCAAGTCACCGTGTAGAAACATAGTTTTCACATCAATTTGAACTAGTTCCAAATCCAAATTTGCTACCAAGGCTAACAAAATTCTAATGAAGGAATGTTTTACAATTGGAGAAAATACCTCATCATAATCGATTCCCTCCTTCTGAGCGTAGCCCTTAGCCACCAACCTTTCCTTGTAGCGAATACCATTTTTGTTAAGAAATCCCTCCTTCTTTGCATACATCCATTTGTAGCCAATTGCCTTTTTGCCATTAGGGAGTTGTGTCAACTTACACGTCTTATTCTTCTGAAGGGATAGAAATTATTCATTCATGGCTTCCTTCCATCTTTCAACTTCAGGGCTTTTGATTGCTTCTTTATATATGGAAGGAACATCATCATACACAACAGAAAGTGCACATGCCATCAAGTTCTTAAACTGAGAAGATAGATCTTCAAAATCTTTGTATCGAGCAGGCACTTTGACATTTTGTCGCTGTGGCCTATCAATTGTAGTTTCTTGTTGTTATTGTGGAGGTTCTTAAGCTAAAACCTCTTCTTCATCTGATTCATCTTTTGCTAATGAAGGATAAGCTTCTGTCTTATCTCCACCAACTAGATTAACAATTCTACTTTCAAATTCCACCTACTTTGGAGTTTGCTCCACTTGTTGCAAAATGTCATCAATCTTCTCAATTACCTTTCTTAACAAGGCAGATTCATCAAAGTTAACATCTCTGTTGAAAATTGTTTTTTTTTATTTCAAGGCACCATAGTCGATATCCCTTAGAACCAGAAGGGATCCCCAAAAAAGATAGCTTTCTTGGCTCTTGGATCCAACTTTGATTCCGTTACATGGTAGTATGCAATAGAACCTAAAACATGTAAGAAGTCGTAATCTCTAGTAGGTTTTCCAAACCATACCTTCATAGGCATTTTACCTTTAAAAGCATATGATGGTATATGGTTAACAAGATGATATGCATACCTCACTACCCCAACCCAATATTGCTTGCCTAACTCAACATTTGACAACATACACCAAACCTTCTCCAAAAAAGTCTGGTTCATATGTTCTACAACTTTATTTTGTTGTGGTGTTTTTCAAATAGTGAAGTGTCGCATTATCCCTTCTTCTTCACAAACTTTCATAAATGGATCGTTTGTGTATTGAGTTCCATTATCAAACCTTAGACGCTTAATCCTTCTACCAATCTGAGTCTCGATCATCATCTTCCATTCAAAAAAAATTCTCAACACTTTATCCTTCTTCTTTATGAGATACGCCCAAACTCTTCTGGAGAAGTCATCAACAAAAGTAACATAATAATGTTTGCTACTCATGCATGAAGTTCTTGTTGGCCCCCATACATCAGTATGGATGTAATCCAAAATGCATTTTGTATTATGGAGTGTAGTGCCAAAGCTTACTCTTTTCTGCTTCCCCAATACATAATGCTCGTAGGAATCCAACTTGTCGGTTTTCATGCCTTTTAACAGGCCTTGCTTTATAAGAATCTATAAAGCTTTTTCACCAGCATGTCCTAAACGCATATGCCATAGCTTGATAATTTATGAATCTTTTTCTTCCTTCGAAACTGCTACTAATGTTTTCCCAATAACCGTACTACCAAGGTAGTAGTACAAGTTATTCTTCCGAACAATTTTCATCGCCACAAGTGCTCCAGAAGTAACCTTCAATGTTCCATTTTGCATTGTCATAGTGAAGCCTTTTGATTCTAAGACTCCCACAGTAATGAGATTCTTCTTCATTTCTGGAACAATATGAATATACGTTAAGACTCTGGTTGAACCATCTTGATTCTTCAAACGAATTGTACTGATCCTTAAAACTTTGCATGGATAATCATTACCCATGAAAACAACTCCACCGTCTAGTTCTTCAAAGTTAAGAACAATTCCTTATTAGGAGACATATGGAAGGTACATGTTGAATCAAAAATCTAATCGCTACGATGAGATGCTGTTGTCGAACCAACCAATGCAAAATCTGAATTTGAATTGCTTTCAGCTACACATGCATCAGATTGCACAGCTTTTCCTTTCTTTTGTAGCTTCGGACAATTTTTCTTCCAATGGCCTTTCTCATGAAAAAATGTACATTCATCTTTACCAAGTCTTCCTATTAAATGAGATCTGCCTCTCCTTCCTTTCTGTTGAGTTTGCGGGCACTCTCTTACAGACAGTGTCTCTACTACTTCATTCTTGCTTTCTTTTTTATCTTGCTTTCTAATTTCATAACTATACAAAGTGGTGCAAACTTCCTCAAAGGAAACTTTATCCTTTCCCAATGAGTAAACTCGTAAAAAAGTGATCAAACGTATCAGGAAGGGAGGCTAACAACATCTTGGCTAAATCTTCATTTTTAAAAGTTTCATCCATATTTAACAAATCTACTACTAATCGATTAAAAGCAGTAATGTGGTTATTTATTATGGTACCTAGAAGGTATTCAAAAAGGAACAACTTCTTCTTCAAATATAACAAATTATGTATGCTCTTCTTTATGAACTCGTTCTCCAATACCTTCCACAACTTATTTGTAGATGTCTCCTTTATGAACGTGTATTTTTGTCCTCTTGAGAGACACACAGAGATTGTACCACATGCCAATTGGTTGATATTTTTCCACTCGGCTTCATCTAGTTTTTCTTACCACATGTCGAAATGATCGGTTCCATCAAACTTCTTCACCTTAAATCTTTCATTCATCACCATTGTCCTACGTGACGTGGATGGTTGGCCTTTGTTTGAGGGAGACTTTTCTTCTGCCATTTCTTCATATTACAACAACTAGCAACTATATTCCAATAGCAAACAAATGGAATATAAACAAATGCTTAGGTAGAAACCTTCGACTTTGATACAAATTGTTGGAAAAATTGTGTATATTTTTTCCATTCTAAGTAGTTACTATTCAATTATGATTTAAATTAATTGAACTCAAACTAACCTGATAAAATAATATTATTAGAAATATAATGCTAAAATAAACTAAAGCATTTATTGAAGCAGAAATATTAAAACAGATAAATAAGAGCACCAACAATTTAACGAGGTTCGGTATAAATTTTACCTATGTCTTCGGGTGTCGTTAACCACTTTCATTATCTCAAAATAGATAAACTCCAAAATTACAACTAATTGAGTAAAATTAAGTTAATCAATTAACCTTACAAAAAAGATAAAATTTATAAATTTTGAGATACTTTAGAAGTGAAGAAAATAACTTTATTTATAGCCCAAAATACAAAATCTACTTTCATTTCTAACTAATGTGAAACTTTTTTTAATTTACTCACTAAATAGCTATACAACAACTTACTTCCTAAAATCCTAATTTTGTAAAAAATTAACTTTTTTTTCTTAAAGTAAAATGAAATTTAATTTAAAAAATAGATATTTTTCCGTTCCTCTCTTCCTTCTAAAAAAAACTTTAAATTTATTTATAAATAATTAATTTTCGATCGAAAGTTTTTAACAAAAGATATATTAAATTATAAAATCTTGTGGTGCCGAAAAGAGAGTTAACTAAAGATATATCCTAACTGTCTTTTTTTTCCCTGTATCTTTTTCACCCCTCCACCACAATTGCTATTTTACCTTCCCTTCTCTCTCTTGTCTCGTAACTTTTAGTCCAATAAATTTAAAAAATGCAATTCAATCTAAAACGTTTATAGATAAAGAATTTATGTGTATCCTTTTGCAATTGCAACTAAAATACATTCTTTTAAAACTATAATACACATTCTTTCAAAGTTAGAACACTGGTGTTTCAGTAAAAAACTACATGATTAATGCCATTCTCCCATAATTTATCTGTGTGCCTTCTCAACCAAAAATAATTTGGCTAAAGCTCTCTTTCTTATGGCTGGATTATTCTTTGTCACTTATGGGTCAGATATATACAAATTGCTTACTCATATTAAAGGTCTTAGAAGCAATTCCCCTTTGGAAGTTCCAAATTGAACGAATGGAAAATACAAGTAAAAATCAAATTAACTAATCTATAATCCAAAGACAAACAATGACAATTTTTTCTACCAGCACCAAATGGTAACTACCTAAGTCCATCTATATAATCAGTACTCTGGGTGGATAAGCATTCACTAGAACTAATTGGTTTCCTTTTTGATTGGTTCCACTAACTTCAACATCCATCATTGCCTAAAATATAAGGCAATAAAAGTGGGATAGTTCGGTGAAATCTTCATATGTATACCTCTATTATAAGATCTAAATAATAACCTTACTGATTTTTCCATATTCTTGTATTGTTATGTTGTTGTTGCAATATTCATAGTTCCAGCTTGCATTCATGGAACCTTAAAGAGTAGATTATAGAAAACTACGAATTTATAATAGAGAAAAACGTGGATAGAGAAAAAGGTGGTGGCATCTTTTGTTTTTGTTAGAGTAGATTATAAAATGTGTTTTTTAAGTCATTTTATTTATTAAAATTATGTTTTTAAGTCACTTTATTTTTAAAAACTTTATTTTTAAAAAAGATGTTAAATTATGACAAAATTTTATCATTATTTAACACATTTTTTCGCGAATAAAAGATTTAAAAATACATTTTTTACCTACAAAGAATTTTAAAATAACTTTTATAATTTAGAGAATTACTAAATGAAACATATTTTCTAAACAAATGTAACAATTTGGCACTCCACTCTTTATAATAATATATAATTTATTCTTGTAGAAAGGACAAGGCATCTTCAACAAAATTCTCAAAAGCATAATGGAGTTATACACTATAAAAAAAATAATAAGTAAATTTTACATAATTTCTACCGAAACACTCTGCCTACTAAAAAATCATATATGAGAAAAAGTAAGGAGGATGCCTCAAAGGAGTTAAAAGAAGAAACTCCTTGGCATGTGTAAGGTAAATATTATATTTTACTTATTAATTTTTTCAAACTATTCTACTTATGTAAGACCTAATGTTTAATTTTAAGTTTTTTTTTCATTACAAAAAAATTGAAAATTGGAGTTCTTTTGTGCAATTATGTGTTCGGAATCTTCAAATGATCAACAAGGAGTTCAATGTATGCTTCAAGCTTTCCAAAATTAGAGTAGGATGAGAGTGAAAGAAATAATTATGATTAGTTATAGTTATATTGTATTTTTGATTATGATTCATTCATTTAAATAAATTCAAATATTATTTCTATTTAATTTATTTTTATTTTAATGTATTTAGTTTTTTGATTTCCTTTATAAAATATATAGAAAATATAATAGCTTAAAAATATTAAATAAAAATTTAATTATATTTTTTAAATAATTGTATGAGACTAAAATGTTTGTATCTAAGTTGCTTGAATATTTGCTTTGGTGGAAGGCATGCAAATTTGGTGGCCGGCTGCATTCATATTTGAATCTAAGTATTCTTGCTCATATGAAGGGTGTTTATGATGTTTCTTCCTCATACCGGTGGTAGTTTTAGGAATGTTTACCTTGGTTTTGTGGAAAAGGCATGGGTGCAAACTCTATGCATTCTAGTGGGGTTACACGGTGGCTATGGATGATCCTGTCCGTGTTAGTGTTGGTGTTGGAGTTGTGATATAGGATAGAAGCACGAATGAACCAATAATATTGAAGCATTTAAGAAATAAGAAAAAGATAAGCACATTTAGACTAGTCAGGTTCACTCTCTGACAAAAAGTTCTCGTATTTGTGTTATGAAATATACACGATGAAACTATTATCTAGCTATACATTCTACCAAATCTAGAATAGGATTAGCCTAATTATATAATTTATTTTTAGATGACTCTCTAGCAACTCTAAAGTATGACTAGCCAAAATATATTTCTCCCTCTCACGGATAAAAGAACTTTAACTTCCAAATGAAAGAAAGAAAAACTATTTCTAAAATATTAGGAATAATGAAAAAAAGAAAGAAGAGAACTTCTTTAATACTACTAAGTTGATTATTTTCTAAATTACCTTATACAAGCATAAGACCTATTTATTTATAGTTGAAAACCCCTAGAATAGTTCATAAAGTTTCTATGTGTGACTTTAGTAATACACAAAAATAAATTCTAAAGAAAAGGTTTCTATGTAAAACTCTAGTAATACATAAGAAATAAAACTCTAAATGAAATACATTACTTTCTCTTTTCTTCCTATATTCATTTGGTATTAGTCCCCTTCATTTATTTTAAATTTATCCTGAGTTTTCTTTTGGATAGAGTGGTTCTAGTTAGTGATAGTCATAAATATTTAATACATTGAACGTTGCTGAGATGACCATATCTTTAGATAAGTTCATTATGTATGCATTATCATTGATCCTTTTCAGTATTCGATGTGGCTCATATTTCTTATTTTTAGCTTGTTGAATGTGCCAATAGAAAAGCATTATTTTTGCAAAAATACAATTACCATGTCTTTTACATAATAATTTTTTTTTCTTCCGTGCTTGTCAGCTATTGCTTTATACTTGACATTGGACTCTGCGAGCTTTTGTTTTATTTATGAATGAATTGTTTGAATCTTATTTGCCATTTCTTTGATAGCCTAGCGTTTCCCATGATTCCTTAGAGGATTAACCAAATCCAATATATGTTTTGGGGATTTCACATATACAATCTCAAATGAGGTCTTGTCAATTGAATTATACACGGTACTATTGAAGGAAAACTCAACTTGTGAAAGAGTGAAATCCTACTACTTTGGTTTGTCACTACAAAGACAATGAATCATGTTGTCAAGTGTTTGGTTCATTACTTTTATTTTACCATCAGTTTGAGGATGTATAATGCCATTGAAGTTGAGTGATGTATCAAAGTGTGCCCATAATGTCCTCCAAAAATGAGAAAGAAACTTTGTGTCTTGATCTAAAGTAATTGACCATGGAACTCCATATAGATGAACAATCTCTTTGAAAAAGAGTTTTGCAATATTCGATGCATATGTAGTTTTGTGACATAGCATAAATTTTTTTATTTTGGAAAACCTACCAACAATAACAACAAAAACTAAGTATACATACTATTGAGTTCTTGGAAGTCCTAGCACAAAATCCACAGATAAGTCTTTCCAAATGGTTTTAGGGATGCGTAATGGTGTATATAATTCAATATTTTAAGCATATCCTTTGGACGTTTGGCATACATAACACCTTTGGACAAACATACCAATATCTCTTTTCAACTAAGGCCAAAAGTACATTTCTTCAACAAATGTGATGGTCTTGTCTCCTCTAAGATGTCCACTTAATCATTCAGTATATAAGTCTCGAATGATTTTCTGCCTTATTGAAGTCCTAGGGATATGAGGTTGGTGATGAGCAGAACCGACATCGCCAATCCTGCCGATAATTTGGTTTTATATTTATAAAACTCTCACAAGTGTAGGAATCATTTTGTAGAAAATGATAAGTATACTCTCAAGGTTGATCTAAGGAAAGAATTTATGTGGTTTTTAATTTATTATTCAAACATTTAAAAACGAAATTAAATCCTAAACATCCTCTTACAATATTTTGGGGTTTTATGTTTTTAATCTAATAACATAAAAATAAACATAGATTCAATAAATATTTATGCAAATTTTATCATTTATAATAGTGGAGTATTTATGGATATAATAACTAAGTTAATTATGCTTGCTCATATTATTTAGGTTATCAAAGATATAAATTGATATTTATTGATTCTCTCTTTTTATATGAATACCACCTTTGGTGGGGTTAAATATTTTTTGTTAACTAAACAAATCAATTAACACCTATATGTGGGACCAAGGGCGCGCGTGGAAAGGACCAGAGCGCTCATGGAATTCAGAACAGGTGCGCGCGGACAGGGAAATGTGGCGCGCAGGACCAGGTGTTGATGGGCAAGGGGGCGCTCGGCTGGGCGGCTGCATGGCGATTTCCTCCTTTTTGACCCATTTTGTCCAATTTTTACATATTTGTTGACTTTTCCTCATTTATTTTATGAATATATTTGTGATGTATTGCCTCTGGTATTTTTATTTGAGTCTTTAAGTTACTTTTTTAAGTGAAAATATATGAAAAATAATAAAAATATCCGTGATTCCGAAAATATAGATTTATATAAATATATAATAAAATCATATAAATATATATATATATTTAATCAATTAATGTGCATAAAATCATGGTAGTTTATTTTGATAGTTTATAAACTTCAATGTCTCATAATTAGGGAAAAAATGAACTCCTTTTAGATGAAATAATGTTCCCAATATTTCAAAGTGTAAAATAAAAATTTTGATAAATAAAAGCTCGATGAACTTGATGATCGAGATTGTGAAAAACTTTGATGCCATCCTAAAAACTTGATGGCTAAAATCGACATCGCCGATCCTTGTCCAATACTTTGGTTTTATATTTATAAAACTCTCGCAAGTGCACGAATCATTTCGTAGAAAATGATAAGTATACTCCCAAGGTCGATCTAAGGAAGGAATGTATGTGGTTTTTAATTTATTATTCAAACTTTTAAAAACAAAATTAAATCCTAAACATCCTGTCACGATATTTTGGGTTTTTTGTGTTTTAATCTACTTACAGAAAATTAAACATAGATTCAATAAACATTCATGCAAATTTTATCTTTTATAAATAGTGGAGTATTTATGGATATAATAACTAAGTTAATTATGCTTTCTCGTATTATTTAGGTTATTAAATATATGAATTGATATTTATTGATTCTCCCTTTTTTGTATGAATACCACCTTTGGTGGGGTTAGATATTCTTTGTTAACTAAAAAATCAATTAACACCTATGGGTGGGGTTGATAACTAATTTGGTTAATTAAATTAATTCATTTTTCTAAGAGATTGAAAATGAACCATTTAAATGCCACCTTTGGTGGGGTTAGACAGTTTAAACTTTATTCAAGGTGTCCAAATTAAACCTAAGAATTTAGTTATCCGAGTACTAATTTTCAAGTTTTAAAACAACTACTGAAAATGTACTCAAAACATGTTGTTAATACATTTTCAGACAATAATTCTTATAAAAACTTTTGAAATTGAGGTTCACTCTAACTACCGGGCGATTGTATCAATAAATAAAAGAGCACTACTCTAAATTAGACCGGATAACTAAACCTTAAAATCTAATTTTCAGATTTAAGTTTGTAATGAAAAATAATATATTTCTCTCTAACATTCTTAATATAAAATCTTGAATAAAAATAAAATCAATTCATTTTAGAGATTTTTACCTATTTAATATTTCGTAAGCATAACAACGTTATTATTATATCATGTTTACAAACAGCTAGCACTGTTAAATTTAATCACAGACAAATTAAATATAACATGTAAGAATAAAGCATAAAAAATAACTGCAAAGAAAATAAAATCCTTACAGTACTTTGATGCTATTCCCGTTGCTAGAAAAACTCCAAGCGGAATTTGCACTCCCATTTATTGAATCAAAAAGCTAAAATATTACAAAAACATAACTAGTTCTTCCCTAAAAAGGGAAGAAATCTAAAACTAAGAGAAATTAACTAAAAAAAAGCTAATAACTAAGAAAACCTAAAAAAACTAAGAAATAGAGAGAAAGAATTAGAAAACCTCCAAACCGAATTTTCACTTCCATTTATTGAATCAAAAAGCAAATAAATTACAAAAACATAAATAGTTCTTCTCAAAAAGAAAAGAACTCTAAAACTAACAAAAACTAATTAAAAACTAAAGAATCCTAAAAATCTAAGAAAAGAGAGAAAATAATGTATTTGGAGGTGTTTCTAGGTGTGTTTTGAAGTGAAGGGAAGGGGGGTATTTATAGGTGAGGATGGAGAGAAAAAATGAGTAAAAAAATGTTAAAAAAATGTAAAAACGCGTAATGGAAATGCATGACGTCATTGATGACGTCAGCATGACGCCATTGATGACGTCAGCATGACGCCATTGATGACGTCAGCATGACGCCATTGATGACGTCAGCATGACGTCATTGATGATGTCATGGGGCGATTGCACGTGAAAAATGATTGTCGGCGCGCGTGGATGAACAGTAACCCGCGCGCAGTGCTGCGCGCATGAACAGTAACCTCGCGCGGGCGGCTGCACGTGAAAAATGAGTGTCGGCGCGCGCGCATGAACAGTAACCCGCGCATAGTTTGGGGCGTAGCTGGGTGCTGGGGCGCGGCGGCGCGTTTTTCTCTTTTTTGACCCATTTTGTTCAATTTTTCCATATTTGTCGACCTTTACGCATTTATTTATTAATATATTTGTGATGTATTGCTTCCAATATTCCTCTTTGAGTCTTTAAGTTTCATTTTAAAGCCAAAATACCTGAAAAACAATAAAAATACCCGTGATTCCGAAAAAGACAAATTTATATAAATATATGATAAAACATATAAATATATATATTTTTAATCAATTAATGTGCATAAAATCATAGTAGTTTATTTTGATAGTTTATAAACTTCAATGTCTCATAATAAGGGAAAAAAATGAACTCCTTTTAGATGAAATAATGTTCCCAATATTTCAAATTGTAAAATACTTAATAGAACTCAAGTTCATATGTAGTCCACTTTCATCGTGCTTCGTTGAGCGTTTTACTAAAGTAAGACATCGGCCATCGTTCTTGAGATAAAAAAACTGTAATTCCTACTACATAGACATCACACTCTATTTGAAAGATCTTGTCAACGTCTGGCAATGCTAACACTGATACAAAACCCAACTTCTCTTTCAGTAACTGAAACCTTTTTCAACTTCTTTTTCCGAGTTGAAATTTCCTTTTTTTAGGCATTCAATAATTGGGGTAGTGATAGTGCTAAGTTTTTAATTAACCTTCGATAGAAGGTTGCTAACCCATGAAAACTTCAAACTTTGGTTATGGTTTTAAGAGTTGACTAATCTTGAATTGCACGTACTTTGTCCTCATCGGCTTCAATTCCATAGACAATGATAATAAACCCCAAGAATACCAATTTATTGGTCAAAAAGCTACATTTCTTCAAATTAAGGTATAACTTATTTTCCTTCAAAATAATAAGTACCTTCTTCAAGTGCTCCAAAATTTCTTCTTGTGTTCGACTATAAATTAAGATGTCATCAAAGTAAATAACTACTAACTTACCAATATGTAACTTCAAGACATAGATCATAAGTCACATGAATATGTTGGATGCATTTGATATTCCAAAAGGCATAACTAGTCACTACTACAATTCTTATTTTTTTTTTAATGCAATCTTCCACTCATCTTTAGATATGATTTGAATTTGTTAAGTCAATTTTTGAGAATATGTTTACTCCATTAAGCATATCAAGCATGTCATCAAGATGTGGTATTAAAAACATGTATCTTATTAATAGCTCAATTGTCACACATATTGATGACTTTTATAATTTGACATAATTTATCATTTCTCAACTTTAACTTTAGCTTAATTTTATTTATTTTTATTGATTTTAGAATTCATTATTATTATTATTATTAATTTTAGACTTCATTCTTATTATTTAAATTTTATTGTAAATTTAAAGAAAATGAAAATTTATTGGAATAAAATATACATGAAGATTTAGTGAAACAAAAGGAAAGTTAATAAATATATAAATAAAAAAAGAAAAGCGCATGTTAAAAAAATGAAAAGGGATAGTGGGTAAAAGTTTATATATATATACAATTGACAAAGTTTCATCTTTTAAAGCAATAGACTTGAAAGATAAGACATTACATATATTTAGAGTTAACAGTTAGAGATTAAAGCACTATTATAAAGAACAAGTGGATAAGAATGATGTATTTATTTTTTTTTTGAAATACTAATTGATGAAAATTGAAAATTATATTTGTAAAGTATAAAACAAGCGCTTTAATTTTAGTCTATTTTAATCTATTTTTTATTAATTTTATATTTCATTATTATTATTTAAATTTTATTATAATTTGAAAAAAATGAAAATTTATTGAAATAAAATAGATTAGGTGAAATAAAAGGAAAGTAAAAATAATATATATATATATAATAAAAAAAGAGAAAGTTGCATGTTAAAAAATGAAAAGCAGCGGCACATGAACAGTATATATAAATCAAATAACAGAAAGGGAGAACAAGGCAAAATAGAAAAAACAAACAAGGAGCAACAAGAGAAAGAAAAAAAAGGACTGCGCATATCAGAGAAAAAAAAAAGAAAAGAATCATAGGAAAGAAAAAACGAAAGAATATTGTATCACAACGGAATAACGCAAAAATAGATTCTTTTTTCGATTAACTTTTCTTTCAATTTCTGATACAAAACTTAGAAATAGTAGCTAACCATTCTTACCAAAAGTTTAAGTAGTGGACGCGAACTATCATTTATTCAATCCATTACACTTAACCTAGAATTCGAGTTCCACCAAAACACATGGATATGATCCACCATGAACCACGCAAGCCAAGGGGTGGGCCGTAGCCAAACAAGTGACGCATCACTCCCTCCCTCATAAAAGAAGTTCGTCCTCGAACTTGCGCTTTTCAGAACTTGAACCCAGGACCAGGCTCTAATACCAAACTTAGGAATATTAGTTAACCATTCCTACCAAAAGCTTAAGCTGTCAGTAAGGGGCGCCAACTACCCTTTATTCAGCCTATTAGACTTAACCCAGAATTCGAGTTCCACTAGGACACATGGATATGACCCACCATGAACCACGCAAGCCAAGGGGTGAGCCACAGCCAAACAAGTGACGCATCACTTGACGCCTATGTTTGTTTGATTTATTATAAGTTTATTGTTTTTAATTAACTGATCATTAATTAGATAATTTGAATCTTATGATTTACTATTAAAAGAGAAAATTATAGAATAGATATGAAATATTTCAACGTAGGTACTTATAGAGATCAAAAGACTTGTATGAACCTATATAATTTTAAAATCATTGGTCTTAATGCTTTCTTGCTTTATTAAATTATATATTTTTGTGTAAATTAATGAACAAGAATATTTTCAATTGACTGTCGAAAGAGGTTTTTGGATTTTTTGGAGATTGCTAACAAACACAGAGAATTAAATTTTATTAGCTAGATGAGTAAAACATATCGAGGGATTAGGTGAAATCAATTTCCTAGAAGTTTTCTTTCCATTAAATTGATCTTCAAATAATTTCTTTCTTTACTTTTGCACATTTTCTTTAAATTGATATTTATTTTAAATTACAATTACAACTAACTTAGTGACTTCTCTAATTAAAATTGAGATTAATATAATTGTAGTATTTGTCAAAAGTATGTTATCAATCTCTAAAGACAAAACTATTCTTATCACTTTACTATAAAACTATGATATTATACACTTTTAATTTTGCACCGATCACATATGCACCAATCTTTATCTTTCTTTGGAACTAGTAAGGCTACTACTGCACATGGACTCACACTTCCTTGAATCATTCCTTTGCTAATTAATTTCTTAACCTTTTGTCGGAGATTTTCACTCTCTTTTGGACTTAGACAATAATGAGGAAGGTCGTTAAGGCTTACTCCTAGAATGAGATCAATATGGTATTGGATACCTCTTATTGGTGGTAGCCCAATTAGAAGTTCTTCTGACATGATTTCTTCAAACTCATCAAATATTGTTTGTACATGGGCAAAAGTGGTTGAAGTTGACATGGCATCTTCTTTGACTATCAAGGAAAATATCTCTTTACTTTGTTTCACTTTTGCAAAGAATAATGCTAGAGATATTGCAAGGAATGATTTTCCCTCCACTTTGGAAGCTTTGGGTACATTGTCTTTTGCTAGTAAAGGAGCTGAACAATATTTTCTTCTCTCCAGTGGAATAAATAAATGTTATCTATGCCTTTATGGGTTGTATTTACGTTGTATTTCATGGAGAATAGGATTTGATGTATACAATTTACTTCTATTTCTCTTTCTTTTTTATCCATCCAATTCGATATAGTGATGAGTGTGGTTCAACTTTTAATTTGAATGCCTCTACAAGGGATTTAGAAATAATATTTTATCTACTTCTGTTATCGATAATTATATCACATAGTTTCTTATGTATTAAGCAATGAGTGTGAAAGATATTATACTTTTGTATGTCTTGCTTTGGTGAGAATATGAGTCAAGAAACAATACAATTAACACATTCCCTTTCATCTACTTCAGCCAACTTAACACCTTCATAATCATCATATTCTAGTTATTCCTCATAATCTTCATATTCTTGCTCTACTAGGTTGAGTGCTCCTTTATTTTCGCATTGGTTAGAACGATAACCCACTTTTCCACATTTATAACATTGTTTTGGTATTGGGCATCCGTAAGGGTTCCATAGAGGATACAAGCAGTTTTTCCTCTAATTGAATTTTTTTTAGTTTTGATTTTCCATCCTCAGGTGTTTTGTTTCAATTGATGGCCTTGGCGGAGCTTGTGATATTGTACTTGAACTTGTTCTGCCTAATTGCATCTCCACTTTGAAGGCTATGTTCTAGGCATCAGTGACTCTCTTGGATACAAGGATACTCGATCTTGTATTGGTAGATGGAGTCACCAATATAGCATACAAATTATTATGCTTCAAATTTCATCAAATTATTTTGAGTAGATAAATGGTAAAATTATGTGATATATGAATGATTCCCTTGTTTGCAATTTTGATATTATTGAAATAATATTCGCTCATAATCAAAAGGAAGAAACATATGCATTGGGTATCACTTCATCTGAGGCCATGTTCTGATTGAAGCTTTCTTTTGTCTCAAACTACTTTTTTGGAATTGATCCCACCATGCTAAATCTCCTCTTATGAGTTGGTAGACAACTATCTTGACTTATTTTTCCTCTAGAATGCCCACAACATCAAAGAACTGTTCCACCTCTAAGATCCAATAAAAATCCTATATATTCATGTTTTCATAGAAAATAAAAAGGTCAATTTTGAGACTATAATCTTGTGGTTCTTGGTCTCTTTGGTGATGTCTTCCTCCGGTTCGACCTCCAAAATACTCTTCTTATAAATCTTCATCACTAGAACTATCATTGTGTGTAGCATGTCTTCTTAGGGGTATTGGATCAACAAATCTTCTTAGGGGTATTGGATCAACAAATCTTCTTAGGGGTAATCCTTCAACTTGTCTTCTTGGTATTATTAGCTCGATCTTATCTTCATGTGCACCCTCTACTTCTTGGGCTTGGACTTGAGGCCTATTTTCATTATAGTTGAGCAATAGTTATAGCAAGATCCTCTATTTGATGTCGAATCTCTACATGAAATTGTTGACATTCTTCTCGTGTCAGTTGATTCTTTTTCATTCTCCCAAGCTAAACTTGGCTCTAATACCACCTAACGTAGGATGGAAGTGTGAATACACCAAAATATGGAAGCACTTAAGAAATAAAAAAGAGATAGTCAACACTTAGACTAGTCAGACTCATTCTCTATAAGAGGTACTCGTATTTGTGTGATGAAACAAACACAAGAAAATTATTATCTAGACAAGCACTTTAGAAAATATAAAATAGGATTAGCCTAGCAATATGATCTATCTTTAGATGAATACTTTAACAATTCTAAAGTATGATTTACCTAAAACTATTCCTCTCTCTCTCGGATAAGAGAAATTCATCAACTTCCAAACGAGAAAAAAAGAACTATTTTTAAAATATTAAAAATAATAGAAAAAAGAAAGAATAGAACTTCTTTAATATTATTAAATTAATTATTTTTTGGGATGTCTTATATAAACATATAGCCTATTTATTTATAGTTGAAAAGTCTCTACAATTATTCATAAAATTATTATATAGAACTCTCGTAATATACACAAAATAGAATCCTAGATAAAAGTTTCTATGTAAAACACTAATAGTATTTAAGAAATATAACTCTAAACAAAAATTC
Source organism: Hippophae rhamnoides (assembly GCA_033030585.1). NCBI lineage: Eukaryota > Viridiplantae > Streptophyta > Magnoliopsida > Rosales > Elaeagnaceae > Hippophae > Hippophae rhamnoides. The sequence continues at coordinate 62,470,888 of CM065427.1, read as the reverse complement.
TAAATAAAATAAATTACTTTCTTTTTTCTTCTTATATCTATTTGTGTATTAAGATGAAGTAATTCTATATTATTTACATATGGATAAGTAAATTTTTGGTTAGTTATTTGGTAGGTGCCATTCGTTATCCTTTGAATATAGGTCTCGTGTTTTATTTATTTATTTATGTTGTTGTGTGTTTGCTTCTGTTTTGGGTTTGTGTTTGTTTGTTGTGATCTGTGTGTTGTGTTGTATTCTTTTACTAGGTGTTGATTAGCTCTCGTTTTACTGGTTGTGTGATTTTCCTTATAGTAGTTGTTACTTCTTATTAGGACAGACCACTTTGGGTGGTCAACTTTATAAACTAACGTTTTGTAATTGTTTGTTCTACGTGAGTTACAATTTCTCTACTACTGAAAAAAACAACTGAAGTTTAAAGTATCACAAACAAGAAGCAAGTCAATATACGCAAACAAGAAGCAAATCAATGTTGTGGGCGGAAGCAATAAATAGCGGTATATGAATATATCAAAGCAATAAAATGAACATACAGAATTTACGTGGTTCAAGAATTCGCTGGCCAGGGAGGCGTGAGATATTATTTGAACCCGAGTAGGAAATATACGAATACGGTCTGATTTCCTCACTAATAATATCTCTCAAGTGTTTCCCAAAACTCACAAGTATTTTCTCTCTTTGAGTTTGCTTATACTTTTTCTGATTTTTTCTGATTTTTGCCTTGTTCTTCAATGCATGAACTCTTCCCTATTTATAGATGAAGAAAGGCTCCCTTTCCCTAAAGTGTGCCATAATTTAAGCCTTAAATTAGGCCACCAATTTCCTTAAATCATGCCACTAATTTCCTTAAATCATGCCACAAATTATGCCACAAATTAGGACACTAATTTCCCTAAATTATGCCACTAATTTGTTACTTTTAGAGCCAATATTCAACAATCAACACCAAAAGTAAACAAGATAGAAACATAATAGAAGATGCCTTCTGCTCTACCATTAGCAGCCAGCGCCTAGGCCACATATACATTTTCTTAGACAATTAATGTTTTGATTCTAGCTAATTTATTCATCTTCATTGACTCAGCGGTTATATATGTGTAGTCATAATTGAAATATTTAATTTTCATCTTCTGTTAATTGAAACTCAAGGATGCTGTTTGTTTATTATGATTATGATTATGATTATTATTATTATGATTATTATTATTATTATTATTATTATAAAATGACTATACATTAGATTAGTTTGGCAACACAAAGTGTTGGGTACTTTCTAAGAGAAATGTTTTTAAAATTTTAAAAAGCATTATTAAAACTTTTAAAAATACGTGCTCGTGGGAGAAGTACTAGTTTTGGTTGCTAATAGTGCAAATTATAAATGCTAATCATTGATAACTTGTTGATAATTTTATAATAAGATTGATCTCTCTTAGAATTGCCATCCTTTTAAATTATTTACTTATTTTCTCAAAAATAATAAAATAATAAACTAAAACAAACCTTAAGACTCTAAACCGAAAAAATTAGAAATAAAATAAAACCAATTAAATTAACCAAAAACTAAAAGTGAGTAGAGATTGTAGTTACAAAGTTTATGGAGAATTTTAGGTAATTAATCATTCATGAATTAAATTAATTAAATTAATTTAAAAATTAATTTTAAGTTAATAATATTAATTTTCTTTTTAAATTTAAAAAATCCAAATGATACGGCGATTCTCAATTATATTTATCCAATAATTTTCCTTGTTTTAGACCGGTTAACTAATCATATTATAATAAAAAAACATACAATTAAGTTAAGATTATTGATTTTATACTAAATTAAAAATTCCAATAATCATAAAAATTTCATTACAATCAACTAATTAATTTTTTTAATCTAGATACTTACTTAATTAATTAAGAATAATACAAAGAAATCACTAACAATTTAAATTAATACGATAATCATGTAATTAATTTAGACACTTCTTATTTGATTTTTCTAATAATCTCATTCTCAAATATTCACTTTTTAAAAAAAATAAAAATTTGAGATATTAATAATATAAAATTGAGGATATCAAAAATTAAGAACAAGGAATAAATATATCAATCTTTATTAAAATAAAAATCCACCTAAAAATTCAATCAGATCATAGAAGCAAAGCTAAAAATATTAATAAATTTAATTTAATATAATTAAATTCAAAATCATGAATAACATTATTATTAAATTCATAATTTTTACGTAGCAAATCAAAATAAAACTATATATTGAAATACTCTTGATGGAACAAATAACCAAACTTTTGAATTGGTCAATCTACTCTTCAAAAAGCTTTAAAACATATCCCAATAATGGAGTTTTGCAATCTAAGATTTGCTTCTTCTCTTTAAACAATATTCTTCAAGTGTAAAATCTGATTGTAATTGATAACATAGAGTTGTTATGTTCAATTTATATATCAAATTTTGTGTAAAATCCAACATTAAATATGAAACATTAGATTGAAAATTGATTTGAGGACTAAAAAGTGTATTTTTATGTTCAATTTATATATCAAATTTTGTGTAAAACCTAACATTAAATATGAAACATTAGATTGAAAATTGATTTGAGTACTAAAAAGTGTATAGAAACTGATATCGGACTTTTGAGATTTAAAAAGGCTTAAAAATGAGCTAAAATGATGTTGTTTGAGGGCGTTAGCTGTGTTGAATTATCCCATTTTGTGGTATTTTGTATCAAAATTGTTATGTTCATCCAATATGATCTATACACATCGACACTATGGTCTAGACGTTGGTTCGATACATAATGCTATACAAATCCATGTGGTTATTTTGCACATCCACATTTGTCGATTTTACAAAAAATCTATCAATTTATCTATACACATCCATGCTACTTCTTTGTGGATCCACTTGGGTTTGGTACTTCTAAATGCAAACCACTAACCTTTATAATTTTATTAAAAAAATTATAAAAGGATTGATATGCTAATCATAAGTACATCAACTATAAAATAATTATCAAAAAGTGTTAGAAATCTATTTTAATGTAATTTTTATATTAAAATAATAAAATTTTTATTTTCATATTATCTTTTTATCTCTCACTCAATACGCTAGAATATCACATTAAAAAATATATTCATTTTGCAAAAATAAATATTTTTATTTTTCTTTTATGTATTAATTCCTTCAAATTAATATATTAAATCGATTAATTAATTATATATTTCATTATTCAATTCATAATAATAAATCTAAAATTTATATTTAAAAATATTATAAATTTGTTAACTAAAATATTATATTTATTAGTTGAACTAAATATTACATTGATGTGAAAGAAACATTACATTTAATTAAAAAATACATAAATTAAAAATATATATTAATGAATATTAATTTTTTGAATTTGTATTTTCAAATCATAAATGTTATATTAATGCATTTTAAAATACAATGTGAGCCCTCTTATTTTTTATTTTTTTATTATATGTAGTAAAAAAATATTAAATAATAAAAAATATATAATTGGAATAATTTTTAATCATACATATAATTAGGATAATATAGAAATTAAAGCAATATTTTGTATATTTTATTATCGGTGACTAATTCTTTAAGTCACTTTTCTTGTTTCAGTATATAATTGGAATAATCACGTAGTTTTGCCAAAGATGTAAAAATTTACTCGATTTTTAATATTGAGACATCTTAATCATATAAATTACAAGTTATGTCAATAAAGTGTCTATTTTAACAATAAAAATTGAACAATTTAGTCACATAACTATGAAATTATGTGAATAAAGTGTATGAATTTTAAAAATCAAATAACTTATATTTTTCTTATAAAAATTACGCGACCAAAATGTCCAAATGATTTTAGTGACCTCTAAAGTAATTTTTTCTTTTATTATTATTGTTAAAAATAAAGAAAGAAAAAAATTGAAGTTATATGATTAAAGTGTACTAATTTTAAAAATCAAGTGACTTATTGATGAGTGCTTAAAAATCACTAAAGTTATCGTGATTTAATGTATTTTAATTAATTAAATAGATTTATATTTTTATTATTTTATCATATTTTTATATAAATTTATCTTTTCTAAATCATAGATATTTTTATTATTTTTTAGATATTTTCATTCAAAAATAATTTAAAGACTCGAAGAAAAATATTAGAGATAAATATGTTGAGAAAAAATGAGAAAAAGTCAAAAAATTGAACAAAATAAGGTCAAAAAATTCAAAATACCCCAATCCACACGCGCCCCGTGCGCGCCATGACGAGTCCAACCACACGCACCTCTACCCATACGCGTGCCATCCTATCCAAGATGTGTCCAACATAATATATATATATTTCACTTTTTTAACCTTTTTCTTATCTATAAAAGGACCATCTCCTCCATTGTAAAAAATCATGCTTGAAAATCTCAGCTATTCTTTCTCTCTCTCTCTAGCTTTCTCTTTTTAGAAAAGTTTCTTAGTTTTAAAGTTGTTCTCTTTTTGAAAATAACTAGTTATGCTTTTGTAAATTTCTAATTTTTTATTTAATAAATGAAAATACAAATACGTTTAGAGATTTTCCAAAAATGGAAGTAGCATCAAAGTTCTGTAAGGATTCTTTTGATATATAATTTTAAAATGAATTACTTATAGATATAGTTATTTTTATGTTTTATTATTATATGTTATATTTAATTTATCTGTGATTAAATTTAACGTGGATGACTATTTGTAAATATAATATAATAATAACGTTGTTATGCTTGCGAAATATTAAATAGGTAAAACATTTATATAACATAAATAGATTTTATTTTTATTTAATATTTTATATTAAGGATGTCACTACTACAAAATGGATAATTAAAGTCGGTTAAAACCCGACTTTAAACCAATTTAAAGTCGATTCACACATTGAATCGACTTTACACGTGAACAAACTTTTTAGGTCAATTATTATTTTATTTGAACTCTTTAAAATTTAATTTGAATATATATATATATATATATATATATATATATAGTATAAAAAAGAAAAAATAATAATTTTAAAATAATATCCAAACAAATATATAAAATTAAATAAAGATGTCATAAAATTAAATATCCAAACAAATCCACAAAATTATATAATTTTAAAAACCAATTGTCTCAAAAAAAAAATTATCCTATATATATATATATATCCAAATTAAATTTTAAAGAGTCAAATAAAATAATAATTGATCTAAAATAAACATTGTACCTAAAATTGTTTTTTAATTTTAAACTGCATTTTTTAATAAAAAAATACACGTAGGACGTAGCGTCGATTGACGTGGTGAACTGACGTTTTCCACATGTGTAGTGTCGGTTCGCCACATCAACCGACGCTACGTCTTACGTGTAGCATCAGTTCGACACGTCAACTGACGCTACATCCTACATGGATAGCGTCGGTTCTACACCGAACCGACTTTAAATTCATTATAAGTTGATTTTTTCTAAAAACTGACTTTACACATCGACTTAAATACCCCTTTTTGTAGTAGTGTGTTATAGAAAATATATTATTTTTTATTACAAACTTAAATCTGAAAATTAAATTTTAAGGTTAATTATCCGGTCTAATTTAGAATAATGTATTTTTATTTGTTGGTACAATCGCCCGGTAGTAAGAGTAAAACTATATTTCAAAAGTTTTTATAAGAACTATTATTCCAAAACATATTGACAACATATTTTCAGTAATGGTTTTAAAACTTGAAAGTTAGTACTCGGAGAATTAAATTCTTAAATTTAATTTGGACACCTTGATTAAAGTTTAAAATATCTAACTCTACCAAATTGGTATTTAAATGGTTCATTTTCAATCTCTTAGAAATAAGGAATTAATTTAATTAACCAAATTACTTATCGACCTTACCCATAAGTGTTAATTGATTTGTTAATTAACAAAGAATATCTAACATCACCAAATGTGGTATTTATATAAAAATAATAGAGAATCAATAAATATTAATTTATATCTTTAATAACCTAAATAATATGAGTAAGTATAATTAACTTAATTATTATATTCATAAATACTCGACTGTTATGAATGATAAAAATTTACATAATTATTTATTGAATCCATATATATGTTTTTTTTATGTTATTAGATTAAGAAACATAAAATAAATTAAAATATTGTGATAGGATGTTTATGATTTAATTTCATTTTTAAGAGTTTGAATAATAAATTAAAAACCACATATATTCTTTCCTTAGATAGACCTTGGAAGTATACTTGTCATTTTTAATAAAATGTTTCGTGCACTTGCAAAAGTTTTACAAATATAAAACCAAAGTATCTCAAAATAGGTATTGCTAACTCGATGTCGATTTTGCTTATCAAGTTTTTAATACTGTTGTTGGGAAGTATCAAGTTTTTGGCGTCATTGTAGGAGAAATTTGTGTTAACTTTAGTTCATCACTTATGTATTACTTGTAAAAATATGCGATCAAAGTGTCTAAATGATATATTTTTAATGACCTTTAAAGTAATTTTTTCCTTTATTATTATTGTTAAAAATGAAGAAAGAAAAAAGATTTGCAATTAACAATATATATTGCAATAAATATTGTCACTTTGAAGTAAGTTTTATCGTAAAATTTACACTACGATAATGTTTTGGTGTAATAAATATTTAATTTGAGGTAAGTTTTAATCTAAAATTTACGCTAAGATAATGTTTTAATGTATTATTTATTTATCTTTTTGGATCAAAGTTTTTAGTGTCTTATTGATGATGCCCTTAGCTGCCATAATAAGAGAAAAAGTGTATGCAGCAGTTAGCTATTTGAACTGAGGCCATCAAGTGCATCGACGTTTAAGCCATACTTCAGCATGTAGTAGAGATCAGACCGAAGCCTATCCTCCCAGTAAACTACTAGTAATAAAGTGTAACCTCATTACTTTAATGTCAAATTAAATAAATGGGAAGGTGAATGTATAAATTTTATTCTTATTATAAAAATACCGTTTAGATTTTATAATAACATTTTTTAATGTCATGAAAAAGTGATTTTATAAGTATAAATGATCATTTTTATAGATTTTTTTTATTTTTTGTTTTTCGATTTTTTCAGTTATAGTTTATTCAAATTAGAATAATCTTTATCTAAAACAGTTGAAAAATCAAAAAATAAAATGAAAAAAGTTTACTTTGTCTTTGTACATTCACTTTTTAATAAAAATATGACTAAATTATTACAAAATATAAATATCTAACCTAATTATCATTTTTATAATAAATATAGAATTTAATGATATTTATCTCTAAATAAATTTATTTGTAATTTGTCTGGGTTTAAAAGATTCCTATTAGCATAGCTTAGACATAACTTTTTTATACTTTTTAAAGGAAAAATATTATCGATACTCTTTATTTTTAACATATTTTCACATATATCCCTGATATTTATAAAAAGAACTCTAATGCCCTAGATCTCTGAGCTAATATCACTAATGCTTTTGAATAGTTAATGATGAATTTATGATAGTAAAGTCATCAGTTCACTTTTTTAGGATTAAAAATATTAAAATATGAGTTTTTTAGTAAAAAATGCTGAAAATATATTTTTGGAAATTTTTTGAGATTTTTTATGAATTTTTAATGCAAGATTAATCAGAAGATACCATGTGGATGCCATACAAGTTGAGAGGGCCAATCTTGCAACGCTGCATGTACGGTGCGATGCAACACTGTGTCACATGTCAACACAACATTCATTCTGAGTTGTATATTGCGATCAACAGGTATGCCATGCATCATCACCTGATTCGTCCATTCTTCCAACTGATGCACCACGTAAGCTACAATCGTGAATTACAACATTCCACGTGTCAATGACTCAGCGTGTAATGACTAGACCAGTCCACTCGTGCTACACTTCATGCGCTAATTCACTTAATAAATCCCTCATGTTACGTGTCGTGTTTCTATTGACCGGTGATGATAATTTTTTCTTCTTTCATCTCAGCCCTTGATGTGGAACTAATCTTATAGTTCAGATTTCACTTAAGTCTAATTTAACCCCATAATTATCCCCTAAACCTTAATGAGTCAAAATTAACTTATTTTTTTATTAGTTTTTGGAGCCATTAAGAGAAATAAATACAGAAAAATTCAAAATGAGTACAATTTTGGTGGTGATTCAAGAGAAAATTAGTGCTATAATTCAAGAAATTTATTGTATTTCTTTTTTTTCCTTCTTTTTATTAATTTTTATGTCTTTATTCATGAAAAATATAAGTTTTATGAAAACAATTATATATAATTAATTTATTAATCTAGGGTCTTATGAACCTAATTTTTAACACGTGATGATATAATATTTCATCCCATTTATGATTTTCATTTAATTATACCATTTAATTTAATTTTTATGTTATTAATTGTTCGACTAACAATTGATCTATATAGGAAATTAAATATTTGTGAAAAAATTATTTAATTGTTTGTTTTGATTAAATAACATTTATAGTTTTTAGGTAGAGATATATTATTTTTATATATGTGATATATAATTTATTAACTTTCGAAATAGTATGTAATTTAATTGACATGAGAGTGTGATTAGGTTAATTACTATATGACGTGTAGTTTACTTGAGAGAGAAATAAATGCTAATTAGATTCAATTGGTCATATAATTGGTTGGTAATTATATTAGGGAGATTTTAGTGATTCAAATGTTTAAAAAATTGAGAGATTAAGTATTCCTAAATATTTTCTCATATATCTTCTTAAGTGTCAATCGTAAGTTAATTAACTATTGTTATTTATTATTAGTTTTTTTAATTTTACTTTATTAAAACACAAAAACACAAAAAATTGATTTTTATTTTTTTGTTTTAAATATTAGTTTCTAATAAAATAATCTCTGTAGGAACGATCTTTTCATATTATTATATTACTTGTTACGTTATGTATACTTGCGTATTTATTGCACACAATTTATATTCGATCACTTAACATTATTAACTTTCTATCCAATGATGTATTTTTTTTCTATGGCTTTCATATCAAATTGTGGTTGCCTTTATAACATTAGTTTTTACTTCATGTATATTATTATTTACAGGAAAACATGTAAGTTTCTTATTAAAATATTATTTTATTTTTATTATTTCCTTATTTTTATGTCCAAAGATACTTAGGGTTAGTTTTTTTGTATTCATTTTATTATTTATCAATTTTATAAATATTATAAAAAATTATTTAACCATTCAAGAACCTTAATTAACCTAGAATTATAATTATCATATCTAAATTTAATAGGTCTATTACGATCTTCCCTTCTATTATTCGTCTTCTTTTGTTACATTTAATATGTCTCAACTTGCTTAAACCTTAATATTCTCTTGGTAATGGTAAATCCTTTGCATCCATACATAATATGATATCCAAATTAAATATATGAGAAAATAATAAAAGAGTAACTACAGTCCATTTTATTTATAATATTAATAATTATTATAATTTTAAAAGCCTACTACAAACCTTTAAGAGATTCATAGCCGTTCGTAGTTTCTAGATAAATAGTTGCTAGATAAATAATTTTTAGATTAGAAAAGAAGTTATAAGTGAAGTTGTGTCCAACTAATAAAAATAATGGTTCATTTTATATGACAAGGAATTCCTATTTATAATAGTAAGAAATCATTGTTTTATCCCTTCTTTAATAATTCACCCAACTTTCTATTTTTGACTTTTGAATCTAAGCCTTTTCATTTTCTTTCCATGATCTACCGACTGAAGACGTGGGTTCTAAATCTTTATTTCACTTCGTCATTTTATATCAATGGTCCATTTAATAGCGTAAATGATGATATATCTTCATCTTCTTAATCTCTAATACAGTAAATGCATTTGTATCCTTAGAGGTTTTCTTGACGTAACAATAAATCACATTTCTTATTTCTTGAAAATTTTCCATATTATTACTGCTAAAATTTGTTTTAAACTTACTAATTTTCTCATCATCTTTTTTAGTGAGAGTCATATTGCTATTGGAAGTGATTATAACCTTACTAGCCGAGTAATTTACTTCGACTTCAGAAAAATTATCAATTTTTCTAAGTTAATGGTAAATTTGATTTAACATCTATCCTCTTATATTACAGAGTTTATCTACATTGAATTTTTTTTTTGGAAGTGCCCTTGGTTTTGTGACTTTCCTATTACAATGAAAATCTTTAATTTGATAAAATGATAGGGATTAATACAATCTTCTTTATTCCATTCCATAAGTGAACTGGAAAATCTAATATAGATAGTCTTGTCACATGCTCTGATATTCTTCTTGGAGTTCTTAATAGCCTTCTTGAAATTTTTAGAAAAATAATTCAATTCATTTAAATTAATTTCTGGATATAGGTTCTCAATTAAACTTGCATGAAAAGGTTTATAAAGAAAAAATTTATCAACTCATTCAAGAATATTAAATTTACTACAAGTAAGAAAGTCTTTTTCTATGGTATAAAATTTCTTATCTTCGATATATTCCTCATTAGATTTTCTAGCTAAGTTATAGATACTTAACCATTATGGTTTACTTAAATTTCTATATTGTTTTTTTAGTCTTTAATGACCAATGTATTTATGGGAGATGTTTTCTTAAATAGTATTGATAGTCATATTATCTTTACTATCTTTATAAGATGTGCTTTCCCAAATAGTAAAGGTGGTCGTACTATCTTTTCTTGGGTTATTAATCTGCTTAGTAGTGATGATTGTTGTTGTAATTCTATAGAGTAATTTTTAACTATATCCATTAGAGTTATTAGTTTTGGTATTTTATAATTGGTATAACTACCTCTAGCTTTTATTCTATTAGTCAAAGCTTTATGAGGTGTTTCACTAAATTCGATAATAATTTTACTTGCTATATGCAAGTTGTTATATATTATTGGTTTTTGACCATTATAAACCATATAAGTCTATTTCTAATCTTCTTTTTTCTACTTTGTCAATCCAATTGCGCTTTCTAATTTTCTTTTCAAAGATATTACTCTCTTTTGAACGGTAAGGTTATTCTTTTTTTTAAGAAGTTTTAGCTTTCTTAGTGTAAATCTCTGATGAGAACTCTTCTTTAGAGTTATTGTCTGTAAAAGAGACTTTTTTTAGGTATAAAAGATCGGGTTGCTCCTAAAGGATTCATATCTCATTTTCCTTTATCTTGATCTTAATATCAAGATGTTTCATTCCTATAAAAAAATAGTTAGAAGTGTTGATTCTCTTATAAGGGCATTTGTTAAACTATTCTTATTTCCTGTAACATGTTTGACATCAAAATTATAGTGGTTAAATCACTGTTGTAATCTGACTAATCTTCCTTTTTTTATAATCATCATTAATATTAGTTATTAAAAAATGATCAAAATTCTTATTATCGATTGTAACAATAAATCTACAACTTATTACATATATTGTAAATTTCTCAATAACTTTTTAGAAAGCTAAGTATTCTTTTTTCTTACTATGATAATTTAGTTTTGGACCATGAAAAGATTCTTATGGATATCTACAAAGCTATTTTTTTTGTCATCTACTTTTATTTTTAGAATTACTCTTCAATGTTCATGTGAAACATTTGTTTCAAGTATCATTTTATCATTTGGACCTAGATGATATAAAGTTGGTAAATTTTTTACCTATGATTTTATCTTATCCATGTACAAAGTATCTTATTCTATCTATTTTCAAACATAATCTTTTCTTAATTTTATTTGTAAAGATTATTGCATTTCTGTAAATTTCTTTATGTATACTTCAGCATATATTAAACATCCTAATAATCTTTGTAGTTTATTTTTGTCTTTTAACTTCCTAGAAAATTCTTGAATGTTATTTAGCATATGGAGTTATAGATTATGTTTTCTATCTTCAATTTATAACCTTAAATATTTAATTTTTTGTTGAGTAATTATTATTTTCTTCTAAAAAAATATGGCGCCTTTTTTTCCATCATTTTTTAGAATACTAATGATATCCAAATAATATTTATTTAATTCATTACTGTAAACCAAAATATCTTCTATGTAAACACATCAAATATTTTGTAATTTCTTAAAGATATTGTCCATATATCTTTGAAAAATACTTGGAGCTTGCTTTAATCCAAATGGTGCAATAATTTATTGGAATTGTCCTGAGAGCAACTAAATGTCATTAATTTTTCAAATTCTTCAGTTAGTTTTATTTGTGAAAATCCACTTTTGCAACCAAAATTTTAGAAATATTTCTTTTCTTTTATTAGTGATAATAATTCTTCTTTCTTTGGAATAATGCATTCATCATCAATGATTTTTTTATGTAATACTTTGAAGTTTATTACTATTCTATTTTTTTCTCTTCTTTTTTCAACTTTTTTTTGACAAAGATTACTGGATTAGAGTCTGGTAAATTATTTTATATTATGACTTTTTTGTTCCAAAAGTTTTTGAATTTATATTTCAAACTCTATCCTGTGTCTTTTGGAGTAGAAATCATAGAATTTACTCTAATGACTTTGTTATAATCTCTTAGCTTTATGATATAAATCATATTAGATTTATTTACTTTTCGATTTAAATAATTTTCTAAGCTTACTGCTTTGAATAATTTTTTAATACATGTTAAAATTTTATCTTCCTGGATTTCATTTAGAAAGGAGTCTTGTTTCTCTTTTATATCTAATAAAATATTTTATGTCAAAGTTTTTCTTATTTTTGTCACAGAGTTTCACCATATAGTGTTTTCATATTTATTTTGTCTAAATATCGTATAAAAGGTTGATATAAATTTAGAAAATTATTTTTAATTAATAAATCAACTCATTTTTCTTATTGATTTATGGTAAGAATATATAGTTTCTCTCCTTCTACCATTGTATCTTTTAAGGCTTTATTAAGATTGATTGTAATATTGTTAGTAATTCTTACAATTAAATCTTTTGGTGCTTGTTTTCAGAGTTCTTATAGAAATGCATATCCACTAGCTACATACATACTAACTCTTGTATATACATGTGCATATAGATGATAACTTATGTAACTTTTAAATTTCAATCATACCTTAATATAAATACTGTTTCGATTTGTAATATTATATAAGTCATTCATTATATGATAAAGAGTATTCATATTCTAAGTCAATTATTTCTTTCTCAATTTCTTCTAATATATAAATACTACAAGTATCATTTTTATATATTTGATTTTTATATTGGTTTTAATTCCATCTTAAAAGCTTATTATAAGATTTTTGCTTTCTATGGAAGTTTCTTTTAAATTCTTTTTTATGTTTAAGCCTGCTAGGGTATTTACTAGCGTAGTGTCCTTTTCTTATTGTAGATCCTATATTTATATTTTTTCCTTGATTGGCAATAACTTTTGTTTTTTGATGGATTATAAATTTTTATCCTAAAATATTTTTCTATATGTTTTTTTGTTATATCTTCCCTTATATTTTGAAAGCCATGTTTTTTAAGTTTATATCTTTTGAATGTTTTGTATTTTTTATATTATTCATGTTTTTACTTGTAAGATTTATATTACATCCATATTTTTCTTACATTCTAAAATTTCTCGTATTACAACAAATTTTATCATTTCCTCTTATTTGTTTATATTCATATCTTTTTTGACATTTAATAATTATTCAACTTTTAAGACTTCTTATTTTACTTCTAATATGTTTGGTATAGTTTCTTTATTAATTTTATTCTATCATTTTGTTACGATTTTATGTAGTATTTCAAGTAATTTCTGCAAAAATATTTTCTTATAATTTTCTTGGATGGAGGGTGGTAACTTATGATAATATATTTCATATTCATAAATAAAGGAATCTATATAACATATATCACATATTTTCATAATTGTTAAACCCGATTTGGATTCCTTAATTTATTTTCACTAGATTCAGTGATATGTCTACCTTTGTCTTATCCAATAAATTTCTTATATATTTCATTTCCTATAGTATTTAAGTATTCCTTACCTATGATAGCATTATCTTGATTAGTTTCCCAATGTAATCTTTTTTTCTATTTTGGTTGTTGTTTTTTTTTCCACAAAGAAGGTTAGGTTTTTCTAGACTTTGCCTATTTCTTTCTTCTTTATATAAGTTAGATGTTCCTTCTTGATAAAAAATTGTTAATGAAATTGGTTTCATATGATTTTTTTGGATCATATTTTCTAGTTCATAATCAGTTTTACTAATTATTGTCATGTCATATTCTTCTTTGTTTGTATATAGTTTTTCATTATATTATCTTCCTCGCTCTTTAATTTTTCTATGTCACTATTCTCATGTTTTGATATAAAATATTTTTCTAATTCTTTTCTATATTCTACTAAACTGGATTATAGCTTTTTCTTTATCTTTTGATTTTTTCTTTTCTCATTTCTTAGTATATATCAATGCATCTGATATCCTAAGTAGTTCTTTTTTTTATCGTACAAATGGATCAAACTTGTAACCTATGATTTCATTATCCTTGAGTATGTTATATACATCATTTCTTAATAATGTAAATTTCTTATATATGCCTTGTAATTTCTTATTATAACTATGTTCTTTTATTTTTTTAGGAATTATTTTTTTGTTTCATTTATGTATTGTAAGGACTTAATGTTTGATTCTTATACTATATCCAATTCTTATGCTAAAAGAATTAAAAAAATTATTATTGTTATTTAGTTTTATTAATATGTCTATTAAGTGTAAATCAAAATCTAATTTCATATATATTTTATAATTTAGTTTTGAACATTATTGGGATAACAATGATATCATTTTCTTTTTAATATTACGTTATGGACTAATACTTTTATTATTTTAATTTCTTATCTTAGATATGTAACATCTCTTTCTTTGTTAAAGGCTTCTTTTTCAGGATTTATAAATGTAAACATTGATACAATGTTATTTCTTGTTACATTACTTTGTTAAAAGTTTTATTAGTATATCAATTCATTCTCTAAAATGTGTTTTTATTAGTATTTGTATTCTTCATAAATGATTGTATCTAATTTTTTCTTTCTCCCTTTGAGGGATTTTTGATAGTTTATGTATAATAATTTATTTGCTAATTAATAGTATATTATATATATTTTTTACATCTATAATGTTGATACTTATTTCTTTATTACTTATTCTATAATAAAATATATATTTTGTTAAAAATATTTTACTTTTTATTAATAATAATGAATCTTTAAATCAATCTCATTCCTTAAGATTAATCTTGATTTTTGTATTTTTTTTATTAATTATCATATCTTGTTAGAAACAATCTTAGATCTTGTGTTTCAATTTTTTTTATTTTTTTTATTTCTATCATTTTTATATATAAAAAATTATTATTTATTTTATTAACTTTTATTTTTATTAAATTTAAATAATATTTATGATATTTTTAAATTTTTAAAATATTTATAATATTATATTAAAAATAAGTACAACGAGAAGCTAAATGCTCAACTAAAAGCTGAATATTAGTACTTCATTTGCTAGTATCAAGTGGAGAAAATTAAGATTATCACTTGCATTGCTAAAGCTACTCACAAACAAAGAGAAAGTTAAGTTTAAAAAATAATTAAGTACTCGTCCTGTGAAGAGTTTTTTTTTTTTAGTTTAAACTTAATTTTATATTTTTTAATTAATTTAAAAAAGTTATCATAATAAAGAATAAGTAAAATTAAATAACAAGGAAGAAAAAATGAGCTTAATATGATTTTTTTTAAAACAACAAAAAAAAATATAGCTTATGAATTATGATTAAACATTTTAATTGTATATAATTAAAATTATTTTTGTTCGTAAAAATTTAATGATTTTTTTTAAATAAATGTAATCGATGAGACGTAAAACGAGAATATTTATTATAATATCAAAAATATAATTAATTAAAATTAAACATATATTAATATTATTTTTATACATGCATAATTACATAAAAATATATTTTTAATAATAAAACATATAATATTTAGAATAATTATATTGGATTCTATTTATTTTTATTTTATTTATAAATATGTATTAAATAGTTAAAAATAAAAATTAATATATAATATTTTAAATAATATATAAGAAATATTTTAATATTAATTTTTTAAAAAATTAAATACATTTTTAAATAAATATTTAAAATTAAAAAATATGATTAAATCTTATAAAAATATTATCAATTTATAAGTGACTATATTTATTAACATAATCGTAAATCCTACTCACATTTATGCCCCTTCCCGTCCGGAGTCCGGAACCCTCCACTAGATTTAGTTAAACAAGAACTCTCTTTATTTGTTACTGAAATGAAATTTCTTCGTAATTAGTTGAAGTTTCTCCATGACTTGATTAACTTTATGCTGTTAGTACTTAGTAGTGGCTGCACAAACAACCTCGATTAGAGAGAACGACTTGGACTTTCAAAGTCTTATTTCTATAATATATTAACAAGGACATGAAAAATTGCTGACTATTCTATATACTGTATGAGCCTATTTAATTGGCTTTAATTAACTCTTAAGGACTGATTAAATTGACCCTTGTTTTGTTACGTAGTATTATAATTACTTTTTTAGCCTTTTAACTTTACAATTTAACACAAATAATAAAATTCAAAAGTTTAATTTAGTACAAATGGATATATTGTTTTGAAAATTATAAATTTTTTATATATTATTTTTACATGCAGGCAGGCAATGCAGCAGCTAGCGCCTTATCATTTGTAAGTACCCTTTAATTTGTTTCTCTGTGAAAAATGTCGACCACGGCCACGGCCACGGCCACACGCGGTGGAATCTCATCTACCTCATCATTTGAGTATCCTTATTCTCTCGAACTTCTTTCCTACTTAAGATCTGTGCCGAAAACACCATTTGAGATTTTCGACGAGATTGTTATTCCAGATATTATTCAGCATCTTTCGAAAGGAAGAGAACTCCTTCCTATACAATCGAACCACAACGACAGCAATGAAATTATCGAAGGTGATAAAGACAACGAATCCCATTCTTCTACAAACGACCCAGATGATGAACGTTTGCTTAATTTGTCCGAGGAAATTTATGACAATCTTATTTACATCAAAAAGGCTTGTGGTAAAATCAAGAGATGGGAAGCAAATATCAACATGTCAGTACGAGATCTGGTCCTTCGGTCTCTCGACGATGCTTTTAAGGAAAGAAACCATGTGGTTGAATATTCCGTGAGAGCCAGGACTAAGTTTCTTGAAGACAAGCTGGGAACAACTTGCGAAATTGTCTCAAAGTTGAAGGAATCCATTTGTCAACCTCTAGAACTTTCTTCTGTCAAATTGGATTCTGATAGTTTTAAGAATTCAAATTTTTCGATGAAACATAAAGAAGCTAGCCTCCGCAATGGAGATGTTCATTGGCCGATACAATTGCCAGATGTTAACATCGATAGAGAAGTTGCTGAGATAACTACCTTTGAACGAATACAGGATGTTTACAACGACCTAGATCTACCATCGAAGCTCTGTTTTCTCTGTTTCTCTGTTTTCCCAGAGAATGCTATTATAAAGAAGAAGGTTTTGTTTCATTGGTGGATTGGAGAGGGTTTTTTGGAGTACCCGTTTAGTAGTAACAATTGTGAAGATAATAAGACTGTGGAGGAAAGAGCAAAAGGGTTCTTCAAACAATTTATAGCAAAAGGAGTTGTCGAACCTGTGTACAAGAAGCGAAGACCCGGCCCAGACAGTTGTAAAATGCACCCATTTGTTCGTTATGCTGTGATTATGCTTGCAGAGAAAGCAGGTTTCATGAATTTTGATGTGGATAGAAATCCCAAATCAGACTTTTCAGGGACTCAAAGGTCATGTTTGGTGAGAAGTCATGAAGAACAAGCATCTTCTGCCCGTGAGTTAACATATTGTTATAGTTTAAAGCAAGAGAATCTTCAAACCCTTTTCAATATTAGTGAGCCTGATCTTGATTTTAGGCTTGATTGGTTCTCAAAAATGAAGTATGTCAAAGTTCTACAACTTGGAAGGTGGCAGAGTTCGTCCAAACATCTAATTGAAATAGAGGATGCTAAGTTGTTAAAAGGGTTGAAGGAAATGAAACACCTTCGGTATCTTAGTCTCCGAGGAGTCTCTCGGATCACGGAGCTACCTGGGGAAATTTGCAAGCTCACTAACCTAAGAATTCTGAATCTTAATGGTTGTCATGATTTGGAAAAGCTGCCTGATGGGATTGGTTCCCTTAAGAAGCTGACTCACTTGGACATGTATGAGTGTTACTTGATAAGCCATATGCCAAAGGGTCTTGGTTTGCTTACAGAATTACAAGTTCTCAAAGGTTTTGTGATTGGTAAACCGAGATCAGGAGGAGAATACTGTAATTTGGATGATCTGGTGGCTCTAAAAAATCTCAAGAAGTTGAGTATTCATATAGATAGAAATCATAGTTCTTCAGAGGCAGAGAAAGAGTTGAACTGTTTGGCTAAGTTTGAGAAGCTAAGCTCATTGACAATTTCATGGTCTAGAATTTATGATTCGTATGGTCCACAAAAGCGAATTCATCAGAGGCTAACTAGCAAATTGAAATCAATGAGAGAACGAGACCCTCCATTAGTACCTTCTCCGAAATCGCCTTCACTACCAGCTCAATTGGAAAAATTGGATCTGCATTATTTCCCAAGGTCTAAGATGCCAACATGGGCAATGCCCCAAAAGCTTGAGAATCTAAAGAAGCTGTATATTAGGGGAGGGAAACTTGGTGATTTAGGGCAAGAACAAGGTTGTCGATGGACTGTAAAAGTTTTACGATTGAAGTTTTTGGATCAATTGCAAATGGATTGGGCAGAACTACAAGTTTTATTTCCAAAATTGATTTACATGGAGAATTTCAAATGTTCTAAACTAAGTTTTGTTCCATGTGACGAGGATGGAGTGTGGAAAAATGAAGCAGAGAATTAAGCAAGTGGCATAAATGCTCTTTAGCCATAATCTCTAATGAACTGAAGATTTTTTTTTATTATTATTTTTTTAAATTAGTTCTATGATTCTTTGTATTGCTGCTTGTAAAATTGATTCTACTGCAAATAAATTTATCTTTTTAACGAATAACGTTGAGTTTTATATCTTTATTTACTTGTCAATATGCTATATTGTCATGAGTTTGTTTGTATATACTACTCTAATTAGCTGCACACGGTGACGTAGATATATTTCCATCTTTGCATCAAGTAATATTACGCACTAAGATGCCAGTTGAACAATAATTAGTTTGTTGGGCTTAATTATTACAATCAAAGGTTTCATGGTGAGTTTGGAATAACATGTAAAACTTTTCCATTACAATCCAACGTGACGTGAGGTTTAGTACAAATTGAACCCTAATTTTAATACTAATTATTGTAACAGTATTTCAACATAAAATATTAACTTATTAGGAAAAAATAAATTATCCTTAATTTACTATTCATATTTATTGAATTTAAAACTTGTTCACACAACGAACACTTTTTAACTAACTTGGGCATCTATACATTCAAAAATTCGTTGTTGGGTTTAGATAAAAGGGTTTCTATAAATTAAATAAGGAAAACTTTAGTTACATCCCACGATATTCTCTAAATTCATATCTTTAGAGCACATACCCTTAATAATCTTATCTTAGACATTAGATATGTAATTGAAAACTTTATGAAATGTAATTAGAATTAGCCACTAATTCGAAGCCCTCAAAGAGTAGGACTAGACCTATGATTCAAGGCCCAATCATCTTGTAATATACAATATTGTTTTTCATTCCAAAATTGAGCTAAAGATTAATATATATATTATCTGTAATTAAAAATAAAATGAAAAAAAATCCAATATTATTTTTCGAAAATAGAGCTAAAGATTAATATATATTATCAGTAATTAAAAATAAAATGAAAAAAAAAATAAAAAATTGATAATTAAAATATATATCTTAAAAAAATTATCGATAATATTTCTTTATTAATCCTTAAAAATTTAATAGTGACGTGTAAGAAGTTTAATATTAGAGTCATTTTAATCTTTTTAATATATATATATATATATATATATATATAATACGGTGACATTTATGTACTAATAATATTATTTTTATCATTTTTTATTAGATATAACTATTTAATATGTTGGAACTTTTATTCCTCTTGATTAATACATCATAATTTTTAATATCAAACAATATTGATTGTGTTTCGAAGATATGGGTTTAAAAGTGTTAGAATAGTTTAATCGTTATCTTAATCTAAACACTAAGATGTATTTAAAGTGCATTTTTAATTACAAAGATTACTACTCAGATAGTTCAAATTACAAATGTATCCAAAATTGTAAGACCTTATTAAAAGTTAGAGTTGAGCATCACTTCTAAACCGTAAATTTTAAGGTAATTTGAATCCAATTAGATCTGAAATAAATTATAAATTATTCAATTTGAATCCAATTAGATTTGAAGTAAATTATAAATTATTCAATCTGAATCCAATCTTATATAAATTTCAATCCGAATTCGATCGGATTGATCGGATTCGATAAGGTCAAAATCATAATTTCAATCTATAAATGAAAATTTACATAAAATCAAAGAAAAAATAAAAATAGTATCCATATAAATTCAAAAGTAACTAAAAATGTGACTAAAAATAGTTCAACAAAAATGATCCAAAAGAAAAAAAGTTCAATATCAATTACATAATTTAACTCCAAATATCCATCATTTTAACATAAAGCTTAAAAATATTAAACTTCAAATGACATCAAAATAAATTAAAACTTTTAAAGTGTTGTCCCCTCTAAAGCTTTACTCTCCAAACAATAATAGTAACATGAACTACTTGAGATAACTATTCAAGGTTTAAGTTACTAATACCATCAAGAACCACTATTACTATAAAGAGTATTTAAATAGGAATTTAAAGTCAATTTTTTCTTCAAATTGATTTATAATGAATTTTAAATCAGTATGTTTATAAATGACTTAAATTTAAAGTCAATTCATGTTAAAAATTGACTTTCAATAGACTTATAAATAAAAAGTACTAAAAAAATAAAAAAAAGTGTCAATTATACATATCAACCAATGCCAAGCCATATGTAGCATCGGTTGTACACATTAACTGACCCATAATGTTGCATAAATTGACATGTAGGATTGACACTACAAGTGGCCTCGCATCGATTTTACACGTTAATTTACCCTACATGCCACGTATAGCATCAATTATAACATCAGATCGACGTGTCACTAGTAGTGTTGGTTCTACGTGTTAACCAATGCTACACATGGCACGTAACATTTGTTCTACATGTCAATCGACACTATACGTGGCATCATGTCGGTTGGCGTATAGAACCAACGTTATGTGCCATGTGTAGCATTGGTTGACACATAAAACCAAAACTACGTGTCTTTTTTTCCTTTTTCTTCTTTCTTCCCTACGAAATCCGACAGTTTTTATAACTGTCTCCTTTTTTTCTTTCCAACCGTGCTTTACCTCCAAACTTTTTTTGTCTATTTTAGACCACTTTCGATCAATATTTCTAGCGTTGTTAGTTGGGTTTTGTTTCTCTTCACTTTCTAATCTATATCCACCATTTTTTCAAGCATAATGCTTAATTTTTTCTTACCCATTTTCCTTTACTTTCTCACTTACCAAGTAACTTTTTTTCATTTCCTTAATTTTCTCACTTGTTTTATTCTTTTAAGTATTTCTATGAATTATTTTACATTTTTTGAAGATTACTTCTGGGTAGAACATCAAGCACATAAATACTTTGTAGATTATAGATGTAGGATGAATTTCAAATCATTAGAGAACACCAAAATATACAAATACATAATATTTTTCTTAACCGTATTGAGAGATCATCAAATCTTGAAGTTAGACAAAAAATGATAATATTAAGTTGTTAATTTATAACTATTTTTATATTTCTTTTCCTATAATTAAGTTAATAATTTGGTTAATAAGTTTATTTAATTTATGTATGTAGGAAGATGAATTGGGTAGACCGATTACCCGAGCTAAACTCTATATAGAAACAAAGACACTTAAAAGGAAGAAGTCAAAATCAATGAATAAACGAGGAGAATAACAACTTAATAAGGTGGTTAGTAATTTAACTTGATACTATTTTATTTGTTATGATTTTTCATATTGATTTGATACTGTATGATATACTTTATTGTTTTATTATTTATAGAGAACATTTCAAGAACAAATAAACAGGGAAATATGCAATATATTATGCATTTAGGCCTGATCATCCTCGTTGTGTTAGGAGAGGAAGCCAATATGATAATTAAATGGTGTTTTTCAATATTTCAAAACAAAGGCTTAAGATGGTCAATGAGTAGAAGTTGAATAAAGTTGAAGAAAAATTAAATTCCTTTAAGGCTACAATGCCAAGCATGCTACCATACTACAATCAAGGCAAGCACTATTGGCCAAGTATGCCACCCTTCATGTCAAGCATGACCATCTATGACAGACATGCCATCCATACAATATCATAGCTAACCTATGTCCTCTATGTGATATAGTCATCCTATTAAGCCCACATATATGTCAAGAATGCTCATGCAATCACATGGTAAATCAATGTCTCCAATGCAATCTGTACATTTTACCATCAATCAAAAAAATATTTTAATGAGAATATTCTTCCAATAGCTACCCTACATGAGTGTCATCTTCCATTTAATGAATCATTCGTGATAAGATTTAAAGCTTATGAAAATAATATATTATTTTTATTTTTTATTAAATATTTTATTTATTATATATAACGTTTAAATTTTTTATAAAATATGAAATATTTGTTAAAAGATTCATCATTTATGGACTATATTGTTATTGAAAATAGTACAACAATTGAGCAATGATCAAAATATTCATAATCAATATTTTTCAAATCATTAGCGAATAATAATTGATTAATCATTGTTCCATCATTGTCCACTATCGGTGTCCTCTGATGCTACTATAGTCCAAGAAGCTATTGGGCAATATGTGGCTTGGCTATCAAATCATGTTGTGTTAAATTTTGACATGATACTATTTATTTTTACTTAAGATAAAAACTTTTTTACTATTTGTATTATATTATTATTCTTTTATTGTTACTAATATAATAATTCTTGTTTAGTTTATTATAATAAAATTGGTAAGTACGAAAAATTTAAGAGATGCAAATGAAGCATCTCGTGGTAAATCTATATCTAATGAACAATCATCACGCACCAAATCATTCAAGAAAAGTCATGAAAAAAGTAAAATTATGAGTGTGCTCTAAATTTTAGCAAAATCTTAGCTCTTTTTAATATTATTATTGCTAGCAAAAATAGCTTAAATGATAGATGGACTGTGCCACTTGCTAAAGAAATATCTAGAATACACATTGGACAAACTTATATATTGATCGAGTGAATATTACAATTATTCAAATTTTAAATGATTGATTTAAGTATAATTCAAGTGTAGACTATGTGAGTCCTCAATCAATAAATAACTTTCATTTATAAGGGTATATAATTATGTTTTTATTATCTAATTATTTATATATATTTTTTATATAAGGCATGTTATTATCGACTTGAAGCTAATCATCTATCACATTTAACAATATTTTATGATTCATCATTTTGTGAATCAATATCAAGAGCATAATGTTATCCTAATGTGATAGGGCATTAACACTTCATAGAAATTAAAAATTGATAATCTTTTTGCCACTAAAGTTTAAATAAGGTTAAGATCATTAGATGTTTATAATCCTTGATCTATATGGTAATCATAGAATTGAATAAAGACACAAAAACAGTTGTTAAAATGTAAGAGTTATAACTATCTATTTTTCTTCTATTATTTTTTGTAATATTGAATAAAGAATTAACTATTTTAAACTTTAATAAGTCATAGAAGCTATGGAATAAAAATAAGGGCATTGTTCTTAAAAAATCACATAAGTTTATATGAGATAAAGTTATGGTATGTACAAACGAATATTAATAATTTAATGAATTTTACGATTAAATAATAAAAATGTTCGAATTGATGATTATGTACATTTTTTTTGTAAGTTGTACAATAAAATAATGGAGTCAGTGGTTACTTTGTTATAAATTTATGAGTGAGATCATCTCAAATATAAACATGTCAATTAAATATGTGGTAATTGTTTTTTACTAATATACTCTTTTAACATATATATAAGTTTTTTTTTAATTTACGATATTAAATTCTTATTTTCAATTTAAATACATATAGTTCTTTGGTTGGAATAAACGTGTTATGATATACAAATTTTGAAAATTTGCGAAAAAAATGAGCAGAACACATGCTTCAAATTATATGATCGCAAGAAGAATCAGAAGAAGAATTTAATAATATTGAATAGCATAGATACCTTATAATATCTAGTAATATTGTAATTAAGTTAAATTTATATATATAAACTATTTTTTGTTATAAATTTAATTTTTAAGTAATTAATTAATATTTAGTTTTTAAATGAATAAAAAATTTAAAAACTCTTTTAAATATATTTTCATTTCTTTCATAAGTTATGTGATTTAAAACATGCAAGCTAGAAAAAGATAAAAAAAATATGTTTTAAAGGTTATACCAATTTTGTCGGTTCTAGGATTAAATAAGTCCATTCTAGCTTAGAATTGACTTCAAATTTTAAGTCGATCCTTCAAATTTTAAGTTGGTTGACACATAAGATCAACTTAAAAATTTAAGTCAGTTGAAACGTAAGACCCACTTAAAAATTAAGTTCACCGAACTAACTTAAAATCTGTTTAAGTCAATTAAAAGTTCTTCTTTGTAGTAGTAAACATCTACATGATGAAAATTTGAAAACTTATATTTTCATGTAATATCATAACGAATAAATCTATATACATTCAAACTATATATTTGAAAGTTTTAGATTCTAGAGCTTCAATCTTATCAAATGACTCTTGGATATCAATTATTGGAAAAGAACAAACTCAATTTTGAGTGCAAATCAAGGATTGCATAGTTTTAGAAGATAAGGAACTTCTATATTGACTAAATGTACAACCACCAGTGAAGAATGTAGTTTCAGATGCTATAATAGATAATGGCATGGCTAATACATCTTGAGCTATCAAAGACAAAATCTTAAATCTTGAGAAATGAACATTTCACCAACTTAAGAGATCAAATTTCTCATCATACATATCAACCAATGCTTATTACAAGTATTTTTCCATCTCAGATTTGTTTTCTATAATATGAACTTCTTTTAAATGCTTTCTTTTACGAGAAACATAAAGTTGAAATGCATCTGCTTTTAAACCAAAACCTTTAGTACCCATTTCTAAAGTTTGAGAAGATTTTTATGTGCTTGAAAAAAATAAGTTTTACGATACTCCTCGTACATATCTTCCAATTTTTTCCACCCTTTTTGAATTCATTGATGTCTTGATCTCATCCCCATTACATATTTCTAACAAACTTAGATTTAAAAAGCACTCTTTATACCTAGGATCAAGTAAACACATACATAAATAACATCATATTCATTTTAGCCATTCCTTTTCAATATTTGTCAAACTTTACCTTCATCTTACTAGCTGTCTTCATCATAATGTAATCTTCACGTTTACTTCACGTATCAAATTGATCATGAATAAAAAAAATATGATGCAAGAATAAATTAAAAGTCACATACAAAGATCCAAAAAACATTAAAGTTGCTTCATAAAAAATTTTTAAAAATTGGACAAAATATCTTACACAATCCCAATCAATTGTAGTTGGAGCTTGTTTAATTCCACCTTGACAAAACTTGGATAATAACCCAAATTACTCAAATTCCTTTTGAAAGTATGTTGCAAAATCCAACATCAAATAAGTTGAATTCCACTTTTATCGTAACATCTAAGTAAACAAGTTTTTGAGTAGAGAGCTTTTTCATCTTAGAAACACTCTTAAATTTTTGAAGTTTAATTGGTGATCCTCTCACATATCTTATAACAACATGAATCATATTTATTGATATGTTATAATCTTTCAAACCATGCTCAATAATTAAATTTAAAATATGTGCACTACATTGCATATACAAGTGTTTTGATTCTAAAATTGCACTACCCTAACTATTAACACATTTCTTCAAATAAGTAAGTGCATTATCATTAGAACTTGCATTATCAACTGTAATATAAAATATCCTATCAATGCTCCCAATCTAGAAAACATGTTTCAATAGCTCTACCAAGTGTATTACCTTTATGATTTGAAACTTGACAAAAGTTGAAGATTTGCTTTCATAAATTCCAACTACTATCAATAAAATAAGCATTTAAACACATATAAAATAAATTTTGACAAAATGTTCACTTATCAGTGGTAAAAAATATTCTTTGATTAGTTATATTCAACAACTCTTTCAATTTTACTTTTTCAATAACGTACAAATTCAAGCAATCTCTTGCAATAGCCTAACGAGAAGGGATTTTAAACAAAGGTTATAATTCTTCAATAAACTCCTTAAATTCTTCACTTTCTACTATAATAAATGACAATTTGTCTTTTATTATCATCCTTACCAATTTTTCCCTACATCTTTCAGCATTAAAAGTGTGATGTATAAGACTTTCTTGGTTAGAGAAAGCTAAATTTTTTTGCTTCTTAAGCACTCTATTCAAAAACTTAACACATTCAATGGTAATGTATGTAAGCAAATTTGACATGCCAGATTTGCTTGACACATACTTATATTGATTTTTATAATATTTGCATATAACTTTGCGATGTTGCCCAACCCTTTCTATGCTAAAATGTGCCCATACTTCACTCCTAGATGTAGAGGAAACTTTTTTACCTTCTTCTTTAGAAGTAGTGTAAAGGTTAGGAAGTGGAATACTTACAGAATCTTCTTTTTAAGTTTGTTGTGTTGCACTTTCATCTTTATTTGTTTCCTGAGTCACATAAAGTGTAACTTTATCTTTATCTAAAATCATCTGGATAGTTATAGGAAAAAAAATCTTTATACATTAGTAATAAATACTATGGTCATCCAAATAAATCATAAAACACAGGATAATAAACACGCTGGATTAGATGCAATTGATAAAGAATCTGTTATTTTGTTTACACTAACTCTTCGATTGTTGTAAATTTATCGTCAAATGATACTGAAATATAAAAAAAATCTATAATCCATTAAGATGTTAAGAAAAATTTGAATTCAAAATCTAAAGTTTGATTAAATTCACACGTCCAAAATCACCATAAGTTTATAAGATTCAAATGTTATAACATATAAGATTCAAAATCCAACTTATCATAATTGAATTCTTAGTTCTCATACTTCTAATCCTTTCTAGAGATGTTTTGCTACTTACCATATAGCAAGTTAGAGATCTTCGATTGCATTTTTTTAATTCCAGATTTTGTTATACTAATCATTCTCCGAGGATTTTTTTATTAAAAAGTTGAGACATATTATGCATCATATTTCATATTAGGTCAATATATTTTTAATCTTGGAGAATCCTAGAGAAATACTAGTTGAATAAATAAAAACAATGGATCAGTTACTTGTTGTTGTTAATAGCTAGTACAACATGTTGTTGTTGAAAATTAGCGGCTGTGTAAGAAATTGTTTTATTAATGATGAATAAATGAATGTTTACAACCTATTTATACAAAAGAAAAGCAAAATTGTAATAATTAAAAATAAACACAATTATAGAGAGGCATATTCTTAGACAGTCTATCATTTCCCACCAAGCTGTTGGTGGCTGCTTCCAGTTAGTATGTTGGTTGTTACCAGTTAGATCTCAAGTTCTTTAACAGGCTGGACTGGCGAAGGGATGAACTGAATCGATAAAGAGATCACGTGACAAGGACGAACAACGAACAGAGCAACAGTTGGACTAGCTTATGGCGAATAGAGCAAGAGCTAGACGCGACGTGAAATGGCTGGACTAGCGAGAGTCGAGAGGTGCGAATCGTGATAGCCAATAGCAATAAGAATTGAGAAGTGCGAATGTGCGACTTCAATTAAGGCTGATCTTATTTAGGGTTTCATAAGAATGATTTTTTTGTTGTATAAATTTTTAAAATGTACGAAATGTTACAACATAATATATAATTCTATAAATTATACTAAGATATTTGTATTTATATATATAATATTATATATATATATAATTATATTATCATATATATATTTTAAATAATATATGAAATATATTAGATAGGATTTATTTATATAGATTTCAATATTTTTAATCCAAATTCAAACGTGTATTTGATCGAATTGTTAAAATTTAATTCGAATTCGATCCGATTTTGTATCGATACCAATTCATTTTTTTAGATTCAATTGATTTTTTTAAATTGATTAAATATTTTGTTTAATTGTGCCAAAAACTTAGACAAATTTATACCGCGTTACATTTATTAAAAATTCCTTACTTAAATGGTTTTAAAAGTGAGGCATACAAAATTATGTACAAACTTGTAAAGTTACTATAAAATTCACCTTTAAGCCTTAACAGTAATATCATCTCAAAATGTTTAGCTCTGATAAAAGTTTACAATTTTGTAAAGCAAATTACACTTTAAACCTTCAACAATCATTAAATTCTACATTTGTATGTTCTAATTGAAACGGTGACAAGATATTACCAAAATTTTGTAATGCCTTCCCATATGGGCAAAATATGTTATTTAAAAAAAATGTAACGTATTTTAAATTTAGAATATGTTGTCGGAAAAATCTTATATTTATTCTAAAAATAATATTTAAATATTATATTTATTTTTTGTAAAAATTAATTGTATTGGTATGAAAAAGTAATTGTAAGAAGATAAATAAATATTTTTATGATTTTATTTATTTTTTATTTTATTTTTTAATTATTTAAGTTATAATAATCTCTATTTAATATAATTGAAAAAAATTAAATAAATAAAAATTATATTTATTTTTATGCTGTTATTTTTTTTCATAATAATAAAATGAAATTGTTATAAAAATAAATATATTGTATAAATATTATTCTCATAATAAATAAATTATATTAAGTATATCTTTCTCTTAAATTTACTTACAAACTAGCAACCTTTTTACTGAAATAGTAAAGGAACATATTCCAAATATGCACGTTGTTTTTATGTAAAAACAAATAGTATAACATAGAGTATCAACATTATTAAAAAAAAAAAAAAGTACCACGATTTTTTTAGCATGAAAAAAGAAACCAACGACTTAAAGTAAATAGTATCCTATAAATTCACTAGCCCCTTAAAGATGACTTTTATTTATAAAATTTCATTTTTAACCACCTTCTAAATTTTCTTTCCCAAGAACCATCTAGTAGCTTTTCTTCATCCAACATATATAGAAGGAAAGTAATAAGAGATTTTATTTTATTTTTTATTTAAAAAAAACATAGAAAGTGGGTATAAGCCTACCCTTTGAACAAAATATATATATAGTGTAGAAAAAAAGTAATTATTTGTATGTATTAATTATTTTCATTGTGCAGGTATGACTTACGTTTACAATTGAGCAAAAAAAGTGCAGGACTCAATCTAAACATAAGACTAAAAAACTCCATCTTATTCAATGTCCCATCTCCATTCAAATCACCTTCCCTAAGCATGCACATTATATCGTCCTCAGTTAATGTTCCATCCAAACCCAACAACACTGCACTCCTCTTCAAGCTCTCAAATGTGATCACACCCTTGTCTCTATCCATTAACAACATGAAACCATTGCACAACTCCTTCATAAATCCTTCACTTCCTAATTTCTTCACCATCAACGGAAAGTGATCTTCGAAATCGACCTCATTTCGCCTCCACGCCATATCAGTCTCTTTCTATAAAACTAATCTATATAGAGGAGTGGCGATCTCTTTCATATATATAGAGTATAGGACTAGGATATGAAAACTTACCCACAAGGATATTGTACAAGAAAAACAGGAATATTTTGCTTATTTTGCTAGGAAGGAGGCATGAAAAGCTAGGGTGACAAAAAAGGTAATGCATAATGTGTGAATAAGGATCGATGACTATTGGTGCATGTATAACTTGTTATATAATTTTGGAAGACTTTTAACTTGTCTTTCCAAGAAATTGCATGGGAAGGTGTATCTTTTATATATATATATATTTATGCATTGATTTGTTATTCAATTAATATAATAAATAATTATAGTTATTTAATAAATCATAAATGAGATAATATAATAAAATTATTATATTTAATTTAATATTATATGATTGATTCAAGAGAAAAGTAAGAATCGATAAAAATGATACGATACATTTGGAAGAAGGAATATGGGCTAGCTAAGCTTTAGCCAGCTTTATGCCAAAAGCAGTTTCATCCCTTTAAGACAAGGAAAAGGTAGTCAATTCATTTAAGTATTTGTCTCAGCTACCAGCTGGAACCACCATATCACGTTATTTGAGAAAACAATAAAGGAAAACGAGATTTTGTATTATAATATAACAAAAAAATGTCCTTCTTAGTTATGGTGGGAAATTGTTCAATTTTTGACCAAGGAAATGATTAGTTTAACCATCCATGCTTTTTTTCTTTTAATTAATTAACTTTCCATTTATTTTTTTTCTACAAAGTTAAAAACCATTATATAAAAAAATATTAAGTTATTTGATTATCATAAAATAAAGGTTTGATTTTATTAAATTACATGTTTAGACGTGGTTCACCAAAACATCCCAATATTTTCAATGAAACTTTTGAAATATCTTTTGTGATATCATAAATTTTCTCTATATTTTAATGATAATAAAAATATTGACGTTTTCCGATAGGATAAACCAATAAAATTATCTTTAATTTTGTATAATTTATTAAAATATACTACTTCAATTCTAATTTAATGATAATTTTGTTCTTTATATGTAATTTATTTAACCTCGAGTTTGTCGTTGGTTTCTAAATATCGGTGATTTCTAAAGATTACAATATATATTGATGCTTTACTATGAATATTTTTTATCAAATAATTTGTTTTGTAGTACTATCAAATAATAATTAGAGTGTGACTCAAAATTGATTTTGAAATAGTGAAAAAACTTTAGTAGTCATTTAATTAGTAATAAAATTGTTCATTTAACTAGTTTTATTCTAGAAATATTATGGGTGTTAAAATGGATAGCAATATGTGCACATTTAATACCAAAAAAACAATAAAAGAGTCTAACGATACAATTTTTGTTTTTTTTAGAACTAACTAATAATGGAAGAAATATTTATGGATAAGGCTTGTGAAAAACAAATATAAGAATAAAAGTATAAATAATAGCTATATATGTCATACCAAAAAATAATAAAAGAGTCTAATCAAGTTTTTATAATTGAATTAAATATCAAATATTTTGTATATATAAGTAACAAATTTGAATAAAAATAGAGTATATAAGAGGAAGAATAATTAATATAAACTTTATTGTTAAACGTGGAAGAATCTAAAATAACATTCGAAAAATGTAATTTATCTTTAAAATAACAATAATAAGATGTAAAATATCTCATCAAATTTATTGGATGTTGTTACATGAAGTATAAGATATAAAATATATAAAGGTGAATAAAAACTTAAAATATATCAAGTGTTTGAAAAATAATAATTTTTTACGAGGAGACCAGGCCAATCAAATTATATGCCAATATCAAACGCAAAAAAACACATTTACAAAAGTTGAGAGAGCATGTGCCCCTCCTCCTGATCACACACTGCCTCCGTCCATATCAGCACTGTAATATTATGATATCCAAACAGAAAGGTCCATTATTGTTTACATTCTAGCTAGCAGCTTCAATATAATAGTTGAATTTTAAGTGTTAGCTTAAAAGTTGTATAGAGTTCTCACTATAAGTGCAGATATTGATATTTAAGTGTTCAATCATTAGAGATTAATGGTTAGTGCAGGCATATGTGAAGAAAGGAAGAGTTGCAAGGTATTGCTGCTGCGTAACATGTTAGAGTCTCAATTCAATCCAGAAACGTTCATAAAACCATATGAACTCATAATTTAAATGCAGCGAAAACAAAATTGGATTGGAAACATACCTCCTGTCATTGATCAAATTTCAGCACTTACACGGAAATTCCAATGGATTTTCTATTTAATGCTTTCACTGGTTTCTCACACTTATTCCGTATGCATTTGATGCGATTCAATCAAGTTATGCAGCTTAATAGTGAGAGACTCGATACTTTATTAAGGTTCTTCCATCAAGAACCTCATTCGATTTCGGAACCGACGTACGGTTCCAACGAAACCGAACTATCACCACGGTTCACTTAACGTTGCACCACTCTGATTTACATTCTCCCACTTGGTGCAAACGTTAAGCGAAATTCTCTTGAGTAACAAAACACATGAATCATAACGATATGTCTTCTAAGAGCGAGCATTATCTTCCATGTATTACAATGTATTTAGTTTCTCAAGTACTATACTTTATGTGGTAACTAAACTTAATGAATAAATCATATACTTATTCTTGGTCCAATATAAATTTTCTCAAATAAATTAAAGTGTACATGAATATGAGAAAATATCAGAATATATAAGAGTTTCATTAATTAATTGTATATATACATTTACAAAGTGGAACCAATTCCCATTTTCTCTACATGATCCTTGAATTTCATTGGTGGCTACGATTTAGTCAAAGGATCAAAGAATCATCAACTTCAAGGTGCTTTCGTGGTCACTGACCACATTCTTTTCCTTAACATGTTCTCTTATGGCCAAGTACTTAATGTCGATATGCTTACTACGACTACCACTTTTGTTGTTCTTAGCCATAAATACAACAGCTGAGTTGTCACAATATAATCTTAATGGCCTAGAAATACAGTCAACTACTCTAAGACCTAAATGAAAACTCTTTAACCATACACCATGCGACGTATGGCCTCAAAACATGATACTGAACTCACTCCATAGGTGAAGTAGCAATAAGGATTGTTTCGCACTCCTCCAAGACACAACACCGGCAAGCATGAAAATGTAACCAGATGTTGATTTTCACGAATCAATACAACCAAGAAAGTCCGCAGACGGAAAGAGCTAATTACTTCCAGCTTCATCCGCTCGTCTATACATGAGTATATAATCCTTGGTTCCTCAGAGGTATCTCACGTCGCTTTATTTGCGCTTTCCAATGGTCAACACCTGTGACACTCGATATCTCCCTAAGATCCCAACAACAAATGCAATGTTAGTCCGCAGTGCGTACTTGAGCATACATCGCTTCCAACACCAAGCATATGGAATGGTTTTCATCCTGCTCTCTTTCAAAATCATTCTTTGGGCATTGTCCAAATTGAACTTATCACCCTTCGTAATGGGATA
Source organism: Hippophae rhamnoides (assembly GCA_033030585.1). Classification (NCBI taxonomy): domain Eukaryota; kingdom Viridiplantae; phylum Streptophyta; class Magnoliopsida; order Rosales; family Elaeagnaceae; genus Hippophae; species Hippophae rhamnoides. Next base: position 62,437,458 of record CM065427.1, on the reverse strand, counting down.
AACAGTGAAGCAACAATCCTTACGTCGAAATCTCTCTAAAAATTTATTGATATAGGTTTCCTGAGACAAACCCAAGACACCTCGAAGTCTATCTTTATGGATCTTAATGCCAATGACATAAGATGCCTCACCCATATCCTTCATATCAAAATTTTTAGAGAGGAATTGTTTTACCTCGTGTAGCAAACCCATATCATTGGCTGCAAGCAAAATATCATCCACATATAGCACCAAGAAACAAATCTTACTCCCACTAACTTTCTGGTATATACATTGATCCATGACGTTCTCTTCAAAACCAAATGAAGTGATGACGTTATGGAATTTCAAATACCATTGACGGGAAGCTTGCTTTAATCCATATATGGATTTATTAAGCTTACAAACCAAATGCTCACCATTATTAGAGAAGAATCCTTTAGGTTGTTTCATATAAACCTCTTTCTCTAAGTTACCATTAAGGAAATCCATTTTTACATTAATTTGTTGCAAATCCAAATCAAAATGGGCAACCAATGCCATGACCACACGAAGTGAATCTTTCTTAGTTATAGGAGAAAATGTCTCTGTGAAGTCGATTCCTTCTTTTTGAGTGAATCCTTTGGCAACGAGTCTTGCCTTATGTCTCTCAATGTTTCCTTGTGAGTCTTTCTTTGTTTTGAAGACCCATTTACATCCAATTGATTTCACACCATCAGGCAACTTGACGAGATCCCAGACTCGGTTAGACGTCATAGAATCCATCTCTTCTTTCATGGCATTGTACCATAAGTTCAAAACCTCAGAACTCATGGCCTGTGAAAACGTCTCAGGATCATTTTCGGCTCCAATATTATAGTCACATTCTTGTAGATACACAACATAATCATTAGGTATTGTTGATTTCCTTACTCTAGTAGATCTTCTTAATGTTGCATCAACATTCTCCTGATGAGCAGGATCATGTTGTTCAACCGGAGTTGTTCAACAAATTGTAGGCAGCTTGAACTTCAAGATCTATTGGATCAGGATCAACAGCTTGTGGTACTTCCAAGACTGGTTCTCCAACATGCATTTGTACTCGAGGATGTTGTTAACAATAACGATCAGTCCATTACTTGAAGTGGCATATTAAGCATATGAATGATCTTTCTCATAACCAATGCACTGGGATCGATCGCTCTCACTAATCAAGTAATTCTCAAGAAATTTTGCATTTCTTGATTCCACAAACCTAGTGTTGTGAGATGGATAGTAAAATCTATAACCTTTAGACCGTTTGGCATATCCAATGAAATACCCACTAATGGTCCTTGGGTCCAGCTTTTTCTCTTGTGGATTATATATCCTCACTTCAGACGGGTATCCCTAAACGCGCATATGTTGCAAACTCGGTTTCCAACCTTTCCATAATTCAAATGGTGTCTTTGAGACAACCTTGGTTGGAAATCGGTTTAATATATACACAAATTGCCTTTAAAGCTTCAATACACAAGGATTTAGGAAGATCGAGCTGCTAAGCATACCTACACCATGTCCAATATTGTTCGGTTTCTTCTTTCGCTACACCATTCTAAATTACGGTGAACCAGGCATAGTGTATCAAGGGCAACTATCCCACGTTTCTTTAAGAAACTTGAAGCGGACCAGCGTCATTCATTCTCAGTGTATCTACCATAATATTCACCACCTCTATCTGATCTTACGATCTTTATTTGCTTTTCACATTGTTTCTCTACTTCAACCTTAAAGCTTTTGAAGGCATACAATGATTTGCTCTTATTATGAAGCATATAGAGATACATATATCGAGAAAAATCATCAATAAAGGTGATAAAATATTTTTGACCTTGAATGTCCATGTCTAGACAACATATATCTGTATGTATGATTTCTAATATGTTTGAACTTCTATTGGCACCTTTCTTTGACTTGTTAGTCTGCTTTCCCTTAATGTAGTCCACATATGTCTCAAAATCAGTAAAATCTAAAGTACTAAGTACCCCATCTTTCACTAATCTTTTAATTCTTTCTATGGAGATATGTCCTAATCTCCTATGCCATAACGTAGAAGAGTCATCGTCAATAATACACCTTTTAGTGCCAGCTTGAACATGCATAGTGTTATGAGTGGAATTATTTCGTAAATTAATGCAATAAAGACCATCAGACAAAATACCATTCCCAACACAATCAGATTTATTAAATAAACTGAAATATGTTTCTAAAAAGTGAAAGGAATAACCATAAGGTACAAGTCTTGAAATTGAAATCAAGTTTCTAGAGAAACTTGGAACATAAAAGGTCTTTTCTAATTTTAAAATAAAACCACTACTTAAAATCAAACTACATGTCCCTACGGCCTTACACATGACAGCCCATCTTGTTCTTGGGATAAGATGTATTGCTCACTTCCCACTAGCTTCCTTAGATTTTGCATACCTTGTAAGGAATTTGCAACATGGATTGTAGATCCAAAATCAATCCACCAGGTGTTAATATTAACATTAACTATATTAGATTCATAACAAACAAACGAGGTTGGATTACCTTTATTCTCAAGCCATTTCTGGAATCTGAAACAATCCTTATTCATGTGTCCCTTCTTTTTACAAAAGAAACACTTGGATTCTTTCTTAATATCAACCTGAGGTGGAATTATCCCTTTTCCTTTATGCTTGTATTGAGATTTTCCTTTCACATTACTGTAGAGCTAACATTGCACTTTCACCAAATTCCATAACAAGCCTCCCTTTCTCTTGAACACACATGGTCATTAGTTCGTTGATTGACCATTTATATTTACGTATTGTACGAGATTTTGAATGGTCCCGCATGATGTGGGAGAGTGTTAAGGATGTAGTGCACCGGAAGGATTCCGACATCTCAACCTCAGATGCTTAAGTGAGCCGAATGTCCCACATTTGCATAATGTGCTCACGCACACCTTTCATCTTGGTGAAGTCTTAAAGAAGAGAACTTCGTAATAAAGGTGCTTGCTAAAGCCTTATCTCATGACGAATTGATCATCATAACTGCCTTTAGCAAGTCTCAACATTGGTATCTTTGATCAATGAACCACGAATACCAGCAGAGATTTTAGTCTTAATGAACATCATACTAAGGTGATTAGATCGTTCCCATTGTTCATAAAGCATGATATTCTCTGTAGTACTGATTTGAGTAATTTTAGGTGGTTCATTTTTCCTAATAGTATAATCAATATCCATCCACCCTAATTGAAGGAGAATTATTTCCTTCCATATTTTATAGTTATCCCCTTTCAGATCGGGAATATCATAGCGGATATCAAAGAAATTTACAGGTTGAGAAGCTGCAATTAAAGATTATATGCTTATTAAAATTTAAGGCCTTAACTATAATCATTCTTTACCAATGTAAATCATGAATAATATGAATCTAGTGACATAAAACTTGCATATGGGCTAAAGTTTTAATTCAATTAAATTCATCCTAACTTTACGATAAAACTATCAAATTATGTTCATTTTCCTAATCCCTGTGGGTAAATTAGAAAATATAATTTGATATTATATCCTAATTAATCATACAAAATTATAATAAAAATTCATATGGGATAAGATTTATTATATCACATATGATTAATTACAATTAATATTTATTTTCTAAATGTGATCCTAAATAAACTTTATTATAGTTTTAATTAATTAAAGATGCTGTGACTACTCCCTAATTAATTAAACTATATAAATCACTTAAATATTAATTAAATTCTTATGTTCAATTATTGCATAAAACAATAAGCAATATTAATTTAATTTCAAATGTACAAATATTATTTATCTTAAATTGCATATATGATAATAAATTATATAAACAAAAATAAATAATATAAGCACTAATTAAATCCATAAGAGCCATTAAAAATTTATTTATTTATGCATAAATTATTTAACTAAATTTTATATGTATAATTAATTGCAAAATTTATACATATAAATACCCAAAATAAATAATGTATTTAAATAAAATTTTAATGTGTCCAAAAATTATTTAAATAAATATAACATGTATAATAAATATTATACATATGATATACATAAATTAAAATTATATTCGAAATTTATTCTTATTTTTATTTTATTAAAATCAAACTCCAAATACCTATATAAAACTAACCGGGTCAACCCAATCCGTTTTGATCATAACAGATATCCGGTCGTATCTTTCTATTCTGGCGACGAAATCCAGCATTTTTTTTATCAAAATTCTCAGAATTCGATTTCTGAGTGATTCATGATCTTAATTTTAAGTAAAAACATCATTTTAAATAAAAATTTAATTAATGAAGAAAATAAATACCCACGACAAATTGGATTTATTTTCTTCATTGTTTTTCAAGTTTAATTTTACAGAATCACTCAAAAATTAATATTGAAACACTTTATAATTTTCATATACATCAAAAACAATCAATATAAAAAACCCAAAATTTCAGTTCTCGTGAAACAAAAAAATAAAACATAGTTGTTTTCAAATGGCTATGATAACAAATGTTAGTAGCCTCAATTGATCTTAAACGTCATAAAACTATATGAACTCATAATTTAAACGCGTGAAACAAAATCGATTGAAAACATACCTCTTGCCATTGATCAAATTTCAACACTTCGCACGAATTCCATGGATTTTCTATTTGACGCTTTCACCTGCTCACACTTATTCTGCAGGCGATTGATTGCCAGATCGAATTATTATGCAGCTTAATAAATTGCAGAACCCGATACTTTATTAAGGTTCTTCCATCAAGAACCTCGTTCGGTTTTGAAACCGACGTACGGTTCCAACGAAACCGAACTATTACTACGGTTCACTTAACGTTGCACCACTCTGATTTACATAACACACATGTGTACATTGCATAATCACTTTTAGTTCGTTAATTCTGTTGTGCAACACTGCAGGGTAGGTGCTTAATTATATTAGTTGAAAATGTCTTTACGCAACCAGTTGATATTGTACTGTTGGTATTAGTGGTAAAAAGAAATAAAACAGTATATGTTTTGGTGGAGGAATGAAAGGCTTTCATGCTATATCATTTAGTAACATGTTTTGCTGTTGGATATGAAGCCAAAAACCAAAGTAACGAAATGGATTTTCAATTATATACATCGGTTTTTTTGTTTAACAGAAAGAAGCCAAAAACGTTTTTGTTTTGTTTTGGTTATATATGTTGCTCCTGATCAGAGAGTAAGGGCTAAGAAAAATCCAAAGTAAGAGAACATAGACCCACACGACAAATAGAAAAAGAAATAAGTCAGTTGTTGTGCGTATAATTTGGGTGCACAAATTAAAATAAAGAAAATGATTTGGTGTATTTGAGTTTTTTTATTTATTATATTTTGTATGTTACAATGATATTGAATATATTAGAGTTTTAGGGTTGAGTATTGGATATTGGGTTAAGAATCTTATATCAAAATATAATATTAATGAATTTATTTATAATTTTAAGTGTAGATTAAACTAATTTGTCTTGCATAATTTATTTGTTTTTTGTTCACTTAATTTTATAATTATTTTCATCATGTCTCTTAGAAAGCCTCAACTCTTCTTAACCAAAAGACAACATGAGTTAGAGGATATGACTTACTTATAAGAAGCCGACGCCTTACTCTTAGCCAATGTGGGACTTAACATCCCTCCCTCCACATCGACTGAGTCCGGATTCTGACGAGGGCGATGAGTACGAGGAAGCCAAGAGCCTAGCTCTGATACCATCTTAGAAACCCAGGCCTAACTCTTAACCCAAAAGCCAGCTTATGAGTTAGAGGATTGCCCAGACTTATAAGGAGCACTGATGCCTTACTCTTAGCCAATGTGGGACTTAACAATGTCCAATAAATGATATCAGAACTAAATATTAAACGTCTTGAATTGAAAAATATGACAACAAAGTTTAATATAGAAAAATTTGATGAAAAAATTAATTTTAATATTTGGTAAAGCAATTTGAATGATACACTAGTGTATCAAGGTCTTTTTAAGACATTGAAGGCACAAAGCCATAAAACATGAATGAAGATGATTAGAAAGAAATAGAAGTAAAGAAAATGAATAATATTCGTTTGAGTTTGGTTTCTAAAATCAAATATAATATGTTGGATGAGACTTCTCTATCATAATTGTGAAAAAATCAAAAAAATTATATATGTGAGTCTATTACAAATAGAGCTTAAGCAATGACTTTTTTTTTTATACTTGTTAACAAAGTCATATTATATAGCGATGATAATATTACTCGTAAGATAGATTACATTAATTGTGGACAAGTGTCGATGATATTTTTAAAAATTAATAATGTGATTGAATGAAGAGTTCTTTCTCGTGGTTGTTGATAGGAATTGGAAAAAAACTACAGGTACGGTTATCTGTACCGTCGATTCATTTTTTTTTCGATAAATTTTAGGAATGTGTACGATTTTAAGTAAAAACCAAACATGAAATAACATGTACAATCCGGTACAATTATTAGCAATTATACTAATAATTGTACCCAAAATTAATTATATTTATTAAATTAATTTATATATTAATTAATAATTAGGGTTTATTGATTTTTCTAATAAGTACATAGAATTTTTTTTAAAAGTTTATAAAAAAAAATTTTGAGTATTTTTTAGTAATTATTTTAAGCCGTTATCCGTAAATAAAAAACTGTCCCTGAATAATAATAATAATTTTTAATACATATTTTATAATTAAATAATAATAATTTTTTAATACATATTTTATAATTCGATTTAGGGATAATTATATCAAAATCGTACTATTTATTCGTAATTGTTGATAATATCCGTGACTAATATGTTAGTTTGAAAAGTGGTGTTATACTAAAATATATATATATTAAGTCTTTATCAAAGCTAAATCATCTAATAAAAGTGATGCTAAGACATTAAGATGGGAAACAATATCTGAAGTTAATTAATAGTTATTTGAAACGCTAAAACTTATTCGATATTCGAGGGACATAGCATTTTTGGTTACCTTTAATTTAATTGTATATGTCAGGTATAAAAAAATGAATGGATTTTGATTCTCTATGTATTAAATGAAATGCCTTTTTTTCTGATTTTAAATAGAAAATAAAAATAAAATCAAACTAAGCGTTTGAATTAAGCAATGAAATTTTAAGCGTATAAAATCATGGCCTGTGCGTCACACACGCTTATAAGTAATTGCTAGGAACGCACAATTCAGGTATAAGGTTGACACGAATCCACAATTACGTAGAAATTTCAGAAAGTCTATAAACAAAGCCCAAAATATGGAAATTTTTGTCGATAATTCTGTGTAAACTCATTGATATAGACTAATGTATTATTTGATTTTATCCCATACATGTCTTATTCTTACACATTATTTTTCATTTTTTTTTATAACATAATTATATTTATACGTAATTTTATTTTTAGTCGCATTAGATAAAATATATTTATTTTTCTTATAACATAAATAAATATATATTTTGTAAGATAGTAATAAAATAACATAATTTATTTTAAAAATTATATTAATTATTTATACACCAAAAGTTTATTTCTATCTCTCTAAATAATTACATTCTTTTTGGAAGAAAAAATTCTCCTAACATATATAATAAGAAGGTTCTCATATATTATTCCTATTTACTGAACAAGGAGCCTAAATATTTATTCCTTTTAGATGTCTTTCACATGCAAATTACATTACAGAAAAAGACAATTTCTGAAATTTGGCAACGTACCCTTCTCTAAACATCCATAAATTACTTATGATTCCAGGATTCTTGTTTTTATTTGCTGAGAAGTCGAAAAATAGGATTATCTCTATACAATTGATTTTATAATTCACTAAAATTTATAAAATATGTTGGATATTTTCAATCATAAATAACAATTTACTAATATTTTGTAAAGAAAATAACATTGTATCAATCAATTTTAATATAAGGCAATTTTTATAAGTAAATCTTAGATAAAAAAAGAAGATATTGTTATAATGAAAGTAACTTTTACTATTTTTGGATTATTATTAAATATTAAATTAATAATAATGGGGTTTGTAAAGTAAATTTCAATAAATTTGCAAAATATCGATAACATTGGATCATATTTGGTTTATTATTGAACAACTTATAAAATTATTTCAAATAAAATTGACCAAAAATACTAATATCTAAAAATAAAAAAAATAACACATATGCAAATATACTATTGATATAACACAAAAATAAATTAAATAAAATTTTATTGACATTAATAAAAAATTCACATCAATAAACTAAAATATTATATTCACATTAATAATATTTATTTTCAAATGGTTAAAAATTCAAAAATAAAAAGTACAAATAGAAATCATTGAAGCCTAATATTATAAAGTTATTGTCGCTTAGATCCTAGTTTAAAAAATTATGTTTTAGTTTCTTAATTTTGAGAAAATGTACAAATAATATTATTTATTTATCTATTTAAATATTATCTATTTTTTTTAATATCAAGAATAATTATGATATCCAAATATTAAAATAAATATTTTATGAATTTTTTTATAATAACTATTATTTTAACATTGTTAAATGATTAAATTTTAATTATTTACGAAAAATAATATTATTTTAATATAAAAATATTATTTATCTTTAATTATTTTTTAAAATTGAGAGACAAAAATAGTTGTTTTGAATCTTACCAGAGCTACGTTATAATTTAATTTAAAAAACTTAATTACACTTTTCTAAATATAAAAATAAAAATATTAATATTGGACATGCTCATATCCTAGGTTCCCCCAAACTGTCATGTGTGCCATTAATTTCGAAGTATAAAAGGTAAAAAGTTACTCATTGAAAAAATTAAATCGAGGAAGTTTATGAGAAATATATTAATGTAAAATTTTATTAATGTTTTTGATAGAAAACTATAATTTTATTAAGAAAATATATTATAAATTTAAAAATCAAAAATTAAAAATTAAATACTGTTTATATATATATATATATATATATTTGAGTTTTCAATGCTTTTCAAATCAATTGTTGTATCTTTAAATTAAATTTATATTTTTTAAATTATAATTGATTTACAATTCAAAAGAATCTAAGTAAATGTTTTATTTTTTTTTATATTTTTTAAAATTTTAAAATTTTGAAATATTTTTAATAATTAATATAATTATAATATCAAATTATAAAGTTACTAGATTTTTTTTATAACTTTGTTATATTTATTGTACTTTTGATACCTTTATCTAAATAAAATAGCATATATATTATTATTATTATTATTATTATTATTATAGTAGATGTATCATTATTTAATAATTAATCAGTGTTATTTTAAATGGAAATAGATGAATAGGTGGCTAATTTTAAGTGTGGAAGCTGTACAAGTCTGTTGCCATTGTACCGTATTTCGTACGAAAGTGCGTACCGGTCAGTCACCGCCATAAATGTGAACCCTCCAATTCAAAAAGGGCCAAAAAAGAAAGAAAGTATATATATTCCTTTCTGTTTATCTATCATGTTTTCAAAACAGAAAATGTTTATTAAATATACATCCAAATTTTCCTGTATTGTAATATTTATGTAAATAATAAATTAATAACAATACTTATTAAATTAACAAAAAAAGAAAAAGAAAAAGAAAAAGAAAAAGAATTAATAATAATAACTAAGCTCAAAATTAATAATAAGATTAATTACGATGAAGAAGATATATATGATGATGATCAATAAAGATCTATATGTAAAAACCTAGCTAGAAATCACGATTAAGATCATGTTGTAATAACTGAGTAGAGTTTTGCATCAAAACAGGACTCAATCTAAACATTAGAGAACAAAACTCCATTCGATTTAAAGCTCCATCCCCATCAAAATCACCTTCTTTTAACATACACATTATTTCTTCATCACTCATCCCTTGTAATCCCAACAATGAAGCACTTTTCTTTAAGCTTTCGAAAGTGATAACACCTTTCTTTCTATCCATCAATAGACTGAACCCTTTGCATAGCTCCTCCATAAAACCTTCTGCACCCAGCTTTTCGACCATCGCTGGAAAGTAATCTTCAAACACTATTCCTCCGCCATGTTTATTATTATTTGACGCCATATATATATATATATATATATTATAACTGTATATATTTTAATTAACTTCAATCAAATGAAAGCTAATTCATGCATATATATATATATATGGAGATGATCAAATGGGAATGTTTATATATATATATATATATATATATATATATATATATATATATATATATATATAGGAGAGGCCGAGATGAGAGAAACGTAGGTATATATATATATATATAATTAATATATAGAAAAAGAAAGTGTTGAGAAAGATTGAATTGTGATTGAAATGAAAAAGAGAAGTACAGATCAGAAATCGTCGACAAAGGTGGTTGCAGCTGTTATGCTAGCTATTCCTATTTGTTTGTATATTTATTTCTTGATCCTTCCACGAAATTGCATGGAAAGTTTTGTACCATTTGCCAAAATTCTTATGGCCAAGCATTTTCCTAGTTTTTATCAATATCTATTAATAAAGGTTGATTTATCATAATTTACAAAAGTGCCATTATTGTTTTTGATATTTGCTTATTATATAAGTAAAGTAAAGTAAAGTTTTTTTGTTTTGTTTTTGTTTTTGTTCACAAGGAAAGTTTTCTCTAAACAATAAATTCGCAAAATAAGGAAAAAGAGAGGGTTCCCACCTTCAAGATTAAGCTAAGAAATTAAATTTAAAATATATAGAATATTAAAGGGACCATGAAACTGTAAGAGTACATCGTATAATTTGGGTTTCGGCAACTTTTGAAAATCCCTATTTTACTTTAGAATATCTTAATTTTCAAATGTGATATTTCACTTATCCAAATTTTCGTAATTGATGTCTCTTGAGATTAATTAAACAATTTTTTTTAATAAATTGAAAATTGTTTTAATAAAAATAATATCACTTGACTCACTCTAAAGGGTATTTTTGTTCGCCAATATTTATAATATTTTTATTAACTGATTTACAAATATTTTTTTCTATAATTATTTTAAGAGATATCGTTGACTAATCTAAGTTAAGGTTTTGGTTTTTGTTTTTTTGCTTTTTTAAAAGCCATAATCTTGACATCTCAATTCATTTGAGTTTCTTAATCCCATCAATTCCAGCTTCTAAAAAGTTAAAAAATAAAAACCCAAACCAAATAACTCAATGATATCTATTAAAATAATTTTAAAAAAATATTTGTAAAAACATTTATATTTTTTTATAAATTTATGTTAAAAAAACCCATTTAAAATGAGTGAATTGATATTAATTTTACCAAAAAATTCAATTAATTAAATTTTTTTATTTAATTTTGGGTATAAAAGCTTGTAGAATAATGAGGAGGAGAAGGGAGAAGGAAGGAAAGAGAGCATAATGGCAAATGAAATACATCTCGAGCATTATTTAATGATTTTTGTTAATATAATACAAAAATCTATATATAATACTAGATACGCATATGAATGCAAGCTTGCACAAGAGAGCTGGCACCATGTACAAGCCTAACAACCTTACATTGATACAAAACTGAATGTGTTCACTAAGCAAAAGTACTAATTGAATTAGGTTCTAACATTTTCCCACAAACAAAATGTCTTAGAAGGATAATTATTTTTGTTTTAAATTCAACAAATTGAATGCAAGCTAAGGACTTAGTCATTACGTCAATAATTTGCTCTTGTGATGAAGTGAACCTAACATGTAGAAAGCCTTTTAGAATCTTCTCACGTTCTCACATATAAAGTGAAAATCAATCTATATATGCTTGATTCTAACATGAAATAATAGATGTTTAGCAATGTACCTAGATCCAACATTATCATAATATATTACAGGGACTTTATGTATCACAGTTTTCAATTCAGCCAAGACCTTTTGTATCCACATAATTTCACATACAACATGACCTAATACACAAAACACAACTTCAGTAAAATATTTTGAAACTACCTTTTGTTTACCTAAATCCTAAGAGACCAAGGAATGGCCAATAGATGCAATACCTTCCAGTGGATCTCCTATCATCACTATTGGATGACCAATCTGCATATGTGTAAGCAAATACACTTAAGTTGGTTTATTTATACAACTTTAATCTATGATCAGTAGAACCTTTGAGATATTGCAGGAGTCTATTTGCTAGTACCCAATGAGTTATGGTTGATTGTTGAAGGAATTGGCATAGCTTATTGACAAAGAAGCTTATCTTTGGTCTTGTTGAGTGTACGATATTGTAAGGCACCTACCACTATTCTATATAAGGAAGTATTTGGTAACAGTTAACCATAATTTTCAAAGAGTTGTTAATCAGATACCATAGGTATAAAGGCTACTTTAGTTTCATTGAGTTTGACCTTATCTAAAAGATCTTTATTATATTTGGTTTGGCTATAATGTAAACCATCAGAAAAAGGTGTGACTTCAACTTCTAAGAAGTAGCTCAAAACACCGAAATCTTTCAAAGAGATTATTGAATTGAGTTTAACAACCAAATTATTGACAAAGCTATCATTATTCCCAATGAGAAGTATATTGTCTACATATATCAAAAAACAAAAAAGATACCACCATAATCATAAATCATCATTGATGTATCTGTATTAGAGCCATAATAACCCTATTAACTTAGATAACTATTGAGTTTTAGGTACCAGGCATATGGTGCATGATTAAGATCATAGAGAGCCTTCTTAAACCTACAAACATAATGGGGAAACTATGAATCTTCAAAGTCAACATGCTAAGACATATAAACTTCTTCAATGATATTACCATTCAAGAATGTTGTATTAACATCTAACTACCTTATCCTCTAATTTTATGATAGTGCCAAGCTCAAAACAAGCTTAATTGTAGTGGGATTCACCATTGGATTGAATGTCTCATTTTAATCAACTCTCTTAGTTTGTTGAAAGCCTTTAGTTATAACTCTGGACTTATATCTATCGAGATCTATAAGCCTTCAATTTTGTGTCAAACACCCACTTGTTGTCTATTATTTTGCTTCCCTTAGGAGGTGGAACAAGATCCTAAGTTTCATTATTAATTAAAGAATCATATTCACACTGTATAACACACTTTCATTCAAGAATTTTTAAAGCTTCTTGAACACAAGAAGATTCTGGTAGAATTTTAACCTCTAAAAATGCCTTAGGTTTATAGATGCCTTGTTTAAGCATTGGATGTATGTTATTGAAAAAAAGTGGAAAATTAAGTGTGTTACGAGAGCCATGTAAGGAAACACTAATTTGAATATCTTTTGGACTAAAGAAAGAGTCAGATTGAATAGAGGTGGAAATACTAGACTCACTAGTGTAACTAGTAAAAGAGTTAAAAGGTAAAGGTGAAATAGGATCAAATATAGGTGCATGTGATAAAGAGCAATCAGAATGAGTTATAGGTAAAGGTAAAGGTAAAGGTAAGGGAAAAATGGGTGATGATCAGTGCTTAGATTTTCCAAAAGAAGAAGCTTGTACACCAGAAACAGACAAAGAGCTATGTTCAAAAGAGTGAAATGTTATGTTCAAAAGAGTGAAAAGGAACACATGTGTCAGAAACCTGAGTTGTTTCAACAGGTGAAACATTTGTTTGTTCAGTTATGGAAGATAAAGGAAGGGAATTGTAATTTTTTTTAGTATTATGACCAGTTGTAATGATACATAAATTTGGGAAAAAGAAGAAGTGGCATTGGAAACTAAAGCTGAAGTTTTAGAATTTTATAAGCCCAAATAGGGAAATTTGGTTACACTAAACCTCACAAGAAAAGAGATGTAAATTTTCTTGGTAACTGGATCAAGGCACTAGAAACCTTTATATTGAGTTGTATATCCAAGAAACATACAGGGAAGAGATTAAGGCTCAAGCTTAGTATGGTTCTATGGATTTGAAAAGGAGTTCAAAGGGGCTATAAGAGTTAAGAGTTATTGAAGCAATCTGTTAATCAAGTAAACTATAGTTTTGAAACTATCTTGATAATACTCCATAGCCACACCATATATCATGAGCAAGGTGAGATCAGATTCAATTATATGTCTATTTTATGGTGTGTGTGTGTAGGCAAAAGAAATGCATGTGATAGCTACTGTGAAACAAATGGCTCTCAATAGCTTGTTGCTTAGTTTCATGATCACTATGTAATTGTTTCACCTTGGTATTAAGCTATCTTTCTACCATTGATTCAAAATGAAAAAAAATATTTGAGCATCTTAAGTTTTATCAGATAATACATAAATATATTGGTACCTTGTGTAATAATCCACAAATAACAAGAAGCATATCATATTATTCACAAAAATCACAAGAGATGATCCCCAAAGATCAACATGAACAATGTCAAAAGGATTTGTAGATCTAACATACATATGAGACATAGACAACATATGATATTTACCTAACTAATATGCATTACACAAATTTGGCATACTATTGAATTTTAGATTCTTATTCATACTAGAAATCACATTATGTAAAACAAAAGAGTGTGGATGACCAAGTCGGTCATGCATAAACCACCACTTACCCTAGCCTAATTAAACAAAACTAACTGAGTTGTACCTTTAAAAATAAATTCACTAGGAAAAGAAATTATGCATAGACCATCCTTAGTGTTCCTTATCAAAATGTTAGCCCTGGTGGAAAGATCCTTTATAAAAAAAACATTAGAAAGGAACCCAACACAAACACTACTATCTTCACAAAGTTGTTTTACAAAAATCAATTTTTTTCAATTATGGTACACATAATAGATTCCTTAATTTAAGTGCTTTTGTAGCACTAATTAGATAATAACTTTCAAACAAAGTAATAAAAATGATTAAGCCATTACCTAATATTATAGAAGAGGCACCAATATATTTCTTGGCATCTTGCAACATTGACGCATCTAAAGTGAGATGATGTGTGGCACCAATATCCATATACCAATGCCGAACATTAGTAGAGGAAGTAAGAATCATAGTTGAAGCAAGTAAAACTTGAGTTGCATGACTTAAATCTTGAGGAAACATTATAACATCACCATTCTCACTACCTTCTTAAGTTTGAGACAAATGTGCTTGAGGAAATGATCTTTGAGGTTTCTGTGAACCAATAGGTTCACTATTTTTGAATTGAGAATACTTGAAATAGCACCTAACTACTATATGACCCATCTCCTTGCATATTTGACATTACACATTGTCAAATTTGACATTCTTGTACTTATCTTACCGTGAGTGTTATGCAGAGAAAGCATTAGTGTTACCATATTAAGAAGGCATAATAAGAATATTTTTATATGAATTTTGTGGCATGCCAATGTTATTGTTATGAGTGTTTGTATAATTTGCTTGAATAACACTAGGATCTAGCATCCTCATCTTTTCTCTTTGTCTTTTTATACATCCTTATTCTAATGTATAGTTCATTAAGAGTCATAATTATGTTCATATGTTTCTATGGTTGTAACCAAGTTCTTGACAAATCTTGGAGCTTTAGATGTAGAATAAGTGATCAAAGATTGTAAGTCATAAATTGCAATTACCTATTTTAATTGATCTTAACATATCAAATAATTTGTTTCATCCAATCTCACTTGAAAATTAGGATTTATCAAGTAAGTGGGTAGTTATGTTGTCATTGATTATTCATTGTTATGTTGTTTTGGTTGTTGAGTAATAATCTATATAGATTGCAAATATGTACTTATTTGTTGTTGGTTAGAGTTTACGGAAGAAGGTGCAGAAGCCATAAATGGCTCTGATACCATGAAACTTAAAGAATAAAGAAGAGGATAAGGGTTAGGAAATAGAACATAATAGAAACTAGAATATATCTTGAGCATTACTTCATGATCATTGTTGATACAATGCTAGATATACATGTGAATGCAAGCTGGCATAAGAGAGATAGCACCATATGCAATCCTAATAACCTAACATTGATACAAAATTGAATGTGTCGACTAAGCACATGTACTAGTTGAATTAGAGTTCAACACTAATTGAATTAGGGTTTAATAGGGTATGATTCAAAACTAAGATAGAAGAACATGTTAAAAGATTCTAAAAACAAAAATTAATAAATGTACAAACTTTTCTTTTCATATAATAATATACTCATAAATATTATATTGATGGAGATTGGCTTGTGATTCAAGTGATATAACTTCTCACTCTATCACCATGGATATAAGTTCAAATCTCACTATGTAATATTTTCTTTATTGAATAAAAAAATAACTATAGTTCTTATCTTTAAAATAAACACATAAATAATATATTGAATTATTTGATTCATTCCTTTTTTCTCTTATTTCTTAACGGGGAGTGGTGTCTTATTAATACTCATATTAATATTTTGATCAATACTCATTATTGTACAAGTTCTTAAGTGGTACCTTAAAAGTACCCAAAATTATCCAAAAAAATACTCATTTGTTCAAAAAAATAAATATATGCATAACAAGTTGAATGGTATTTTAGTCTTTTAATTTTTTTTCTCCTCTTTTCTACCTTTCTCATTCTCTCTCTATCTCTAAAAGAAATAAAAATAAAGTAAAATAAGGTTAATGAAAGAAAATAAAAAGAATTAAGTAAGTAATTAAATAAACAAATAAATAAAAGAAAAAATATTTAGGTTTAATACTGTATTTAAAGTTTAAAGTTTTGAGATTTATTATTTAATATTTAATATTTAGTATTTAGAATTTAGGGTTTAGTATTTAGTGGAAAAATAAATGAGAGAAAATTTTATGCAAATAAATAAAAATGTGTGAAAGAAATAAGAAGGAATGAAAAAAAAGAGAGAAAAAGAAATTAATAATAAATTAAAATGATTTAATTGTTTCTTACATAAAAATTATTTTGATCAAATTAATATCTTTTTAAACTTTTTAAAAGTATAGATACTTTTAAGTTATTATTCTAAAATTTAAACAATAATATATATCAAAATAATAATATAAATACCAATAAATATGACCTCTCAATACAAACATAGAACAAAGTTACCAAACTCCGTGATTTGTGTATATATATTTTGTTTTAAAACAATGCGATTCGTATTTTTAATATATTTTTCTACGAAAGGATAGACTCTGTTGCTTATGTGTGGTCTTTTTATTTTTCAATCTCAAAGGAAAATTTATGCATAAATATAATTAAATTTATATCAAAATAACATATTAACTATATAATATATTATATATAATATTTATTTATTTTTATATACATCACACACACATATATATATATATATATTATTTACAAATTAATTAATATATTTTAAGCCAATTATTAAATTACGTAAAATATATACTTGTTATTAACCTTTTCCTAATTGTTTGCATCATCGACTATTTCTAATGAAATTCCTAAAGGAAATTTAAAGACTCTTTTGAAGGAAGAGTCTCCTCAGTGACGGAATTAGAAGGTTATTATTAGGTGAGTTATATATTATTTTATCAAAATATTACATTATATGAGAAGTTTTTTAATTAGTAATAAAATAAAAATTATAAAAATAATACATAAATATCATAATTCTTATAATAAAATATATATTAAAATTATAAAGAAAGTATACATATAATCAAAATGGTTCACGTAATTTTCAAACCATAAAATTAATTCAATAATTATCACGTAATAGTAACAAAATTATGTATTATTTAATTATAAAAATGAAATACACGTAATAGTAACAACTAAAAAAAGGATAGATAAAAAATAGTAACAAAATAAGAAAAAAAAGTTTTTTTTTTTTTGCAATTTGAGATTTGTATTTTTACTTAAATAGATTAAAAAATATATAAGAACAATTAATAAAAAAGGAACAAAAAAGAAAAGTAAAATATGGAGGATGATGGAAAGAAATGATAAAAAGATTTTGTTTGATGTTTGTTGGTGATTTAGGGAAAGTTTTTTATTTATACTTTTATGTAACTTATTTTAGTATTTTACTCTAAAATCTTTTAATTTTTTGAAATAACTATATTATTGAAACATATGTAATTTAAACTCAAATCTTAAAATTTTTAGATACTTAATAGTTTGCATTTCATTGATCCATAAGTTCGTTGATTTTTATTTTTTAAAATAGTAACTAATTTTTAGTTAATTTAAAAAATAATATATTTACATATAGTATAAAAATTGTTATCTAAAAATTATACTGGCTTCTACCCATCCAGTTCTCACAATCAACCGCCTTCGGTCTCCCTTATTGTGAATATAGAGTTTTGCAATAATATACTTCTAATTAATTTTAAAACTTATTTAAATAATAAATTCACTTTTCCGCTTAAGAAATTTTATTTTATTTTATTTCTAATACGTTGAAAAAGTTAAATAAAGAAGAAAAATTAAATGAAGTAAAATAATTCAGGAGCAATACACATCTTTTTAATTAACTAATATTATATATAAAAATTTAAATAACACCTAATATACTTATGATAAAATTATCTCTATATTTTAAGTTATCATTTTATAACTTTATTATCATATAAACTTATAATTATCACTTCGAATAAAGAATCTAAACATTATTTTTCCACATTTTTATATTAAAGGGTTACTTAATATTATCATTCTTATTAAATATATTGATTTGATGAGCTGTATTTAAATTGAACGGTTCTAGCTATCATATATATATATATATATATATCACTTCATGCAATAAAAACATTGACTAAGTGCTAAGTTTTCATGCAATAAAGACATTTTTATTAGGTTTTCTAATAAAATTATTGGTTGGGGATGAAAATGATAGTGTGAATTAATGATATATCACTTCATGCAATAAAGACATTGAGTAAGTGCTAAGTTTTTAAATTTTATTATATGGGAACAAGTGCAATTTTTTCTTTGGTTTTATTAAAATCATTAGGCTTATGTACCTTATATGTACCTATAATTTGACTTCATTAATTTTTCTTATATATTAACATTTATGATAATATAAATAGCAGATATCTCGATCTTTGAGCTTTAAGTTTTTGTTGAGAATGAATAAAATTAGACTTAATCATAAAAATAATGTGATAGCATATATAGCACAAAAAGTTCACCCACTAAGGGAAGATGATAAATTCCATATAATCAAAGACTCCCTTAATTATCAAAAACATCAAGACTTAGATATATGAAAGTAGATTCTTTCATTAGGAACGCTTTGATTAATTTTATTATTTTACATTAGTAGATTAGATCAAATTTATAATAATTTGTTTTTTAATAAAATTATATCTTCGGTTATTATTGAATATCTTTTATCATTTCTTTTCAAGACAGACAAATTACTTGTAGTTTTAATTTGTGATTTTTCTTTAATATGCTCATGAACTCAAATATAAAAGAATCTCTTATGAAACACTATCAATTTGAGGTTTTCAATCCAATAGCTCTTTTATATTAATTAAAAAATAACATTTGTAATGCAAATGTAATTTATTAGTGTTACAAAATAGTGGTAATTACAATTTATGTGATATTTTTGTATTGGATAGATAAAGTAAGGTTGAGGGCATGGGAGACCCAATGATTTTTATAAAATAAACATTTTATTTTCGTTATTTTTAATTGAAGTATTTTTAATAAAATAATTTAAAAAAATATATATATATATATATATATTTTAATCTTAAAAGATATTATAAAAATATCATAATTTCAACAACATTAACGTTTTCTATTGGATTTTTTATTATGCAACTCAATTATATTTACTATTAACTTAATTGTACTCACAACTAATAATAAGTTACATTATTTTGAGATCCTACGGCAAGAATGATGAAGTAAGTCATCTAGCCTCTGATGATTCATACGAGGATTAGATTTTCAAATAAATGAAAAAGGCTTTTGTATAGAAGTGTAAAACCAAAGAGAGGGACATTATTTTCAAGGAAGGGGTGACGTGGTGTCAAATATTATCAATGTATTAAAAAGGTTTCCTTGTATTAATTAAAAACAATATTTTATATGAAATTTATCTTTCTTTAATGGTAAAGTTTTTAAGAATGAATGTCCCATTTTATTTATATATCGTATACATAAAATTAAAATTTTTGCCAGTTAATGGGTCAAAATAAATAAAAAGTCAAATGGGCATCACAAGAGAAAATATATGATTGCAAAAAGAAATAAATATAAATAAGTTAAATAGAATTAAAATATAATAAAAATAAGTTAAATATATAAAATATTAGGTCAAAACAATCCACAAAAATGTTAGTGTATAAAAAATATATGTAATATTGATTAAAAATGATATTAGTTTAGTATTTGTAATTAGTAGATAGAGTTACTTTCTTTTTTGGGAGTTACTTTTTAGAATTTGATATCACATAAAAATAAATAAAAAGGACACCATTTTCAATGGAAGTAACAGGGTAACTACAACAAAAATGCAATTTAGTATCATTAGTGACCTTACTATAATTGAAAGCCATAAAATAACTAAACATATATGACGATTACTAACTACTCTATAAAAAAAATAGAAAAGTGTTAAAAATATAAACGAATTGTTATGTCCATCTCTCAAAAGCTCAACATTTTGTTACATAGTATTAGAGTATTAAGGTCATGGTATCGAATTCATTTGATAACCCCTAATATCAATTAAATTTTTAAGTTTAATGGAACTTGCAAAAAGATAAGAAAACTCATTCTTGAAGAAAGTTCTAATGATATACTTTGCAAAGATAAAATATTCTATATTTAAGAAAAAATGTCATAAAATATAAATAAATTGTTAAGTTTATTTATCAAAAGTTTGAGTTTTTAAGAGAATAATAAGTGACACTTCTTTATAAACAATCGTTGATCGTCCTATAAGTTTAACATATAAAATGGTCTTATAAGCTCAACATATAATACCTTAAAAAACATCATACTTTATATATATAGAGTTTCACATAATTTGTTAAAATATTAAAAATAATTTACTCCTAGTTAAAGATTCAGTATTATTATTATCTTAAAAAATTGAGCATTATATTTTTTATAGCATAATTAGAAAATAATTTTATTGATTGAAAGTAGATATCACAATATAAGTACAATTTAAAAATCATAAAAAATAATATAAATATTTACATTTAAGTTCTTATAGCTAAATTACATTAAATTGAAAAAAATTGTTGAAAAATATTAAAATAACGAGATTTTTGTAATCCAATTAAGACACTTTGAGAAGAAGATTACATGTTCTTCATTGTTAATATTTAACATATTTTTAGAATAGAATTAATTTTGTGTTTTCTTATAAATGATGAGAATTAGAAGGTCATTAAACTATTTTTTTTAATAATTATAAGATATATGATGTTATGTACTCATAATTTTAATGATGAAGCATGGCTTTATTTTTAACTTGAATGTTATCTAATTGTTATTACTAATTTGTAGTTGTAAGAATTTTTTATCATTTTTTTATCAAATAAAATAAATAAAATTAAATATAAATTAAATGATAAATCTATGTTGTTGTGTCATGTTCAACAGGAGTTCATGTTATTTGTGATTGTGTCAGGCACTAATTAACATGTATTACTCATATAATGATATTCCCTTTCCTCCTATTATTAAAATTATATCTTACCATTTCAACTTCATGTAATCCAATAACTTCTATTTTATAATTTTATTTAATTAAATAATAAAAATAAATCTAATAATTTTATTCTATTAATTAATTACACTTAATTTTATATCCAATCTTAATTGAAAATTATTGGTTAATTATAGATTAAGAAAAACTATACATTAATTTTAAGCCATTGATGATATGTTGGTACATACCAATAAAATAAAAGATAAGTGTATTAATATTTTTTTTTTGAAAAACACAACTCCCATGGATTTTTTTAAACAACAAACAACTAATAAAATTAATAAGTAGCATCACGTTACATATTTCTATATTAATATATAATTTTTATTAACTAAATTAATATGATAGTAAATGTAAATTAATATAAAGAAGAGAATAGTGATAGGTGAAAAAGACAGAGAAAACTTATAATTTTTCTCATGCTCACTGGTATATATATCTCATATGTTAATTGATCTAAAGGTATATGTCAACTTAAGATAAATCAATAAGTTATCTAAGAAGAGAAATATCATAAAATATTTATTTGCCTTCAGAGAGTTAAAAGGAAGTGAAAAACTTCACTAGAGGCTAGCATGTGATTTTTTAAAGACTCAGATTTCAACTAGTTTTAATCGAGTATATATAATAAATTACTGCTTATGCTCAAGACAATATCCATATGTCTAAGTAGTGTTAAAAATATGCATACACAATAATAATAATAATAATAATAATAATAATAATAATAATAATAATAATAATAATGATGATGATGATGATGATGATGGGATGATGTTGATGATGATGGATAAAATTGATATTTTGATATCCTTATCCAGTCCTGTGCGCCGTTATCTTGCATAGCCCATTTACTTCTTTGAAAGCTCAACCATTTCATGGCTTGCTGCATTCTATTTCTTCACTCCACCATTTCAGTTTTTTAATACAACTCTCCCTCCAGCTCTTATAAATACCCTTTTTTTATGCTCATATATGCTTATATTATCCATCTCAAAATCTATTTCAAAGTTAACCTTCTTTTGCAAACAATGGCTGCTCAACCCCAATTTGTACTTGATGAGGTTATCGGATATCTTGTTTTTATTCCTGAGGTAGAACTGGATGAGGATATTGAGGAAGCTGTTACTGTTCATGACTCAATGATATTGATAGGTAGAATTATTACGAAGGAGAGAAAAAGAAAAGGAAAAATGAAAAGAAAAAATAACAATCCGTATATTTTCTTAATTTTAAAAAAAATACAAAAATACTCTTATTTATACAATTGTAAACAAATGAAAAGAAGCCACGTAGCATAACAAAAAAAACAATATTCTAATACTCCTTCTCAAGATGGAGAATAGATGTTAATCAGTCCCATCTTGTCCAGCAAACCTTTGAAAATGGAAGGATGAAGAGCCTTAGTGAATATATCTGCCAATTGATTCCGAGTAGAAACATGTAATGTCTTTAAAACTCTCACGAATTTTATCACGAACCAAATGACAATCTATTTCTATGTGTTTTGTTCGCTCATGGAAAAACGAGGATTCGTGTAATGTGTAAAGCGACTTGATTATCACAATATAGCAAGGCGGTCCCAGAATGACTTACCCCAAACTCTTTCCAATGACAACAACGAAGTCGGCTCGCAGGTGGCATTAGCCACGTGGACACGTACTCGGCCTGCTGAAGGCAGAGAGATCGTAGTTTGTTTCTTAGACTTAGGGAGATGTGAGTCTCTAAAAATACAAATAACCGATATGGAGCATTCATGTCGGCCACAAAACCCCAATCAACATCAGAGAAAACTTTGAATTGAACTTCAGTTGTTGTAGATAGATCACTTTCAACATAAGCTCTAAGTTCTACTTCAGACTTAGAAGGAAGAAAAAGACCTTGTCCAGGAGTCCTTTTTGTTAGATATTATTGTTATAAAGCTCCTTAATTTAAGGAGCAAATTAAGGAGCAAAACATCCTTAAATTAAGGAGCAAAACATGGAACAAAACAAGGAGTAAAACATGTAGCAAAACATGGAACAAAACAAGGAGTAAACATGGAGCTTAATTACAGGAGCAATTAGCGAACCATTAATTTAAGGAGTAATTCAAGGAGTGAATTTTCCTATAAATAGATATGTAATTGTAATGAATTAACCATCCAAAGTGTTCATTCCAATTGAGAAAAAAAGCTTAGAGAAAAGCTTTGTGAGAGAAAATTGAGAGTAATTTTCTTGGGTGTAATTGGGTTGTGAGTTGTGAGTGTTGTAAACACCTTGTGTAATTTCTCCCCTTTCGGTAAAAAAGATCTGACGCAGTCGGAGACGTAAGCGATTGGTAGAACTCCGTTATCAAATCTTGTGTGTTATTGTTTCTATTCTTGCTTTCATAAATCTAGCTTATCGGGAATTTGCGTTATTTCCCAACAAGGTATCGAGGTATTGGTAGTGATTTCACAATTTTCGAAGAAATAGTCGAAACTTGATCCGGAGGAAGTCGATTTTAGTGGGAGCAATGGCCCATGAGATGAAGGAAGGGGTGAAACTCGAGAAATTTGATGGCAATGATTTCGGGTTTTGGAAAATGCGGATAGAGGATTATACGTATCAAAGAAATCTATATCAACCTCTCTCGGAAGAAGCGAGTACATGAAGGAAGAAGATTGGAATCTTACAGGCAGAATGACAGCCCCTAGGAGTTATTCGATTGACGTTATCCCGTAATGTTGCTTTCAACGTAGCAAAGGAAAAGACCACGGCAGTCTTATGGTAGCTCTCTCCAATATGTATGAAGCCGTCGGCCTCGAAACAAAGTGCACGATGAGGCGCTTGTTCAATTGCGGATGACGGAAGGCGCATCGGTAGGCTCACGACATCTCGATAGAACTCGACACGGTTACAACCGGTTGAGTTCGGTGGAAATTGAATTCGATGAAGAAGTACGAGCATTGATACTTTGTCTTCTACCTGCCGGAAAGGCTGGAGATACTCTTGTCGCGAACATGAGTAGCTCGTCGGGAAGCAATAAGTTGAAATTTGACGATGTTCGTGATTTGGTTCTCGGTGAAGAGATCCAACGTAGAAGACAGGTGAATCGTCGACCTCTTGAGTTTTGCATACGAGTCAAGAGGAAGAAATTCAACCAAAGGAAATGGACGTGGTAGGGCGACTGCGAGGTAGATCAAAGGGGAGGTCGAATCTAGGAATCCTAATAATTCCCATGGCTCGAAGACTATCGAGTGTTGGAATTGTGGAAGAAGCAGGTGCCTGCACTACAAAAATCGGTGCAAGAATGCACCGAAGGACAAACAAGTGAAGGAGGCAAATGTTACTTCCACCTCGGGAGGAGATGATGCGTTGATATGCTTTCTTTGGAGACGAGGAAGAATCTTGGGTCTTGAAGCATTTCGGAGCATCGTTCCATGCCTACTTCCACGGAAAGAATTCTTCGAGAAATATGTCCCGAAACCTTGGAAAGGTATATCTTGGTGATGATGATCAACCATGTGCTATTATTGGCAAGGTGTAGTGAAGATTAAGTTAAACGGGTCGTTTGGGAGGTGAAGGATGTCGGGCGTATTCCCGACCTCGAGAAGGAACTTAATCTCGATGGGGCGTTGAAGTGCTAGTGAAGTGTTATGATCTTCCGTGGTGATGATTGGAAGATTTCAAAGGGTGCGATGACGGTTGCTCGAGGCAAGAAAAGTGGCACTAACACACATGACAGTAAGCGTTGTTCGATCACAATTGTAGCGGTGCAATGAAACACCAAACTGTGGCACGGAGATTAGGCCACGGTGAGAAAGGTATGAAGATTATGCACTCAAAAGGAAAACTTCCTGGTCTACACCGTAGAGATGGACATGTGCGGGTGTATACTTGGAAAGCAAAAGAGAGTCGGCTTTCGGACAGAGTGGTAGAACCCAAAGAAGGAAAAGCTAGAGCTTATTCACTCGGATGTTTGGGGACGACAACCGTCTCATCCATTGGTGGGAAACAATACTTGACTTTCATCGATGATCATTCTCGGAAGGTATGGGTTTACTTTTCTAAAGCATAAGTCTGAAGTATTTGAGGCTTTCAAGATGGAAAGCTATGGTGGAAAATGAGACGGGTTTGAAGATCAAAAAGCTCAGGATCAGATAATGGTGGTGAATATGAAGACACGGATTCAAAAATTTTTCTATGAAGCGTGGGATCGAAATGGAAACTGTGCGAGGCACGCCTCGGCCTGATAGGTGTAGGCTGAGCGTATGGAACCGAACGTTGACAGAAAGAGCCGGAAGCATTCGTATATGTCGGGTCTACCGAAGCGAGCTTACGGGCGAAGCGGTCAACACGGCGGCTTACTTGATCAACCGAGGCCACGTACGTTTCCATTGGAGCATAGAATACCGAGAGGAGGTATGGAGTGAAAAAGAGGTGAAACTATCACATCTAAAAGTTTTTGGTGTGTAGCATTTGTGCATATCGGTGATCAAGGTAGGAATAAGCTTGATCCCAAATCGAAAATGCACGTTCATCGGCTATGGTGAGGATGAGTTTGGCTACAGATTTGGGATGACGAAAACAAGAAAAGTTATCCATGCTTGAGAGATGTGATTTTCAACGAAAGGGTGATGTATAAGGGACATGCATAAAATAGACGCCCGATGAATCGGGAAACGAATGAGTCGGTATTTTGCGAGATGCTGAGATGATGTCCTAGATAGTTTATGACAGAACCAATTGTAACAAGTCCCCGACCGGAGGAACTTGTTGGACGAGTAGTACAGCATTCGACACATCACAACCTCTTAGCTCACTTGTATTGAGAAGGTCTTACTCGACCTGTATGACGGGAGATACATGAAATATATGTTGCTAATTGATTGGAGGGCACAGATGCTATGATGAAGCTTGTCGGACTCGAGATTCCAATGCTGGGAGCTTGCTATGAAAGAAAGAAATGAAATCTCTCATCTCCAGACCGGACATGGGAACTGGCCGAGTTACATGGGAAGAAAGAAGGCACTTCACATGACAAATGGGTGTCTGGGTGAAAGAAGAGTGATGGTTCGAGAGATACAAAGCACGCCTAGTTGTTAAAGGGTTTCAACGGAAGGAAGGAGTTGACTACGACATTTTCGCTCTGTTGTGAAGCTCGATACTATCGGATCGGTATTGAGTATTGTAGCCATTGAAGATCTTCATCTTGAACAGGTTGGATGTGAAGAAATGCATTCCTTACGTGGAGATTTAGATGAAGAGATATACATGTACCGGCCCGGAAGGTTTCTCGAGAAAGAGGGAAGAGGAACATGGTGTGCGGACTTAAGAAGAGTTTGTATGGCTTCGAAACAAGCCGAGACAATGGTACGAGAAAGTTTGATAACCGTACCTGAGGAAGGTTTCCATGAAGTGCAATGCGACCATTGTTGCTACTTGAGAGATATAGGTCCGAGTTATATCATTTTACTACTTTATGTTGATGATATGTTAGTAGCGAGGTTCGGATATGGATGATATCGAAGATTGAAGCATCAATTGTCAAAGGAGTTTGACATGAAAAGACAGGTCCAAAGAAAAAGATTCTTGGAATGCAAATCACAGAAATAAGAAGAAAGGATCCTTGCGGTTATCTCGGGCGAGTACATCAATCGTGTTTTGCGCTAGATTCAACATGAGCGATGCCAAACGGTTAAGCACACCCTTGGCTAGTCATTTTCGCCTATCCGAGGATCAGTCCCCTCGACGAGGAGGAAGAGAGGTCATGGCTAAGGGTTCCTTATGCCTCGGCCATTGGAAGTTTGATGTACGCAATGGTTTGTACAAGACGGACATTGGCCGTACGGTGGGAGTTGTTAGCGATTTATGTCAAATCCAGGGGAAAACTCATTGGGAAGCGATCAAGTGGATTTTGAGGTATGCGAGGCACCACAAAAAGTGTTTGTACTTTAGTAAAGGAGAGTTAAAAGTACAAGGATACGTAGATGCGGACTTTGGAGGTGAAGTTGATCACCGAAGAAGCCTGCCGGGTTATATATTCTTGTTGAACTACGGTTGTAGTTGGATGTCACAAATACGTAAAATTGTCACTCTATCCACTTCTGGTGAGTATGTAGCGATGGCGAAGCTAGTAAAGAGATGATATGGCTTGAGGTTTGTTAGCGAGTTGGGATTCAAACAAGAGAAGAATGTTCTCGTAGTGATAGTCAGCAGTGCAATACACTTGGCGAAGAATTGACATTTCATTCCTGTAGAACCAAACATATTGGACTTCGTTATCACTTCATCGGATCTTTATTAGAAGATGATGTGTTATCTTGGAGAAGATTCGAGGAGCAAAAAATCCAGCGGATATGTTAACAAAGGTGGTGATTATTGACAAGCCTGAAGTTGTGCTCAACGGTTGGTGTTAGGAGTAACAAAGACTAGAAAAGTCATTTGCATTGATCGAGGTGTGAAGGCAGTTGAAATCGGTCTTCAAGTGGGAGATTGTCAGATATTATTGTTATAAAGCTCCTTAATTTAAGGAGCAAATTAAGGAGCAAAACATCCTTAAATTAAGGAGCAAAACATGGAACAAAACAAGGAGTAAAACATGTAGCAAAACATGGAACAAAACAAGGAGTAAAACATGGAGCTTAATTCTAGGAGCAATTCAAGGAACCATTAATTTAAGGAGTAATTCAAGGAGTGAATTTTCCTATAAATAGATATGTAATTGTAATGAATTAACCATCCAAAGTGTTCATTCCAATTGAGAGAAAAGCTTAGAGAGAAAAGCTTTTGTGAGAGAAAATTGAGAGTAATTTTCTTGGGTGTAATTGGGTTGTGAGTTGTGAGTGTTGTAAACACCTTGTGTAATTTCTCCACTTCGGTAAAAAAGATCGCGGTCAGGAGACGTAAGCAAGATTGGCCGAACTCCGTTATCAAATCTTGTGTGTTATTGTTTCTATTCTTGCTTTCTCATAAATCTAGCTTATCGGGAATTTGCGTTATTTCCCAACACTTTTCACATATTGCAAAACTCTTTGTACAGCTTTGAAGTGAGTAAGTCTTGGTTGAGACAAGAATTGGCTAAGTCTATTAACATCATATGATAGATCCGGCCTAGTGATGGTGAGGTATAATAACTTCCCAATTAACCTCCTATAAAGAGAAGCATCAGGCAATAAATCCCCTTCATCTTGACTTAATTTCAGATTTGGTTCCATAGGTGTAACCGCTGGTTTACAACCTAGGTATCCTATGTTAGCCAAAAGTTGCAATGCATAAGACCTTTGTGAAACCAATATGCCCCTCTCTTTTCTGCCCACTTCTAAACCAAGAAAGTAACGCAAAGTTCCAAGATCTTTCAACTTGAATCTAGCATTAATCTTACTCTTCAAGTGTTGAACAGCCACATCATCACTGGGCTTTGTTTGTAATAATGTCATCAACGTAAGACAAGAATAACCATGGCCGATCCCTTGGCTCGATAAACAAAGAATGATCGATTCTTGGTCGACGAAAGTCTTCTTCAATCAAGGCATTAGAAAATTTTGCATACCATTGCCTTGATGCTTGTTTTAAACCATACAAGGACTTGTTTAGTTTTCAAACAACATTAGGAGGTAATTGTTTCTCCCCTTATGACTATAACCTTGATGAATAGTCATATATACTTCTTCAGAAAGGTCACCATGCAAAAAAGCATTATTAACATCCAATTGATGTAAAGACCAACCATGGATTGAAGCTAAAGCAAGTAAAAGCTTGACAGTAACAAGCTTTACGGGGAAAGGTATCAAAATAATCAACTCCCTGCGATTATACCCGCTTGCGACAAGTCGCGCTTTGTATCTTTCAACGGTCCATCGGCCGAAACTTGACTTTATACGCGCGTTTGCAACCACTGGCGTGATGTCCGACAGGTAGAGAGCCGGTAGACCATGTATTATTGAGTGCTAAGGCGTGTAACTCATCAGCCATAGCTTTATGCCATTCAGGAATACCAGAAACTTGAGAGAAAAATTGAGGCTCGAGTGTGTTAGAGATGGACATAATTGCGCCAAATCCCTTTGATCTTGTCATATGACGAGAAAATTAGAAATAGGATCTTGAATAGAATGATGATTGACAAGAGAATCATGAAGAACGAACCACGATGATAAGCACCGCAATGGCTTGGCTTTTTAACCTGACGTTGTGGTCAGTAGAAAGTGGAACAGAAACGACCGTAGGAGAGACTAAATCAAAAGAAGCGGCGGCAGAGCAACGGGATGCACGATATCGTAAACATCGGTCGGCTCGGAACAAGGAGAAATATTGTCAAGAACAGGACAAAGGAAGAACATTGTTGGAGAATAAGGCACCAATATCAGCGGAGGAGCTATTGACAACTAGAGGAAAAATGGTCTCATGAAACCTGACATCACGGGAAGCAAAGAGTCTTATTACTTTCTAAATCCGGTGACTTATAGGCTTTCATCCCAAAAGGATAACCAATAAGAATACAAGCTCTAGATCTAGAGAAAACTTGTCACGTTTACTCAACAAAGTGGAAGCATAACGTAGACAACTGAGCGCAAGTGATCATAAGAAGAAAACTTATTATTCAAGACTTCAAATGGAGTTTTAGTAGCTTAGAGCAGGAGATGGCGACTTATTCATAAGGTGAGCGGTGATCAAAACATATCACACCAATAAGAGAGAATACCCTGGTAAACGGAAAACGCACGAGCAATATTAAGTAGATCTTGATGTTTATGCTTTCAGCTTGGCGAGTTTTGTTGCGGCACTTTCAACACAAGATCGATAATGAACAACCCGCTTTAGAGTTGTAGAAATGAGTCAAATCCAATTCCTTAGCATTGTGCGAGCGAACTCCTTTGATATGCTTCCCGTATTGGGTGCGAATCGGCGTAAAAAAATTTGGAATAATCTTCGAGCCTCAAATTTAGTATGTAAAGGAAAACCCAAGTATATCTTGAGCATCATCAACAATGGTTAAAAAATATCGAAAACCGTTCATTAGATATTACTCGAAATGGACCTATACATCAACATGAATGAGATCAAAGGTAAAGGCGAAAGTTTATTATTAGAAGTAAACGACAAATGTCTTTGCTTTGCAAGAGGACAATGACGGTCTGAAAGAGGCCTTTTTAGCTCTGGAAATTGAAAGAAGGAATCTTATCCTTATCTTGAGAAACCAAGCAAGAAGGATGTCCTAGACGATAATGCCATAACATCTCGGTGGACAAAACGGAGGAAGCATTACAAGCGATAGCGAGTTAGGGCTAGGTTGATACAAAGCTTTGAAACACTAAGATGGTAGAGATGCCCCACTCTTTTCGTCCCGATCTTCGTACCCTGAGTATCCTTGAATCACATGACCATCATCATGAAAAAATTAACGAACATGAGAGGGCTCTTTGTAAAGTGAACTAACAAATAATAAGTTGTATCTAAAGAAGGAACATAGAGCACTTTAGATAAAACTAAGGAAGGCGATAATCGACAGAGCCTATCTTAGAAATGGGGCGAGAATGTCCAGAGGCGAAGCACAAATGTAGAAGTATAGTTGTTATCAAAAGAATCAAACAAACTCAAATCATGACAAGCAAGATGGAAGTAGCACGCTGGAGTCGATAATCCAAACATTAGGCTGCTATAAGAGAAGAAATACCGGTGAAGTTTGACACTTTATAGGCTAATGTTTTAGTATCTGAGAGATCCCTGCATCCGAGTACTTATGAGAGATATCAAATGTTGACAATCATTAGCGATCAAAGCCAGGCAAAGGAGAAGTATTGTATGGTGAAATTACGGTGATTCTGGATTAACTTGAGTTTCATGAACAAAGAAGTACCGATTAGCTAGTGGCTTTGAAGAACTTGTCAGTTGGAATACCCCTGGATGACTACTTGTTTGGCCCTTAGAAAAATCTCCCGGAAACTGACCTTTTGGTTTAAAACCAGGAGGATATCCATGAATTTTGTAACATTTATCCTTTGTGACGGAGAAACCACGGTGTGTACCAGACGGTTTGTCCTTCTACTTATATGCCTTGTGGTAATCACATTAGCCACTCCACAAGAATCTTTGAAATAGAATGGCGTAGATGAACTAGAAAAATGCATAGATCGTTGTCTTTCTTCTTGTATGACCAGGAGAAAAACTTTGTTAATCGAAGGCAATGAATCACTCATCAAAATTTGAGTCAGGATCATTGAAAGACTTCATTTCAAACCCATAAGAAATTGTAAAACATAGTCTTCGTACGTTGATAATCATCAAACTTTTCATTCCTCCACATTACATCATGCCAGGTCTAAAATCACGTAATTCATCCCAAAAAATCTTTAGTTTGGTAAAATAAGCACTAACATCATTAACCCCGGTCGTGAATTTGTTGCTTTAGTTGAAAAATTCTAGGACCGTTGCTCGATTGAACCGATCATGAAGATCGATCCACATACTTCGAGCATCGTGAATATACATAATACTATCTGCTATGTCTTTGCAAGCGACATTCAAAATCACGACATAACCACGTGTTGTTACAACGAGACCAAAAATGATACAAATTATCCCCGATTACGGTTTTAACAATAGATCAGTGACAAATCCAAACTTGTTTTTATGATAAGAGCTATAATCATAGATCGATGCCAAGAGTTGTAATTACTACCTGTTAGAGGATTCGAAACCAATCCAAGCCCTGGATGATCTCCATTTCCGAGATAGAAAGAACTGTTGGAATCTTCGTGAATACGATTAGTATTATCCAAAATCGAGAAATAATTTTCATTGCTCCGATTGCCTCCACTATTACCTCCACGAGCTCCTCCTCCACAAGCCATTGAATAACAATCAAGAATCAAGAATCAAGAAGAAAGAAAGATCAGCGAGAGCGAAAAAATTTGCTCTGATACCATATTACGAAGGAGAGAAAAAGAAAAGGAAAAATGAAAAGAAAAAATAACAATCCGTATATTTTCTTAATTCTAAAAAAAATACAAAAATACTCTTATTTATACAATTGTAAACAAATGAAAAGAAGCCACATGGCATAACAAAAAAAACAATATTCTAACAAGAATTCTTCTAAGCAACAAGTTCAAAAATTTCAAGTGGTTAATGCCATACACAAAGTATGAACTCTGCCAGGTGATGTATTTGTCTCTCAGCTAGATAAGTACAAAAATATTTTCTCTTTTCATTCACTATACCTAAGGACAAAGAAGGTATCTTGTCTACCCATGTATGGCATGTAAACAATCACTTATTGGTACTTAAAAAGAATGGGATCACACACTAACCCTCCAAGAACTGGAATTCATGCAATTCCACAACTTTTTGGATACATGCTTTGTTGTGGGCGGAAGCAATAAATAGCGGTATATGAATATATCAAAGCGATAAAATGAACACACAGAATTTACGTGGTTCGACAATTGCCCATGGAGAGCAGATATTATTTGAACCGAGTAGGAAATATACGTAATACGTATCTGATTTCCTCACTAATAATATCTCTCAAGTGTTTCCCAAAACTCACAAGTATTTTCTCTCTTTGAGTTTGCTTATACTCTCTTTGATTTTTTCTGATTTTTTGCCTTATTCTTCAATGCATGAACTCTTCCCTATTTATAGATGAAGAAAGGCTCCCTTTCCCTAAAGTGTGCCATAATTTAAGCCTTAAATTAGGCCACCAATTTCCTTAAATTATGCCACTAATTTCCTTAAATCATACCACAAATTAGGCCACTAATTTCCCTAAATTATGCCACTAATTTGTTACTTTTAGAGCCAATATTCAACATGATTATGGTATCCATTTTGCTTGGAAAGAAATCCCAACGCTGTTACTTTGGAAAATCTGGCTGGCCATTCACTTCAAGTTGAAGAGCCAGATGATGAGCTTTTGGTATATATCCAGAAATTACTTACGATTCAGGGTAGAAATTCAAGTTAATCAACCATTAGCTACTGACTATCTAGTTACTAGAAAGTGTTGTGATTGTGATCATCCGTCTGTTAATAATAAATTTGGGATTGATTTTAAGTTAGAAAGATTGCCAAGCTTCTGTACTCTTTGTGGAATCCTCAATCATGGCACCAA
This sequence comes from Hippophae rhamnoides, assembly GCA_033030585.1. Lineage (NCBI taxonomy): Eukaryota > Viridiplantae > Streptophyta > Magnoliopsida > Rosales > Elaeagnaceae > Hippophae > Hippophae rhamnoides. The sequence goes on along the minus strand of CM065427.1, from coordinate 62,403,715 downwards.
AAACTGTTTATTAAAGGAAGGTAAGCAATTCCAATTGTCAAGCACAATTTGGTGAAGATTTTATGATGAAAACTTGAGGTATAGGATGATAGCACAGCTGATTGGGTTGACTTTACTATTAATATGAATTCTGTTCACAGAAATCTCATGAGAGCTTATATGGTACACATTGCTAGTTCTGTTTACCATAAAACTTTTTTTTCATATCTCTACCCTAGCTGAGCATTTTTTTCGAGTTATTCCAATATCATGCAGCATATTTATAACAAAAATTAGATCAGACTCACTCTGTCTCCTCTCAACAAGCTCCTACTATTCACTCTTCCACACCACATTATTTAACTGCATATGGCTCAGGAAAATGTTGAAGCGTAAAGGGGTGCTATAAAAACCTTTCTTATTAAGAAAAACAAATGGTGGAACCTGATTGGGGTATTGGTTCACGATCTCAGTTCGCATCAATTATATGTTTGAATGATCAATTGATGTCTGCACGGGGTGTTACTGATCTGTTGGACTAATTTGATCGAGACATTGCTATTAATACTGTGATTTTGTCTAACAATGTTGAAGGCGAGGAGGCGGCCTTGAACGTGCAGCCAAAGGCACCATGATATTTACGTGTTGGAATGACTGGGGTCTTGTAAGATCTCGTGCCAAAAGAGCATTACGTTAATTGGTTCGAAAACACAAACCGTCTATTAATTTTATGGCTTATGGAAACTAAAGCTAATGTTAATGCCTCTAATAATATTATCAATGCACTAAATTATCCTAATATTTATAGTATTCCTGCACATGGTTTAAGTAGTGGTTTTTTGTTGTGTTGGAACTCAAGTATAGAGCTATAAACTCAATATGTAGGCTCTTACTTTGTGATTGCTCTGATTTGTAGCCCGTTTAATAATAGTAATAGTTATTTGGTGTGTTTTACTTATATCTAGCCTTATTATAAAGCTAAACACAAAATTTGAGATTAACTACACAATTTATTAACTTATGTACAGGATCCTTGGTTAATGATTGGGATTTCAATGGCATTATCCATCCTTCTGAAAATTGGGTGGTTAACTTGTTTATTTCAAAAAATTATATTTTCGGATTTGATTATATTCATAAACGTCTTGATCGTGGCATAGCAAATCCAATTTGCATTAACTTTTTCCCTAAAGCCATGTTATCCAATCTTTATCTGATCATGCTTCTCTCTTACTTTGTTTATTTAGTGTACGGGAACCTTTCACACAAAGACCCTTTAAACTTCTAGTTGCCTGGTTGAGAGATAAAGATTATGAACTCTCATTCAGAACTTTTAGAGTCACCTCAATTCACAAATAGAGATGTTTATGCAGAAATTAAAAAGGCTATCCTTGGATTTATCTGGTTGGAACATATATCATTTTGACCATATTCAAGGTAAATTAAAAGTTCTTGATGTCCAATTGAAAGATGCTTATCTTCTTTTGATCCAAATCTTGAAAATGTCATTGCTTCAAGTTTTATAAATAATTGGCTCATTGAGATTCTTTATGGCATCAAAAATCTAAGGAATTGTATATCATAGATGTAGATCATAACACTAAATTATTTCATACTTCAAATTTAGTCAAAAGAAGAATAAACTTTATTCCTACTTTGAAGTTATCTTTTGAAAATTTATATTGGGATCGTAAACTCATTGAAAATGAATTAATACACTGTATTGTCAGTTGTTTCTTGTCATCAAAATCCCATTTACGTGATTCTTTCTTTTTACTATTCACCTTAGTTATTTCTGAAGACTAGGATATTTTACTAGTGAAGTGTTTTTTGTCCTTTAAAAATTAAAGAAATTCCTTGGGATATGCATTCACTTAAAGCAACTCACCCATATGGTTTTCAATCTTTATCCTACGAACAATATTGACAAAAGGTAAAGACTTTCTTTATTATCGGGTGTTTAGGGCAAAATTAGAATTCTACTTTCATATCATTATTTCTAAAAATCTCAGATGCAATTAAAATCAATCACTTTTTAACTATAAGTCTTTGTAATATGATTTACAAGATTATTTTTAAGATTTTGGTCAAAAGATTGGGAGGAATCTTAAGTAGTCATATTTTCTTTTTTCAAGTTGATGATTTTATAAAAATAGAGTCATTAATGCACTTTTTTACTTAATATTTACTTATTTTATCTAATAAATAGTATTTTTGGGTCACAAATATTAAAATATAAACTTTTTAATGAAAATGGGTGAAAATATAATTTTTTTAAAATTTTGGGATTTTTTTGAAATTGTTTATGAATTTTTAACACAAGACCAATTAAGAGCTACCACGTGGCATGCCATGTAGGTAAATGAGCTGAATGGACAAACCATGCGAACACCACGTAAGCACATAGAGTGAATCACGTCGCGACGTGTGTGAGGAGGACAAAACACGCACCACGTCTCAACACGACGTTCAATCCGAGTTTAAAGTCAATGCTCGCTGAGTCATGCCACATGTCACTACACCATTATTCCGCACGTTCCACGCCATCTGTTCCCTTGAATAACGTCATGCCACGTGTCGCTGACTCAGCGAGCATTGACTCTGACCAGTCTCCCTTGCCACAGGTTGCTCCTTGATTCGCCTAATGAATTTCTGGTGCCATGTGTCGTGATGTGATTGGCTAGAACTATCAAGTTTGCTTGTTTTGATCGTAGCCCTTGATCTGAAGCTAATATGATAGTATAGATTACACTTGAGCTTTATTTAAGCCCCTAATCACTCCATAAACCCTAATTGGCCTCCATTAGCATAATTTTGGTCATATTTTGGAGCTAAAAATAGAGAAAAATTTAAGAGATGACACAATTTTGATGGAGATTCAAGAGGAGATTAATATTACAATTCAAGATATTGATTGAATTTCATTTTCTACTCTTTTTCTTTATCCATTTTTATGTCTTTCTTTGTAAAAAAAAATGAGTTTTATGAACACAATTATGGTTAATTAATTTATTAATCTAGGGATCTTATGAACCAAATTTTCACCATTTGATGATCTAATATTTTTTTCCCAATTATAATATTAATTTAATTATATTATTTAATCTAATTTTTATACTATTAATTATTTGATCAACAATTTATCTATAGAGACAATTAAATAGATTTGAGAGAATTATTTAATTGTTTGTCTTGATTAAATAACATGTATAGTTTTTACGTAGAGATATATGATTCTTATGTATGTGATCCATAATTGATGAACTTAATAAGTAGTATGCAATTTAATTGGCATAAAAGTGTGATTAAATTAATTACTATATGATATGTAGTTTACTTGAGAGAGGAATACATGCTATGTTAGATTCAATTGATCATGTAATTAATTTATATTATATTGGGAGGATTTTAGTGATTCACATGTTTAGAAAATTGAGAGATTAAATATTCTTAGATATTTTCTCATATATCTTTTTAGTTACCAAATTTGATTTAATTAATTATTGTTATTTAATTTTAGTTATTTTAATTTTGCTTCATTAAAATATAAAAACATAAAAAAATGATTTTTATTATTTTTAGTTTTAAAAATTAATTTCTATTAAAATAATATTCGTAGAAACGATTTTTTCTTATCATTATATTACTTGTTGCGATACATATACTTGTATATTCATTACACACACTTCGTGTTTGGTGATTACAACCTGCTTTTACTTTAGGGAAATTGATTGTTAAGAATATTTTTGGTTGCTCAAGAGGTAATATCTACTATTTCTAAGAATTTGTTTTTTGAAAATGAGATCTTATAGGAATTAAATTAGATTTATAAAAAGTTTATGATAAAGTGAAATGAAAGCTTTTTCTTCAAATAATAAAATCCATGGGTTTTTCAAAAAAATTCCTTACTCTTATTTGGCAATGCATCTCAACTATAAGCTTTTCCATCTTGCTTAACGGCTCATCTTTTAGTTATTTATACCTTAACGTGATCTTCGACAAGATTATCTTCTTTTTTCATATTTATTTTTAATTGTTCTTGAATGCCTTTCTAGAATGATCTCGTAAGTTGAGACTTTGAATGCACTTCATAGGGTAAAGATTGCTCGTCATGCTCCTCCTATATTTCATCTTATTTATGCAGATGATATTGTGATATTAATTTAAAACAAATTCTAGATGCTTACTGCTTATGGTGTGGTCAGTCCATTAATTTCTGAAAATCAAAAATCTTCTTTTCCAAAATTGTCTTGGTTCCCTTGAAACAGTATTTATGTAGTACCCTTCATATTTCTAAAAGTTCTATTCCCATTCTTTACTTGGACATTCCTTACCCATTGGTCGGAAAAGAAAATAGGAGTTCTAGGGTCTTTTACATAAATTAAAGATCCGTTTGGATAGTTGAAAAACCAAGTTTTTATCACAAACAGGTAGAACTACACTCATTAAGCCAATTTTAGAAAATAGACCAATTTATTCAACGAGTGCTTTTCATTTACATTCAAGCAAATGTTCTTCTACTAATAGAATTGTGATGAGGTTTGGATGGACTGGCAATATTAGTAAGAAATATTAGTTATTTCTTCTTTCTTGATATAAAATATACTTACCAAAAGATTATGATGGACTTGGTATTAAAAAGTTTGAGGATTTCAATAGAGTCATGTTATCTAAAGTTGTTTGGGACATTATTAAACATCCTAACAAATTGTGGGTTCGTATTTTCTATGGTAAATATTTACAACATTCCTCTTTTCTTAATGTTTGAGCAAAACTATCAAATTCCTTCATTTGGAAAGGTCTTCTTTGAGCTTGAGATGCTTTTAAGGATGTTATTTTCTTGAAAATAGGAAATAATTTATATAAAAATATTTGGAATGATCCCTAGATTCTTGGTATTTTAAATCAAACCTTACCTACTACTTTTCAATTGTATCCTCATCCTTTAATTAATTCAGTTGTTGATTTCTATGCTGGTCATACAACTTTAAATTGAAATGTTCCACTTTTGATCTAGACTATTGGTTTTAACATTTTTTATATGATACGTCAATTGCAACCAACTTTTTAACTAGTAGAGATTCTACAAAATAGTTTGGTACTTGTTTAGGACATTTCTCTATCAAAGATGTCTATAGGATTATAATTGCAAAGAATTTTTTTTCAAATCAATGAGGTTTTTAGAAATTACTTTGGAAAGCTAAGCTTCATGATAGACAAAAACTTTTTCTTTGGAAAATGCTTTTAGGAGTGTTGGGTACGAATAAGCACTTGGGTCGATTTATTCATATTGAAAATTTGTATTATCCTTTATGCCAAATGGAAATTGAGATGACGAACATCTATTTATTAGATGCAATATTCTTAAATCATGGTGGAAACATAGGCATTGGAATCTCAATTGAAATTTCATAGAAAAATTGGATATTTAGACATACATTCGTCTCATTTTGAAGCTAATTATCCCCATTGGTATGTCTACTCAATTTTTCATACTCACTGCTGTCATTATTCTTGAAAATATCTAGTGGATAAAAAATAAGATTTTGTTTGAAGGATATATATTATCTGGTCATAATATCATAAGTGATATCATTCACTGGATCAAGGAATTTAAACAGCTTCTTTCAGATGACTCACCTCCTTCTATAATGGTGAATACTAAGAATTTTATTGTTATTCATTCTCAATGGAAAAACCTTTAGGTGACTTCAAATTCAATTTTGACACCACTTGGCATCATAGATTATCAATAATTAGATTCAACATATTTAATTATTATAAGAAATTATGTTATGTTTGGAAAAATTCTTTAATAGGTTATTCTGTGGAGTTTGCTGAAGCATCGAATTTCCTCATTATAACTCAATATGCTATTAAATATAAACATTGTGCCTTATAAATAGAAAGAGACAAGAAACATATTATTGATGTTTTTAATAATCTTTATTTTGAAGAATGCGTTAGAAGTTATGGATTTAATTCTATTTTCTCAATCATTACTCCATCACTTTTGAATGATTTTTGTTAGGTGGATTTCACGTCATAAAAATGAAGTAACTCACAAGATAATGCATTGGTCTCATGCTCATCAACATATAGGAGAAATTAAGCTGGATGAGTTACATATAAACAATTAAAAGGTTACCAAATAAAAGATTGAGACATTCGTCTTTCTTTATAGAAAAAAACTAAATCTATGATCATCTTTAAAAAAAATATCGAGATTGTATGATGTTAAACCTTGCTATCAAAAGTAGATACAAAGTGAGGAACTGGAAAAAGAAGCGATTTTTTGCATAGCTTTCTCCTACCCTCCCCATAGTCCATTAATGGGTAGGGTGGTAAACTTAGAGGCACTTGCCTCCTTTTCAAATGTGTCCTCAACAACCGCGTGTTAGTTTTATTTTAAAGGAGAAACTATTAAATAATAAGAATTGGTTTTCTTATCATCAGCAGAAGCAATCCTATGAGAGTGTCTTGGGTTCTCTTCTATTCATTGACTTATGTATGCATAAAGGAAGCTTCTAAGCATTTTCTCTTCTCATATTAACTTCTTTAATGATATTGGGCTATTCATCCACCTTTTATAATCTTCTTAGAGTACTTCCCTTGAGATTTTCTCGTTTCCTTCCTTATCATAAATGGGCCCTTAGGTAGCAAGACTTATTAGGTGGTGAAAGTCCTTCTATCTACACAATTCTTTGTCTTTGTTCGAGCCAGAGAAGACATCATCCAAAACGAAGACATTCCCTTATTTATAGAAAAAAGACCTAGTCTAAAATGAGAAAGGGATTTTTTATCGAAGTTAAGGTTCAAAGCAAGATCATTAATGTGATAATATAACATCATAAATAGTTATTCTATCTTGCATGATCAAAGTTGAAGAGATAGAGAAAAATGAAAGATAGAAATGAACAATCGTACATATATTTTAATAGTCAATTCTTTTCCTTCTTTGGGCTTGGGTCGATAGTAGCCGTGGTAGTAATGTCCCGAATCCCTAGCTTATGGAGCTACATATCGAAAAAATAACAAGAATCTTTCTATTACTTTGAGAAGAGAATAATTGGTTTCACTGATGGACTACGTATGGTAGCTCATAGTTGTGGCTAACTTGATTGTTCAATCACTACATTAATAAAGGCCTTCAAAGAATTGACCAAGTAGGAACCGAATATCAAAGTTCCATGATTCGTCTATCTCAAATAAGGAAAAAATTGAATAAAGGAGGGGTCTATTGAGCTAAAAAAGGGTAGCTAGTTCGATATCGATATTTGATCCATAAGCTAGCTCTTGGTTAAGAAAATCCTGAAAAATAAAGCAATAATAAAGAAAGGAGGACTCGGGGTATAACTTCTTCAAGGAAACTAAGGACACATACAAACAAATGATCGATAAACATGTCTCAAAAAGGATTATATCACAATGTATACGATAAGATACACGTGTATTGATCATAATTATAATACAAGAGCACCAAATTATTTATGAAATACAAGACATAAGTGATAAGGCGATCTTTACCACTTTTTGCTAAAAAGAAAAAGAAAATGCCTAAAGACCTCCATTAGGATATGAATAGCCTATATGTTATTACCCTATGTAATCAGTACGTAAGTTGGTTTTTCTTTTCAACAATAACATGATAAGAGCATCCTTTCACAAAAACCTATGGATCCCCTCCTTCTATCCTACCATTTTAGCACCTTATGATCTTTTAAAAGATCATTACGAGCCCTCTCTTATAACATTTTTGTAGATTTTGAAAATTTCATGATGGATTAGGATGAAAATGAATCTGAGAATCCATAACATACTTATCTTTCTAACATTTGTGGAAGCATATCACCTGCCATTACAAGAAATTATTGGATCTGGACAAGTTCTACAGTCTTGAAGGAATTCTACTTTAACCAAATATGTAAACCATCAAGAATATTACTTAAATCAAGTAATATTTTTGGCTTATTTTTTACGACAACTATCTGGCATTGGGTGTATTGAGATATAGAAATATTTAGTGATGCACGTATAGGAAAACCTTATTTGGATTTTCCCAAGATCTTTGGAATTCATTTATTTCTTTTAAGAGTGGCTTGCTTTGGTTTTGGGGTATTTCATGTAACAAGATTGTATGGTCCCAAGACATGGGTATTCGATCCTTATGGATTAATCGAAAGGATACATCCTGTAAATCTAGCATGAGGTATGGAAGGTTTTGATCCTTTTGTTCCAAGAGGAATAACTTTTCATTATATTGCAGTAGAAGCCTTATGAATATTGGTGGGTTTATTCCATCTTAGTGTTCGCCCTCCCCAACATCTATATAAGGGATTAGGGATTACGCATGAGAAATATTGAAACCATCATTTCTAGTAGTATCATTGTTGTCTTTTTTGTAGTTTTTGTAGTTGCTAGAACTATGTGGTATTGTTTGACAACTACCTCGATTGAATTATTTGGTCTTATTTGTTATTAATGGGATCAAGGATACTTCAAAAAAGAAATATATCGAAGAGTTGTGCTAGACTAGTCAAAAATTAAATTATATCTGAAACTTGGTTTAAAATTTTCAAAAAATTAGCTTTTTATAATTACATCGAAAATAATTCAATAAAAAAAGGATTATTCAGAGCTTGCTCAATAGATAATGAGGATAGAATCATTACTGGGTGAAAGGAGTGAACTTTTTGTATGTCAATGACTAGAGGGGTTGAAAGGTTGCAAGGAATTACCCATGTATCGATAAATAACAGTGAAGTTCTTTAACAATGACATTATAGGGACTAGGCCTTCTGTATATCTGTGCCACTTAATTGTGTGATCATTGATCGATGCATGAATTTAAAAACTTTTACTTATAGTTGTTGAGAATAATTAGTTTAATAACGGCTAGTTAGTAACGGCTAGTTTAATAACGGCTAGTTTAATAACGGCTAGTTTAGTAACGGCTAGTTTAGTAACGGCTAGTTTAATAACGGCTAGTTAATAACGGCTAGTTTAATAACAGCTAGTTTAACGGCTAGTTTAGTAACGGATAGTTTCTTCCTTTCAATGTATAAATATAACATTAGACATTAAGCCAAAATCAATTCAATAACTCTCTCAACAAAAATAAGAGAAAATCAACATGGTATCGTAGGCAGATATTTGATCTTGTTCCAAATCAATCCCACAAACAAGAACTGTATAAGTTCAAGAAATCTAGAAAATGTCACAACATATAGAGAGACTTACAGGTGTGATGCTAAATGGTAAAAATTACCATCTTTGGGCACGTCAAGTGACTTTTGGTCTAATCGGCATAGACAAATTTAGCATGTATCCTTTGGTGAGAAATCAAAACCAAAAAGCGAAGATCCAACACACCCAACAGTTGAAGAAAGAAAGGAAATTTCATAATGGAGAAAGAGTGACAATCTCGTCATGAGTTGGTTATTAGCAACCATGGAACCCCATATCTCTGATCTCATGACATATTTATATACAGCTCGAGATACGCTGGGTTAAAGCGAGACAATGTTGGAAGAAGAAAAATTACTCTCTTATTTATCAACTTCAATAAGAACTTCAACAAGATTACAACAACAAAATCAATCCGTCACCGAACTATTCAAGCCAAAAAATCCAAAAAAGAATGATGAGATTAGAGTGTATCGACCTCTCACAACCGATCTTGAGGAAATCAAAAGAAGAGAGGAGTATGATGGAATTTTCACCTTCCTTTCCAAGTTCGATTCAAGCTATGAGGGGGAGTACGCTCACAAAATTCTTCTCATGGGTGGCCATCCGTCACGAGGGTTGTTGGGATGGTTGAAAGAGAAGAAGAGACAAGAAGAATAGTGATGGTACTCAACTACCCGACAACCCCGAAGCCAAGGCTTTCATCAGATCTAACCCTAGGCCGGAACGTCGGGAGACCAAACACTCACTCGCTGCGATTATTGTCAGAAGGAAGGACATAAGCGCGAGGAACGGTCACTCACTCACGTGATTATTGTAAGAAGGAAGGACACAAGCGCGAGGAATCTTGGTGTCTCAAACCCTCATCTCCGACACAAAGGGAAGGCGAGGTAGAGGCTTCGTCGGGAGGAGATCAACGACAAATCGGGTAGAGAGCGAGAGAGAAAATGGGTTACTCTACACAAAAGGAAAAAGAGGATATGAGTACAAATGGAGGTGAAAAAGAAATAAAGGTGAGGTGGATATGGATCAAATGAGGCGTTGTATACACATGATTATCCGTGATGTTTCAAGGAAAATCTCAAAAAACCTCTCGGTATGATTAAAAACCTTACTAAAAATTCTTTAAATTCCAAATGGATTCTTGATTCGGAGTTCAACTAATCACATAACTGGAAATAAAAACTTACTCAATAATTACAAAAAAATTGAGACTAAACAATTTGTAATCGTTGCAAATGGTGAAAAAATGGAAATTTTAGGAAATGGTTCAATTAGTCTCCTTTCAAGAAAAATTTCAAATGTTTTGCATGTGAATAATTGTACATCTAACTTGTTATCCATTAGTAAAATCACACGAGACTTAGTGAAATTACATTTACATCCAAAAATGTGATTTTTCGGGAATTGATAACGAAGAATATCATTGGTGAAGGTTTTCTAGAAAATGTGCTTTATATTCTAAGTGAAGAAAAGTGCAACTTCAATATTAAAAAAGAAGAAGAATTAGGCACTCTTTGGCATAAGAGAATTGGACATCCTTAGATAAGATTTTAAAATGTATTTTTGATTTCAAACAACTAGATTGTAGTAGTTGTGAAATTTGCAAATTAGGAAAGCACCATGAGGTTACCATTTAGTTTATCCAATTGTAAAAGAAAAAAACCTTTTGAAATAATACAATCTGATGTTTGGGGCCCTGCTCCAATTGAGTCAATTAATTGTTATAAATACTTTGTTATATTTATAGAAGATTTTTCAAGAACTAAATGGTTACACTTGTTAAAAAATAAAAGTGAAGTGTTTTCTCAATTTCAAGAATTTTATAATTTTGTAGAAAATCAATATGATGCAAAGATTAAAACTTTTAGAAGTGATAATGGAACGGAATTTGTAAATCAAAATTTTACAAATTTTTTCAAGCAAAAAGGAATTTTACATCAAACAACTTGTATTTACACACCCCAACAAAATGGTGTGTCAAAAAGAAAAAATCGACATTTACTTGAAGTAACAAGAGTACTTTTGTTTCAAAATAATGTTCCAATATTTTTTTGGTCGGATGTTGTTCTCACCACAACATATTTAATTAATAGATTGACAAGTGCCAATTTGAATTTCAAAAGCCCACTAGAAATCCTCTACCAAGAAAAACTCAATATCTATCATTTAAGAGTATTTGGATGTACATGTTATGTGCACAAAAATAAACAACACAAGTTAGATTATACATCAATCAAAGCTATTTTCTTGGGGTATTCATCTCAAAAAAAGGGTTATAAATGCTATGATCCGATTAACAAAAAACATTACATTTCAAGAGATGTGACATTCCAAGAAAATGAGCCATATTACAAAACACTAGAAAAGGAGACTAATAACCAAGAGGAACCAAATGAATTTACATTTCCATTTTTTTATTCTGAAGAAGGAAATATAGTAGTAGAAAATGAAAATGAAATAATCAACGAGAATGAAGAGGATGAAACTTCTCAAAGTGAGAGGGAATATGGTACTACCGAAATAATACCATTGAGAAGGTCTAATCGGAATCCACAACCTACAACTAGATTACAGGATTTTGTAACATATGAGGTAAAATATCCTATCCAAAATTAGTTATCTTATAAAAATGTTACACCACAATATAGGACTTATTCAATTTCCAAAGAAAATGAGCCAAATAACTATGAGGAAGCAATAGGCCAACTGGTATGGTGCAAAGCAATGGAAGAAGAACTTCGAGCACTTGAAAAAAATGAAACATGGGTAGTCGTACAACTACCCAAAGGAAAGAAACCCGTAGGATGCAAATGGGTCTATAAGATTAAGTTTAATAGTGATGGTACTATTGAAAGGTACAAAGCACGATTAGTGGCAAAAGATTACACTCAAACCTATGGTGTAGATTATCAAGAAACATTTGCACTCGTGGCCAAAATGAATACCATTAGGATTTTACTTTCCATAGCGGTAAACCAAAATTGGACCTTACATCAAATGGATGTCAAGAATGCTTTTCACCAAGGAACACTTGAAGAAGAGGTATATATGACACTTCCACACATGGTCAAAAGAAAACAATTCTAGTCTAGTGTGTAGGTTAAAAAAAATCTATTTACGGACTAAAGCAATCTCCACGAGCATGGTATGGAAAACTAAGCTCTTATTTAATTTCTTGTGATTTTAAAATTAGTAATGCCGATCACTCATTATTTTCCAAAAATTATGGTACATTCACAACCATAATTCTAGTATATATAGATGATATAATAATTATCGGAAATAATTTGGAAGAAATTAAAAAGTGAAAATGAAATTAAAGGAGAATTTTGATATCAAAGACTTAGGTTTATTAAAATATTTTCTAGGAATAGAAATAGCACATTCACCCAAGGGACTCTTTATTTCACAAAGAAAATATACACTTGACCTATTGAAAGAAGCGGTAAATTAGTGGAGTAAACCAATATCTACACCAATAGATAGTAAATGCAAATTAAATATTGAGGATGGCGAACCCTAGAAGACATAAGCCAATTTCAAAGACTTGTAGGAAAATTAATTTATTTAACTTGGTAACCCGACCGGACATTTCTTTTTGAAGCTTCAAATTAGTAAATTTATGCATACACCTAAACACCACATTTAGGCGCTATACGTAGAATTTTAAAATATTTAAAAGGGGACACCTAGTAAAGGAATTCTCATGAAACGTAATAATTCTAATGAAGTGTGTACCCGATGCAGATTAGTGGTAGCTTTGATAGAAAATCAACCCTGGTTTTGCACGTTTGTGGCGGAAATTTAGTCACGTGGAAAAGCAAGAAACAAAATGTCACGATCGAGTGCGAAAAGCAGAATATCGAACGTGGCATCAACCTCAAGCGAGCTAACTTGGATCAAACAACTTCTTTTGGATATCGGAATTAAAATTCAAGAACCAATGAAGATGTTTTGTGATAATCAGCGGCGTGACATATAGCATCAAATCCGGTGTTTCACGAGAGCAAAACACATCGAAGTGGATCGCTTAAATGCGAGAAAAAATTCAAGCAAAGGAAATTGAAACTCTATTTGTGAAGTGAAAAACAATTGGGCATCTTCACCAAAGGTTTAGATTTAAAATCATTTGAAGAAAATTTAAGCAGTTAGGGTTGACCGATATCTACACACCTAACGAGGGGGAGCCATTGAGAAGAATTAGTTTAATAACGGTACAGTTAGTAATGCCATTAGTTTAATAACCGGTAGTTTAATAACGGTAGTTTAAGAACGACTAGTTTAAGTAATGGCTAGTTTAATAATCGGCTAGTTTAATAACGGTTAGTTTAGTAACGCATATTTTCCTTTTAACAATGTATAAATATAACATTCTGGCGTTAAAGCCTAAAATCAATTCAATAATTCTCTCAACAAAAATAAGAGAAAATCAACAATAGTACTATTATATAGCACTAGTGAGATGTAAATACTAAGTATACTATCATAATCGTAAAGTGAAGTTAGCATAATAAAATAAAAGTGTTAAAATTTTAACATTTAAATAATATTGAGTAATATGACGATAACAAAAGGTATTTTTCTTTATCCTTAAACAAATAATGTAATTTTTTTTATTAATTAAATAAAAATATTCAAATTAATGATATAGTAATTATATCAAATATTTCTTTAAAATTGTTACAATATTTTTTTCTTATATAAGTGACGTAACATTTATTTTCAATAACCTCAATTAAAAAAATGTCGTTTTTGTTAAAAAAAAAATTAACTCATATATTTTTTAAGGAATTTAAAAAAGGAGATTCTATGTATAAAATAAATTTAGGATTGTTTGTCGTCGACTACACTAGTCAACATTCTCCAGCGACAAAGCACAACAATCACCACCCAAATTTGGTCAAATGACAAAGCCGAGACAATTACATATCCATATTTCAAAGACGAGTCTTCTATTTTTATGCTTATGAACACTTACAGATTTTTCTAATGGGCACCGCAGACAAAAACCCAGTTTCTTGTTTTGATTTTCTCTTTTTCCTTTACTTTTCGAGCTATCTTGCTTTGTGTTGCTCTGCAGCTAACAGAATTACCCCTGGGCAATATATTAAAGATGGCGAGTTCCTCGTATCAGATGGGCAGAATTTTGAACTTGGATTCTTTAGTCCCAATGATTCTACCTTAAGGTACGTCGGAATTTGGTACCACAACGTTCCAGAGACGCCAATCATTTGGGTTGCGAACAGAGACAAACCAATAATCGATAAAGCAGGAGTTCTAACAATCGGAAATGATGGTAATTTGGTGATCTTCGATGGTAAGAACAACTCAATCTGGTCAAGTAATGCGTTAGTAGTGTCTGAAAATACAACGGCAATTTTGGATAAAAGTGGAAATCTGATTCTTTTGAGTAGCAATGAAATTGATGATACAGAAAAGGCCTATTGGCAAAGTTTCAATAATCCAACAGATACATTCTTACCTAGTATGAGAGTAAACGTAAATGCTGAAATAGGAGAGAATCATGCTTTTACTTCGTGGAAATCTGCTAATGATCCTTCCCTTGGAAACTATTCTATGGGTGTTGATCCCAAAGGATCACCACAGATAGTGATATGGAAGGGATCAGAGAGAAAATGGAGAAGTGGACATTGGAACTCGCAGATTTTCACTGGAATTCCCAATATGACTGCTAATTTATTGTATGGGTTTAGGTTTTCTGAACAGAACAAAGATGGGAACAAGTACTTTACTTATGTCCCTTTGGATAGTTCTGATAAAATGAGATTTCTGATAAGTTGGGAAGGATATGAAGAGCAATTAAGATGGAATGATAATGAAATGAAGTGGGATATGATACAGTCACAGCCATCTAAGATCAATGAGTGTGATCTTTACAACAAGTGTGGTAATTTTGGGGTGTGTAGTTCATGGGAATCACCAATTTGTAGTTGTATGCAAGGGTTTCAGCCAAGGGATTCGAATCAATGGAATAAGGGAAATTGGTCGGGTGGGTGTTCGAGGAAAACCTCTTTACAGTGTCAGAGAAATAACACTGATATAAAGGAAGTTGACGGTAAAGATGGGTTTGTTGGGGTGAAAGGTGCAAAGTTGCCAGATTTTGCAGATCTGATTTCTGGTGATATGGAGGCATGTGAGGACAAGTGTTCGGGAAATTGTTCTTGTACATCATATTCATATGTTAATGGGATTGGCTGTATGATTTGGAAGGGAGAGTTGATTGATATCCAGCATTTCAAGAAAGGAGGGAACATGCTTTTCATTCGTCTTGCGCATGCTGATTTGGGTAAGATTGGACTTCTTTTTTCCATTCTTCTCTTTCTTGTTATTAAGCTCATTTTATTTACTCTTTCATGGAACATTGCAAAATGCATTTTTGATGGAAACTGTTATATATTGCTACTTAGTGAGCAAATTAGAAAAATCCCACATTGGTTAGGAATGAAGATGGGTGTTAGATTTGGGGCTATAAATAAAACCCTCCTTCACCATTTGTAAACATCCCAAAAAATTTGTAAATCTTCCTCTTTTTTGTAAGGGTAATTGATTAGCTCAATTTTTCCCAATTAGTTGTAATTTTGGAGTTCATCCATTTGGAGATAGTGAAAGTGGTCAACGACGCCCGAGAACCTAGGTAACATTTATACCGAACCTCGTTAAATTTCTGGTGTTATTATTTTTCTGCTTTAATATTTCTATTTCAATATCTGTTTTAGTTTGTTTTAGTTTATTTTAGAATTATATTTCTAATAGCATTATTTTGTCGGGTTAATTTGAGTTCTATTCATTTAAATCATAAGTTAATAGTAACTACTTAGAATAGGGAAAATATACCCGATTTTTTCAACAATTGGTATCGTGAAAGAAGGTTTTATCTAGGCATTTGTACCGTATTCCGTTTGTTTGCTATTGGAACATAATTGCTAGTTGTGTAATTTGAAGAAATGGCGGAAGAAAAATTTCTTTCAAACAAAGACGATCATCCACGTCCAGCGAGCCCATGGTGATGAACGAGGTTCGAGAGTGGAGAAGTTTGATGGAACAGGTCATTTACATGTGGCAAGGCGAAGTTCTAGATGTTCTGCTTCAATGCTCAGACATCGCCGTTGAAGAAAGAGAAACCCGGATGGAACGGATGAAGTAGAGTGGAAAAATATCAACCGATTGATACGTAGACAATCCGTTCGTCTCTCGAGAGAACAAAGTACACGTTCTCACGGAAGGAGACATCCGCAAGTAAGTTGTGGAAGGCGTTGGAGAACAAGTTCACGAAGAAGAAAGGTGGACAACATCGGCTTTATTTGAAGAAGTTGTTCCGGTTTGAATACCTTCCAGTACTACAATAAACTAATTACATTCTTGCTTTTAATCAATTAGTAGCAGATTTGTTAAATATGGATGAAACTTTTAAAGATAAAGATTTAGCCTTGATGTTGTTCCTTCCTACGATGGTTTGATCATTTTATTACGAGCTTACCTTGGGAAGGATAAAATGTCTTTTGAGGAAGTTTGTCTTGCTTTGTATAGTTATGAAATTAGAAAGAAAGATAAAAGAGAGCGAGGAACGAAGAAAGGCATTGCTCTGTAAGAAGGCGTGGCCCGCAAACACAACGTAAAGGAAGGTGAGGTAGATCTCTATCAAAAGGAAGACTTGGTAAATATGAATGTGCCTTCTTTGTCATGAGAAAGGCCATTGGAAGAAAAATTGTCAGAAGCTACAAAAGAAAGGAAAAAGCCGTGCAATCGATGCATGTACGTAGGCGAAAGCAATTCAAATTTAGATTTTGCATTGGTTGGTTCGTCACAACAACATCTCATCCCGGTGATTGGATTTTTGATTCGGCGATGTACTTTCCATATGTCTCCTAACAAGGAATGGTTATTTAACATTGAAGAACTAGACGGTGGAGTTGTTTTCACGGGTAATGATTATCCATGCAAAGTTTTGGGAATCGGTACATTCGTTTGAAGAATCAAGATGGTTCAACCAAGGTCTTGTGAGACGATGCTCATTATGTTCCCGATATGTGAAAGAATCTCATTGGCTCAAAGGAGTCTTAGGATCAAAAGGCTTCACTTATGACCGTACAAAATGGGGCATAAGTATCAAGGTTATACAGGAGCGAAGTGGCGATGAAAGGTGTTTGGAAGAATAACTTGTACTACTACCTTGGTAGTACGGTTATTGGGGACAAAGATTAGCAGGTTTCGGATGAAGAAAGAGATTTAGAAACTACCAAGTTGTGGCATATGCGTTTGATCTTTGGTGAAAAAGCTTTCTGATTCTAGTAAAGCAAGGCTTGTTAAAAGGTGCGAAGAATGGCAAGTTGGAATTCGTGAGCATTGTGTCAGGGAAGCGAGAGAAAAGAGTAAGCTTTGGCAATCGCTTCTTCATAATACAAAGGGCATTTTGGATTACATCCATACGATGTATGGGGCCAGCCAAGAACTCCATCCAATGTAGTTGGCAAACATTATTATGTCACTTTCGTTTATGACTTCTCCAGAAGAGTTTGGGTGTATCTCATGAAGAAAAAGGATAAAGTGTTTGGGATATTTCTCAAGTGGAAGAAGATGATCGAGACTCAGATTGGTAAAAAGATCAAACGTTTGAGGTCTGATAATGGCACTGAGTACACAAACGATCCATTTATGAAAGTTTGTAAAGAAGAAGGGATAGTGCGACACTTCACTATTCGAAAAACATCACAACAAAACGGAGTTGCTGAACGTATGAACCAGACTTTGCTGGAGAAGGTTCGGTGTATGTTGTCAAATGTTGGTTTAGGCAAGCAGTATTGGGCTAAAACTGTGACATATGCATGTCATCTCGTCAACCGTCTACCATCGTCTTTTCTTGAAGGCAAAACGCCTATGGAGGTATGGTCTGGAAAACCTACTAGAGATTACGATTTCTTACATGTGTTTGGTTCAATTGCATACTACCGTATAGCAGTAATCAAGTTGGATCCAAGAGCGAAAGCCATTTTTGGGGATCATCAGTTCTAAGGGATATCGACTATGGTGCCTTGAAACGAAAAAGATAATCTTTAGCAGAGATGTTACCTTTGATGAATGCATTGTTGAGAAAAGTAACTAAGAAGATTGATGGCACTTTAAAGCCAGGTGGAGCAAACTCGAAACAAGTGGAGTTTGAAAGCAAAATTGTTAATCCGGTTAATGAAGATAAAATGTGCGATCCTCCACGATGTAAGATGAATCGGATGAAGAGGTTTTAACCCAAGAGAACCTCCACAACAAGAAGAAACCGCATTGATAGATCACGACAACAAAATGTCAAGTGTACCTCACTGATACAAGGATTTTGAAGACCCTACACTCAGCTTTAAGAATACGGTGGCACGTGCACTTTCGGTTGTGCATGATGATGTTCCTTCCATATATAAAGAAACCGAATCGGGAAGCTCAAGTTGAAAAGATGGAAGGAAGCATGAAGAACTTCGTCGCTTTAGAAGAATAAAACATGGAAGTTGACACAACTACCTAAGAGGCAAGAGCGGCAATTGGATGCAAATGGGTGTACGCAAAGAAAGATGGATTTCCTAACAAAGATGGTATTCGCTTACAAGGCAAGGTTAGTGCCAAGGCTACGCTTAGAAGGAGGGAATCGATTATAATGAGGTATTTTCTCTAGTTGTAAAACATTCTTCCATTAGAATTTTGTTGGCCTTGGTAGCACAGTTCGATTTGGAACTAGTTCAACTTGATGTAAAAATTGCGTTTCTACATGGTGACTTAGAAGAAGAAATCTATATGTCTCAGCCAGAAGGGTTTATTGTTGCTGATAAAGAGAACTGGGTTTGTAAGCTGAACAAATCATTGTATGGATTGAAGCAATCTCCAAGGCAGTGGTACAAACGATTTGATCAGTTTATGTTGCAACAAAAGTATACTAGAAGCACACATGATTATTGAATGTATTTTCCAATGGCTACAAAAATGAGTCTTTCATCTATCTCCTATCAGACGTCGATGATACGTTGATTGCATAAGAAAGGAAACCAGAAATTGAAAAGTTGAAAGCTCAACTAAGTCGAGTTCGAGATGAAAGATTTGGGGAGAAGCGAAGATTCTCGGTATAGAGATAAACAGGAGACAGGAAGAAGGGGAAGCTTAGTTTGACCCGAGTCAATATTTGAAGCGGATACTACAACGTTTTGGTATGAATGAACAGACAAAACCTGTAAGTAATCCGCTAGTTCCTCAATTCAAGCTTAGTGCTCAACTATCTCCTAAAAATGATGCGGTAACGAGAATATATGGAAAAGGTACCATATGCAAAATGCAGTTGGTAGCTTGATGTATGCAATGAATTGTGTACAAGACACGATATTTCACGTACGGTTGGTCTGTGTCAGCAGTGATACGCATGATCTGGTAAAGGACATTGGTTGGTTGTGAAATGAATTCTACGATATATTATAAATCTTGTAGATGTTGGTTTAGTATTTCAAATATGATAATACCATTGTCAACGATGGCGAAATGAGATATTGTGATTCGACTATACCGGGAGATTTAGATAAGCGTCGGTCGGCCTACGGTTATGTGTTTACTCTTACTAGAGCACCGATCGGTTAAGTCTACACCTGCGGTCCATGATTGCTTTGTTTACTACAGAGGCGAGTATATGGCGATTCATAGAGGCGTGAAAGCTATTTGGTTACGAGGTTTGCTTGAAGACTTGGGAGTTGGTGAAAAACATATTAAGGTGTTTTGTGATAGTGATCTTTATTCATTTAGCAAAGAACCAAGTCTACCATGCACGTACAAAGCATATTGACGTTCGTTATCATTTCGTGTGAGAGATTATTGAAGAAGGTGGAGTACTAGTTCAGAAGATTAGTACGACAGAGAATCCCGTAGATATGATGACCAAGGTGGTAACAACAATTAAGTTCAAACATTGTCTGGACTTGATTAACATCCTACAAATCTGAATTGGCACTGGCGTCGTTGATCTAGTAATTGAAGAAATCATTTTAAACCACTAAGTCGCTAAGGTGGAGATTTGTTATATATTGCTCCTTAGTGAGCAAATTAGAAAAGTCCCACATTGGTTAGGAATGAGGATGGGTGTTAGATTTGGGGTTATAAATAAAGCCCTCCTTCACCATTTGTAAACATCCTAAAAAATTTGTAAATCTTCCTCTTTTTTGTAAGGGTAATTGATTAGCTCAATTTTTTCCAATTAGTTGTAATTTTGGAGTTCATCCATTTGGAGATAGTGGAAGTGGTCAACGACGTTCGAGGACCTAGGTAACATTTATACCGAACATCGTTAAATTTCTGGTGTTATTATTTTTCTATTTTAATATTTCTGTTTCAATATCTGTTTTAGTTTATTTTAGCATTATATTTCCAATAGCATTATTTTGTCGGGTTAGTTTGACTTCTATTCATTTAAATCATAAGTGAATAATAACTACTTAGAATAAAGAAAATATACCCGATTTTCCCAACAAAAACTTCATATGAAAATGTCTTTTTTTTTTAATTTCTAAATCCAAAATCAAATATCGTTAGGCTAAAATATTCGGTTCATACTAGGTTCGCTTTGTGCATGAATAGTTTATTGAAACTAAATCAGGTCACAATTAGGTGTTAAACTGGTTTATGTTAAAGTTATTTTGAGTGTATATCAATAGAATATTTAGTATAGTTTAGTAATATTTGAAATGCTCAAATATCTCTCTTTATCTTCTTTATAGGTGGCGAGAGCAAATTGCCTACTGCTGTAATCATCATAATATCTGTGATGGGATCTGCCTTCCTAGGCTTGTTGATCTGGCTGGCATGCAGGTGTAAATCAAAGCTGAAAGGTGAGTTCATCTCATTTCCCCCTCTTGTTTTGGGGACAGGTCTTCAAAGCAACCAAAAAATTGATTATATTCATGATATTTTCTTAAATTTATTTTTAACTTTATGCGTTTGTTTCTGAATTTAGTTTTGCCTGCCACTTCAATTTCTGCGTGGAAGAGCAATAAAACACGGCGTTTTGACCCAAGCAAGAGCCAAGAGATGCCTTTAGATATTTCTGGATCAGTTGATCCTGGTATGGAAGGAAACCAAGTAAATGGATCAGAATTACCAATTTTCAATTTCAATTGCATAGCAATTGCTACAAATAACTTTTCTGAAGAAAACAAACTTGGGCAGGGGGGATTTGGTCCTGTGTACATGGTATTGCTATCAATAGCTTAGTCATAACAAATTTACTGAGAAAGAATTTATATGTAAATTAAGGTAGAACTAAGAACTTACATTTGTCTATCAACAGGGAAGTCTTCCAGGGGGACAAGAAATAGCCGTCAAAAGGCTTTCAAGAAAGTCTGGTCAAGGAGTCGAGGAGTTTAAGAATGAGATTAGTCTGATGGCTAAATTACATCATCGAAATCTTGTTAGACTGTTGGGCTGCTCTATCCAAGGAGAAGACAAGATGTTAATTTATGAATATATGCCAAATAAAAGCTTGGATTTCTTTATCTTTGGTATGTTTTTCAAACCCTTATACCATACTCTTTGACAAGTAATACTCAAGTCCCACAACTTGCTATAGGATACAGTTTTGTTTTGATTGGGGGTAATGTTTTTTTAAAATTTTTGCAGACTCAGAGAAGCAAACATTACTTGACTGGAGAAAACGTTTCACAATAATTGAAGGGATTGCAAGGGGACTCCTTTATCTGCATCGAGATTCGAGACTTCGAATAATTCATCGTGATTTAAAGGCTAGCAACGTTTTGTTAGATGAAGACATAAATCCAAAGATTTCAGACTTTGGCATGGCGAGAATATTTGGTGGAAATCAAGATGAAGCAAATACAAATAGAGTTGTTGGCACATAGTAAGTTTGGCTTGCTGCTGCACTTGAGCAGCATAATCTTTCTAACCTCATAAAATAAATTTTTACCTAATTATCTTGATTATTTAAATACAGTGGTTATATGTCACCTGAATACGCCATGGAAGGTCTATTTTCAGTAAAATCAGATGTATATAGTTTTGGGGTATTATTACTAGAGATTGTGAGTGGCCGGAAGAACACCAGCTTTCGTTCAACTGAATACACAAGCCTTCTTGTATTTGTAAGTACATCATTATGCTTTCTAAGTTTATACTTATTGAGGAACTGGAAGTAAATTTCTTACTAATCAGAGGTGGTGCTTTAATGCGCTAATGAAATTTCTGTGATAACTTCAGGCATGGCATCTTTGGAATGAAGGGAAGGCAGTTGAGCTTATTGATTCTTCCATTTCTGATGAATGTCACAAAAATGAAGTGTTAAGATGCATACAAATAGGGATGCTGTGCGTGCAAGATTCTGCGGTTAATCGACCAACAATGTCATCGGTAGTGTTAATGCTGGAGAGTGAGTCTGTAAGTCTTCCATTGCCAAGAAAACCAACATTAACTTCAACGAGGCACAATTTAGATGGAGATTTTTTCTCGGAAGGTCGTGATTCTATTTCCATAAATGAAATTACAGTGACAGTACTAGATGGGAGATGATATTTGTAATTTTACCCTGAAGTTTGATCATGTTTATATGTCCTAGTATTGATTAAAATGGGTAAAAAGTAAGTGATTTACTTTTCTTTCTTAAATAGTTTAAGGATTAAAATCTGTAAATTTATGACACAGAGAATTGCTTTAAAAACATTTTTTGAGTGATATGATGATAGGGTGCGCCTTGTTTTGTAACAATTATTGTATAAATAAAAGCTTCTCTTTTTTCCTTTTTATGTTCATTAACAATCTCATTCTCCTTCTCTATTTTATTCTCTTTTCAATTTTATGTAATCTACGAGTGTTATGGGTTCTCTAAATCTTATTGGACAGAGTAACCCAAAAACCACTTGGATTGTGATATTCTTTCAACGTTGTACTTGTTTTGCATAATCCCGTAACATGCACAGGATTTACAAGCTAGTGAAATCCTGAGTTATATTTTCGTGTAAAGGTATAAGATTTTCGTGTGTTCCTTTCCCATGCACCTGTCTAGTTCGATCGTTTAGTGTCTCTTTCTAAGAGAGGGGAATGTAAATAGAAAACATCACCTGGGAAAGCCTCACGGCCTGCTGGTCGGCGCATATATCCAAGTTGACTTGAGGTTTAAATATTCTCTTTTAAAGGTGGTTGAGTGGTTAATATTTTAAGGATTCCAGACTCGGTTTAAATGTTCAAGAACTGATTAACAAGTTGACTTGAGGTTGACGGGCATTGGAACTCATAAGATGATTTTGTGGGTCATGTTTTTGTTAGATATTATTGTTATAAAGCTCCTTAATTTAAGGAGTAAATTAAGGAGCAAAACATGGAACAAAACAAGGAGTAAAACATGGAGCAAAACATGGAACAAAACAAGGAGTAAAACATGGAGCTTAATTCTAGGAGCAATTCAAGGAACCATTAATTTAAGGAGTAATTCAAGGAGTGAATTTTCCTATAAATAGATGTGTAATTGTAATGAATTAACCATCCAAAGTGTTCATTCCAATTGAGAGAAAAGCTTAGAGAGAAAAGCTTTTGTGAGAGAAAATTGAGAGTAATTTTCTTGGGTGTAATTGGGTTGTGAGTTGTGAGTGTTGTAAACACCTTGTGTAATTTCTCCCCTTTCAGGAAAAAGATCTGCAGCAGGTCCCGAGACGCAAACAACATTGAGCGAACTCCGTTATCAAATTTTGTGTTATTTTTCTATCCTTGCTTTATCATAAATCTGGCTTATCGGGAATTTGCGTTATTTCCCAACAACTGGTATCAGAGCTATTGGTAGTGATTTCTGTCAATTTTCTGCAAGAAATAGTCAGAAACGATCCAGAGGAAGTCAGATTTTAGTGGGAGCAATGGCCGCAGATGAAGGAAGGGTGAAACTCGAGAAATTTGATGGCACAGATTTTGGGTTTTGGAAAATGCAGATAGAGGATTATGTGAATCAAAGAAATCTATTTCTACCTCTCTCATGGAAGAAGCCACAGGCTATGAAGGAAGAAGATTGGAATCTTCTGCATGACAAGCCCTTGGAATTATTCGATTGGTGATATCCCATAATTTTGCTTTCAACATAGCAAAGGAAAAGACCACGGCAGGTCTTATGGTACCTCTCTCCAATATGTATGAGAAGCCATCACTCTCAAACAAAGTGCACGTCATGAGGCCCTTGTTCAATTTGCGGATGACGGAAGGCCCATCGGTAGCTCAACATCTCAATGAACTCAACACAGTTACAACCCACTCGAGTTCAGTGGAACTTAAATTCGATGAAGAGGTCCGAGCATTTATACTTTTGTCTTCTCTACCGGAAAGCTGGAATGCAACTGGCACGGTTGTGAGTAGCTCAGCGGGAATTAATAAGTTGAAATTTGACGATGTTCGTGATTTGGTTCTCGGTGAAGAGATCCGACGTAGAGACAATTGAATCGTCAACCTCTTCGGTTTGCATACAGAGTCAAGAGGAAGAAATTCAACCAAAGGAAATGGACGTGGTAGAACCGACTACCGAGGTAGATCAAAGGACGGGAGGTCCAAATCTAGGAATCCTAATAATTCCCATAGCTCGAAGACTATCGAGTGTTGGAATTGTGGAAGAACCTGCACTACAAAAATCGGTGCAAGAATGCACCGAAGGACAAACAAGTGAAGGCGAGGCAAATGTTACTTCCACCTCGGGAGGAGATGATGCATTGATATGCTCTTTGGAGAGCAAGGAAGAATCTTGGGTGCTAGACTCTGGAGCATCGTTCCATGCTACTTCACGTAAAGAATTCTTCGAGAAATATGTCCCCTAAACCTTGGAAAGGTATATCTTGGTGATGATCAACCATGTGCTATTATTGGCAAAGGTGTAGTGAAGATTAAGTTAAACGGGTCTGTTTGGGAGGTGAAGGATGTCTGCATATTCCCGACCTCGAAGGAACTTAATCTCGGTGGGGCGATTGGCTAGTGAAGGCTACACTACGATCTTCCATGGTGATGATTGGAAGATTTCAAAGGGTGCAATGACGGTTGCTCGAGGCAAGAAAAGTGGCACTCTTTACACGACACAGAAGCACATTGTTCAATCACAATTGTAGCGAGTAATGAAACACCAAACCTGTGGCACCGGAGATTAGGCCACGTGAGTGAGAAGGGGATGCAGATTATGCACTCAAAAGGAAAACTTCCAGGTCTACACCTGTAGAGATGGACATGTGCGAAGATTGTATACTTGGAAAGCAAAAGAGAGTCGGCTTTCGGACAAGTGGTAGAACCCCAAAGAAGGAAAAGCTAGAGCTTATTCACTCAGATGTTTGGGGACCAACAACCGTCTCATCCATTGGTGGGAAACAATACTTCGTGACTTTCATCGATGATCATTCTCGGAAGGTATGGGTTTACTTTCTAAAGCATAAGTCTGAAGTATTTGAGGCTTTCAGAAGATGGAAAGCTATGGTGGAAAATGAGACGGGTTTGAAGATCAAAAGCTCAGATCGGATAATGGTGGTGAATATGAAGACACCAGATTCAAAAATTTTTGCTATGAGCGTACGGGATCGAATGGAAAGAATCGTGCCAGAACGCCTCAACACAATGGTGTAGGCGAGCGTATGAAACGAACGTTGACAGAAAGAGCCGAAGCATTCGTATACGGTCGAGTCTACCGAAGCCGGTTACGGGCGAAGCGATCAACACGGCACTACTTGATCAATCGAGGCCCATCTATTCCATTAGAGTACAGAATACCAGATGAGGTATGGAGCAGAAAAGAGGTAAAACTATCACATCTAAAATTTTTGGCGGTGTAAAATTGTGCATATCTATGATCAAGGCAAAAATAAGCTTGATCTCAAATCCAAGAAATGCATCTTCATCAGCTATGGTGAGGATGAGTTTGGTTACCGCATTTGGGATGACAAAAAAAGAAAGTGATATGTAGCAGAGATGTGATTTTCAACGAAAGGGTGATGTATAAGGACATGCATAAAATAGAAGCCAATGCCTCGGAGCGAGAATGAGTCGGTATTTGCGGATGCGAGATGATGTCCCGTATACTTCCCCAACAGAACCAATTGTAATAAGTCCTCGACGGAGGAACTTGTTGGACAAAGCAGCACACAACATTCCGTCACACCACACCCCCTTACTCCAGCCTCCCGTATTGAGAAGGTCTTCTCGACCTCACGTGCCTAACAGAGATACATGAACTATATGTTCTTGATGATGGAGGGAGCCCGAATGCTATGATGAAGCTTGTCGGACTCGAGATTCCAACAAGTGGGAGCTTCTTTATGAAAGAAGAAATGAAATCTCTCATCTCCAATCCGACATGGGAACTAGCTGAGTTACCTATGGGAAAGAAGGCACTTCACAACAAATGGGTGTACCGGGTGAAAGAGGAGCATGATGGTTCCAAGAGATACAAAGCCCGCCTAGTTGTCAAAGGCTTTCAACAGAAGGAAGGAGTTGACTACACTGACATTTTTGCTCCCGTTGTGAAGCTTAATACTATCAGATCAGTATTGAGCATTGTAGCCATCGAAGATCTTCATCTTGAACAGTTGGATGTGAAGACTGCATTCCTTCATGGAGATTTAGATGAAGAGATATACATGTACCAGCCAGAAGGTTTCTCAGAAAGAGGGAAGAAGAACATGGTGTGCAGACTTAAGAAGAGTTTGTATGGCCTGAAACAAGCTCCGAGACAATGGTACAGAAAGTTTGATAGCTTCATGCACAAGGAAGGTTTCCATAAGTGCAATGCTGACCATTGTTGCTACTTCAAGAGATATAGGTCCAGTTATATCATTTTACTACTTTATGTTGATGATATGTTAGTAGCAGGTTCAGATATGGATGATATCAGAAGATTGAAGCATCAATTGTCAAAGGAGTTTGACATGAAAGACTTGGGTCCAACAAAAAGATTCTTGGAATGAAAATCACAAGAAATAAGAAGAAAGGATCCTTGCGGTTATCTCGGGCGAGTACATCAATCGTGTTTTGCATAGATTCAACATGAGCGATGCCAAGCCGGTTAGCACACCCTTGGCTAGTCATTTTCGCCTATCCAAGGATCGGTCCCCTCGTACGAGAGGAAGAGAGAGAATTCATGGCTAAGGTTCCTTATGCCTCGGCCATTGGAAGTTTGATGTACGCAATGGTTCGTACAAGACCGGACATTGGCCGTACGCAATGGAGTTGTTAGCAGATTTATGTCAAATCCAGGGAAAACTCATTGGGAAGCAGTCAAGTGGATTTTGAGGTATCTGCGAGGCACCACAGAAAAGTGTTTGTACTTTAGTAAAGGAGAGTTAAAAGTACAAGGATACGTAGATGCAGACTTTGGAGGTGAAGTTGATCACCGAAGAAGCACCACTGGTTATATATTTACTGTTGGAACTACAGCTGTTAGTTGGATGTCACAAATACAGAAAATTGTCACTCTATCCACTACAGAGGCTGAGTATGTAGCAGTAACTGAAGCTAGTAAAGAGATGATATGGCTTCAAGGTTTGTTAACTGAGTTGGGATTCAAACAAGAGAAGAATGTTCTGCATAGTGATAGTCAAAGTGCAATACACTTGGCAAAGAATTCAGCATTTCATTCTAGAACCAAACATATTGGACTTCGTTATCACTTCATCAGATCTCTATTAGAAGATGATGTGTTAATACTGGAGAAGATTCAAGGGAGCAAAAATCCAGCAGATATGTTAACAAAGGTGGTGATTATTGACAAACTGAAGTTGTGCTCAACTTCAGTTGGTCTGCTAGAATAACAAAGACTAGAAAAACTGCTGCATTGATCGAGGTGTGAAGACAGATTGAAATCAGTCTTCAAGTGGGAGATTGTTAGATATTATTGTTATAAAGCTCCTTAATTTAAGGAGCAAAACATGGAACAAAACAAGGAGTAAAACATGGAGCAAAACATGGAACAAAACAAGGAGTAAAACATGGAGCTTAATTCTAGGAGCAATTCAAGGAACCATTAATTTAAGGAGTAATTCAAGGAGTGAATTTTCCTATAAATAGATGTGTAATTGTAATGAATTAACCATCCAAAGTGTTCATTCCAATTGAGAGAAAAGCTTAGAGAGAAAAGCTTTTGTGAGAGAAAATTGAGAGTAATTTTCTTGGGTGTAATTGGGTTGTGAGTTGTGAGTGTTGTAAACACCTTGTGTAATTTCTCCCCTTTCAGTAAAAAGATCTGCAGCAGGTCCGGAGACGTAAGCAAGATTGACCGAACTCCGTTATCAAATTTTGTGTTATTTTTCTATCCTTGCTTTATCATAAATCTGGCTTATCGGGAATTTGCGTTATTTCCCAACAGTTTTTGTATTCACAAGGCAAGGAAGGAGGTGGTGTTTCGTAAAGTTGCTATTATTGATCAAGTAATGGCTATTTATTTTTTTAGTAGTGAATTTAATAGGCAAGATAGTTTGGTATATTTGTTCTACCACTGTTATCAATATTGGTATATATTAGTACTCATTTTCTCTTCTTGATATTCTAAAATTATATTTAAAATTTAGTACTTTAAAAAAATTGTACCCTTTTGATCCAGGTTCATTAAAATAATTAAAAAATAAAGGATATTTATAATCATTTTAACTATGTAATTACCATTACCATCAAGTTGGTTAACTATATACCTAACATTCCCATCAAGTTGGTTTTTTCTTCTTCCACATTTAGCTTATGCTTTATAACCTAAGATCTCTTGAATAAAATTTAAAATAAACAATTATAAATTTATTAATATTATATCTTAAATTTACTAATATTATATCCAAATAAGTAAACAAACTATTTGTATTATACTCACTATAACACCTTTCAAAGGCAATTCACAAGTTGAAGGGAAATACAAACACTCAAAGAGAAAGCTTTTAATTCGCACTCAAATAGAAAGCTTTTAATTCACACTCAAATAGAAAGTTTTTAATTCACAATCAAACTAAGAATACAAAGACTTATTTGTTTTTGATGAAATGATTAAACTAAATGCAAGGTAGGTTATTTATAGTCCTTATCATGCAATCTACACCACATAAATATAAAACTAAGAAATAATCATAGCCATACAAATCTTATCTATACACTTCTCTTTTCTACAACCTTCAACCACTTCATTTATTTCTCTACATTTTTCAACCACTTCATTCATTTCTCTACATCTTTAATTATTATGTTGGTGTTGATTTTTAACACAATCTATTAGTTTTTATTCCTTTTCTTTTTATGCTCTGTTATGATTATTTTATTTTATTAAAAATTAATTTCAAAAATACGTGATATCAAACACATGTAAGTCAGGTGATCTAAAATCTCCGATCTAATTTAATAAAATTGGATTAAAATGATAATATTTTTTAAATGGGATACTTAAAATAATAATAATTTTTAAATGTAGATAACTTTTGTGATACCAATAATAGAATATGAATACTAAAAGATATCAATAATCTTAATAAAGGTGTCAAAAGTGTACCAAACTAGAGAAAAAACTATCAGAGATAGAGATAGGAATATGACGAAATCAACTATCACTGGTTAACATTGATCTTACTGCCCATCCAAAGTGTTGCTAAGTAGCTCTTATGAGTAGCCAATGAAGTAACTTTCTTTCCTTCCATTTTTTTATTTAGTTCCGAATCTCTCTTTTGCAGTAATTCTGAGTTTATGCAAAATGAATATCACTAGGCACAAAATCTCAATATGCTCTTCTGTTTTTATCTTCTGCTCTTGTTTGCCTGGAGGTGGCAGAATTATAAAAGGCCATGCTTTAAAAGAAATTGATATTTTGGTGCCAGTTGTTGTACTTTAGTAGTAAAAATTAGATATATTTTTCCAAATTTAAATAGTTACTATTTACTTATAATTTAAATGAATAAAATTTAAATTAATCAGATAAAATAATACTATTAGAAATATATTGCTAAAAAAAATTAAAACAAATATTAAAACAGAAAAAGTAAAAACACTATAAATTTAACGAGGTTCGGTATAAATATTACATATATTCTCAGATGTCATTGACTACTTTTACTATCTCCAAATGAGTGAGCTCCAAAATTATAATTAATTAAACAAAATTGAGTTAATTAATTATTCTTATAAAAGGAGAAGATTTACAAATTTTAGGATGCTTTCAAAATAGAGGAAGGGGCTTTATTTATAGCCTAAAATATAACATCCACATGGTTCCTAATCCATGTGTGACTTTTCCAAATTACTCACTAAGAAGCTATACAACAAATCTCCACCTTAGAAACTTAGTGATTCTCAAATGATTTCTTCAATCTCTAAATCACCGACATCAGTGCCAACTCAAATTTATAGGGTGTTAATCAAGTTCAAACAATGTTTGAACTTGATTGTTATCACCGTCTTGGTCATCATATGAGATTCTTTGTAGTATTAATATTTTGAATTAGTACTCCACCTTCTTGAGTAATCTCTCACACGAAATGATAACGAACATCAATGTGCTTTGTACGTGCATGGTAGACTTGGTTCTTTGCTAAATGAATAGTACTCTAACTGTCACAAAACACCTTAATATGATTTTGACCAACTCGCAAGTATTCAAGCAATCCTTGTAACCAAATAGCTTCCTTTACAACCTCTGTAATTTCCATATACTCTGCCTCTGTAGTAGACAAAGCAATTGTGAACTACAAGGTATACTTCCAACTGACTGGTGCTCTACCAAGGTAAACACATAACTAGTAGTTGACTTACGCTTATCTAACTCTCCAACATTGTCAAAATCACAATTTCTGACTACACATTGATCAATAGTATTATCCTGTTCAAATACTAAACCAACATCTATAGTATTTAGAATATACGTAGAATCCATTTTATAGCCAACCAATGTCCTTTACTAGGATCATGCTTGTACCTGCTTACAGTGCCAATTGCATGTGAAATGTTAGGTCTCGTACACACCATTGCATACATCAAGCTACCAACTGCATTAGCATAAGGAACCTTTTCCATGTATTCTCATTCTGCATCATTCTTATGAGACATTTGAACACTAAGCTTGAAATAAGGAACAAACTGAGTACTTACAGGTTTTTTCTGTTTATTCATACCAAAATGTTCGAGAACTTTCTTTAAATATTGACTCTGGGCCAAAAAAGCTTTCCCTTCTTCCTATCTCTATTTATCTTCATACCGCGAATCTTCTAGGCTTTTCCCAGATCTTTCATCTTGAACTCCTGACTTAGTTGAGCCTTTAATCTCTCAATTTCTACTTGGTTCTTTGATGAAATAAACATATCATCGATTTATAATAAGAGATAGATGAAAGGCTCATCTTGTAGCTTGCGAAAATACACACAATGATCATGTGTAGTTCTAGTACTGCAACATAAACTGATCAAATTGTTTGTACCATTGCCTCGGAGATTACTTCAATCCATACAACGATTTGTTCAGCTTGTAAACCCAGTTCTCTTTATGAGCAACATTAAACCCTTATGGGTGAGACATATAGATTTCCTCTTCCAAGTCACTATGTAGAAACGCTATTTTCACATCAAGTTGAACTATTTCCAAATCCAAATGAGCTAGCAAGGCCAACAAAATTCTAATTAAGAAATTCTTTACAACTGAATAAAATACCTCATTATAATCGACCCCCTTCTTCTGAGCGTAACCCTTAGCTACCAACCTTACCTTGTAGTGAAAACCATCTTTGTTAGGGAATTCTTCTTTCTTTGCACACATCCATTTGTAGGCAATTACTTTCTTGCCCTTAGGTAGTTGTGTCAACTTCCATATCTTATTCTTTTGAAGGGATATCAGTTCTTCATCCAAGTCTTTCTTCCATCTTTCAACTTCAAGACTTTTGATTGCATCTTTATATATAGAGTTTTGTTAATTTTACTTTGTTATTTTTAGTTTTAGTTTTTATTTTATTAATTTTAGTTTGTTTTGGTTCATTTATTGTTTTTTTTTATTATTTCTTCTTAGCTTTAATTTTTGCATAATAGAATATTTATAGGTATCATCACTGAAATCTCTCACTAGACTTAAAGTTGTGCACTAGGGAAACCTATGGGGTTTAAAGGCTTGTTGCATATACTAAATTCAATCGTGTCAATCTACAAAAATTATTTAGGTTAATTTAATTTTTAGTTTTTTTTATTGCTTTCCTTGCTAGAAGTTAGCAAGAAGTTAGTTGCGTTATAATAATTCATGATTTTATTATACTTAAATATGAATAAATAAGTTTGATTATGCATGCTTATATCATTATTATCACAAATCCATATGTTTGAAATCACGAATATTTTATATTGTATTTCAAGTTTTTTTTTTTGCTTTAAATTGATAAATTGATCAATACATAAAGAATAATATTTGAAGGAATCATTTGAACCTTAAAATCTTAAAATAAAAATACATGTAATCCTTAAATATAAAACCAGCAAGTATGTAAGGGGTGAAAACAATAATTGAAAGCAATTGAGTCTTTGTCAACAAATAAAGCAAAATGAGTTATGTTTTCTTCATTTGACAATTTTTCTCCACTCACATAATTGGTTAACTAAGTAGGAGTTCTTTTTATTTTGGTTCTACTAACAATTTCTTCTTTAGGTTCTGAAATGTTATTCTCTAATGAATCATTTTCTAACAACTCATTTTGAGAAGCTTCGAGTCTGACCTCTTCGATTTCTAGGGTAATGTTCTATGTTGTGTTTTCTTCTATTGCTTCTAGGTCAATGTTCTCCAACCCTATCCTTCATCCTTTTGAAACACCATGTCTCTATTAATGATAACTTTTTGTGTTTTCTGATTATGTAACCTGCAAGCTTTTAATTCCTCACAAACACTAAGCATAACACATTTCACACTTTTTAATCAAGTTTAGTGCATTGAGAATCACTTACATGAGCATATACCAAACAACCAATTATTCTAAAATAACCAATATTTGGTTTTTTTCCACTCCAAGTTTCTTTTGAAGTAATGTTCTTCACTGCTAAGGATATAGGTACTCTAATTTGCAATTCTATCCAAAAACGTTTTGGAACTTTCTTTAAGGTAAGCATATTGCATACCATGTTTATGATGGCAATATTTTTCCTCTTAGCTACCCTATTCTGATACGGTGAATAAGTTGTAATCAATTATCTTTTATTTCCATTCATATCACAAAAGTTAATAAACTCTTGTGAATTAAATTCCCTTCCTTTTTAGTTCATAATAATTTGATAAATAATCTAGTTTCTTTTTCACCACAATTTTGAACTTCTTGAAAATGGCTAGGTAATTTTAATTTTTTTTTCCAAGAAATAGATCCATGTCTTCCTACTACGATCATCAATAAAGATAATATAATATACATTTTACCACAGTTGGAGGTATGATTTATGGGGCCATAAATATCTGAATAAACAAGTTGTAATGGTTACAATGCTCTCCAAGTGCTTTTTTTAGAAAAACTTCTCTATGTTATTTTCCCATCCTGCATTCTTCAAAAATATTGGTTGCATGGTATAGTTGAGAAAGTCCTCTTACCATGTTTTCTCTTGTAAAATCTTCATCCTGTTGAAATGTAAATGATTATACCAAAAAAGCCACAACAAGGTATCATTTTGGAAACTTTTTTGGTTGACGTAGCATGTGCTTGAAGTGAAAACATTATGTTAGAGGTCATTTGAACTTGCATAAGTCTTTCTCAAGGTGATAAATTTGATAAAAATTTCTTTGGATTAGGATAGTAAATTCCTTTTCTTGAAATTAGTTAAGACTGATCAAATTGCTTCTCAATTCAGGTATAAATAAAACTTTTGATATTATGTGCGCAACACCATTAACCTCAATATTGGTATATTTTTTTCCTTACATTTTCAAATTGGAATCATTACCAAACTTTACATTCTCCTTGATAGTCATGTCAAGCTTAGTGAACATCTTCTTGTTTCCACTCATATGACTGTGCATCATGATTTCAAATACCATATGTTGCTGAGTTGATCTCCCTTGATCTAAATATATTCCATCAATAACATTTGCTCTTCAATTTCAACAACATTGGCTTTTGTTTTAGTCTCCTTCTTAGGATACTTATATTGAAAATTCCCATTTCATGGAAGTTGTAGCATTACACTATGGATTTTTAAATAATCATTAGCACCCTCTTCTATGTCCTCGAAGACCACCTCTATCCCGACCACGATCTATACTAGAACCTCTCAATGTTGAAAATTCACCATTTGTGAACACCTTTAATGCTTGTTACTCTACGTAACTACTCTTCATTCTCTGTTCTTGCACTAATAATGAACTTTGTAGTTCATCAATATATAGTTCATCAATATTTTTTGACTCCTTAATTGAATGTAACACATAAGCAAAGTCTTTAGTCATTAATTCAAGAATTTTTTCTACCACTGAAACATCTTCTAACTTGTCATTATGAATGCACATCTTATTTGCTACTATGAGCATTTTAGGAAAATACCCATCAATAGATTCTCCTTTTCTTTCATGTTAAGAATTTCAAACTCTTTACAAAGAGCTTGGAATTGTTGTTGTTTCACCTTTGTTGTCCCTTGATACTTCTTCTTCACCGACTCCCATATATTATTTGCAGTATATTTCTTCAAAATGATCTCTAATATCGCTCTATCAATGGCCTAAAATAGATAGTTTTTAGTTTTCAAGTCTTCAATTGTTTTCTCATTTACAGCTTTCAATTGAGTTTCTGTTAGCATTACCCTTTCTACATGCTATGTGATTCAATTCTCCACTTCGCCTCAATATTTTATAGACCTTAAGAAATTTTTCATCAACATGTTCCAATGATCACAATGACCATCAAAGCGTGAAATTGTTGACGGCATGAAAATACTTTCTTTTCTTGCCATTGATTCTTGTTAGTGCAAGTTTCCTTACTCTTTCTTTTTTATTTTTATTTTTTTCTCTCCCCAAGTAATACTCTATAATATATTAATTCTATATTTATATTTTATATTCAATCAAAACATTTGGCTATAAATAGCCATTACAAGAACTAAAAACAATAAATAATGTTGAAAATATTTTTCCATGACTAACCATTCCTAATTGCATGAAATGGCTAAAGAATCGATCAATGTTAAACCATTACAACTAAGTCCCTATTACCCGGGAATATATCATTTACATAACTTGAAAAATAAATAATTAAAATTAATATCTTTACACCTTTCACGAGTCATAAACTAGAACAAATATATAACAATTAATGTATATATATTGCTAACCTAAAATCATACCTAATTCTACACACCAAAGCATCATCCAATACCCATGCAAGTAACATTAATCCAATCACATCACTCCTTTAATAAACTCGAATATCCATTTAGGTAAGAAATATTGTAGTCTTAACACTTAATTAAAATGTCACCACTTACACCGTGACAAACCAAAAAAGAAAATAAAATACCACTAATCAAGCAAACCCAATACAATATAAATGCTAAAAATAAAACAAAACAAAAAAATAAAAAAATGAAATTCAAATGTAATGAGAAGATATCACTAAAAGATGGGTGCTAGAATCCCAACTTTTAGGATCGAAATGCATTTAAAAATCATCATTGTCACTATCTTCTTTGCTAGTCTCCTTCATTGTCGATAGACTCAAAAATTAAACTAAGATAAACAAATTTGATGTCCACTATTAAGCATTAGGGATGAGTTTTACCTCTATAGACACTTAGAGGTAATATAAAAAATATAACTGTTTAAAACATATGGTGCTGTAAAAAAATATATGGGAAAAAATGTGGATTGTGGCGTGATGGGGTTGGAAAAAAATGGGAAAAGAAGTGGATAAGGTATAATGGGGCTGGAAAAAATTAGTGGGATTGAAACTCTAGTTGATAAAGATGAACAAAGTAATAGGCAGAGGTGGATTGTGGCAAGAGATGTGATAGAGGTGGAGTTGATGAAACAATAGAAGGGTGAACTATGAGTGGACGAAGGGTGGGGAATGGGTGATAGGGGAAGGGTAGGGTGGAAGAAGAAGTGACTGATGAGATGTTAGGGTTTATGAAAATAGGATATTTTCTGGAAAGAGAATTAGCAAGTGGTTGTAGACAATAAAAATATGTGACTATGATACATATATATTTTTTATGAAAGATTATGA
This sequence comes from Hippophae rhamnoides, assembly GCA_033030585.1. Lineage (NCBI taxonomy): Eukaryota > Viridiplantae > Streptophyta > Magnoliopsida > Rosales > Elaeagnaceae > Hippophae > Hippophae rhamnoides. The sequence goes on along the minus strand of CM065427.1, from coordinate 62,367,363 downwards.
TACATAGTTGAATAATATATTTTACTTAAAAGTTCTTCCACAATTAAAATAATTTAATATTTAAGAGTTAAAAAAAATTTTAAAATTCAAAAAATTGAACCCCAATTTATTAACAAAATATAAAAATAAGAGAAATTTTTTAAAATAATATTTATTCATTTCCTCTCGTAATTTAAAGTTTTTGTTTCAGCTGGGTTCTATTTTTTTGTTGGAGTTTGTATTGTTATTGATCATAGATAGATTTTGATTGAATCTAATGTTCCAACCTCATAGACTAATTAATTTTGATGTATTTGTTGATCCGTGATGTAATTTAATGTATTTTTGTTTGGATTATTAATTTTATTGATTTGTTTGGATTAGTTGTTTATTTTAATTCGGGAGTTTATTTGAATTTATTTTATTGTTTAGATTAATAAAAAAGTTCAGTCCCCTTTCAAATATAACGATCACTATATTAGAGTGTATTTTTTATTTATAAAAATAAATAAATTATCCTAATAATAATATTTATTTTTTAAAAATCTTAGTTAAAAATATAAAGTAAAATGTAATTGTAAAAGGAATTTGATGACTTAGTTAGTGTCGGAAAATGATGAAATTTATAGAAAATAATTATAGTCAGAAAAGATGAATTTAATAAAAAATTATAAATTCTTGTCTCAGATTGGTTTTTTACATTATTTTAAAGAGGTATAAATAGTTAAGAGTTGGTTATTGGGATTGGGTCCCGAGGGGCACCCACTTTTGTAGAAGGGGAAAGAACCTAGGCAAATGTGATATCACACGCACACGCGCACGCCGCCGGTCGACCGGCCGTGCCGAGCCGAGTGGGTCCGAGTGCGAGTGCGTGTGAGGTGAGGTGATATTTTATTTTTTCTTGAAAAATATTCTTTTTATGGAAAACTTTTCCACTTACAAAAATGTTTGTTATATATATATTTTTTCTCAGAAAAATGACCGTTATTTTCTCTTATCAAGAATATGACCGTTAAATGGCCGTTTGTCACTTTTGTAGAAGGGGAAAGAACCTAGGCAAATGTGATATCACACGCACGCGCGCACGCCGCCGGTCGACCGGCCGTGCCGAGCCGAGTGGGTCCGAGTGCGAGTGCGTGTGAGGTGAGGTGATATTTTATTTTTTCTTGAAAAATATTCTTTTTAAGGAAAACTTTTCCACTTACAAAAATGTTTGTTATATATATATTTTTTCTCAGAAAAATGACCGTTATTTTCTCTTATCAAGAATATGACCGTTAAATGGCCGTTTGTCTTCTTTATTCAGAAAAAGAACTGTTGCTCGAATTTACTGACAAAAATGTCTTTTACTCATCTTTAATATGAAAATGGTCGTTACTCTTCATTACTCAGAATGGCCATTACTTTTCATTACTCAGATTGGCCGTTACGCTCTTAATTCCCAGACATTATCGTTTTATCATAATTTCCACACGGTTTCTAAAACCTATAAAAAGAGGGCTTCAAATCTCAGTTTTAACACAATAATCTCTGCAATCTCATCTCCCTACGAAAAACAATTCTCTCTACAATTTCTAAGTTATTTTTTAGTTTTCCAAGCAACAAATTTTTTCAGGTGTAGTATTCCGGTCTTAATCAGTGTAGTGAAGTTCCGAGACAGAGGAAAAAGATTCTGGGCTGTTTTATCTTGGGGACGAAGGGGTTGTGTTTGCTTGCAAAAATTTGGGCAGAGCCACGAAACGTCTTAAAGAGAGCGACCTAGTCCGCGACTTAACCCAAGCAGTTCATACCAATTTTTTCGGTAATATTGTTTCAGTACTGTTTTTAACAAACTTGTTTCAACAATTTTAAGACGGTTTCTATCTGCCATGTCTACTAAAATTCTAACTGATGATCTCAACAAACCATTCTTTTTTGAAGGCCTACACTTTAAAAGATGGAGATAAAAAATGTTGTTTTTCTTAACCATGAAAAAAATCGTTTATGCTCTTGCTACTGAAAAACCAATACAATCCAATCCCCCTACTGAAGCTGTAACTAAGGATTTAGACACATGGATACAAAATGATTTTCTGTGCAAAAATTATATTCTTAATGGTTTAACTGATGATTTGTATGATTATTATAACTCTGATAAGTCTACTAAGGAAATTTGGGAAGCAACAAAAAAGTACGACAAGAATGGAACTAAGAAGTATGCTGTCAGTAGGTACATGAAGTTTCAAATGATTGATGGCAAATCAGTGGAAACTCAAATACACGAACCACAGAAGATAGCACACGAAATAACTTCTGAAGGTATGACTTTAGATGAACAATTTCAAGTAGCTGTTATTATAGATAAATTACCCCCTGCTTGGAAGGATTTTAAGAATAAACTTAGGCATAAAACTAAGGAATTTTCTTTAGAAAGTCTTATAACCCGGTTAAGAATAGAAGAAGAAGCTCGAAAGCAAGACCAAAGAGATGAAGTACTCATAGTCTAAAATAATAGTACCAATAAGAAACCCTTCCCTACAAATTTGAAACCTAAAGGTAGAAACATGAAAACTCAGAATCGTAATAATAACCAGAACCACAACCAACAAAATAGAAATAGAAACTATCCTCCCCAGAATGAACCTTAACACTCCTTAAGGAATAACACATTCATGTGTTATAGTTGTAACAGACCTAGCCACTTGGCAAGAAACTGCTAGAACAAGAATCGTCCTGCCCCACAGGCGAACCTTACCGAAGATCAATTTATTGCTATGATATCTGAATTCAATTTTGTTGGTGGATCCGAGGGGTGGTGGGTGGACATCGGTGCTTCTCGTCATGTCTGCTATGATCGAGACATGTTCAAGTCCTATTCTGATTCTGAGGATAAGAAAGTGCTGCTGGGCGACTCCCACTCCACTAAAGTTGTTGGTACTGGTGAGGTGGTATTGAAATTTACATCTGGAAATACTGTCATCTTGAAGGATGTACTGCATACTCTAGAGATGAGAAAGAACTTGGTTTCAGGCTATCTTCTTAACAAAGATGGGTTTACTCAAACTATAAGAGCTAATTTATATACTATAACTAAAAGTAATATATTTTTTGGGAAAGGGTACACCATTGATGGCATGTTTAAATTAAACGTTGAAATCAATAAAACCTCTTCTTTTGCTTACATGTTTATTTTTTTTAATATTTGGCATGCTAGACTTTGTCATGTTAATAAACGCATAATCAAGAACATGAGTAGCTTAGAACTAATTCCTAAAGTATCTTTAAATGATTTTTAAAAATGTGATTTTTGTAGTCAAGCTAAAATAACCAAAACTTCACATAAATCAGTAGTTAGAGAATCTGAACCTTTAGAATTAATTCATTCTGATATATGTGAACTTGATGGAAATTTAACAAGAAATGGAAAACGCTATTTTATAACTTTTATAAATGATTGTTCCGATTACACTTATGTATATCTAATGAAAAATAAAAGTGAAGCATTTGACATGTTTAAAATATTTATATCTGAGATTGAAAATCAACTTAATAAGAAAATAAAAAGGTTTCGAAATGATAGAGGCACCAAATATGATTCCAATACCTTCAATAATTTTTATAAAACTCATGGAATCATTCATGAAAAAATTGTATCTTATTCTCCTGAAATGAATGACAAAGCTTAAAGAAAAAATAGAACTTTTACTGAATCAGTTGTTGCAATTTTATTAAACTCTGGTGCTGCTTCCCATTGATGGGGAGAAATTTTATTAACTATTTGTTATGTGCTAAATAGAGTGCCTAAATCTACAAATAAAATTTCATCATATGAAATTTTGAAAAATAAGAAACCTAATTTAACTTATTTTTAAATTTGGGGTTGTTTAGCCTATGTTAGGATCTTTGATCCTAAAAGAAATAAACTTGCTAGTAGAGCATATGAATGTGTATTCATAGGATACGCTATGAATAGTAAAGCTTAGAAATTCTATAACTTAAAAGATCATGTAGTTATAGAATCAAATGATGCTGACTTCTATGAACATAGGTTTCCCTTTAAATTTAAAAATAGTGGGGGCTCGTCTTCTAGTAGTTTACCCATAACTAGAACTAGTGAACAAATTAAAGAATTAAACACTGAAATTAGAAGAAGTAAACGAGCTCGAACCCTTAAGAATTTTGGGTCTGATTTTTATGCTTATACCTTACAGGAAGATCTCCAAACTCTTAAAGAAGCATTATCTTCTTTAGATGCCAACTTATGGGAAGAAGCCATAAATGATGAAATGGACTCACTTGAGTATAATAAGACTTGGCATTTAGTTGACTTACCTCCTGGTTGCAAAACCATTGGATGTAAATGAATACTAAAAAGGAAATTAAAACCCTATGGTACTATTGAAAAATACAAAGCTCGTCTTGTAGTTAAAGGGTATAGGCAAAGGGAAAATGTAGATTTCTTTGATACCTTTTCACCAGTTACACGAATAACTTCTATACGTGTACTTTTCTCTCTCGCTGCTATCCATTATTTAGTAGTACATTAAATGGATGCTAAAACTGCTTTCTTAAATGGTGATTTAGAAGAAGAAATTTATATGGATCAACCTGAAGGTTTTGTTATCTCAGGTCAAGAAAATAAAGTTTGTAAACTAGATAAATCCCTTTATGGTCTAAAACAAGCACCTAAGTAATGCCATGAAAAATTTTACAATCTAGTTATCTCACATGGATTCAAAATAAATGAAAGTGACAAATGCATTTATTATAAATTAGAAGATAACATTTGCACTATTATATGTTTATATGTGGATGACATGCTTATTTTTGGGCAAATATTCATGTTGTGAACAATGTAAAAACTTTTTAAAGTGCTAATTTTGATATGAAAGATCTCGAAGAAGCGAATGTAATCCTTGGTATAAAGATAACTAGGTCTGAAAAGGGAATTTCTCTATATCAGTCTCACTACGTTGAAAAAATCTTAAAGAAATATAATTACTTTAACTGCAAAACTGCATGTACTCCTTATGATCCTAGTGTAAAGTTGTTCAAGAACATCGAAGATGGTGTTAGACAAACTAAGTATGCGAGCATCATTGGTAGCTTACGTTATGCTACTGATTGCACTAGACCAGACATAGCTTATGTTGTGGGACTATTATGTAGGTTTACTAGTAGACCTAGTGAAGAGCATTGGAATTCTATTGAAAGGGTTATGAGATACCTTAAGAGAACTATGAACCTTGGATTACATTATAAAAAGTTTCCCGTTGTTCTAGAAGGATACATCGATGCAGATTGGAACACTTTATCAGAAGACTCCAAAGCAACTAGTTGCTATATTTTTAACATAACTGGTGGAGCTGTTTCCTAGAAGTCTAAGGAACAACAATATTGGCTCAATCTACAATGGAGTTTGAAATGATAGCATTAGCCACTGCTAGTGAAGAAGCAGGCTGGCTAAGAAGTTTGTTAGCTGAGATCCCTTTATGGGAAAGATCGATACCAACTGTCTTGATCCACAGTAATAGTACCGTGACTATTGCACAGATTCAAAACCGTTTCTACAATGGCAAGAGACGATAGATATGTCGTAAGCATAGTATTGTTATAGAATTTCTCTCTACGGGAGCTGTAAGATTGGATCATGTACGTTCTGATGAAAATTTGGCAGATCCTTTGACGAAAGGATTACTAAGAGAAAGGTTTTCAAAACCTCAAAAGAATGGGATTAATGCCATTATAATGAAGAGTCACTTATGATGGTAACCCAACTTATTGACTGGAGATCCCAAGAAATAAGTTTAAAAGGGTAATAACAAGTCATGAAGTGATATGAGATGTATCATGCTATTTTTCAAATCCCATTCTATATTATTAGAAGCATGAAGTCCTGAAGCGATAAAAAAGGATGAGTTAATTGTTAAACTCTTAATGAGTTCTATACTCTATGTGGAGTGGAGTACATAGATACATGAGTACTCTTGATAGACTCACCTATGTGAATGTGGAAGTGTGGCCGCTTCCTATGAATTTTTTTTTTGGGAAAAATTTACTAGAGTGTTCACTATACTAAGATACACGTGCATGATTGTAAAGCACGGGCTTTTCGAACTACACAATGGAAAGGTTGTGTGTGTGATGATTATTAGAGATAAAGTTCAAAACTACGAGTTACTCTAGTATATTCTAAAGCATCAACACTATGCAAAGGTTCAAGTTGATAGACACCTTTTCGCTTATGCACAATCTTATAATTATCGGTTGCTCGATGAAAATTATTTTTATATAAAATTCAAGTGAGAGATTGTTGGAAAATGATGAAATTTATAAAAAAAATGATTGTTGGAAAAGATGAAGTTAATAAAAAATTGTAAAGCCTTGTCCCACATTGCTTTTTTATATTATTTTAAAGAGGTATAAATAGTGAAGAGTTGGCTATTGGGATTGGGCACCAAGGGGCACCCACTTTTGTGGAAGTGGAGAGGACCTAGGTAAATGTGATATCACGCGCGCACGCGCATCCGAGTTCGAGTGCGTGTGTGTGTGAGGTGATATTTTATTTTTTTTGGAAAAATATTCTTTTTAAGGAAAACTTTTCCACTTAAAAAAATGTTTGTTATATATATATATATATTTTTTTTCTCAGAAAAATGACTGTTATTTTCTTTTATCAAGAATATGACCGTTAAATGGCCATTTGTCTTCTTTATTCAGAAAGAGAACCGTTGCTCGAATTTACTCACAAAAATGTCTGTTACTCGTCTATAATCTAAAAATGGCCGTTACTTTTCATTACTCAGATTGGCCGTTACGCTCTTAATTCCCAGACATTACCGTTTTATCATAATTGTCACACGGTTTCTAAAACCTATAAAAGAGGGCTTCAACTCCCAGTTTTAACACAACAATCTCTGTAATCTCATCTCCCTAGGAAAAAAATTCTCTCTACAGTTTCTAAGTTATTTTTTAGTTTTCCGAGCAACAAATTTTTTCAGGTGTAGCATTCCGGTCTTAATCAGTGCAGTGAAGTTCCGAGACAGAGAAAAAAGATTCTGGGCTGTTTTATCCTAGGGACGACGGAGCTTTGTTTGCTTGCACAAATTTGGGCAGAGCCGCGAAACGTCTTAAAGAGAGCGACCTAGTCCGCGACTCAACCCAAGCAGTTCATACCAGTTTTTCCGATAATATTGTTTCAGTACTGTTTTTAACAAACTTGTTTCAACGGTTAGAAATTTAAGGCGGTGGAGTGGAGAAAAAGTGACGAGTGGATACTCATGGGAAATGTTTTGTGTAAAGTTTACACATAATTTAATTTACTTTTTCGCATTTTAATTGGCTTTTTATGAAATCTAAGTGTTTTTTTAACCTTATTTGGCTCACCATATTATTTAAGATAATCAATTAATGTTGATAAATTACAATACAATTTTTAGATAATTTTAATTCAAGGTTAAGAGAAAAGATAATATCATTAAATATGAATTAATATATTTTTATAATATTGTTAGAACTTGTATTCTTGTGCATATTGACGGGAGTTTTGACATGGGTTTTATGGAACCAAAATTGAAACCTATAATATAATATTTTTATCATTCACAGAATAACAAATAAAATTTATCACGATTATAATATATAATATTATTCTTATTTTTAATTATCCTTATATATAAGATGGAATATAAGAAATACAAATAAAAAATAAAATCGAATAGAAGACTTGAAGAGTTATGGAGAAAAGATAGAGTTAAGGGCTTCATGGATAGTGCAATGGCTGACCTTTTTCCCCTCTTAATTTCTTTGTTTAACTTTTATCTTTTCTTTTGCTAAATTTATTTTATTTTATGTTTTTAGAAGTAATTAGAAGGTGCATGCATCCATGCATTAAAAAATTTGAAAGTTAGGATATTTAAGAAACGCTCAAAGTTCAGACTTTAGACTTCTCCAAACCAGCTTTAAAAATTTTTCAATTGTTACATAGATGATGTGTAACTGTGCAAGTTGATTGGCCCATATGGGCATATATAATTTATATCATATAGTCTATTACACGCAGACTCAATTCTGAGGATTTTGTTGGTGTGTGTTGTTCTGGCAGACACCAATAACTCAGTGGAGTAAAACATGGAGCATACAATAATGATAGTGGATCCATAAAACATGGATATGCAGGAATTATGGTTATTGTTTAATTTTCGTTTTATTTGTATACATATATCTCAAATCTTGTATAGAAAACAGAACAGAAATAATAATGAAATATACATGATAATTATCAGAGAAACACATATTTTGACATGGTATCAGAGCAAGTTATTGCTGAGTAATGGAATTACCTACTAATTCTGTTTTTGCTGATTTCTATTTTTTTGCCGATTTCTGATTCTGATTCTGGTGTGGCTACTGATTTCTGTGGCCATTTGCTGATTGATGACTGTGATTGCTGATTGTGGCCATTTCTGATATCTCGACACTGGTTCGGTCTGACTTACTCACCGACGTAGAGAGACTGCGAACAATCTGTGACTCCAATTGCAGATACACAGAACGCAACCTCAGCACCGTTGTGTTCAGTTTTTTCCAGAAAAGAAATTGGTGGCGGAACCAGTTTTCTGCCTCCATGAAACTTGAAACGCAGTAACATATATTTTGTGTGTTGTCCCTATACGTAGTAACCATACTATTTTTTCTAAGCTCGGACAAGCTTGGAACGAGAAGGAACTCCATAGAGACTACGTAAATGATGAGTTGCTGTGAAACCATGCAGAAGAAGAAGAAGTTGCGCTGAGGAACGCAGAAGAAGTTGGTTGAGGAACGCAGAAGACGCTGCGCGAATCTGGTTGAGGAATAAAGAAGAAGTTGGCTGAGGAACGCAGAAGACGCTGTACGAATCTGGCTGAGAAGAAGCTGCGCGAAGATGGCCGAGAAGAAGCTGTGCGACTTTGGAATTGTTTAGGGTTAGGAACGCGCAGAAGAAGCTGCGCTAATTTGTAATTTTTTTTAGGGTTACGATTTTTTCTATATATAGTGCACAAACGAAGTGTAAAAAAAATTCGTGTTGGAAGATTTGACGGCGAAAATGACGGAAGTTCTAACTAGAGCTCATATCAGCTCACAACCTCCGCCAACTGAAGCGCCAACTGCTCCCATTAGTATCAAGTTGGGAGGATCCAACTATGCCTTGTGGTTGCATGTGGTGGAGATGTATATCTCTCGCAAAGATAAATTGGGATATATTAATGGGGATTTTCCTCAACCTATTGAAACCGAACCCTTATTTAGGAGATCGCGTACTGAAAATGCCATTGTCAAAGGATGGTTGATCAATTCGATGGACCCCTCCTTGATTGCAAACTTTATCCGATTCCCGACTGCAAAACAGGTTTGGGATTCGGTTGCTACCACTTACTATGATGGGACAGACACGTCTCAAGTGTATGATCTTCACCGTCAAGTTACTCGTACGAAGCAAGCGGGAGGATCCATTGAAAAATACTACAATGACCTTCAAGGGTTGTGGCGGGAAATTGATTTCCGTCGTCCTAATCTAATGGAGTGTGCGATTGATATACAAAAATACAACTCCATCGTACAGGAAGATCGAGTGTATACCTTCCTCGATGGACTTGATGATAGATTGGATAAAACTTGAAGTGATGTGCTTCATATCAAACCATTCCCTACGGTGGAACAAGCCTATGGATTCGTCCGGAGGGAAGAGGTCAGGCAGACCATGATGATCACAGGTGTAGATACAACACCCGGAGCAGTTATGGCTTTTAAAGGGGTCAAGGGACACCATAATCTCATGCCACCAAAAACAGGACCTTTCTTAGGTAGCAAGAAATCCACGGGAAATCCACCATCTCTTGACATGAAATGTGGCCATTGCGGAAACTCCAAACACACCCGTGAAAACTGCTTCAAACTACATGGGTATCCAGAATGGTGGAATGATCTTCAAGCACGGAAGAAACGGGACACCACTGGGCGAGCAGCGGTGGCTACCAATAATGCCTCACTATCCCTTACTCCTCAGGCCGAATCTTCCCAGGATCCAGGTATTTCAAGTAAAGTATTTCACATCTCTACTCGTAGTGAGAAAGATGAGTGGATTCTGGACTCTAGAGCTATAGATCACATGACATTTGACCCAAATGATCTCTCCAATACAACCCAGCCAAGACGGAACCGTGTTGCCAATGCAAATGGGGTCACTTATCCAGTTACAGGAGCTGGAACAGTGACCTTATCTCCTCTATTATCATTATCTAATACTTTGCTTGTACCCTCTCTGTCAAACCGACTAATGTCTGTAAGTCAGGTCACTTCAGACCTTAATTGTATAATATTGATGTATTCTACTTTTTGCCTTCTACAGGATATTCTCACCAAGGAGATCATTGGGCGTGGTACTAGGAGAGGAGGGCTATATTATGTGGATGACCTCAGTTCAGGAAGAGCCAATCACATGCAACATACTGTTGCTAACAAGGAACGACAGATTTGGCTATGTCATCGTAGATTTGGGCATCCATCATTCGGGTATTTAAAGCACCTACTCCCCAGTTTATTTTCAAATATCACACATTCAGATTTCAAATGTGATACTTGTATCCTAGCAAAAAGTCATAGGGTGTCTTATCCTATGAGCATGAATAAAAGTGTGGCTCCTTTTGCTTTGGTACATTCTGATGTTTGGGGACCTTCCCCAGTCATTACGTCATCGGGTCATCGTTGGTTTGTTATTTTTGTTGATGATTGTACACGAATGACATGGCTTTACCTTCTCAAACATAAAGATGAAGTATTTGCTACATTTCACATGTTTCATACCATGGTTCAGACACAATTTTCTGAAAAAATTAAGATACTTAGGTCTGATAATGGAGGGGAGTATGTTAATCAACAATTCCGGACATACTTTGACAACCATGGTATTCTCCATGAAACCTCATGTTCACAAACCCCACAACAGAATGGGACTGCGGAGAGGAAGAATCGGCATATCTTAGAAACGGCTCGGGCCTTACTAATCGGTGCACATATGCCTAATAAATACTGGAGTGATGCTGTTACTACAGCTGTGTATCTACTGAATCGAATGCCCACAAAGACCTTACAATTTCAGACTCCATTAAAGGTGTTATCTGATCATCTTCCCTTGCCTACTATTTTGATGCTTCCGCCTCGAATTTTTGGATGTGTTGCTTTTGTCCACCTCCATAAAAATCAACGAACTAAGTTGGATCCATGTGCTGTCCGATGTGTATTCTTGGGGTATGGTGTACAAAAAAAGGGGTACCGATGTTATGATCCAATTACTAAAAGAAACTATACTACCATGGATGTCACTTTCCTCGAATCAGAATGTTTTTTCCCATCACCGGTATCCAATTACACTCTTCAGGAGGAGAGTTATGGTGAAGAACGAAATTGGCTTGATGTTGAAGTATTAGACACTAGTCCAACATACTCGGATCGTGCCAATAATATGGAGGAGCCCGTATCTAGACCCGAGCTTGAACTTCCAAGAACTGAAGCTGAAGTAGTAATTGAATCTCCAGAAGATGAAGTGGTTGATGTACCCCTCCATTCTCTAGTACCCAATGATCCTCCTGCTGAGAATACTCCTGAGGTAAGGTATCCTATCACACCTTTACAATCTAATGCTGTAGATACACCTGTTGGTTATGTTTTACCTTTCAGACACAATCGAGGTAAACCTCCAAATCGATACTCCCCAGAAAGAGAAGAACGACAACCCAAGTATCCAATAGCAAATTATGTATCTACTCAAAGGTTATCAGAACCTATCAGGGAATTTGCACAAACACTCTCCTCGTGTCAAATTCCGAGTAGTATTGAAGAAGCCTTATCTGATCCAAAATGGGCTCAAGCTATAAAAGAGGAATTTGAGGCATTGCGAAGAAGAATAACACGTACGTGTTAAGCGAGTTGCCTCGAGGAGGAAGATGGTAGGATGCAAGTGGATTTTCTCCATTAAGTATAAAGCGGAGATGGGTTAGTTGATCGTTACAAGGCGAGGCTTGTAGCAAAAGGATATACACGAAACATGTGATAGATTATCAAGAAACCTTCTCACCGTGGCTAAACTAAAAGCTGTGAGAGTTTTGTTATCTCTTGCAGCAAATTTAGATTGGCCATTGCACCAACTTGATATGAAGAATGCCTTCCTATGGTGACCTTGAAGAAGAGATTTACATGGATATCCCACCAGGATATCTTGTTACATCAAGAAACGAAGCGCATGTAGATTACAACGAGCATTGTACGGACTAAAACAATCACCTCGAGCGTGGTTTGGTAGGTTGAGTTCAACAATGAAGAAATATGGGTTCCAACAAAGCAACTACGATCATACTCTTTTCCTAAAACATCGATTAGGGAAGATAACTTGACTTATAGTCTATGTGACGACATGATCATTAAGGGGGATGATAAAGAAGAAATCTCTAAGCTTCAAGAACAATTGTCAAATGAGTTTGAAATGAAGAACTTGGGAGGGCTCAAATACTTCTTAGGTATTGAGGTAACAAGATCAAAACAAGGCATATGTCTTTCCCAAAGGAAATATACTCTCAACCTACTAGCAGAGACGGGACTACTAGATTGTAAACTTGTCGATATTCCAATGGTTCAAAATCATAAACTCGAAGAATATGTGGACTAAGTACCGGCGGATATGAGAGATATCAACGGTTAGTAGGTAAACTCGTATATTTATCTCATACTCGACCCGATATTGCTTGTGCAGCGAGTGTCGTGAGTCGATTCGTACCTTTGCCCAAGTGAAGACCATATGGATGCGGTCATACGAATACTTCGTTACTTAAAATCCTCCTCGGGAAAGAACTTATGTTTTCAAAGAATGGTCAATTGGAAGTCCTTGGATATCTGATTCGGGCGGGCGGGGAATATGAAGGATAGGAAATCTCTTTGGGTACTTTACTTTCGTGGGGGGCAATCTTGTTACATGAAGAAGCAAGAAGCAAAATGTAGTTGCTTTATCCAGTGCTGAAGCTGAATTTCGAGGAATGGTCAAGGGAATATGTGAGCTCCTTTGGTTGAAAAAACTTCTAACTGAGATTGGTGTTGATCCTAACTCTGAAATGAACTTTATTTTGTGATAACAAATCAGCCATTTCCATCTCTCACAATCCAGTTCAACATGATCGCACGAAGCACGTTGAAGTGGATCGGAACTTCATCAAACAAAATCTTGAAGAAAAGATTATTAAGCTTCCAGTTGGTAAACCAGAAGAACAATTGGCTGGTATACTCACAAAATGCGTAATAAGGAACTTCTACAACTCACTTGACAAGTTGGGCATAAGAGACATATATGCACCAACTTGAGGAGGAGTGTTGGTGTGTGTTGTTGTGGCAGACACCAATGACTCAGTGGAGTAAAACATGGAGTATACAATAATGATAGTGGATCCATAAAACATGGATATGCAGGAATTATAGTTATTGTTTAATTTTCATTTTCTTTGTATACATATATCTCAACTCTTGTACAGAAAACAGAACAGAAATAATAATGAAATATACATGATAATTATCAGAGAAACACATATTTTGACAGATTTTTCAATGCTCCTATCAAATGATGGTCTTAATTAAATTAATTTTTATTTTATTTATTAAAATATAAGAGGTTACAATGTTTACACGATACATCAATACCAAAAAAACATAATTATTACATAACTAAACATGATTATATTGTAATTTATCACTAATTACTTTATAAACATAAACTTTTTTTAAAATTTTTAATATTATAAATAATTTACTCTAAGAATTTGTGTGAATTTATAATTATATCAACCATAATATAAGTGTCGAAAATAAATTTAAACAAAAAAATTTCATTATTAAAACTATTCTTTCCGACGTATATGTCCTTTATTTATCAACCAAAATATGATCGTTATTTTTTTAATTATATTTTATAACCGTTATTTTTATAATTATGTTTTATAACCGTTATTTTAATAATTATGTGATCTTTATTTTTATAACTGTTATTTTCATAATTATGTGTCTGTTATTTTTATAATTATGTACCCATTATTTTATAACAGTTGTTTTCATAAATTATGTTAGAGGTAAATAATTCTCAATTTAAAAAAAAACCCAACAACTTAAAAACTACTCTTGATAATAAACCAAATAAAAATATACAAAATTACACCGTTAACTAATCATACTTATCAGCTATCCTATGCAAAAAGCAAAAATTGATTTATTGTAAAAAATAAGTTACGATAAACTAATGCCGGAAAATCTGTTCCTATTTATGAATTATTTAGGCAATTACTTTCAAATTATCAACTCCCACGAACTCATAATAAATTTATTTACTTTTTTAAGTCTTGGTTATTCGATTTTTATATTATCAACATATATAATAATTGATGACATATTAAGATAATTATTTAATTGCTTAAAGAAAGAACACGTTATGGTTGCGTTTGGTTTACAAAAATGAAAATACGAATGGAATGGAAATAAAATAATTTTGTTTGTTTTGATCACTAGAATCAAAAAATAAATAAATATTTCAGTATTTGGTTTACAACTGAAATAGAATAGAAAATACTATATATTATCTTAATACCCCTATATTTAAAAAAAGTTTAAATAATATCATTTAATTATTATTTTTTCGTCATTATTGAAATTATTATTTTTCTAAATAATTATTATTTAAAAATAAAAAATATTATTAAAATATTATTTTTCTAAATAAGATTTAGGGTTTTAAGGTTTGAGATTTAAGATTTAAGAATTTTGGGTTTAGGGATTTAGGATTATATACGTGGGTTAAGATTTAGGGTTAAAATTATTATTTTTCTAAATAGGGTTTAAGGTATTGAGATTTGTTGTTTAGAGTTTAGAGTTTAACGTTATATTTGTAAGTTAAGGTTAAGGGTAAAAAATATTATTTTTTTAAATAGCATTTTAGGTTTTGAGATTTAATATTTGAGGTTTAGTGTTTAGAGTTTATGATTATATTTGTAAGTTACAATTTAAGATTAAATTATTATTTTTCTAAATAAGGATTTAGTTTTTGAGATTTAAGATTTAAGATTTAGGATTATATTTATGGTTAGAATGAAATTGGGGAAAAAATTAAGATAAAAATATAATCATGATTCCTGTAAAAAAAAAGAATAAATTCTGATTTCTTCTCTTTTAGGAATTGATTTGATCTTATTTTCACTTTTTAATTTACTCAAATATAAAATTAAAAAAAATTAATTCTAATTCTATTTAATTTTTATCAAACAAATATATAATAGAAGTCGATCTTAATACTTATTCTCAAATCTTAATACTTATTCTCACATATTTTTTTTTGCTACTAGTATGGTTCGTTTATATTTTTTTATCGTTGACTGACAAGTGGCTATTGTGGAAACCTCTCTACGAACGCGTCATGTACAAAATTCAACATTTTGACTTTTCTAAATGATTTTGGTCCTCACCTAAATTCGTCAGCCTTTCTATCATACACATCTTTCTTCATCCGGTTATTCAAAGAACTGATTACAGAGAGATTAAAATAAAAAACATTTTTACTATTTTTATTATAAAATCACCCAATTGTATATTAATTGTATGAAAAATATAAATAAGATGTCTATATTAAAATAAGATTTAAATTATTGAAAATTGTTTCTAGTTTAAATAAATTATTTTCGTAATTTTCTGAAAAGAACCTTGTAATTATTTTCTAAAAGAACTGTTATGCAACTACTAAGCCTTATATCAAAATTTATTTTTTTCTTTCATAATAATTAAGGATATGTAAAAAATTCGATCACTTGATCTGATTCGTTGATTTTTTATCCGATTCGATCCGATCCAATGGTCAGATCAGATGTTATATTTTACTACGATTCATCCGATCCGATCCACCGAAATTAAATATATGTATATTTAATTAATATATATTTATTAAATTAAATATATATATATATATAATTAATATATTTTTTTTATTTTTTTTATTTTTTAATATTTTTTTAAATCAAATAATTTTATGTTATAATTTACATGAAAATTTAAATTTTTTATTTAAAAATACAAAAAATAGAGTTAATTAAGTTTATTAATCTGATGCTATCCGAATAGTTTACGGATCGGATTGAGCGGATATGAGAGATGATCGAATCGGTTGCGGATTAAGATATTTCAATCCAAATTAATGATCAGATCGCATCAAATCGAATGAATATAAAATCAACGGTTTCGATCGGATAAACAACCTTTTTAATAATAATAAAGGAGTCTCCTTTAATATTCAATTTTTTAACTAAATTCAAAGCAATACGACAGCATATGTTAACAGTATACGCAAACACCAACCCACAAAGATTTACTCGACTGAAACATTACAGCTTCAGACATGCAATCTCAAGACATGTTTCTAAGCATCTTTTTTGTGTTCCTTATAATTCCATCTTGCAAACCCAGAGACACCATAAGACCTAATCAATCAATCAAGGATGGAGACTCTATCTATTCCAAAAAGAACAACTTTGAGTTAGGTTTTTTCAGCCCCTCCAATTCTAGCAAACGTTTTGTTGGAATTTGGTATTCTAAACTACCTGGAAAGACAGTGGTATGGGTTGCAAACAGAGACAATCCCATAAACGATACCTCTGGTGTCCTCACAATTGACAGGTATGGAAATCTCATACTTCTTGCTCACAACAATAGTAATATTCCTATATGGTCTCCAAATGCTTCTATTCAAGCTTCTATGACATCCTCGGTAGCTCAACTATTAGATACAGGCAATTTAGTTTTGTTCCAAGGCGATAATACTATATGGGAAAGCTTTCATTATCCAACAGATACTATGCTTCCGGGTATGAAACTGGGATTGAATCGAAAAACTGGATTTTACTGGTTTCTATCGTCTTGGAAGTCAGAAAATGATCCAGGAATAGGGAACTACTCTTACAAGGTTGATGTTACTGGTTGTCCACAGTTCTTTCTGTATAATGGGTCAACTAAATATTGGCGACTTGATCCATGGCCATGGAGGAGCACTCCAACTAAATTAAACTCAGCTACTCTCTCTCTCACTTATGTTGACAACCAAGATGAGATATCTTACATGTTCAATTATTATAACCACCCTTTAATGATATCGAGAATTGTGGTGAGTAATTCTGGATCACTTCAGAATCTATTTTGGTATGATTTGGACCGTCAATGGAAGGAAGTATGGTCTGCACCAAACTACCGGTGTGACCAATATGGTAAATGTGGTGGCTTCAGTAAATGTAGTCCTGACAATGTTAGCAAGTTCGAATGTGCTTGTTTGCCAGGGTATGAACCAAAGTCTCCAGGTAATTGGAACCAAAGAGATGGATCAGCTGGATGTGTGAGAAAAATTGGAGGGTTGCCAAAATGTAGGAATGGAGAAGGGTTCCTGGAATTGGCTCGTATAAAGATTCCAGATACTTCTGGTACTAAAGCTTGGTGGAGAGAAGGCATGAGTTACAAAGATTGTGAGCAGGCATGCTTGAACAATTGTTCCTGCACAGCATTTTTACATGATGTAACTATTGACTATAGTGGTTGCTTCACATTTTTTGGAGAACTATTTGACATTTCGGAATATGCAGATGGTGGACAGGACCTCTATCTTCGTGTTGATGCTAATGAGTTAGGTACTAAATAGAGTATTTGAAACCCACTGTTTAGGGATAAGAATTGTCATTTTGCTATTTGCAGTAATGTTGTGTCATAGTTAGTCAGGAAGAGTAGTGTTCTGAAGAAGAACATCAGAAGCAAATCTTATTTTTGAAGTTAAAATGAAAAATTTGTTACAATCTGGCTTTTGTTGGTACAAGTATGTTAAAAACAGCGTAAAAACAATATTATCGATATATTGAAATGAACTGTTTGAGTTGAGTTGAGTCGTGCACTAGATTGCTCTATTTAAGACGTTTTGTGGCTTCGCCAGAAGTTGTGCAAGCAAATACAAACTTATCGTCTTCAGGATAAAACAACTCAGAATTATTGTTTTTTGTCTCGGGCTTTCTTGTTTGATAAAGACCGGAATGCTACACCTATAAAATTTATGTTGCTCGAAAAACTCAAAAAAAAAATTAGTATCTTCTTCTTTTCTTTCTAAGAGCTTTTTCTTCTTTTCTTTAGTGAGAGTTATTTTCAATAGATGTGTCTAGGAATGGGCACGGGGACGGGGACGGGCGGGGACGGTTTTTGATATAACCGTCCCCGAACCGAACTATAAAACCTATACCCAAAACCGCCCGAAAATCGTTACGGTTCGGGGACGGTTTTTTAACCGCGGGTAACGGTTATGAAAAAAAAACCGAAAAAAACCCCGAAAAAATATATAATTTAATTTATTAAATATATATAATTAATTTTCGATTTATAATTTAATATATAATTTAATTTATTAAATATATAAATTAATTAATTAAATATAATTAATTTTGAGTACGGGCGGGTACGGTTGGGTACGGTTTTTAGTATAACTGTAACCGAACTGAATCGCCGGTTCGGATAACCGAACCCACGGTTTTTTTGCCCATCCCTAGATGTGTCTAAACTGAGAGCTGAGGCTCTCTATTTATAGGTTTGAGAAAATGTGTGATAATTATGATAAATAACGGTTATGTCTGGGTGAAAAGAGTAACGTTCATTTCTGAGTAGAAAAGTAACGGATATTTTTGAGAAGAAAATTAACGATTATTTTTTTAGTGAAAAAGTAACGGCCAATTTTGAGTAAAAAAATAAAGGCCATCTTCTGACCCAAAAAAATAACAGCCTCCTTACACTCGGGACGGTCGACGTGATGCGTGTGTGTGATATCACATTTTGTCTCTCTCCTGCGAAAACGGGTGCCCTTTGGGGCTCAAACCCAATAACCAATCATTTTTTTATTTATACATCTTGTAAGTGATGTAAAATATCAATGTGGGATAAGACATAAAAGACTACAATTTGTTTTTATTAAAATTCATATTTCAAACAGGTTTTTACCCCCCTTGTATTGAAGATGTTCCTTTTATGTTATTCCTCTACAACTTACTTGTTTGGCAAGGTAGAAAAATGCTAGCATGGCATTATTTAACTAGTAGAGTAGCAGGCAGTGTATGCTTTTCGTTGTATGGATACTGATTTTTTACTTCACTTCGTGCAGCTCAAAATCATACAGAGCAGAAAGAGTTTCTTAGAAAGAAGCGTGTGCAGGTCGTTTTATCGATATCTCTTGCATTGATAATCACCATTACATTTGCATTTTGGTGGTATAAGAAAATGAAGAACAAAAAATGTAAGAGAAATTATTTTTTATTATGTGATGTATTAGGTACACTTTTCTGTAACAAGTTTTGCGAATATGAGTACATATTTATGGTATAAAATAATTTATTTTAGTTACTTCCAATGCTATAGTGGCAGATGAAAATGGGGAAACCACAAGAGACCAGGATTTGCAAATTTTCCATCTAAGCACAATAGCAGCAGCAACAAGTAGCTTTTCAATGGACAATAAACTAGGGCAAGGTGGTTTTGGCTCTGTTTATATGGTAAAAGTCCAATCTATTCATTTGTCATAAGAGTTTTCACTAGGAAATGCTTTCTTCAAATTTCCATAAGCATGCATATACTTTTTGTTCTGTTTTATTTAACTTTGATTGTGTTCTTTGAGTAAAATGAGTAAGAAAAGCCATATTATTATTCATTAGCTTAGTGTCCTCGAAATAAGCATAATATAAACGCTTAAAACTAATATGTGGCTTCAGGGTCAGCTCTCTGATGGACAGAAAATTGCAGTAAAAAGATTGTCCAAGACTTCAAGACAAGGCAATGACGAATTCAAAAATGAAGTTCTGCTGATAGCAAAACTTCAACACAGGAATCTGGTGAAACTTTTAGGTTGTTGCATCGAAGGGGAAGAAAAGATGTTAATTTATGAATACATGCCAAACAAGAGCTTGGACTTCTTCCTTTTTGGTATGCCCAGGAAAATATATTGCTATCTCTAATCCAATGCTTACCAGCTTAACATATAACCTCAGTTTACATGACCGCTTAAATATTTATGTAGATGAAACGAGAAAGCCCTTGTTAGATTGGAGCAAACGCTTTGATATAATTGTTGGTGTTGCTCGTGGGATCATGTACCTTCATCAAGATTCGAGACTTAAAATCATTCACAGAGATTTAAAAACGAGTAATGTTCTTTTGGATGCAGAGATGAACTCAAAAATTTCAGATTTTGGCTTAGCTAGAATATTTGATAGTGACCAAATCCAAGACAAGACCAACAGAATTGTTGGGACATAGTAAGAAACTACGAATCATATAAAAACAAGTAGAAATAAAAATTATCAACTTTTATATTGATTTTGATATTTATTTCAGCCCTAAGATATATTATTTTTCTTACGCAGTGGATATATGGCTCCAGAATATGCAGTGTTCGGTAAATTTTCAATAAAATCAGATGTCTTTAGTTTTGGAGTGATATTATTGGAGATCATAAGTGGACAAAAGAGCAATGGTAATTTTCATGAAGATGATTCCATTAATTTGATAGGACATGTAAGTAACACAAGTGAGTTAGCTGCTATATAACCTTTGCATTTCCATTTCATCAATTAAAATAAGATATATGAACTGCACAGGTTTGGGATCTTTGGAGCAATGAAAGAGCTTTAGAGACGGTGGATTCAACGTTAGAGTCATACAACTCGGATGAAGTTTTGAGATGCATTCAAATTGGGTTGTTGTGTGTGCAAGAAGATGTAATGGAGCGGCCAACAATGTCAACAGTTGTACTGATGTTGAGTAGTGAAGTTGCTCTTCCAGCTCCTAAACAACCTGCTTATTTATTTATAAGACCCTGCCAGGATTATAATACACTAAATACAGGACAAGGGTCATATTCTTCAAATAAGCTGACAATAACAGAAATTATGGCCCGGTAAAAATTAAAGTTACGAGTATTTCACTATGTTAGCATTTATTTTTTCATTTTTCTCCAAATTAATCAATTATTAGCCTGTCACCAATGATTAATAATATTAACTTTGGAAAAGTGACATGTCAACTTAGAACGGGTATATCTGCTGTTTTTAACGGGTTATGCATTTTCATGGACTTGGAACTATATCTAAACATCATATTAGAATATGACAGTGTTTTGCGGATCACATGTTTATATATTTCTTGAGTAGATATGAAATGTAAGTAGTTTCTGTTGAGTAAAATTTAGAATACATAATTCTAAATTTATTAATATTAGATCAAAACAAGTAATCAAACTACTTATATTATACTTACAATAAAAAACATTATAACACCTTTCAAAAGCAACTCACAAATTGAAGAGAAATACAAATATTTAAAGAAAAAGCTCTTAATTCACACTCAAACTAAGAATATAAAGACTTATTTGTTTTTGATGAGATGATTAAACTAAATGCAAGGTAGGCTATTTATAGTCCTCACCATTCAATCTACATCACACAAATATAAAACTAAGAAATAATTCTAACCACACAAATATTATCACATTCTACACACTTCTCTTTCCTACATCCTTCAACCACTATTTATTTTTCTACATCATTCAACCACTCCATTTATTGAGTTGGTGTTAATTTTCAACAACTTTCTTCAACCACTTCATTTATTAAGTTTGTGTTGATTTTCAACACTCCCCCTCAACACCAACTCACTATTTTTACTATGCCAAGCTGACGGCGAAACATTTTGAACTTACTAATACTTAAGTTTTTTGTGAACAAGTCCGCAACTTGATCATCTGTTTTGATTTGTCTCATCTCAATTTCTTCTTGCAAAACCTTTTTCTCTAATAAAGTGATAGTGCACTTCAAAATGCTTAGTTTTTGCATGAAAGATTGGATTATCTGCCAAACGAATTGCCGATTGATTGTCACAGCATAACGGAACTACATAATCTTTGGAATCATTGAGCTGCCATTGCCACTGCATAATATTCAGCTTCAGTGGTTGATAGTGATATTGTCGGCTATCACTTATTACACAAAGAAATTGTTCAAGAACCAATCTTAAACACATATCCAGTTGTTGATCTCCTGGTGTCACGATCTCCTACATATCTAACATCGTAGTAACCAACTAACTTGTCGTCTCTACCTTTCTTGTACAAAAGACCACAGTCAATTGTACTCTTTACATATCTCAATATTCTTCGAACTGCTTCCAAATGAGGCTTCTTTGGGTTTTACATGTACTGACTCATTACACTAACTGCATAAGAAATGTCAGGTCGAGTTAAGGTTAAGTAGATCAGACTGCCTACAAACTTTGAAAACATTTTCGCATCTTCCAAATCCTTTCCTTCATATGCACACATTTTAGCATTTGGTTCCATTGGTGTTGAAATCATTTTGTATTCAAGCATTATGAATCTCTTAAACAAATCTTTGGAATATTTTTGTTGACAGAAATATTGCTTCTTGTGTGCGGTTAACCTATAGACCAAGGAAGTGCTTGAGCTGTTCAAGTTCCTTCATCTGGAAACAGATTGATAAATTCTCCTTTGTTTGAAGTGTTTTTACCTCATCATCACCAGTTATGATTAAATCATCTACGTACACTAGCATGATAGCTAGCTTTCCTTCATTGGCTTTTGACAAACAAGCTAAAATATGCAGGTGTTACTGAATAATCACTTTGTGTTAAAAAATCAACAATCTTACCATACCATGCTTCGGGTGCCTATTTCAATTCATAAAGTACTTTTCACAACTTACACACATATTCAGGATGATTTGGCTCTGAAAACACATTGGTTGGATCATGTAAATCTCCCGATCCAACTCTCTATGAAGAAAAGCATTCTTCACATCCATCTGCCACAAATTCTAGTCTTTGTTGGCTACAAATGCAAGTAAGACTCATACAGTTGTAAGTTTCGTCACCGGACTAAACATTTCATCATAGTCTAGTTTGTATTGTTGAGAGAAACCAGGAGCTACCAATTATGCCTTATATCTCTCAATTGACTCATCTGGACGATGCTTTATCTTGTAAACCCGCTTACAGGATATGGGTTTCACATCTCCTGGTTTTCGCACCATATGCCAAGTTTGATTTTGCTGAAGTGTATCGATCTCTTCTTTCATAGCTACCATCCACTTAGATCTTTGCAATGTTTCTTCGAACATCTCAAGTTCTATTGCTTCTTCAACTATGGTTGTATTGACATATTTAGGATTTGGCCTTCATATTCTTGTTGACCTAAGGAGTTGGGATTGTGTAGTTAATTCTCCCGTTTCACTAGGCCCACCTTCTTCATTAAGTTGTTTATATATGCCAATTTGCTAAGGATTCTGAGTTACTCATAGTTTGACATCATCATCGTTTGGATCTCTGGATTCATCTAAATTTGGAGTTGAATATTATGCTTCCCCATCTTTTGTTGCAGCTTGTCTCTAAATTCTTTCGAGTTTGGCAATGCCTTCTTCTCTGAGGACCACCAAGAAGATGTTTCATCAAAGACCACATCTCGTGAAGTGTAGCATCTTCCACTCATTGGATCACAACATTTCCACCCCTTTCTCTTGTTTTCGTATCCCACAAAGATATATCTAACAAATTTCTTATCAAACTTGCTCCGTAAATGATCATGAACAAATACATAACATACACAACCTAGTACTTGAAAGTAGTTAATTGTAGGTTTCATGTTCCATAGTTTCTCAAAGACTGAAATAGATCCTAACCTTGGTTGAGGAAGTCTGTTGATCACAAAGGCTACAGTCCTCATCACTTTAGCCTAAAACGTCCTAAGTACATTCTTTTCATGTAGCATACTCCAAAATATTTCTATAAGATGTCGATTTTTTCTCTCTGCTACCCCATTTTGTTATGGCGTGTTGGTACAAGTGTATTGATGATGTATTTGGAATTTCCTTAGGTATTGAGAGAAATCACTTTAGTTATACTCTCCATCGTTGTCTGTACGCAAGCAATAGATCTTCTTTCCTACTTCTCCTTCAGTTGACTCTCTAAACTCTTTAAACTTTGAAAATGTGTTAGATTTTTCTTTCATAAAGAAAACCCACACATACCTTGAAAAGTCATCAATAAATGTCACCATGTACCGCATACCGTCAATTAATGATTACTTAACAGGCCCGAATACATCATAGTGAACTAACTCCAATGGTTCTTTTGCTTTAAACTTTGATTCCTTATATGGCAATTGGTGAGCTTTACCATACTGGCATCCTACACAGACCATATCTGTTCGCACGTCTAGTTGAGGAAGCCCTTTAAGCATCGACTTCTTCACCATCATACTTAGCTTGGAATAGCTAACGTGACCTAACCATATATGCCATAGTTCTACTTTAATTTCTTCTTGTCTTGTCAACATATGCAAATTTTACTGACATCATGTAGACTGATTTCAATCGTTGCCCTTCCATTGTCGGTGTTTTTGAGATTTTGAGATCACGATACACCTTCACATCTCAGGAACTAAACAAGACATAGGGCTGATGATGTCAATTGAGCCACATATAGCAAGTTTTTCTTCATTCTTGAAACATGATAAACATCTTGAAGTGGTACATGGTTAGTATTATATCGAGGCGTAACTATCTTCTTATCGATGTGGACTATTATTAACCTTGAGTTGTCAGTTGTCTCCACTACACGACCTCCCTTGTACTCAGACATGTTTCCAAATTCTATTTATCACCCGTTATATGATTTGAGCAACTCGAATCTACAATCCATTCATTCTTATAGTCAATCTATTTTGACTTTGTCACCATAAAAGCTAATTCTTCTTCCTCTATAGCGAATAATGCTCGACATCCCAACCATCTTTGCTATACTCCTTAGAACTAGAAGTAGCTATATCACTTTCAACAGACTTTTTGTTACTCCAACAATCTTTTGCCATGTGACCCATCTTCCCACAATTGTAACACTCACCATCAAATTTTGTGTTGTTACTATGATTCTTCTAAGCTCCCCCTGAATGAAAGCCTCCCTTTCCTTGAGAAAATTTTCCCTTGTCGTCATCCTTGTTAGATCCACTACTATTGTACTGCTTGAAAGTGCCTCTATTTTTGCTGTTACAGAGTGTGTCTTCTTCACCCTTCAGCAAAACTTCTCCCATTTATTTAGCCATGGCTTTTTGACCTACTAACAAATTCTCAAATTCAACAAGATGTGATTGTGTCGGCCATTTTTGTATAGTAGTAACAAACCCTCGATATTCAGGTCTCAAACCATGGATAATTATTTTCTTTATCCTGGTTTCCCCAATATAAGGTTTCAGATCTAACTCTAAAATTCTCAGCATAACGACTTCACCTTGTAAAAGTACTGAGAAATTATGATGTTGCGTTGCACCATCGATAGCAACTCGTTCTCGACAATTTGCAATCTTGTATCATTCTTCTTTGAAAAGAGTGTAACAAGAGTATCTCATGCTTCCTTCAGTGTTTTGGCATCCCGAATGTGCTCCAACATTTCTTCTTCAACTGTGGTCTTCAAAGCAAACATCGTTTTGCCTACTTTAATTTTCCATTTTCGCAAGATGTTGTTTGCATCTTCCGTTGTGGTTGTTTAACTTTGTTACTACCAATAACCTCCCACAAGTCTTAACCTTGTAGGTAAGACTTCATACATGTTGTTCATGTGTTATAGTTTTTGTTGTTAAGCTTCTTGATTCCTTCAACTACTTGAAGATCGCCCATCGTGTCGGCAAGACTTCGACTATACCGAACAAAATTAACTAAGAAACTTATGGAGTACCAAATTTCTCACAACTCAAGATAGCTCCACCAAGAACGATCCTTGACCGTCCCACTCTGATACCAATTGTTGAATATAATTTAGTATACACAACTCTAAATTTACTAATATTATATCCAAACAACTAAACAAACTACTTGTATTATACCCACAATAAAAGACATTATAATATCGTTCAAAGACAACTCACAAATTGAAGAGAAATACACACACTTAAAGAGAAAACTATCAACTCATACTCAAACTAAGAATACAAAAACTTATTTGTTTTTTATGGGATGATTAAACCAAATGCAAGGTAGACTATTTATAGTTCTCGTCATGCAATCTACATCACACAAATATAAAACTATAAAATAATTCTAACTACACAAATATTATCACATTCTACACACTTCTCTTTTCTACATCCTTCAACCACTATATTTATTTTTCTACATCCTTCAACCGCTATATTTATTTTCTAAATCCTTCAACCACTTCGTTTATTGAGTTGTTGATTTTAAACATGATATTCGTCTATGTATAGTTGTCAACATTATAATGAAGGTAAATTAACATATATACTGTCGAATTATCGTGAAAATTATAAATATATCTAGTTATATTTTTATGATAGATTTGTACAACTAATTAAGAATTTGATGGTAAATTTGTACCATTAATATAAAGTTTGGTGATAAATTTATACTAATAATAAAAAATTTGACAATAGATTTCTTACAATAGTGATGTAATTGTACCAGTAATAATATTTAAATATTATTTTTATTACTTGATAGAGTATACTGTATATTTATAATTTTCATAATAATAATGGTATATTTGTTATTTGTTTGTTTACTCTCTAAAGAATCAGAAGAGTTGTGTTATGCATACATAAACCAAATGTAAAATGTTTATTCTGAGAAGCACAAATGTGCCACCATATTTTGTGTTGACGAAATAGAAGCATACTAATTGAAAATTAAAACAAAGTCTAGTCTATTTCAGCAATTATTTTCTAAATTAATCGTGGTTAATGAGACAGGTATGCTTGGTCAATTGCATCTAATAGAGTGGTACAAATTTGACATTTCCTAAGAAATACCTACAATATAGTTCCATACTACTTCGGTAATTCAGCTCAGGCCGGTACCATGACAACTGAACTAACTCCTATGAGCCTATTCTTTTGACTTTCTTAAAGTAACGCCATACATTAATTCTTTAAAAAATTTATGTTTAAAAGATATGGTTACAATAATTAATTTATATTTTTTTAATATTTTTTATAGCATATGTTATTTTAATTTTATAAATATTTTTTACTTAAATTTTTTAAGAGAGTTTTTTATCACGTTTAAAATTATTATCTTTAATTAAACAATTATGATATTATAGTTTTAAATCGATTTAAGGTGAAAGCAAAATCAATTAACAACAAAATTATCAAAATAATAAAAAAATGATAATAATTAAATATAAGAATTTTAAGAAAATAAATATTAAATAATAAGGCTTCGAAATTCACTTTTGTTTCGTTTTAATATTAAAATTTTTATTTTTATTTACTACTCTTTCGCATCCCAAATAAACAATTGGAATATATAAATTTGAAGATCAATAACAAAAACTAATGTATTTGTTTTGAGAAAAAAAATTTCATTGAATAATAACCATGATTTATTGTTATAAGTTATTCAAGATTGACATTATATCAAAATGATAATATCATAAAAAAAATATTAACTTATAAAATATATATAATAATTATAAACTAAAAATTTTACGTAAAAAACATAATTGAGTTTATATGAAATTAAAGAATATAATATATTAATTATAACAAAAAATAAACAAAATAATTTTTCAAAATAAAATTGTAAACTATAAAATACTTATAAGAATAAAAGAAAGGAAAAAAAAAAACTAAATAATGAAGCTCATATCTAGTCTTGTTCTAACTTTAGCCTAATTTATAAATCATTCCCATAAATTCTAGAAAAAAGAATGAGAGAAGAAAGTAAGAGCTCTTTGTAATTTTTTTTTTTATGTTTTTCAAGCATAGCATGCCCCATCTATTTATAATGTTAGAGTATAAAAATTTGTTAAATCTTGATAATATCAAACTATTTTTTTTCTTAAAGATAATTAATTTGAAAAATATTTTCAAAATAAGAATCGTAGATAAAAATCTTATATTTTCAAAGGATAAAAAATTATCTAATTTGGATCTTTACACAAAAAGATATATTAGAAATAATAACATATATTTAAATGATATATATTTCAAATTTTAACTCATTTTTGGCTTAAAATAATCAGATTTGAACATTCTTCATGAAATATGAAACCGTAGATAAAAAAAATTTCTACATATTAACTTGAATAATATCATTTGAATATTAGAATCAAAAATTATAATTAAAACTCAGCAACATATTTATGAAATCTCATGAAAATACATTTTCAAATATAGATCTTGATTTCTTTGATGTTCTTTTACTGATTTTATTGACATAATTAATATAAATAATTATTAATTTTAAAATCTTTGAATCATAAACATCAATTAATATATATATTAAAATATGCATTTTTACGTTATTATCACAACCTTCGACTAACTTATTGCTAGTTCCTAACAATTGAAGTGAAAATAAGAAAACAAAAACAAGATAATTAGTACAAATTAAAATATAGAGAAATCAGCTGACTGTTTCATAAGAAAGTTCCTTCAAGATCACAATTGTTAGCTGTGAAATTTCAAAGTATTTTAAAGTTTTTTGTTATCGCAAAATTTTTTTATTCTTGTAGTGTGTTACTTCAATCTTTTATTATAATTTTCTTATTTAAAAAAATCATGGGTTATACAAATATTGTTTAACAAATAGTTAATAGCATGCCATGGTTTATCAGACATGGAGATTATGGAGTGAAGAAAGGGCAATTGAGTTGATGGATGAAACAATGTTCTGCAACAGAAGTCATGAGATGCATACACGTTGGACTATTATGTGTACAAGATCATCCCATTGACAGGCCTAACATGCCTGACGTAGTGTTCATGCTAAGCAATGAAACAGATCGATCACCTTCTTCCTAAACAACCCTCTATCACTCTTCAAACTTCACCACCACATGATTTTCAAATTCAAGGTCAAGATAGATATTTCTCTGTCAATGGTGTCTCCATAACAATCATCAATGGGAGATAAATGTATATTTCTTTTTCCTGATTTAATAGTTCAATTGCTTCCAGCGTAAATGCATAATGTTTGAGCTTGCATGTTAATTACAACAAGAGGACTTCTTTTATTTTACTGGACTCTGACAAAATTTAGTATTTTCATTAGTTATTCATAATTTTTCTCTTCCTCAACGTAGAACTCATGATATATTTATAATAAGAAAATAAGAAAAGAAAACATGTTGTTGTTGCTCCACTCAAACCATTCTGCCGCCCACGCTCTCTAAAAAACTGCTGCACCAATACCCTGCTGCTCCACTTCTGTATTTACAATTCACGCTAACACTCATTCTCAAATTGGTGCATAGATATCTCTTATGCCTAACTTGTCAAACGAATTATAGAAGTTCCTTATAGACACAAATTTTATGAGCTTATCAGTCAATTACTCTTCTGATTTAACAAATGGAAGTTGAATAATCTTTTTTTTTCAAGGTTTTATTTGATGAAGTTCTTATCTACCTCAACGTGTTTTGTACGATCATGTTGAACTGGATTATGGGAGATGGCAATGACTGCCTTATTATCACAGAACAAGTTCATTTCAGAGTTGGGAGTAACACCAATCTCAGTTAGCTCGAAATTCAGCTACAACACTAGACAATGCAACTATCTTCTGTTTCTTGCTCCTCTATGTAATAAGATTACCTCCCACAAAAGTAAAGTACTCAGCAGTAGATTTCTTATCCTTGATATTACCTACCCAGTCTGCATCTGTATATCCAGCAACTTTCAATTGACCATTATTTGAAAACATAAGTCCTTTCCCAAACAAGGATTTTAAATAACGAAGTATTCACATTACAACATCCATATGGTCTTCACTTGGGCAGTGCATGAACTGACTTACTACATTCATAACATAAGAAATATCTGGCCGAGTATGAGATAAATAGATGAGTTTACCCACTAACTGTTGATATCTCTATTTATCTGGTGGTACCTAATCCACGTATTCTCCAAGTTTGTGATTTTGGACAATTGGGATATCAATAGGTTTGCATTCTAGTAATCCTACCTCTGCCAACAAGTCTAGAATATATTTCCTTTGGGAAAAAAATATACCTTGTCTTGATTTTATTACCTCAATAGCCAAGAAATATTTAAGCCCTCCTAAGTTCTTTATTTCAAACTCATTTGACAGTTGTTCTTGAAGCCTAGAGATTTCTTTTTCATCATCCCCTGTAATAATCATGTCGTCTACATAGACTATGAGAGCTGTTATTTTTCCCAATCGATGTTTTAGGAAGAGAGTGTGATCAGAGTTGCTTTGTTGAAACCCATATTTCCCTATTGTTGAACTCAACCTGCCAAACCATTCTCGAGGTGATTGTTTTAGTCCATATAATGCTCGTTGTAACCTACGTACAGTTTCTTTTCCTGATGTAACAGTATATCTTGGTGGGATATCCATGTAAATCTCCTCTTCAAGATCACCATGAAGGAAGACATTTTTTACGTCAAGTTGGTGCAATGGCCAATCCAAATTTGCTACAAGAGATAACAGAACTCTAACAGTTTTTAGTTTAGCCACAAGTGAGAAAGTTTCCTGATAATCTATACCATGTTTCTGTGTGTACCCTTTTGCTACTAGCCTCGTCTTGTATAAATCAATTGACCCATCTGCTTTATACTTAATGGAGAAAATCCACTTGCACCCCACTATCTTCCTCCATTAAGGCAACACACTTAACACTCAAGTGTTATTCTTTTGTAATGCCTCAAATTCTTCCTTTATAGCTCGAGCCCAGTTTAGATCAGATAAGGTTTCTTTAATACTTCTTGGAATTTGACATGAGGAAAGTGTTTGTGAAAACGCTCTCATAGGTTCTGATAACCTTTGAGTAGATACATAATTGGCTATTGGATACTTGGATTGTCATTCTTTTATGTCTAGAGAGTGTCGATTTGGAGGTTTGCCTTGATTGTGTCTGAAAGGTAGAACATAACCAGTAGATGTATCTATAGTATTAGTTTGTAAAGGTGTGATAGAATAGCTTACCTCAGGAGTATTCTCAATAAGATGATCGTTGGGTACTAAAGAGTGTAGAGGTGCATCAACCAATGCATTTTTTGGATTTTCAGTCACTAGTTCAGCTTCAGTTCTTAAAAGTTCAAGTTCAGGTCTAGGTACTGGCTCCACCATATTGTTGGCATCATCCGAATATGCTGGATTGTTACTAACATCTAACACTTCAACATCAGACCAATTTCGTTCTTCACCATAAATCTCCCACTGAGGAGGGAAATTGGATATTGGTGATCGGGAAAAACATTCAGATTCTAGGAAAGTGATATCCATGGTAATGTAGGTTCTTTTAGTAATAAGATCGTAGCATCGGTATCTCTTTTTTTGTATGCCATACCCCAAGAATACACATCGGACAACACATGGATCCAACTTAGTTCATTGATTTTTATGGAGGTGGAGAAAAACAACACATCCAAAAATTTAAGGCAGAAGCATCAAAATAGTAGGCATGAGAACATGATCAGATAATTCTTTTAATGGAGTTTGAAATTGTAAGGTTTTTGTAGGCATACGATTCAGTAGATACACAGTTGTAGTAACATTATCACTCTAGTATCTACTAGGCATATGTGCACTGATTAATAAGGCACAGACAGTTTCTAAAATATGTCTATTCTTCCTCTTTGTAGTACCATTCTGTTGTAGGGTTTATGAATATGAGGTTTCATGGAGAATCCCATGGTTGTCCAAGTATGTCCAAAATTATTGATTAATATATTCCCCCAATTATCACACCTAAGGATCTTAATTTTTTCAGAAAATTGTGTCTTAATCATGGTGTGAAACGAGTGAAACATAGAAAAAAATTCATCTTTGTGTTTGAGAAGATAAAGTCATGTCATTCGTGTACAATCATCAACAAAAATTACAAACCAACGATGACCTGAGGACGTAGTGACCGAGGAAGGTCCCCAAACATAAAAATGTACTAAAGCAAAATGAATCATACTTTTCTACATGCTCATGAGATAAGACGCCCTATGACTTTTGGTTAAGATACAAGTATCACATTTGAAGTCTAAGTGTGTGACATTTGAAAATAAACTAGGTAGTAAGTGCCTCAAATACCCAAATGATGGATGCCCAAATCGACGATGACATAACCAAAGCTACCGCTCCTCGTTACTAACCATGTTGCATGTGATTGGCTCTTCCTGAACTGAGGTCATCCACGTAATATAAACCTCCTCTCTTCGTACCAGGCCCAATGATCTCCTTGGTGAGAATATCCTAAAGAAGATAAAAAGTAGAATACATCAATACTACACAATTAAGATCTGAAGTAACTTGACTTACAGACATTAGTCTGTTTGAAAGGGAGGGTACAAGTAATGTATTAGATAATAACAATGAAGGAGATAAAGTCACTATTACATCCCCTATAATTGGATAAGTGACCCTATTGGCATTGGCAACACAGCTCCGTCTTGGCTGGGTTGTAATGGAGAGATCTTTTGGGTCAAATGTCATATGGTCTGTAGCTCCAGAGTCAAGAATCCAATCCTCATTATCATTATGAGTAGAGATGTGAAATGCTTTACTTGAAGTACTTGGATCCTGGGAAGATTCGGCCTGAGATATAAGGGATAATGATGCATTATTGGTAGCCACAACAGCTCTCCTATGGTTTCCCGTTTCTTTTGTGCTTGAAGATCATTCCATCAATCTGGATACCCATGTAGTTTGAAGCAATTCTCACGGGTGTGTTTGGAGTTTCCGTAATGGGTACATTTTATGTCAATAGAAGGAGGATTTCTCATGGGTTTCCTACCACCCAAAGAAAGAGTTCCTAGTTTTGGTGGCATCGAATTATGGTGTCCCTTGATCCCTTTGAAAGTCATAACTGCTCCTGGAGTTGCATCTGCACCCGTGATCATCACGATCTGACTTATCTTTTCCTTACCGACGAATCCATAGGCATGTTCCACCATAGGGAATGGTTTAATTTGAAGCACATTACTTCGAGTTTTATCTAGTTTATCATTGAGTCCATCGAGGAAGGTATAAACTCGATCTT
Organism: Hippophae rhamnoides; assembly: GCA_033030585.1. Lineage (NCBI taxonomy): Eukaryota > Viridiplantae > Streptophyta > Magnoliopsida > Rosales > Elaeagnaceae > Hippophae > Hippophae rhamnoides. The sequence continues at coordinate 62,334,264 of CM065427.1, read as the reverse complement.
CCTATACTATGGAGTTGTATTTTTATATGTCAGTCACACACTCCATTGAGTTAGGATGAAGAAAATCAATTTCTCACCACAACCCTTGAAGGTCATTGTAGTATTGTTCAATGGATCCACCCACCTACTTTATACGAGTAACTCGACGATAGAGATCATACACTTGAGACGTGTCTGTCCCATCAACGTAGGTTGTAGCAACAGAATCCCAAACCTGTTTTGCAGTTGGGAATATGATAAAATTGGCAATCAAGGAAGGGTCCATTGAATTGATCAACCATCCCTTGAAAATGGCATTTTTAGTGCACCATCTCCTGAATGAGGGATCGATTTCTAGAGATTGAGAAAAGTCCTCATTAATATATCTCAGTTTGTCCTTGCCAGAGATATACATCTCCAACCACCTGGGACCATAAGGCATAATTGGATCCTCCTAACTTGATACCAATGGGGGTAGTCGACGCTTCAGTTAGCAGTGGTTGTGAGGCGATATGGGCTCTAGTGAGAACCTCAATCATTTTTGTAGTCAGATCATTAAGGATGGAATTGATGGTTAGGTCTCTAAATTCTGCCATGAAATCTATTGGTTTCGGTGGTTTTAATATTACGACTGATCTGTTTTTTTTTTCACAAATATCAGCCAAATATACACACAAATAGATGCAGGATGTTGTTCAAAGGGGCCTCTTGCCTAAAAACCCGTTGGCGTTATTCATCTCTATGAGAACTACTTCCATGCTGCGGTGTTGTTCATCTCTACGACGTTGGACCCAACAGCTATGACTACTAGAACTGGAGCGTAGAGAGACTACTATGAAACTGACTACGACAGCTCCAACGATCAGCTAGAACGGTATGGCTCCAACTACGCTACTACGGCAGCAAGCACTATCCCACCGTATGGCTCCAACTAGCAAGCACTATCTAGAAAAAAACTAGTGACAACAACACAAGCATAGAGACAAGAAACACATAAAAAACACACTACCGAGGACACAACGGAGTAACCAGATCAACCACACCAGAGCAAACCAGCGTCGAAGAGTAACCAGTAATCCAACATCAAGGAACAAGTAGCTATTTTATTCCATTAGGTTAGAAATAACCATTGCTTTGATATAATGACAAAATGTAGTATTGACATTATTTATTCATAATTTTTCTCTTCCTCAATGTACAGACTCATGATATATTTATAATAAGAAAATAAGAAAGGAAAACATGTTGTTACTGCTCCACTCAAACCATTCTGGTGCCCATGCTCTTTGGAAAACTGATGCACCCATACCTTATTTCTATGCCCATACCCTGTTACTATACTTCTGCATTTACAGCTCACACCAACACTCTGTACATATAAAAGGGAATTTACTACGTATTAGAAGTTTGTTGAAATATTTGAATTAAATTGCTAAACATTTATGTCTTAAATCAGAAAACGGAAGATTCATTTTTGAATTAAATTACCCGTTTCTTCCGTTCTGCTCTACTTCCATTTCTGAATTGATTGTTTTTTCGTTGCTTTTCTTCTTCTTCAGTCATTTCTCTACATCAATGCTCTTTTCTGTTTCTGTATGATTCTTCTATAAATAGAGAAAAAAATCAGAGAAAGAAAGACACGGAAAAAAGATAAACAAAATCTGAGAAAGAAAAAGGAAAAAAACAGAGAAGAATGAGGCGTGAAGAAGAAGAAGAGAAGGAAAAAATGAAAGAGAAAAATTGTGTCAATAAAGAAAAAAAAATTTATTATTTATTTATTTATTATTATCTTTTTGTTATATATATATTTATTTAAAGTTAAATTTTTTTTTGATAAAGTTTAGATAATTTAAAATTCGTAAAATAATAAATGATGCTACAAATTTATTATTATTTAATCGTTGTATATTGGGAGATAAATTTCCATTGTTCTCAAACACTCACGATGATTATCTCAAAGACACTATATATCACAGAGGTCTCGGTTATTATTATTATTATTATTTATATTTATATTTAATTTATATATATTATTTAAATTTAAATTTTATATTTATATATTATATATACTTCATATTTTTTTAATAAAATAATTTCATTCTTAAATTGTTTGTACAATTATTATTTATAACAAATTTTTTCATTTTACAACACCAAAAAAATGTTGCATTTTAATAATTTACAACATTTTTGTAAACAAATGTCATAAATGGCAGTTCAGTATTTTTACGATTTCCTATCATTGTATTTTATGAATGCTGCACAAATGTAATAAATTGTTTGAGTTATTGAATGGAATTTAGGATGTGCGCTATGATACTAAAGATGGATTTCTACTTTTTTATTATAAATTGTTTGAGTTAAACATGCACCTTTATGGAATAATTTAGAATGTACTCTGATATTATTGATTTTTTATTATAAAAATTGTTTCAAGTTAAACATATAAATTGATGGAATTAAGAATGTGGGCACGACCATTGATGGTGTCTTAAAACATCCAATAAATGATGATTGTTTGTATCTCATTGGTAGCAATATTTAATACTTTAAGCTCACTTCGTTACCGAGGAGGAGGAGGAGGAGGAGGAGGAATATTAGATATTAGTCTCTTGGAAATAATATTTTAAAAAGCTGTAACTAGAGCTACGTTAACAGATTTCAGCATATCACCAGAGCTCAAATACGTCTAGAAAACATTAAATGAATTCCACATGACTCATACCTATCACAACCATCCCTCTGGAGAGTCACCATCTTCAATCCTTGGTAACCACAAATCTTGATAGAGTGAAATTGTAGACAAGTTTACAAGTGTAGTAAACCTCCTCACGGCTCGAACCGAAATGGATATGAAAACTGGATTGGATTTGAGCTAATTGCAACCATTGAATATACTGTTTCTCTGTACCTTTCTAAAACCAAACTGAGGGGTCTCCGGTGAATCCAGAGTGAAAGTCAATTCCCCGTCGGAAGGGCTATCGGTGGATAACCATGACGTCATCTTCCGGCAAGGTCCCGTGTTCAGATTCCTCCAATAAGCGTCATCTCTGACAAAACTCTATCAGTTATATATCTTCAAAACTCTGCTAAATATACCAGTCTGAGTTTCCATCATTTTCATATGAGCAAGATTACCATTATCCAAAGAATTTCAAAATGAAACTACATAGCCTCTTGGTGGAATTGAAAGACCAAACCCCCGCAGCCGCAGATCTATTAGTGGAAAGTGACAATCTATTACTACCCAATGCTAAACATCCTGATGGACCAAGATTTGGGTTGCTTCTGTTGGTAACCCATATCACAGTAAGATGGAGGTTCTCATCCCAAATACCCAACTACTTATTCCTAGATCTTTCGGGGCCAAAGAAACCAAATTCAAAGCGTTCGCCGGAAGAGATCAAGGTCTGACCGTTTTTGAGGTGCTGCTATGCTCTCAAGGTGTTTGCTAAAATGCTGGAGATTGAATATGGCCAATTTTCTATCCGACGTAAAAAGGTTTGCCTTAATATAATATTTCGATTAATTAATATTTAAACGGTCTTATTTAAGTATAATTTATGGTTCCTTATAGAGTCACAGTATTTAAGATTTTTCCTCTGTTTTGCATTTGGCTATATTTTATAGTAGTCTTTATTCCTTTTCTCTTAAACTGCTAATCATGATTGACTGATGCAGATTTCTCTGAAAAATTGCCACCATTAACTAATCATACTTATCAGTTATCATACACAAACATTGATTTGTTGTCAAAAATTACAATAAACTAATCCCGGAAAATCTGTTCCTATTTATGAATTTTTGAGGCAAGTACTTTCAAATTATCAACTCCCACGAATTCATAATAAATTTATTTACTTTTTTAATTGTTGGTTCTTCGATTTTTATAATATCAACATATCTGATAGTCGATGGACATACTAAGATGATTATTTAAGTGATTAAAGAAAGACCACCTTAATGTCAATCATAATTTTTCTTCTCACCAATCAAGGAGATGTTTGCTACTATTATGGTTCTTTTATATTTCTTTATCTTTGGCCGACAATAGTTAGAAGTGGCTATTGTGTGGACTGGGGGACGCGTCGTGTAAAGAATTCAACATGTTGACTTTTCTAAATGATTTTGGTCCCCTCCTTCGTCAGCCTTTCTATCATAAACATCTCTCTTCCTCTAGTTATTCAAAGAACTGAGTACAGGGAGATACACATCTTCCTACCATTTTTATTATTTTTATTCTAAAATGACCCATTTGTATATTTATTGTATCAAAAATATAGATAAAATGTCTATATTAAAATAAGATTTAAATTGTTGAAACTTGTTTCTGGTTTAAAAAAATTATTTTCGTAATTTTCTGAAAAGAACCTTGTAATTATTTTCTAAAAGAGCTGTTATGTAACTACTAAGCCTTATATCAAAATTTATTTATTTTCTTGCATAATAATAACATAAAGGAGTGTCTTTTTAATATTCAAATTTTTAGCTAAATTCAAAGCAATACGACCCCGCATATGTTAACAGTATACGCACACACCAACCCACAAAGATTTACTCGACTGAAACATTACAGCTTCAGACATGCAATCTCAAGACATGTTTCTAAGCATCTTTTTTGTGTTCCTTATAATTCCATCTTGTAAATCTAGAGATACCATAAGACTTAATCAATCAATCAAGGATGGAGACTCTATCTATTCCAAAAAGAACAACTTTGAGTTAGGTTTTTTCAGCCCCTCCAATTCTAGCAAACGTTTTGTTGGAATTTGGTATTCTAAACTACCTGGAAAGACAGTGGTATGGGTTGCAAACAGAGACAATCCCATAAACGATACCTCTGGTGTCCTCACAATTGACAGGTATGGAAATCTCATACTTCTTGCTCACAACAATAGTAATATTCCTATATGGTCTACAAATGCTTCTATTCAAGCTTCTATGACATCCTCGGTAGCTCAACTATTAGATACAGGCAATTTCGTTTTGTTCCAAGGCGATAATACTATATGGGAAAGCTTTCATTATCCAACAGATACTATGCTTCCGGGTATGAAACTGGGATTGAATCGAAAAACTGGATTTTACTGGTTTCTATCGTCTTGGAAGTCAGAAAATGATCCAGGAATAGGGAACTACTCTTACAAGGTTGATGTTACTGGTTGTCCACAGTTCTTTCTGTATAATGGGTCAACTAAATATTGGCGACTTGATCCATGGCCATGGAGGAGCACTCCAACTAAATTAAACTCAGCTACTCTCTCTCTCACTTATGTTGACAACCAAGATGAGATATCTTACATGTTCAATTATTATAACCACCCTTTAATGATATCGAGAATTGTGGTGAGTAATTCTGGATCACTTCAGAATCTATTTTGGTATGATTTGGACCGTCAATGGAAGGAAGTATGGTCTGCACCAAACTACCGGTGTGACCAATATGGTAAATGTGGTGCCTTCAGTAAATGTAGTCCTGACAATGTTAGCAAGTTCGAGTGTGCTTGTTTGCCAGGCTATGAACCGAAGTCTCCAACTAATTGGAACCAAAGAGATGGATCAGATGGATGTGTGAGAAAAAATGGAGGGTTGCCAAAATGTAGGAATGGAAAAGGGTTCTTGAATTTGGCTCGTATAAAGATTCCAGATACTTCTGGTACTAAAGCTTGGTGGAGAGAAGGCATGAGTTACAAAGACTGTGAGCAGGCATGCTTGAACAATTGTTCCTGTACAGCGTTTTTACATGATGTAACTATTGACTCTAGTAGTTGCTTCACATTTTTTGGAGAACTATTTGACATTTTGGAATATGCAGATGGTGGACGGGACCTCTATCTTCGTGTTGATGCTAATGAGTTAGGTACTAAACAAATTATCTGAAACCCACTGTTTAGGGATAAGAATTGTCATTTTTCTATTTGCAGTAATGTTGTGTCATAGTCAGTCAACAAGAGTAGTGTTTTGAAGATCATCAGAAGCAAATCTTATTTTTGATGTTAAAATGAAAAATTTGTTACAATCTGCTTTTGTTGGTACAAGTATGTTAAAAACAGCGTAAGAACAATATTATCGATATATTGAAATGAACTGTTTGAGTTGAGTTGAGTCGTGGACTAGATTGCTCTATTTAAGACGTTTTGTGGCTTTGCCAAAAGTTGTGCAAGCAAATACAAACTTATCGTCTTCAGGATAAAACAACTCAGAATTATTGTTTTTTGTCTCGGAGCTTCACTGCACTGATAAAGACCGGAATGCTACACCTATAAAATTTATGTTGCTCGAAAAACTCAAAAAAAATTAGTATCTTCTTCTTTTCTTTCTAAGAGCTTTTTCTTCTTTTCTTTAGTGAGAGTTATTTTCAATAGATGTGTCTAGGAATGGGCACGGGGACGGGGACGGGCGGGGACGGTTTTTGATATAACCGTCCCCGAACCGAACTATAAAACCTATACCCAAAACCGCCGGAAAATCGTTACGGTTCGGGGACGGTTTTTTAACCGTGGGTAACGGTTATGAAAAAAAAACCGAAAAAACCTCGAAAAAATATATAATTTAATTTATTAAATATATATAATTAATTTTCGATTTATAATTTAATATATAATTTAATTTGTTAAATATATAAATAAATTAATTAATTTTGGGTACGGTTTTTAGTATAACTGTAACCGAACTGAACCGCCGGTTCGGATAACCGAACCCACGGTTTTTTTGCCCATCCCTAGATGTGTCTAAACTGAGAGCTGAGGCTCTCTATTTATAAGTTTGAGAAAATGTGTGATAATTATGATAAATAACGGTTATGTCTGGATGAAAAGTGTAACGTTCATTTCTGAGTAGAAAAGTAACGGATATTTTTGAGAAGAAAATTAACGATTATTTTTTTAGTGAAAAAGTAACGGCCAATTTTGAGTAAAAAAATAAAGGCCATCTTCTGACCCAAAAAAATAACAGCCTCCTTACACTCGGGCAGACGGTCGACAGTGATGCGTGTGTGTGATATCACATTTGTCTAGGTCCTCTCCCCTTCTACGAAAACGGGTGCCCTTTGGGGCTCAAACCCAATAACCAATCATTTTTTTATTTATACATCTTGTAAGTGATGTAAAATAACAATGTGGGATAAGACATAAAAGACTACAATTTGCTTTTATTAAAATTCATATTTCCTACAGGTTTTTACCCCCCTTGTATTGAAGATGTTCCTTTTATGTTATTCCTCTACAACTTACTTGTTTGGCAAGGTAGAAAAATGCTAGCATGGCATTATTTAACTAGTAGAGTAGCAGGCAGTGTATGCTTTTCGTTGTATGGATACTGATTTTTTACTTCACTTCGTGCAGCTCAAAATCATACAGAGCAGAAAGAGTTTCTCAGAAAGAAGCGTGTGCAGGTCGTTTTATCGATATCTCTTGCATTGATAATCACCATTACATTTGCATTTTGGTGGCATAAGAAAATGAAGAACAAAAAATGTAAGAGAAATTATTTTTAATTATGTGATGTATTAGGTACACTTTTCTGTAACAAGTTTTGCGAAAATGAGTACATATTTATGGTATAAAATAATTTATTTTAGTTACTTCCAATGCTATAGTGGCAGATGAAAATGGGGAAACCACAAGAGACCAGGATTTGCAAATTTTCCATCTAAGCACAATAGCAGCAGCAACAAGTAGCTTTTCAATGGACAATAAACTAGGGCAAGGTGGTTTTGGCTCTGTTTATATGGTAAAAGTCCAATCTATTCATTTGTCATAAGAGTTTTCACTAGGAAATGCTTTCTTCAAATTTCCATAAGCATGCATATACTTTTTGTTCTGTTTTATTTAACTTTGATTGTGTTCTTTGAGTAAAATGAGTAAGAAAAGCCATATTATTATTCATTAGCTTAGTGTCCTCGAAATAAGCATAATATAAACGCTTAAAACTAATATGTGGCTTCAGGGTCAGCTCTCTGATGGACAGAAAATTGCAGTAAAAAGATTGTCCAAGACTTCAAGACAAGGCAATGACGAATTCAAAAATGAAGTTCTGCTGATAGCAAAACTTCAACACAGGAATCTGGTGAAACTTTTAGGTTGTTGCATCGAAGGGGAAGAAAAGATGTTAATTTATGAATACATGCCAAACAAGAGCTTGGACTTCTTCCTTTTTGGTATGCTCATGACAATATATTGCTATCTCTAATCCAATGCTTCCCAGCTTAACATATAACCTCAGTTTACGTGACCGCTTAAATATTTATGTAGATGAAACGAGAAAGCCCTTGTTAGATTGGAGCAAACGCTTTGATATAATTGTTGGTGTTGCTCGTGGGATCATGTACCTTCATCAAGATTCGAGACTTAAAATCATTCACAGAGATTTAAAAACGAGTAATGTTCTTTTGGATGCAGAGATGAACTCAAAAATTTCAGATTTTGGCTTAGCTAGAATATTTGATAGTGACCAAATCCAAGACAAGACCAACAGAATTGTTGGGACATAGTAAGAAACTACGAATCATATAAAAACAAGTAAAATAAAAATTATCAACTTTTATATTGATTTTGATATTTATTTCAATCTTAAGATATATTGTTTTTCTTACACAGTGGATATATGGCTCCAGAATATGCGGTGTTCGGTAAATTTTCAATAAAATCAGATGTCTTTAGTTTTGGTGTGATATTATTGGAGATCATAAGTGGACAAAAGAGCAATGGTAATTTTCATGAAGATGATTCCATTAATTTGATAGGACATGTAAGTAACACAAGTGAGTTAGCTGCTATATAACCTTTGCATTTCCATTTCATCAATTAAAATAAGATATATGAACTGCACAGGTTTGGGATCTTTGGAGCAATGAAAGAGCTTTAGAGACGGTGGATTCAACGTTAGAGTCATACAACTCGGATGAAGTTTTGAGATGCATTCAAATTGGGTTGTTGTGTGTGCAAGAAGATGTAATGGAGCGGCCAACAATGTCAATAGTTGTGCTGATGTTGAGTAGTGAAGTTGCTCTTCCAGCTCCTAAACAACCTGCTTATTTATTTATGAGACCCTGCCAGGATTATAATACACTGAATACAGGACAAGCGTCATATTCTTCAAATAAGCTGACAATAACAGAAATTACTGCCCGGTAAATATTAAAGTATTATGAGTATTTCACGATGTTCGTATTTATTTTTCCTTTTCCTCCGAATTAGTCAATTTTTAGCCTGTCACCAATGATAAATAATATTAACATGGAAAAGTGACATGTCAACTTATAATTGGTATATCTGCTGTATTTAACTAGTTTTGCATTTTCATGGACTTGAACTATATCTAAATATTATATTAGAATATGACAGTGTTTTGCGGATCACATATTTATATATTTCTTGAGTAGATATGAAATGATTTCCGTCCATGTATAGTTGTCAACATTATAATGTAAACATTATAACAAAGTAAATTAACAAATATATTATAAATATATCATCTAGTTATATCAGTGATAAAAAGGCACTCAATTATAATTGGTGATACAAATATACCATTATTTTATTTTTTCGATGATTATGTTATATTTTTAATGATATATTTTTATAATTAATTAAGAGTTTGATGATAAATTTATACTATTAATATGACTTTGATGATAGATTTGTATTAATAATAAAGAATTTGTTGATAGATTTGTTACAATAATGATGTAATTGTATTGCTAATAATATTTAAATGTTATTTTATAACTCGATAGAGTAGATGATATGTTTATAATTTTTATAATAATAATGGTATATTTGTTATTTTTTTGTTTACCCTATGAAGAATTAGAAGAGTGTGTTATGCGTACACAAACCAAATGTAAAATGTTTATTCTGAGAAGCACAAATGTGCCACCATTGTTGACTAAGCAATGACATTTGTGTTGACGAAATAGAAGCATACTAATTGACCCATTTGTAGAAAATTAAAACAAAGTGTAGTCTATTTCCGCAATTATTTTCTAAATTAATAGTGGTTAATTAGACAGGTATGATTGGTCAATTGCATCTAATAGAGTGGTACAGATTTTACATTTCCTAAGAAATACCTACAATATAGTTCCATACTACTTCGGAAATTCAGCTCAGGCCGATGCGATGACATCTGCATTGTTATCCGCAGTTATTTGTATTGATTGTTTTGTTTTTTATTTAATAAATTTTGAAGATAGATACAATTTTAGATAAAAATAACATGAAATAATGGGTACGATTCGAGTAAGAATATAATGATAATTGTATTAGTTCATACTTAAGGTTTATTATATTTATTAAATTATATATTAATTAATTATTAAAGTTTATTAAGAAATTTTAAAAAAATTGAAAATGGTTTTTTTATCGGGTTTTTTTTTAATAATTATCCTGAATCATTACTCGTGATTAAAAAATCATCCCTAAACCATAACGGTTTTCAGGTAATTTTATATACATATTTTATAATTTGGTTTGGGGACAGTTATATCAATAACCGCCCCACCCGTATTTGTGTTCATCTTACTCGTAGGAGATATGATTATAATAATTAATTTATATTTTTTTAATATTTTCATTAAGTTTGGGTTATTTTATTTTTATAAATATTTATTACTTAAATTTTCTTTAAGAGAGTTTCTAAACACGTTTTAAATTATTACATTTAATTAAATGGTTAGTGTAGTATAGTTTAAAATTGATTTCACGTCAAAGCAAAATAAATTAACAAAAAAGTTATCGCTGAACAATAAATAAAAATGATAATTAAGAAATAAAGAAAATGATAATAATTAAATATAAGAATTTAAAAAAATCAATATTAAATAATAAGGGTTCGACATTCACTTTTATTTTGTTTTAATATTACAAACTTTCATTTTTATTTACTATTCCTTCACATCCCAAGCAAAAAGTAGAAATATATAAAGTTGAAGATTAATAAAAAAACTAATATTTTTGTTTTTAGAAAAGAATTTCAATGAAGAATAATAAGATTTATTGTTATAAGTCATTCAAGATTTACATTATATCAAAATGATAATATCTAAAGTTATAAAATAAATATAATAAATATCAATTAATTTATATATTTTATATATTTTATGCTATTATAACAACCCCAACTAATTTATTGCTAGTTCCTAACAATTGAAGTGAAAATAAGAACAAAAACAAGATAATTAGTACAAATAAAAATATAGAAAAATCAATTGAGTGTTTCGAATAGAAAGTTAGTTTAAGGTCACAATTGTTATGTAAATTATTTCAATTATAACCTTCAAAATTTTGTACTTGTATACTAAGCCAAAGCTTTCTTACCACAAAGAAAAATTATATTTAAGGGTTATGGATTTTACTCATGGAGTTGGAAAATAAAGAAGTATTCAAGAGATAGTTTTTTTTTTAGGAAAAACAAACAAACAAACAAACATTGATCCAAAAATAAGAAAATTGATTTCTTAAAATTTAACCTTATCACAAACTAGCCTTAGGATTCAATTAATTTACATGAGAACACAATATATATATATATATATATATATATATATATATATATATATATATATATATATATATATAGAACTTAATGAGAAAAAATGCTTCCTACAAACTAAGAATCAATGAAATTTTTTATCTTACATAGGAATATAAACTTTATTAAACTAAATAACATTATTTTCTTCTTATTATTATTTTCTTTTCTTTTCTTTTGATTTTTTTCTCTTTAATACAAGAATAATACAAAGAAAAGTGAGAATTTCATACGTAGGAACAATTACATGAAGATCGATTGTTCTTCCGACTCAAATAAGTAATCGGGATCTAGATGAAGAGAAAAGATGCCAACCCATGAAATCTTTTTACTAACTTTATACCAATTTGACTAAGTTGGTCTTACAGACATGAATTAAGCAAATAGCATAGTAGAAGTATGAAGCAACATGCACAATTCAACACATAACAAAAACAACCAATAATAAGGAAGAATAAACTGCAGTAAACATACTAGTGACGGTGTATCTCATAGGATCATATCCAGACTAGCTACAATCATAACCAAGGCAAACAAAACACAACATGTGAGATAAAAATGCATATTGAAACAACAAAGAATTTTAAATCACTTCAAGACTTCAGATGTGGGAACATATTTGGTAAATGACGATTGTACTCTCATATCATGCGATCAAACATAACATAGTATATCTTAGGAAAGAGTTAAACACCTAGTGCAAAACTAGGGTAAGGAGATATAGTCTTCTTAAAGACTCACACCAAACTCATATGCAGATAAAAGATAAAGGCAATATAAATTAATTAGAAAATATGCAGATTAATTTAATGCAATAAAAGCAATGAATAGAATGTTATAGGCATGCAACACAGAAATGAAAGAAAACATGTGATGACATATAAAAAATAAGCTTTCTAATCATAGTCTACATCTTTTAGTTTGGTTCATACACGATAAAAATTCATATTATACTAACACACAAATTGATCATATATAACAACAATGAAGAAGTTCAAAAATTGTTACATAATCAAGTTAAGGAGATACTAACTCCTCAAATCCACTCATTTTTATTCCTATTTCACTTAGAATTGATTTCTATTCACTTTCCTAGGACCAATCTCTACAAAAAAAATACCACATCCAAGCAAAAATCACTTCAATCATTTTCTCTATTTTCTCTTAAAATAAACACATTTTTTTATTCAAAAATTTTCATATATCCCCCTTTCTTTGCCATAACAACAATTCATTGCCCTCTATTACTCTTTTGGTTTTGAACATCTTGATCAATATGTGAATTTTTAGTTCAAAGGGCATTTTGATCTTTTTTTATATTTGTGCTCAGTTTTCAGATGGCTACTAAATGACATGAATTCCTTTATGATGCTTTTACTCCACATTCATCTTAATGATGGGATAACGAGTTTTAAATGGGGTACCAAACTACTTTGTCCAAACATCTAATTTTACTTGAATGTAGAATAACTTAGATTGAGTTTCATGAAATAGGAATCACTCAAGCCATTAAGGCTCTCGGTGTTAATTCTTGTTCACACCTTCCAAATTATGTTGTCATACCTTGTTTTATGAATTTTATGCTAATATTGACCCAAAAATTTATCACCTCGGGCCAATGCATTATAGGGTATTTTTCCAAAATAAAACTATTAATATCTCAACCCAAAGAATCAACACCTTTTCATCTATTACAAATACTAGGGATGTTGTGTTTCACTTAGAATAGTAAGCATATCTTATAAGGATTTGTTAACTAAACTTTCTAGTTCACCCAATATCGGTCTTAATGCTAAAATATTGTATATCCAAGGTGAATTCACTCCCTTTTATATGGTTTTGAATAAGATGGTATGTGCAAATCTGTTACCATCTAAGCATTCCTCTAAGATTAGGCACCTACATTATAAGATATTATATTGTATTGAAAAAAAATTAATTTAAATGTAGGCATAATCATTAAAGATGAAATTATAAACCAATCTTAAGTAATAAAATCGAGAATTGGAATCTCTTACGGTTGCCTCATCACACAATTGATTCTAGCTACGGGTGTCCAACAAAAAAGGGATTCTAATTTTGTTTTTTTGATCCTTGACATATAGAATTCAACCATCTCAATATAATCTTCCCAAACCTTAAAAAGATAGAGGCCATTTGATGTTGGTACTAGGGGAGGAGCAGTCATTGAAATTAGAACCAGTGACAGCATAACAAATGACATTTTTGGAGATGAGAATATGAAAAATATGAATGCTTCTGAACCTTCTTGTCAAGAATTATTTGAAAATAAAATGTGTACGAGAATTGAAGCATTGTCAAACTAAGTTGATGGTATGGAACAAAGAATGATTACTATGGATGAATGACAAGAGGTAATGTATTCCTTGATCAAGGAGATCCATTCATATTATAGGTTTCAACCTTAGGACAATGATTTATCTTTATCTTATTTTGTTGTTTTGTACTGTTTTATTGGTTTTTTAGAAGTCATTTTGTTTTTGACTTTTCATATTTTGAAGAGTATTTGCTATATATTTTCTACTGTACATGGGTCATATCAATCAATACATTACATTTACTTTACCTGCTAGTTTTTACTTCATCTATATGTTTCTTATTTTCTTTAATTTTCTTTTAGATTTCACTTTCATCTTAAATGAAAATACAACATGCATTATTGTACTTATTTTGAGTTGTTTATTCGTATGACAAAAAAGGGAAGAAAAATTGAAAAATTAATTGAAAAGTCTACAAAATAGGGAGAGTTAAATTAGAGGGAGAATTGTTTTGAAAATATTTTTAGAGATATTACACATAATGGGAACATACTTAAATTATCTATCTGATGATTATTCACTCTTATGAATATTCTGCCCTTTTTCTATTAGTGTATAAACTAATGAACAATGAGTCTTTTGGGACAAAATGTGTGGTTGTTTGTGTTTTTGTTTTTAATGTACACATAAGTTGTCAAGATTCAAGTGAAGATGGTTTCACTAGACCATAGAATAGTTCCATTATGTAAAATATATTTTCCTATGAGCGTTATATAATGAGAGAGATTTTGTTACACGAATATGCCAAAAGACGGAGATTGTAAGGTTTATGAGTGTTGTCGATATTCTTGGACAAAACATCTAAATGTAATTTTAGTTTCTAGGTGTGTCTTTCAAGAATAATTTCAAGCCAAAGAAACTATCGAGCTCCAAATGAACACATCTCAAGTGTAATTATTCTTATGCACATTAAATTTCATATTAGACATATGGAAAATTTTGTATTTAGATTACTCAATCGATTGAAAAATGTCGAGATTAATCGAGGCATATAGATTGATCAAGAATCGATCTACCCTGATTAAAAAGTCTTTGAATTAATTTTTAATCATGATAGATCGATTGAAGTTTAATGTTCAATCTATAAAGGATTGGATTGATCTCATTCGATTTACTGAGTCTTGAGATTTATTTTTTAACATCCCAAATAGATCAAGAATTAACTATATTGATCAATCATCTTTTGATTATTGTTTGTATCAATTGAAAAGGGTTTCAATCAATCAACATTTGTGGCTCAATCGATCGAGCCCGATATAGATCGATTGAGAGGTTAGGGTTTCAACTTCAACCTAAATTTTACTCGAGCCAATTTTTTTTATTATTATACTTACTTTTAAAAGCTCTTTTAAATGGTTTTATGGATAAAATTATAATAGGCTTTTGACCTAGGACTTCAACATATTCAATTTAAACTAACATGAGGATAAGTTTTTTTAATTACAATTGAATCAACTTTTACAACTTATGTTTTCTATCTAAATCTATTTTGTAAAATTATTTCTATTAGGATTCTTTCATTAGTTAATCTATGAAACAATTTGCGTATGTATTTGGTTAATTAACAAGCCTATAATATTTTTGCTATTGTGTTTAAACGTATGTTCTAAGGTTGTTAGTGATTTTTGATTTATTTATTATTACGTTAAATCATCTAGTGAGGGTTTTTCATTGTTTAATTCGCTCTAGGACACATACTACACTCGTGTTTATGTGCTTACATTTCAGGTGCCAACTGAATGGGTTCGATAACTTGTGTAACTTGTGTTAATTGAAACTTTGGTTTGGATCTAAACACATTGTTTATGGAAACTATGAAAAAAAGTAGGAGACTTGTAAGTAGGTTATTTAGGGGCATTACTTTGGTGAGTAATTTGAGTCCTAATTTTATAATCGAACATTATTTTCATAATAGATAGTTAAGTGGTCTAGTGGATCGATAATTTTACTCTTAGGTCATTATTATGACTTAGGTTATTTTTACTTAAAAATCTCATGCATTATTTTATTTTATATGTTATTGCATGTTTGCCCATTTTGTGAAACTTTAATTTAATATATTTCTACTAATTATTGATTTATTCCTTCTAATTAATTAGATCTATAATATAAAAACTTTCACAATACTTACTTAATTTCAATATTACTATATATAGATAATAAGAGTTTTATTTAGCTTATACATGTAACTCTTTTTGAATCTGTTAATATATGATTTTACATGCTAGAGCTTGAATAAAAAAAGAAGGTACAAAACTAATTCTAACTCATAGAAGATATTTTACTTTATTAATAATAATAATAATAATAATAATAATAATAATAAGTAATATTATCACAGTTATTTTTTATTTTAAACAATAACAAAGTTTGAAAATCTATTTTATCCTTATAATAAATTAATCTTTAGTGTTATTAGGAATAAAATTATTATTAGTAAAGAATAATTATATCATAATAATTTAAAGAAGAATTATATCACCATTTTATCTATATGTATGAAAAGCCCTAATAAATTTTTGATTCTTCCTCCCTTTTACATCAATAACTAATTCAAAATAAATATTTAAAACTTAATTAATTAAATGAACTATTCTTTTTAAAAGAGAGAAAATATGTAAATTTGGATAAAAATACATATACAAACATGTATAATACAAATAAGAAAAATATATACCAACAAATAACATGAAACAATTGATAACTATATTCATAATCTATTTACTTTTATTTTGTTTCTTCACCTTACTATCCAAAAATTATTAAAATAAAATGAAAAAATATTCATACAAAACATTGTGAGATTAATTTACTTTTTGTGTTAAGCTCTTGACTATTTATTTTCTGTGTGAGACACACCATTGTGAGATTGAGTTGAGTTGTATTTCTGAAACATGTATTGTACGTGGATTGACTGTTTGTCTCATGTAGTCGATCTGTTATTTATGATAGAAAGTGTTTCTACAGTGATTATTGGTTCTTCGTGATTGAAGGTGGTTCTCAAGATTGATTATTCTTTTCACTTCATATTATTTATCTAAGGCTTCTAATTACAATACATTGGGTGGTATTGGCTTTAAAGGAAAGCCATGTTCATGTGATGGACCAAGTTATTATAGAGACAACAAGCAAAAGCAACAATAGGAAATTTGAACAGAGGTCCTAACTGATAGAGATATTGATGATTTTATTTCTGTTAAGGTTGTAATTTTTTTATTGCTTAGTGAATTGTTTGCTGCCAATTGGTTACCATAAGAAATCCGAGGATGTTATCACATATATATAATTTATGTGTGAGTTTACCTCGTTACATCATTTGTTGTGTATGATCTATTATTCTACTAGTACAATCTGAGTTTAAATCGGGCATATTACAACATACTAAAGTTTAAACTCTAATTAAAATGCTTTAATTACTTCTACTTACTAAATAATATATATGTTGATTTACTGTTGTTGTTATGTTCTATTATTTGTTTATCTTTCTAATTGTTGCGAGTTAAGGGTGAGTCCTTAAGGAATATCTTGGTTGGTATATGGTCATAGACTTTTTCACTATGGATAAAATGGACATTTCATGCATTTTTTATTTGATAATAAAAAAATTATTATGACAATATCATTACTCTTAATTAATAATACTTATTATATATATTCTAGACATATATTATATATACTTTTGATTTAAAATATTACAATAGTAATTTTTTTAATTAATTTAAAAATAGAAAAAAAATGTTAAAAAAATTCTTTAGAGTAGATCATTTATGTCTTTTACTCTCTTATATTAAAAATAATATCATTTAGTCCCCAAGTTTTGTAAAAAAGAACCAATTAATAACAAATTATATTATTTTAATGATTTTTATTAAGATATTATTATTTTTTATCAAGTGATTAAATGCTATTAAAACATAAGTATCTAATAATGATAAAATCACAATTAATATAAATATTTTTATAGTATATTCATTTTAATATTTGTTAATGTTTTACGTTTTATTTTAATGTTTTATTAATTTTAATATTTTAATAAAAATTAAAATATATATTTAAATAAATTTTTTTTTTAAATTTTATTATTTTTAAATTATTTCATATTAAATTCAATTTATATCTTTGTTAAATATGTATATTTTAGCTGCCTTTTAATTACTTGACAAAAATAATATAATTTATCTTTAATTAATATTTTTATAAATTAAAAAATTAAATTAGATAAATTATTTATTTTAATATACTTCTATTACACCGTGTTTTTAAAAATACATAATTTAGTAAATTTAATTTTTATTTTTAAAGAAAATCCAAATTGATGTTTGTCGTAACTTACCTCTACTAGAAAGGGCTTCCAACTTTTAGGGCCTTGAAATTTGTGTAATAAGTAGCTGTTACAGTTAAAATTGCAATGTTATGCAATGAAAACTTAGAGAGAAAAGAGAGAAAAGAGAGCTTAGAGCAGAAAGATGATTGGATTAATTCTTCTTGGCTTTTATTTTAATATTTAGGGCTATATATAGCCTTACATATGCATAATTAAAAGGACAAAAAATGCTAAGGAATTGGCTCCAAAATTGCTAACCAACTTTGACATCTAACTGTTTTCTCATGGTCCTCTCTGTGCCCGTTTTGCACCATCATGCGCTCAGCTATGCCTATCGCGTGTTGCATGTGCACCCGTTGTTGCGCATGAGGCTACCCGAGTAGAATCTTCATGTAACATTTCTCCATCTCTTTTAGAATCCTTATCCTCAAGGATGAAGATAGGGTAGGACTTTGAAAAGCACCATTCATTCTCCCAAGTAGCTACCTCGGTTGAAGCTCCTATCCATTTAACCAAAATTTGAGATTTTAGTCGATATCTACCCTTCTGAACTACTAGACACTCTAGGATAACTTCAGGTTATGGCATGATGATGGATTGTTATGATATTGGAGGTAGCTAAGGACTGGTAGGGGTAACAGGTCCTACGTGCTTCTTTAACATACTAAAGTGGAACACACCATATATATGTGAGTTTATAGGCAGGGCTAGCCTGTAAGCCACCGTACCAAATTTCTCAATAACTTCGTAGGGTCCAATGAAGTGTGGAGCAAGTTTCATGGAAGAATGGATAGCTATAAAGGTCTGTCGATAGGGTTGAAGTTTCAAGTAGACATGATTGATGAGCAGAATCGTGATCGCCAAATACTTTGATGAACGAAAACCGACATCGCCGATCCTACCAATACTTTGGTTTTATATTTATAAAACTCTCGCAAGTGCACGAATCATTTCCTAGAAAATGATAAGTATACTCCCAAGGTCGATCTAAGGAAGGAATGTATGTGATTTTTAATTTATTATTCAAATTTTGGGGTTTTGTGTTTTTAATCTAATTACAGAAAATTAAACATAGATTCAATAAACATTCATGCAAATTTTATCTTTTATAAATAGTGGAGTATTTATGGATATAATAACTATGTTAATTATGCTTGCTCGTATTATTTAGGTTATTAAAGATATGAATTGATATTTATTGATTCTCACCTTTTTGTATGAATACCACCTTTGGTGGGGTTAGATATTCTTTGTTAACTAAACAAATCAATTAACACCTATGGGTGGGGTTGATAACTAATTTGGTTAATTAAATTAATTCATTTTTCTAAGAGATTGAAAATGAACCATTTAAATGCCACCTTTGGTGGGGTTAGAAAGTTTAAACTTTATTCAAGGTGTCCAAATTAAACCTAAAAATTTAATTATCCGAGTACTAACTTTCAAGTTTTAAAACCACTATTGAAAACATGTTGTCAATACATTTTCACATAATAATTCTTATAAAAACTATTGAACTAGAGCTTCATTGTAGCTACCGGGCGATTGTACCAACAAATAAAAGAGCGCTACTCTAAATCAAATCAGATAACTAAACCTTAAAATCTAATTCTTAGATTTAAGTTTGTAATGAAAAATAATATATTTCTTTCTAACATTCTTAATATAAAATCTTGAATAAAAACAAAATCAATTCATTTTAGAGATTTTCACCTATTTATTATTTCGCAAGCATAACAACGTTATTATTATATCATAATTATAAGTAGTACAGCTTAAATTTAATCACGGACATAATTAAATATAACATGTAAGAATAAAGCATAAAAAATAACTCAGAAGAAAATAAAATTCTTACGTAACTTCGATGCTATTCCCGTTGCTAGAAAACCTCCAAGCAGAATTTGCACTCCCATTTATTGAATCGAAAAGCAAATAAATTACAAAAACATAACTAGTTCTTCCCAAAAAGGGAAGAACTCTAAAACTAAGAGAAACTAGCTAAAACATAAGAAAAACTAGCTAAAACATAAGAAAAACTAAAAAAACTAAAAACTAAGAAATGGAGAGAAAGAAAGAAGAGAAGTGTATTTTGAGGTGTGTTTTTGAAGTGAAGGAAGGGGTATTTATACCGAGGATGGAGAGAAAAATGAGTAAAACAATGTTAAAAAAAATGTTAAAAAATGAAAAACGTGTAATGGAAATGCCGAGGTCATTAATGATGTCGATGACGTCACGGGGCGGCCGCACGTGGAAAATGGGGCAAAACGCTGGGCGCTTAAGCGGAAGCTGGCTGGCGCACATGCGTGCGGATGAACGAGTCGCGCAGCGAACAGTATGAACAGCTGCGCGCGCAGCTACTGCGAGGATGAACAAGAGCCGCGCTGGGGCTGGAGACGGACGGGTCGCTCCGGGCGCGATTTTCTCTTTTTTAACATTTTTGACATTTTCGACCCATTTTGTCCAATTTTTCCATATTTGTTGACCTTTTTCCACTTATTTATTAATATATTTGTGATGTATTGCTTCAAGTATTCCTCTTTGAGTCTTTAATTTGCGTTTTTAAGCCAAAATACTTGAAAAACAATAAAAATACCCGTGATTCCGAAAACGACAAATTTATATAAATATATGATAAAACATATAAATATATATATTTTTAATCAATTAATGTACATAAAATCATGGTTATTTTAGTGCTTTTTGAGCACTCATCAATGATCTCTGACATGGAATGAAAGCTCTCTTCTATGCTTATCAGTTTGGAACTTCATGCGATTTTGAGCTTGTAGAAGATTGTGGTGCAACTCTCATAAGATGGAATCTCGTTCATGTAGGTATTCATCAATAGTAGAGACTTTGGAGGTACCTGGTATGTAAGTCATTAGTTGAGGGGGAAGAATGCCATAAATTGCCTCGAAGGGTGTACATTTGGTGGAAGAGTAGAGAGAGGTGTTATAGCTAAATTCATCCCAAGGTATTCACTCAACCCAATGTTTTGGTTTATCACTAGAAAAACAACGTAGATATTGTTCCAAAGTCTTGTTAACCACCTCAGTCTGACTATCCTTTTGTGGATGGTAACTAGAGCTCATGCTTAATTGAGTATCTTGTAGCTTAAACAACGCTTGCCAGAACTAGCTAACAAAGACCTTATCTCGATCACTGTCTATAGAGGTTGGTATTCCATGTAATTTCATGATATTGGCCATAAATACCTTGGCTACCATAAGTGTCGTAAGAGGATGCTTCATAGCTACAAAGTAAGCATACTTGGTTAACTGATCAACCACCACCATAATGACTGTGTTTCCCTTGGAAAAGGGTAATCGTTCAATGAAATCCATTGAGATTTCAGTCCATATCCGGTTGGGAATAGGTAATTGTTATAACAATCTAGTTGGTTTCATGTAGTCAATCTTGCACTATTGGCATACTTCACATTCACTTAGGAACTCTTTTATCTTTTGGTTCATATTGGGCCAATAGAAATTTTGCTTAATTCTAGCTAGGGTTTTATGAAACCCAAAATTTCCTCCAATGGGTGATGAATGGAACTCGCCCAATATTTTAGGTATTAAGGTTGATTGAGAGTTTAGATATACCTTGTTCCCCTTGAACCAAACCCCATCTCGCTGGCTTATCTGAGAATTTCATACAAATGGTCTTTTGTTTCTCAATTGTTCATAGAAGTAGACTTGTTAATGGAAAATAATTTCCTAAACTTATATCAATCTTTGATACAACATTCCGAAAAAATTAGTCTCACAACCATAGAAGGAGATACCATCTATATTTCTAAAGTAAGAAAAGCTTTAACTATCTCAAACCCAACTTTTATACAACAATATAAAAAGTGAAATGTGGTGAGATAGAAGACCAACAAAAACCTTATTTAGCAAATATTTCATTAGATATAAAAGAAAAACAAAATTCTTTTCTCAATGAAATACAAGAAGACAAAGCCCTAACAGGCATTAGAAAACTATTAAAAATGGTTAGTTCAGAAAATCCTTTGGATTCAAAAATAATAAATTTAAAACAATAGTGAACATATAATTAAGATATCCTAACAAGATCATAAGATTAAAACCAATGATTTATATTCCAGAAGACAAGATTGAATTTGGAAAACAAATTCAAGAACTTTTGGAATTAAAAGTCATAATACCAAGTAATTCATCTCACTCTAGTCCGACATTCTTAGTTGAAAGAGAAGCTGAGAAAAGAAGAGGAAAAAAGAGAATGATAATAAACTTTAAAGCACTGAATAAATAAACCATTGACGATAGATACTTCATTCCAAAAAAGGAATAACTACTATCATTAATAAAAGGAAAAAAATACTTCTCGAGTTTTGATTACAAAAGTGGATTTTGGAAAATAAGACTAGATAAAGAATCCCAAAAATTAACATCATTTAGTTGCCCCCAAAGGACAATTTCAATGGACATTTATACCATTTGGATTAAAACAAGCTATAAGTATTTCTCAAAGATATATGGATAACATTTTTAAGAAATTACAAGATATTTGTTATGTTTACATAGATGATATTTTGTTTTTAGTAATAACTTAAATAAAAATTATTTGGATATTATCAATATTCTACAAGAATGTAGAAAAGAAGGCATTATACTCTCTGAAAAGAAAGCAGTACTTGCTCAACAAAAAATAAAATACTTAGGGTTGGAAATTGAAGATGGAAAACATAATCTACAACCCTATATACTAAATAATATTCAAGGTTTTCCTAGTGAATTAAAAGATAAAAATCAATTACAAATTTTTTTAAGATGTTTAACATATGTAGAAGCACACATCAAGAAACTTGTAGAAATGAGAAAACCATTACAAGAAAAATTGAGAAAAGATCATATATGGAAATGTACAGAAGAAGATACTCTATATATGGATAGAGTAAAAGCAAAGGGAATAAAATTATCAACCTTTTACCATCTAGGACCAGATGATAAGATTATAATTGAAACAGATCTTCATAAGAATATTGGAGAGCAGTTCTTAAAGCAAGAGTAGATGACAAAGATGAATATCTTTGTAGATATACATCAGGATCTTTCCAAGGTTAAGAATTAAACTATTATAGTAATGAAAAAGAATATTTAGTTGTTAAAAAAGCTATTAAGAAATTTGCAAAATATGTTATAAGCTCCAGATTCATTGTTAGAACAGATAACAAGAATTTTGGTTATTTACTAAGAAATAATATTATAGGTGATTACAAACAAGGAAGACTAGTTATATGGCAACAATGGTTCAACCAATATAATTTTGATGTTGAACATCTTCTAGGACATAAAAATAGCTTAGTTGATACTCTTATTAGAGAATTAACACCTTTAACTATTTTTATGTTTTTAGGAATGGAACATCTTGATATCAAAATCAAGATAAAGGAAAATGAGATAAAAATCCTATAGGAACAACTCGAGTTGCTATATCCCAAGAAATCTCTTATGGAGATAGGAAAGAAATAGGAAGAACTTAATTGTTCAAAACAACCTCTAGAGATCAGAAGCTCAAATGAAGAATATCCATTAAAAAAGGAAGAACCTAACAGTTCACAAAAAACTTATGAAACTACAAAGCTCAATTGGGCAGATGAGGTAGAAAAAGAAGAACATAAAAATTTTATATGGTCTACAATGGCCCAAAACTAGGAATTTATAACAACTGGGCAGAAACTAGCAAATCTATTCTAGGAATTAGTGGAGTAACTTATGGAGCCTTCACCAACAGAATAAAAGATGAAGGTATTTATGCCAACTACAAAACACCAAAACTAATAACTACAAAGGAGATAGTAAGAAATTATTCTACAACACTACAATAACAACCAACAGTTCTAAGTAGATTAAGAAATCTTGGAAAGATAGCAAGGAGTACTATTTAGTACTATTCAGGGAGACATCTCCTAGAACTACTCTAATAATTGAAGATGAAAAGGACCAATATAGAAACCTCAACAAACCACAATAGTTGAGACTCTATAATTTGGCCATAAAATCTACGTAAGAACATATTGAAGATATGAAATTCTATACTACAAACAAGGAATTTCCTACAGGAAGTAAATTCAATATATTGGAATGAGTTGATCCAATATTTATGTATAAAGCATTTCATGCAGGACTAATCGAAAATATATATTCAGGAATTAATTTAAGTGAGTAAAAATATTTCCTAGAAAATTTTAAAAAAGCAATCGAGAATTTCATAAGAAAAATTAAAGTAGGTGATAAACTTGTTTATATTAGATTTTTTAGTTCATTAATGGACTGGAATGAGTAAGGAAGTATTAGTCCTTACCATTTCATCAAAATAAGGATTTCCAACATAAACAGAGAGGTTCCCAAACTAAGGGCACTTCCAGAAAAAGGAATTCAACACATAAGAACTCTTTGTATTAAGAGGTGAAATGCTAACCAAATTTACTATGAACTCAGGAAGATTGAAAATTCTAATGAGATTAAAGTAAATTATTCAACTAGTAAATTCATCATCATTTCCCATAGTAGCATGACTCTGTCAGAAGAAGATGGTGAAAAAATTACCAAATATGAAACCGATTTTAATTGCAACAACCTAGAAATTGGTCGAGAAACAAGGAAGGTATTCTACTTCTATGCCATAAAATCCACCAAAGACTACAAATGCATTCTCTGCATCAAAGAATAAGAAGATGAAGATGTGTCATCAAAGGAACCGTTAGCAGAAAATGACAAAGAAAAATAAGAAAAGAAATTGTCGGCAAAAGACTACAAAAGAAATAAAGATGTAGACCCCACATCTTAGTCGGAAGCATGTGCCAAGGAAATAATTTGTGGCTATCCTTTAAAGTAGAAAAGCATATGAATTATTAAAACAAGGGTAAAATAATAATTTTAGTCTTGTAAACATGGATTCCTTGTTCTATAAAAGGAACCCTTATTATCATTTGAAGAATTACATGAAAAAACATAGAAATTTAGAGCTCTCTACTTTGAAACACTCTAGCATAGAAAACCTCTCTATCTAGAAATCTCAAAACCAATAATGTTATACCCAGTAACTATGAGCTACTAAGCATCCTTTCCAAGGTTCGTAGTTGGTCTTAAGTTGTAATATTTATTATACTATGAATAAAATGGAGTTCAGTTACTCTCCTTTAGTAAGTCAACTATTGGACACCATTTATTACTGATGTAGAAGGCTCACCATTGCCCGGAGAAGCGTTGAGGTTTGAGAAAAGTTGAGACATAACAGGTGTAACAAAAGAAGACGAGTAGAAGGGAAAACCGTGGTGGATCCATCAAATTCAGGTATAATAATTATAAATTTAAACTAGTTAAGAATCTTGAATATTTAAATATTTTCTTAAAACAAGATTGCTAAAATAGGAAAATGGAAATTATTTTTAGAAATAAACAACTAATAATTTCAATGGAAATAAAAGATAAAAATCTAATTCTATTAGAAATATTTGATAAAGGTCATCTTTATCATTTAAATGAATATTTTAAAAATAAAGATTATGAAACTTGTCTTGAAAATTTTAAAAGATTTAACATCTTATTATATATCTATACAAATTATATTAAAGCTATTACAAGCATTATAGACCATCCTGTTTTAAGGACATTAAAAGACTATTTTAGTAAAAAATATGTGAGAATAGAGGAAAAAGAATTCAACAACTTAATGTTTGGATATTACTTCTTTGAAAATTATAAATACATTGTATGTATATAAGAAAAACCTTTTTGTATACTACGAATAGAACAAAATAATATACATTCACCATATATGATTTATCAAGATAATACTCTATAACATCAAATCATTAGTATATAAATTAGAATTATTAGATTTAACAAATGAAAGAGAAAATTTTAATTTTAAAAGACAATTAATAGATTCAAGATTAGAATTAAGCAACCAACATAATGAAAAACATAATATACTATACAATTGTAATGAATATAGAAGAAAATTAGACTTATACAGCAAAATAATAAGCTTTTTAGACAAATTATTACCTTCAATAAATAAACAAAAATCATCAACTAGGTCAATATTAACCTCCGATTAAAATATTGTATCGATCTCCATAAATTGATATCAAAGCCTAGGAATAGTAATCTAAATAGTAATAGATGAAAAATTAACACCATTAAAGTATAAAGATATTTTTTATATTTTATAAACTTCAAGAGTATAATTGAGAATATGCCAAACCTTAGCAACATTTAAGATAGTGTTCCTAATTAGGAAAAGGCATAAATTATGAGTTCACACATTTTAAAGATATTTGCGTAGGTTCTGTATTTGAGGTATTATGGTTCCACCTGTTTGATATACATAAAAAATCAACTTCAGGAAAGGTAGGGTATTTCTTTCGCTCTCCCCAACTCTCGAACTCGGTCACCACTACTTAAGATCTTAATAGGAAGTGAGTTGGTATTCTAAAAACCTGAGGTAATTAAGGATAGATAACACATTTCTTTTGCTCTCCCTAACTCTCGAACTCGGTCCTAACTACTTAAGCTTCTTAATAAGAAGCGAGTTGGTATTCTAAGAACTTGAGGTAAATAAGGGCTAGGTCTCAGGTTCGAGGCTAGGGAATGGTGAAAGGAATGAGTTACACAGTAAAAATAAATCTGTGGACCCGCCCAGATACCCTTTAGTGTACGAGTAACCTGAATTTCAATCATGCTCAAACAATACCCATTTAAATTATTATAATTTAATTATTTAATTATTGTACTTAAGTGCTAGGTACCGGGTTTGAGAGTTTGAGACAGAACAAAAATGCGCATCAGCCAAGACTAGGCCCCACGCGTATATTCTGACATGTGTGAGTCATGCCCAAACAATTGCATCTAACTTAAATGATGTTTAATTAAACGACATTTAATATTAGAATTTTTAATAGTAAAAATATATAAGTTGAATATAATAAAAATTATGTTAATATCATAAGTTATAAAGATGTTATTTTATTTTTTTAGACTAAAGTATCTAATAATATGAGATTACTTATACTTTTTATTTTTATAAAGATAAAGATCAAATGATTATATTTTATTAGTGTTCATATTCATATTGTGGTAGAGATGTCATTAAATATTTTTGAAATGTATCTTTCATTAATTAGATTATTTTATCTCTATATTTTTTATTAATTATTTTTTAAAAATATATATTAATTTTAAATTTTATTGATATAAAATATCATATTAATTCATAGAACAAATATTGTATAGAAGATTTTCAGAAAAAAAAAATTATTATTTAAAGTTGGATAATTATAGCATACGTGTAACTAGGGGTGTCCGACGGTACGGTTCGGTCCGGTTTTGGTTAAAAAACTTTAACCGAATCGGACCTGATCGGACCGTTTGAAACGATTTTAAGTAATAAAAATTGGACCGGACCATTTGATTTATAAAACGGTTAGGTCCGGTTTGATTCGATTTTTTATACATTTAATGAAGAATAATGTAAAAATTTTAATATATTATTAAACCGGTTCAATCCGATTCGAACGATTTAAAATTAGTACAAATCAAACTGAACCGTTTAATTTGTAAAATCGTTCGGTCCAGTCCGATCGGATTTAATTTATAAACACCCCTACGTGTAACCATATTTTTCGTCTCTTTTGTTTCTAAAACTCGAACACTTTTTGCACGTAGCCTTACGTGATAAAATATTAGCCAATCAGCCACGGAGCCGGTTAACTTGAATTGTTTAAAATTGCTACTCAAAGCACAAGTTGCTTACCCCCGGCCCACTGAAGAATTCTCTAAAGGTAGATATCAAGAATTGCCTCCGTCTTTGGTTCAGTTCCATCCTCCCAATTTCATCAATGCTTTGATTTTTCTTGTGGCCTTGGAACTAGTCGTATTTTGACCACTGCCAGGCGCAAAGGTGACCGTTCAATGTCCTCCCTTTAACACATTAATTCTAATGACTGCTGTACAATCCTTACCGGATAGAGCAATGATATATAAAATCAATGATGATGCCGACATATTTAAGTGTATGATTAATATGTGAATTAGGTTTAATAAAATTAATTGAATTTATAAGATTTTGATAGTGTTAAATATTCTATTTAAGATAAAAATATTTTTGAATTTCATATAAATGATTCATATTTATTAAATTATAAATAATATTGGTCTTAAAAACATCAAAATACATAATAGTATGTTTAATATAAACAAATTTTTCATAAAAAGTATAATTATTAAAATAATATATTTTATAATTAAAAAATATTTGATATATTTATTTTAAGTTTAAATTAAATAAATATTATTTAAATTTATTTAATTTTAAACTTTGAATTAAATATATATTATTAAGATATTATTTATATATTTATAAATTTTAGGAGTATTAAGTCGGTAAGTAGTTTGGTTTTTGGAAAATTTGAATCCGTATCTCAAACAGTATATATAATTGAATTATCATTTATATATATAAATTAATATATTATTTTTAATATTAAGTTAATTATATATAATATATATTATATTATTTTGGAGCTTCCATTCTTTTCTTTTTTTCAAGTTGTTTCGAAGTTAATTTAGAAAACGTTACCTGCAATAAAGGGAACCATTAATGTCATTGTTCAGATTGGATACTTTTAAAGATTTATTTAAAATTTAAGGAAATCATTTTAAAAAGATTGAGAGTAGTTCGAAAATAAAATACACATATTCGGAAGCACTGTTGAAATTTTTCTGCTATTAGTATAGTTTGGAGGTCACTATTGAAAAAAAATTATTTGTATTATTTAATAATAATTGATTATAAAAATAAACATAACTATATTATTTAATTATTATATACCACAAATTATTGTTGTTTAGCTTTTTGAAAAACAAGTATTTACCATTGAAATGAAATATGTTATTTAATCATATAATTAAATCTGGTTGATTGGTCTAATAAAGCTGTAATCAACCAACCACTACCGACTTTTCTTGGCCCAAAACTTATCACATACAGAAATATAAAATAATAAAAATTAGCCATATTATATTTTATTAATAATAATTATATTATAAATATATGAAATTTTTATTTTAATGGTAATATTATTACTTAATAAACATAAAATAAATATAATTACTTCTATTACCGAAACTTTTAATTTTAATTCAAACTATTATTATATATTTTTTCAATTTAATTAATACTCCAACTTCACAATTTAATTAATTATTACTTTCGCAAATAAGAATCTAAAAGTAACATTAACTTTTTAAGACCTAATTGTAGTTGATGTTAAAGGCAAAACTATAATTATATGGCTTGAGGTTGCCGTGGCCATCCCTACTCATAAGAAAAATACTTTATTGCCTTGAAGGTTATGCAAAATGTTAGAATATTAAAGGATACAATTGTACTTTGGCGCCTTGATTTCCTTCATTTTCCTAGTTATCTTAACCTACATTTTTGCTTCAATAAATAAAAAAAATATTATAACCTGTTTCACTATTAATTAATTGAATAATAAATAAATAAGGAAAAAAATTAAATTAAACAAACTTAATGTTTCTTTGATAAGTATTTTAATTTTGTATTATCAATATTTTGAAGTCATTTTTTAATCAAATATTTTTAATAATGATTTCTTATTTTAATTTTCATTTTTTTAAACAATTATTAAAATATAAAGTGATTCATAAATATTTAAAAACAATATTTTTGAATTTTTTATTCACCATATATGTTTTTAGAGAATAAATCAAGTTTTAAGATTTTTGTATTAGTAAGTATTTGAAAACAAATGATTAAAACATTAAATTTGTAAATAATAACAAAAAATATTGTTTATTTTTTAAATTTTTGAAAAAAAAAATCAAAAAAATAAAATATTACCAAACAACTTATAAGTAATTTTTGATTATTTCTTAAATATCATTACGTAAAAATTATTATTAAACATATTGGTAATTATCTTTACAAAAAACTATAAATTAAAAAACCAATAATTTAATCATAAATCTTAAATTATTAACAAAAAAACATCTTAGTATTAATTTTCATGCAATATTAGCCTTAATACAAGAAACTAAATATTAAATATTGATACAATTAATTTTACGTTATTTTTATAACTATGTCTGGTAGGTAAAGAATATAATTATTAATTTTTTTAAGTAGTGATTGATTCAAAAATTAAAATTAAAATATAATTTATTCAAAAATAATTAGAATTGATTATTTAAAATAGCGTAATATATTAAATGTAACTTATACTTTTCATAATTACTTCAAATTTTAGTATAGGATAACATAATAAGAGCAAAATATTATATAAATATGTATATAATTTAAAATATTTACTATATCATTTATTTTATTGTATTGAAAGCATATTGTAATTGGCTTGGTCCATTAAGACTTAAATTTTGAATTCGTTTTATGTTATTTAAAATAAAAGATGAAGGAATTTTATCAACAGACTATTATGAACCATATAAATTATAAAAATTGAGTATTTATTTGAATTTAAAAAAATAATATTACATATCATATAATTATAATTAAAATCATATTTTCTTAAATATAATTAATTAATCATACCACAAACACTTAAAATATAGTGTTTGGTGTTGATCGAGAGAGAGGGAGTAAGCCAAAAATGAGAATAAAATAAAAGAAAGAGATAATTTTTAACATTTAAGTTTAAAAAATGTATATTATCTATGTTATAAAATGTAGAAACAAAATATTTTTTTTCCGTAGTTAAAATTTTTGTGTTTTTGTTGTTAAATAAAAAAAATACAATTAAACTAAAAAAGATATATCTTAATCATATAACATAATCTGTTTAAAAATAAAGCTTTATTTTTAATCTTCTTTATATAGTGCACATATATTACTATTCCAAAAAAATATCAAGAAAATTAGATGAAAATTTTCATTAAAAAATAATTTAAAGTTTAATTATATCTGATAACTTACTTGATATAAAAAGCTTTATTTTTAACACTCCACGAGAAAATTTGTCAGCCATATGTTCTTTTTACATAACGCACCATATGTTACTTTAAGAGATTATATATATATATTTGTTGGTAAAATATTTTAATCAAAATACAAAGAAACTCATTTTCCACGAATTTGTTTTTTTTTTTTAACCTTTCAAACACACCCTACAGAATCCCTTTGGTCAATTATCAATATTTCCTTTTATTTGTTTCCCTCTTGTTGCTCGAAGTCGAAACTTTGGTAATAGTTAATATCTATTTAGACATGAATCCACTTGCTGATAGCAAAGAAATTTCTCTCTAAAACATGGTATTTTAATAATCTTTTGCTTTAGTAGTGGTGTGTCCAATTTTCAAAACAGATAGCTAGCTAGCCATCATAAAAAAAAAATATTATACAATATTGAGAACAACATCATTAAATTCAGGCAACAATTCAACTCTTGTCCAAACATTTCTGTCTGTAGTTATGAATTATGTAAAAAGTACTTTGAAAACTCTGCTTCAGATCCTTCTTCTCAATTACTGCATTGCAATAGATACAATTACAGTTAACAAACCAATTAAAGATGGCGACACTTTAGTCTCAGAAAAAGGTACTTTTGTTCTTGGCTTCTTCAGTCCTGGAAAATCTAGCAATCGCTATGTCGGAATTTGGTATAATATTTCAGATGAAATGGTTCTTTGGGTTGCTAACAGAGACAATCCTGTCCACAACACCTCTGGAGTTCTATATGTTAATCCAAAAGGCAATCTTGTACTCTATGGCAAAAGTCAAGAAGCTCCTGTCTGGTCAACGAATGTTTCTATCTCATCAACTAACAATACTATAGCACAGCTAATGGATTATGGAAATCTTGTTTTGATTCAACAAAATAACAAAAGGGTTGTTTGGCAAAGCTTTGATCATCCAACCCATGCACTTGTTTCTGGTATGAAACTTGGATTTGACTTAAGAAGTGGTTTGAATAGGTACCTCACATCTTGGAAATCGCAAGATGATCCAGGAACTGGGAATTTTACATTAGAGATAAATCCAAATGGCTCACCTCAATTGATGCTGTACAAGAATAAAGCAAAGTGGTGGAGGTCAGGTCATTGGAATGGAATTCAATGGGGTGGAATACCTGCTTTGGGACGAAGTTATTTAGTATTTAACATAACTTTTAAGAACAATCAAAATGAAATCTCAGTGAATTGGACAGTTCTTGACCCTACAATCTTCTCATTAATAACAGTGGATGGGTCTGGTGCAATCCAACAATACAATTGGCAAGATCAACAGCACAAATGGGTTGGAATTTATTCAACACCAAGTGACCCCTGTGATGATTATGGAAAGTGTGGTGCATTTGGTAATTGTGACCCTTTTACCCTTAGTGGTTTTGAGTGCTTATGCCTTCCTGGGTATGAACCCAAGTCACCACATGAGTGGGCTCTAAGAGATGCCACAAATGGGTGCAAGAGAAAAGAGGGACCATCAATGTGTAGAAATGGTGAAGGTTTTGTGAAGGTTGCTAATGTTAAGGTTCCAGATACATCTATTGTACGTTTGGAGAGTAGTTTGACTTTGGATGAATGTAGAGAGGAGTGTTCGATGAATTGCTCTTGCTTAGCATATGCCAATGCAGATATAAGGAATGGAGGGAGTGGATGCATGACTTGGTACGACAATTTGATGGATACTAAACAGTTCACAGATGGAGGGCAAGATTTATTCATCCGTGTTGATTCGATTCGATTAGGTAAATTATTTTGCAACTTGTTTATGAAATGCTTCTACATTTCGACTCAGACATAATATGTAATTTGTTTTAGGTTTTATATGCCTTTTCTTTTCCATATTTTGATATAAGTTTGAAATTTTAAGTTTATTTGGTACCTCTCAAATAAATTTTCGCCATATACCAATATATGATTTAATTTTTTTTCCCAGAGGAATATGCAAAGAAATCAGAAGGGATTTCTACCAAATGGATTTGGGCTATTGTGGGATTGTCTATTGCGGTTACATTTGTTCTCATTGTCTCTCTTTTATACTGGTTTAGAAAAAGAAAGAGAAAAGGTATGAAAATTTCTTTGAACATACTGGTACTATTTCCAATGAAATTCTTGTGACATTATATTTTATTAGTTAATGATAACTTCGTTCTTCATGGTAGGAATTGGAGGACAATCTCCATTTTTCAATTATGATGAGACTAGTTCTACAGGGTGTGAAGATTCTTCAGATAAAAGTACAGGCAAAACAGATGTTCAATTTTTTGATTTAGGCATCATAGTAAAGGTCACAAATAATTTTTCTTCTGATAACAAGCTTGGACAAGGAGGCTTTGGTTCAGTTTATAAGGTACATGTTTTTCACATTTCTACACAGTATGAATAGTATAGAATGTAAATATGCTTCTTTCTGCATCAAAACACAGGGTACTCTAGATGATGGACAAGAAATTGCTATAAAAAGATTGTCATTAAACTCGGGACAAGGTGTAGAAGAATTTAAGACTGAAGTTATGCTACTAGCAAAACTACAGCATCGGAATCTTGTGAGACTTCTAGGTTGTTGTGTGCACAAAAAAGAGAAAATGTTGATTTATGAATGTGTGCCTAATAGAAGTTTGGATTTGTTTATCTTTGGTATGCGTTCTTCTCTAATATAGCACAACATTTTAGACATTACATTACCAGTAGCAGATTATCTTATTTCACTTCACATGCATAATTCTAATGGTTTTTTTTTTCTTTTTAATCTAGATGAAGATAAAAAGACAATGCTAGATTGGCAAAAGCGTTTCCAAATTATTTTCGGGATTGCTAGAGGGATCTTATATCTACATCAAGATTCAAGACTGAAAATCATTCACAGAGATCTAAAAGCTAGCAATGTCTTACTTGATGCTACAATGAACCCAAAGATCTCTGACTTTGGTATGGCAAGAATGTTTGGAGATGATCAACTAGAAGCAAGCACAAATAGAGTTGTTGGGACATAGTAATCTCTCTCTATCTATATCTCTTCTTTAAATGAATGAACACTATTTACCTAACAAGTAGTAGATGGTCATATTATATGTTATGTCATTGCAGTGGTTACATGTCACCCGAGTATGCAATGGAAGGACTATATTCAATAAAATCTGATGTCTTTAGTTTTGGCGTTTTGACATTGGAGATCATCAGTGGCAAGAAGAATAGCAATGGCAAGGAATCTTCCTCTGTTAACATGATTGGACAAGTAAGCAAATAAAATTTTAGATATGTGATATTATTTACCTTTTTATATTTCTCAGCATTGTGTATAAGATAATCTATTTATCCTCCAAATTGTATTAGCTTTGGGAACTTTGGAGAGAAGGAAAAGCCTTGGACATGGTTGAATTGTCAATAGATAAGTCATATCAAAGACATGAAGTTTTGAGATGCATGCAAATTGGATTGCTATGTGTACAAGAACTTACTACAGATCGGCCAACAATGTTGGATGTTTTATTTATGTTGCGAAATGAAACTCCTCTTCCATCTCCTAGTAGACCAGCATTTGTGTACAAAACTTCAAACAGTGGTGTAGATTCCTCAACATCTAGAGGGGTTTCTATTAATGAAATGACAGTTACAATGGTTGAACCTCGTTGAAATTTCAAGTACTGAAAAAGTTTGACTCCCAATAGAGGATTCTAGTAAGTGGTGAGATGTGGAAGCTGGTTTTCTCATTTTTATTCTTTTTTCTTCTTAATAAGAAAATAGGGTTAGAATTTTCCAATTTCATTTTATACTGTGTACGTATAATGTTGGTAGTTCATGAAAAATGACTGTATTTCAAGTCTGTCAATTCACTTCAAAGATGCTTAGTAATAAAAATTTGTATTCTAATTTATCAAGTTTTATTACTTATAGTATAATTTCATGCACAACACATCTTTGAAGACTCTGCTCTGCAATCTTCGTTTCTATATGTTTTGCCTGAGTTCTATGTCAAGCTACCCCATTGGCAAAAAAATACATGAATAGAAACTTGACCATAGTACATGGACTTGTTAACTCTGATGTTCATACACTAAATGCATCACAGAAACTCAATTTTTGGCAAGATTGGACTTAGACCAGTTCTGGGCTGTAACAACCATGGCCATATGCCATTCCATACCCATAGATTGACCTCGTGAGTCCCCAAGTAAAGTGACTTATGAACATGGGCAGAGTCAAAAATATTGTCTAAGGTGCTAAATAGTTCATTGGTCTAGAGCATTATATCAGCAATACCTGAAAGCAACGAATACTTTCTTGTTCCTTATCTACCCTTTTAACTGGTATGGATATTAATTAACTTGTCTGGCCTCCATTTCCTAACTTCTATAACTGGAAGGTCGGTCATAAGATTTTGTGCATTAACTGTTTAAAAAAAAAAAGTAATAATAAATAAATAAATATTTCCTGATGACTATCAATTTCAATGATCAAGCATATCCTACAGTTCCTAGTATAGCATGATTGCTCATAGCTGATTTATGACTTTATGTATATCCAAAAGGCTATTTTATTGCCTAATATCAGGTGTTATCCCTCTACCAATCACTTTGGTTAGAGAAAACGTATGTGCAATTACAAACTATCATAATCTAATTTTATATATTGTTTTCCTATTTGTCTAGATTCCAAACTATCTACGTAAACCAGATTATAGTGTTTGTTGGAATCATTGAGAAGCTACTTAATGATAAGAACATTAAATTATGTATGAAAATCATCATAAAACCGTCACGAAAATCCATTACGTCAATAAACTTTGCAATTAGTACCCTTTCAATTGCTTTCCTTTAGAAATTTTTCTTTCAGATAATCGGTAAGTTAAAGAGTCTTGCTCTTTAGAAATTCATGATTGAAACACTCATTTTATTTATTCATCTAGAAACACACGATGTTCTTGAAGAAATCAATATTTGAAGAAATAATCAAAAGAAAAAAATAAATGTTTTCTCTAATATATTTTTTCTTAATTTGTATAGGGCATTTCAACAACCACCATGATTGAATTACATGGTTTACAGCTGCTTGATAGGCGCTGTGTATATTGGTAGGCGTTTGGCGTTAGTGTAGTATTTGTTGAATGAGTTGTAG
The DNA here is from genome assembly GCA_033030585.1 of Hippophae rhamnoides. Lineage (NCBI taxonomy): Eukaryota > Viridiplantae > Streptophyta > Magnoliopsida > Rosales > Elaeagnaceae > Hippophae > Hippophae rhamnoides. The sequence goes on along the minus strand of CM065427.1, from coordinate 62,297,962 downwards.
TATTTGTTGAATGCAACACTTTCCCTCAAGTTGTGCATAAATTTCTTTCATGCCCAACTTGACTGAAACTTCTGTGAATACTCGATATGAGATTGCTTTAGTGAGGATGTCAGCCAATTGATCTTCTAACTTAATTTTTGGTAATTCCAATGAATTTTCTTCTAACTTTTTCTTAATAAAGAATCTATCAACTTCAACATGTTTTGTACGATTGTGTTGAACTGGATTATGAGCAATATCACATGCTGCTTTATTGTCACAAAATAACTTAATTGATTCTTTAGTAGGATATCCCAAATCTTTCAAGAGAGATTGTAACCACAAGGCCTTACAAAGCCCAAGTGCCATGCCTCTGTATTTAGCCTCTGCGCTTGAACGGACAAAAATATGTTGTTTTTTACTTCTCCAAGGTTCCCCCCTACAAAAGTGAAGTAGCCTGATGTAGATTGTCTATCATTTATTGATCCAGTCCAATCAGCATCAGTATATACTTCTATTCTTTGGAACTCTGAGTTTTTAGTGAACAATACTCCTTTTCCAGGAGCAGACTTTAAATATCTCAAAATACGAATAACTGCATTCATATGTTATTTTTCAGGATTATGCATAAATTGGCCGACAATACTTAAAGCATAGGCAAGATCCGGTCTTATGTGTGCCAAATACATCAACCTTCCAACAAGCCTTTGGTATCTTTCTTTATTTGTTGAAACTTGATCAACCTTGATACATAACTTTAATCCTTCCTCTACTGGTGTATTAGCTGGTTAACATGACGACATACCAATTTCTTTTAATAAATCTAAGGCATAATTTCTTTGAGATAAGAAGATTCCTTCTTTTGATCGAGAAACCTCAATCCCAAGAAAATATTTTAAGGAATTAAGGCCTTTCATTTCAAATTCCTTGGAAAAATAACTTTGTAGAGCTTTCCTTTCTTCAAGATCATTTCATGTTACTATCATATCATCAACATATAAAATAAGTGTAGTGATCTTACCATACCTTTTTTCAAAAATAAAGTATGGTATGAATTGCTTTTCTTGTAGCCAAATGCCTTCATTGACTTTGTGAACCTACCAAACCATGCTCTTGGGGATTGTTTCAATCCATATAGTGATTTTTTTAATTTTCACACCTTTTCATCATGGATTTTGGATTTCTTGATTCTTGGTGGTAAATCCATGTATACTTGAATAGTGTAGAAAGGAATTTTTTACATCAAACTGATATAATGACCAATCTAAATTGGCAGCTAGAGATACCAAGACTTGAACAGTGTTAATTTTGGCTACATGCGCAAATGTTTCTGTATAGTCGATCCCATATATCTGAATGTATCCTTTTGCCACCAATCTTGCTTTATAGCATTCAATCATACCATCTGCTTGATACTTTACTGAAAAAATCCATCGACATTTAACAATTTTCTTTGTTGGTGGACGATCGACAAGTTCCCAAGTTCTATTTATTTCTAGGAGTGTGCAAAAAATCCGATTATCTGATCAATCCGATAAATCCGATCCGATCCGTTGATTTTTCATCCGATCCGATCCAATCCGATGGTCGGATCGGATGGCGGATTTTATTACGATTCATCCGATCCGATCCGATCCGACCGAAATTAATTATATATATTTATTAAATTAAATATATATAAATAATTAATATATATTTATTTAATTTTTTAATGTTTTTTTTAAATCAAATAATTTTATGTTATGATTTATGTAAAAATTTAAAAAAATTATTTAAAAATACAAAAAATAGAGTTAATTAAATTTAATAGAGTTAATTAAATTTATTGGTCGGATTGATCGGATTGATCGGATGTCATCCGAATAGTTTACGGATCGGATTGAGCGGATGTAAGAAGTGATCGGATCGGTTGCGGATTAGGATGTTTCAATCCGAGCGGATGGTCGGATCGGATCGGATGACAGTAAAATCAACGGTTTCGATCCGATGAACACCCCTATTTATTTCTAAGGATCTTAGTTCTTCATTCATAGCATCTTTCCATTTTTGGTCAGCTAAAGCTTCCTGTACACTGTTAGGAATAGATACAACAGATAATTGATTCACAAATGACATGTTTGATTTTGACAAATGATGTTTAGACATATAGTTACTCATGAGATATTTGACTTTACTAGAAATCTCAAGTTCATACATGGCTTTAGGAATACCTCTGTTAGGATGTGGTGGAAGTATTTTTCTGGTTGGTTCAATAGTTGGAACATCCTCTATAAACGATTGGTTAGGTATATCAGCAACTTGTGGAAAAGGAAACTCGTACTCACTTAGTGGTAGTAATGAACTTGCTTGATGATCTTGAAGTTGATGAGGACTTGATTCCATTTCCCTTGAGTCTTTTCTATTTTGGGAGTTATTACCATCTGAATTCAAGTTATTTTTATTTTCCTTACATATAATTTGTATTTCTTTATAAGGAAACAATTTATATGTAAGGGTTTGAATTTCAACATGGTTTTACTCCCTCTGAAATTTACACTACTACAAAAACGGGTATTTAAGTTGTTGTGTAAAGTCATTTTTTTTCCAAAAACCAACTTATAATGAATTTAAAGTCGGTTCGGTATAGAACTGACGCTATCCACATTGGACGTAGCATCGGTTGATGTGGCAAACCAACGCTACCCACGTGTATTATCGACTTCAACATAATCACTCATCACATTTAGCAATGTTCTATGATTCTTCATATGTCAATCAATATCAAGAGAAGGATGTTAGCATCAAAGCTAAACAATTATGTGATAAAGCATTAACACTTAACAAAAATCAAAAGTTGATAATCCCTTAGCCATTAAGGTTTGAACAAGGCCAAGATCATTGGATGTTGGTAATCATTGATCTGTTTAATAATCATGCTTGGTACTGTGACTCAGCTTCTATAGAACTGAGTAAAGATACAAAAGCAGTTGTTGAAATGTAAGAGTTATAGTTACATCCTAGGGCCAACAGGAAAGAGTGACTTATTAGGAAACAAAATTTTGTAAGGAATCTCACCATGAAGAATAGATGAGGGCATGCGATTAATAAGAAAACATGATGTTGAAACTGCATCAGCCCAAAAAGGTTTAGAAACATTCATTTGAAATAATAAGGCACGTGCAGTTTCGAGAAGATGTCTATTCTTATGTTCGGCCAATCCATTTTGAGATGGAGTATCAACACACGAAGTTTCATGAAGCATGCCATTTTGAACCATATAAGATTGAAACAAAGTTGATGTATATTCTTTGGCATTATCACTTCGCAAAGTACGAATTGAAACATTAAATTGAGTTTTAATCTCAACACAAAATGCGCAAAAAATAGAAAACAATTTATAACGACTCTTCATTAAATATAAACAAGTTACACGAGAATAATCATCCACAAAAGTAACAAAATACTTAAATCCAAGTTTAGACAAAATAGGACAAGGACCCCAAACATCATAATGAACTAATTCAAAAGGAACACTAGCATGTTTATTAACTCTTGGATTTGAACTAAGACGATGATGTTTTGCAAATTGACAAGACTCACAATCTATTGAAGACTGATGAGCAGAATCGGGATTGTCAAAAACTTTGATGAGCGAAAACCGGCATTGCCGATCTTGCCAATACTTTGGTTTTATATTTATAAAACTCTCACAAGTGCACGAATCATTTCGTAGAAAATGATAAGTATACTCCCAAGGTCGATCTAAGGAAGGAATGTATGTGGTTTTTAATTTATTATTCAAACTTTTAAAAACGAAATTAAATCCTAAACATCATGTCACGATATTTTGGGGTTTTGTGTTTTTAATCTAATAACATAAAATTAAACATAGATTCAATAAACATTCATGCAAATTTTATCTTTTATAAATAGTGGAGTATTTATGGATATAATAACTAAGTTAATTATGCTTGCTCATATTATCTAGGTTATTAAAGATATGAATTGATATTTATTGATTCTCCCTTTTTTGTATGAATACCACCTTTGGTGGGGTTAGATATTCTTTGTTAACTAAACAAATCAATTAACACCTATGGGTGGGGTTGATAACTAATTTGGTTAATTAAATTAATTCCTTTTTTCTAAGAGATTGAAAATGAATCATTCCCGTTGATAGAAAACCTCCAAACGGAATTTGCACTCCCATTTATTGAATCAAAAAGCTAATAAATTACAAAAACATAAATAGTTCTTCCCGAAAAGGGAAGAACTCTAAAACTAAGAGAAACTAGCTAAAACATAAGAAAAACTAAAAACTAAGAAATGGAGAGAAAGAAAGAAGAGAGAAGTGTGTTTTGAGGTGTGTTTTGAAGTGAAGAGAAGGGGGGTATTTATAGGTGAGGATGGAGAGAAAAAGTGGGTGAAAAAATGGTGAAAACGCGGAGTGGAATTATGGAGGTCATTGATGACGTCAGCATGACATCATGGGGCGGCTGCACGTGAAAAATGGGGCGAAATGGCATCGGCGCGCGCGGATCTGGAGGAAGGCGCGCGCATCTGCGCGCGGACGTGGGCCATGCTGCGCGCGCGGGGTGGGCTGCTCCGGGCGCGATTTTCTCCTTTTTGACATTTTTGACCTTTTCGACCCATTTTGTCCAATTTTTCCATATTTGTTGACCTTTCCCCATTTATTTATTAATATATTTGTGATGTATTGCTTCCAATATTCCTTTTTGAGTCTTTAAGTGACGTTTTTAAGCGAAAAATACCTGAAAAACAATAAAAATACCCGTGATTCCAAAAAAGACAAATTTATATAAATATATGATAAAACATATAAATATATATATTTTTAATCAATTAATGTGCATAAAATCATGGTAATTTTAGTGCATTTTGAGCACTCATCAAAGACACCTTACTAAATTGAGGACAAAGTTTCTTCAGTAAAGGAATAGATGGATGACCTAGTCTACAATGTGCCTCGAAAGGAGAGGTTACACTAGAGTAAGCGACAGATTTTGGTATTGGTGTGTCAAGAATATAAAGGCCTCCAGACTCATGTCCTTTACCATTAGTCTTCTTCGTCATAAGATCCTGAAATAAGCAATGATTAGAAAAAAATGAGATGCAATAGTTAAGATTGTGAGTAAGTTGACTTACAGAGATCAAATTAAAGGATAAGCTAGGTAAATGTAAGACATGCGACAAAGGAAGCAAAGGAGTGGGAGTAATTGTGCCAGACTCAAGAACACGAGATGGTGACCCATCGGCTAAGGTAACAGTAGAGGTAGAAGTGTGTGACTGAAGAGTAGAAAAGAGACTAGAATTACCTGTCATATGATCTGTGGCACCAGAATCAATAACCCATTTGGAAGATGAGGAAATGAGACACGCATTTGATTTACCTGAATCAGCAATAGCAGTGACAGAGGGTGATGAAGACCTTAGTGATTCTTGATACTGTGAGAACTTGGTAAATTCATCTGTAGAGATAAGAACCGATTTTTCAGAAGTATCATAAGTGGATGCAATATGAGCCGAGTGACCTTTCTGATGCTTGTATTGAAGCTTTCTACATTCATGTTTCGTATGCCCTGGTTTGTGAAAATAGTGACATACAATACCTCCGAGGTCCTGTGGTTGAGTTTCAAATCCATGCGAGCTGCCTCTTTTATTTCTGTTCATATAAGTTGACCGTCCATGCTCATAATTATTACTTCGGCTGACCAAAGCACCATTTAATTGAGCAGGTGGAGGTGGAGTGCCTTCTATACGAAGTACTCGACTAAACACCTCTTGTAAAGAGGAGATCTCAGAACTAGAAAGAATCTGGGACTTAGCAGTCTCAAAAGTAGAGGGAAGATCGGCAAGAAAACTTATGACCGCCATTTGTTCCCGTTGGCTTTGTTGAACCTTGACATAAGGGCTAAAAGGCATCAAACTATTGAGCTCCTCATAAGTCCTTTAAATTCCATAAAATAATTGGTGAGTGACTGATCTTGTTTGTGTGCACGGTAAAATGCTTTGCATACCTCATATATGCGAGAAATATTTCCCTTACCAGAATATAAGAAATCCAAATAATCCATCAATTCCTTAACGAATTCACAATGATTGATGAAGTCAATTACATTTCTTTCAATAGAATTCCAAATCTGTAGAAATAAGCGAGAATCGTCTCTAAGCCATGTCTGCTTTGAATCATCTTTAGGAGGATCATTAGTCAAATGAGTATCTTTTTCGATACTTCTCAAATAAATTCGAATGGTTTTGCTCCAAGCCAAATAATTCGAGCTATTGAGCTTATGGCCGTGATTTTAGAAATCACACGTACCATATCCGTTACAACATTATATTTCTTTTCAGCCATAATTCTTAAAAATGACAAGATAACGAGCAAACAAACAAACAAAATCCAACAATAGCAGCGACCAAACACGCAGCGAACAGAACAAAAAATTGGAAGAACCCAAACCTGAACAATCACAAGCGATGAGTGCCAAACCACCACAGATGACATAAGGGAACGACGGAGAGCGGCATGAGGTCAAACGGAGAAGAATTCTGCACGGACGCGTTGTCACGCGACAGTGTGTAGAAATTTGACAGAAAGTCGCGATGGCGTGTGTGGCCCACTCGCAGCTCATTTGGTGACCAAACTTCGGGGTTTGGCTGGTCGGCGGTTGTTCTTCCCCCCTGTGCCAGCGGTGAGATGTGTGGAAATTTTGATAGAAATTCACGGTGGCGCGTGTGGCTCACTCACAGCTCGTCTAGTGGCAGGACGTCGGGGTTTGGCTGGTAGGCGACTGGTCTTCCTCCCTGTGCCGGCGGTGAGAAAAAATGTGCACTCTAAAAGGGTGTTCCGAGTTGGAACTCAAAAATGCACCAAATCTTAATTTGTGTTTACCCAAAATCAGCCCCCAATTTGAACATAAAAAATTCCCAAATTTTGTAACCCAAATGCTCTAATACTATGTAAAACTCAGAATTCACTCTTATATTCTCATTCAAAGACACTACCTATTTATATACAAAATTAGAGACAATATTAGGTGACATACACCTAATACACAACTAAGACACCTAATACAAAACTAATATATTCATCTAGTGTTAGACACCTAATACACACACAACTAATCATCTTTAATACCCTCAATGTAAGAATTGTAAATTAAAGATAAAGAGAAAAGAGAAGAAAAATTATCTATTTCCTGAGAATGTGCAAGTAGTAATGGAGATATGCAGGTGTATCCATTATATTCATCATTAAAGTTCACACAAATAGATCGCTGTGAAGTTTTAACATCTCAACAAATATTTTTAATTTTAACAATTTAAAAATTATTCACATGTAATTAAACTAAAATAAACAATAAAAATTAAATAAATAAAATTACCTAAAATAATGGGTTGTCTCCCATCCAGCGCATAGTTTAACGTCTTAGCAATACGTAACTTGGGGATTGCATTTTAAGTAAACTCAATGTCCCCTCATCATTGAGTCAATCAAACCTATAGGTAAAACAAGGTTGTCTACATATACTTTTTCAATCATGTCCTATTGATTTTCAAATTTTTCTGTACTTAAAACTAGGGGCATGCTTAAGGGTTTTAGATAACTCGCATCTAGGTGCAAATCAAATAATTAAGGCATCAAAACACAATTATACCTAGATCAAACAAAGCAACTAACTTCTTAGATTGTAATTAAAACTTTAAAATTTTGGATATAGTTTCAGAATTTTTTTTATTCTTTAATTTTTTTAAGTTAAAATAACATAATCAGTATTAACCAAGAGTGCTCCCAGAAAAGAATGGTGGTGCAAAGGCTCCTTAAAACACATCCTCCTAAACAGAACAACGCTCTAAGGAAAGACTAGTGCCACAAAGACTTCCAATAACTAGTCTACTAGACAAAACTCACTTAGATATTTACTTTTCATGCTATTAAGTTAATTAAGTTAAGTCAAGTAAAAATTTAAGTTAATTAAGTTAATAAAAATGTAGGTTATTTAAGTTAATGAAAATCTAAGTTAATTAAGTTAGTAAAAACTTAAGTTAATTAACTTAAACGAAAATTAAATTAGTAAAAACCTAAGTTAATTAAGTTAAACCAAAATTAAGATAAAACATAGTTAAAGAAAAAAAAATTAAAAAAAGGTAAAAGAAAAAAAAATAAAAAAAATAAAAATAAAAATAAAAGGAAAAGGAAAAGGAAAAAAGTTTAAATGAAAAATAAAAAAAAAATTGAAAAACGTAAATAAATAAATAAAAATAAAAATAAAAATTGAAAATATTTTCTTTTATTTTTTTATTTTAAAAAATTAAAATTAAGATTTAAAAAATTAAAAAAACTTAAAATTAAATGAAAATTAAAAATTAAATTAATTGTTTTTAATTAAATTTTTTTAAAATTTGTTTTTTAAAATTTTAATTTTTTTTATTTATTTAAATAAAATAATTTTATTTATATTTTTTCAAAATTTTTATGTTTTTTTACTTCAAATTTCAAATTTCAAAATTATTTTACTATTAATACTAAGTTTTTTTATTTTCCTATAAAATTTGAAATTTGAATTTTTTTTGTTTTTTTAGCTATTTCAATTTTTATTAATTTTCTTTTTATTATTATTATTTTTACTATTAATGAACGGTAAATGTTTTCTTTTTTTCTTCAAATTTCTAAATTATTTTACTATTCACGATATAATAATTATTATTATTATTATTATTTTAATTTAAAAAAAAATAATTTTTTTTATTCCTTATGAATTTTGAATTTTGATTTAATTTTTTGTTTTGTTTTAACTCAAAATAAAAAAATTACCATTATTTAAAGCACAAAAAGTTTTTTAAAATTTTGGTAAATAATTTAAAATTGTTATTCCTTCCCCGACAACGTCGCTAAAAACTTGATGAGTAGGACCAACATCGCAGATCATACCAATACTTTGGTTTTATTTTTATAAAACTCTCGCAATTGCACGAATCATTTCGTAGAAAATGATAAGTATACTCTAAGGTTGATCTAAGGAAGGAATATATATGGTTTTTAATTTATTATTCAAACTTGTAAAAACGAAAATAAAACCTAAACATTCTGTCACGATATTTTGGGTTTTGTGTTTCTAATCTAATAACATAAAAATAAAAATAGATACACATTCAATAAACATTTATGCAAATTTTATCATTTATAATAATGGAATATTTATGTATATAATAACTAAGTTAATTATGTTTGCTCATATTATTTAGGTTATTAAAGATATGAATTGATATTTATTGATTCTCTCTTTTTTGTAGGAATGCCATCTTTGGTGGGGTTAGATATTTTTTGTTAACTAAACAAATCAATTAACACCTATTGGTGAGGTTGATAACTAATTTGGTTAATTAAATTAAATTCTTTTTTCTAAGAGATTGAAAATGAACCATTTAAATGTCACACTTGGTGGGGTTAGACATTTTAAACTTTATTCAAGGTGTCTTAATTAAACCTAAGAATTTAATTATTCAAGTACTTTCAAGTTTTAAAACCAGTACTGAAAACATGTTGTCAATACATTTTCAGATAATAATTCTTATAAATACTTTTGAAATAGAGCTTAACTCTAACTACTGGGCAATTGTACCAACAAATAAAAGAGCACTACTCTAAATTAGACCGGATAACTAAATCTTAAAATCTAATTTTCAGATTTAAGTTTGTAATGAAAAATAATATATTTCTCTCTTACATTCTTAATATAAAATCTTGAATAGAAACAAAATCAATTCATTTAAGGGATTTTTAACTATTTAATATTTCGTAAGTATAACAACGTTATTATTACATCATGTTTACGAATAGGCACCAATGTTAAATTTAATCACAGACAAATTAAATATAACATATAAGAATAAAACATAAAAAATAACTGTAAAGAAAATAAAATCCTTACAGTACTTTGATGCTAACTCTGTTGCTGGAAAACCTCCAAACGGATTTTTCACTCCCATTTATTGAATCAAAAAGCAAATAAATTACAAAAACATAATTAGTTCTTCTCAAAAAGAGAAGAACTCTAAAACTAAGAAAAACTAAGGAAAAACTAAAAATGATGGGCATGGGTGGGACTGGGCACTAATGGGCACGGGCACGGGCACGCATGGACTGGGCGATGCCCACAGTTGCTGAGCGCAACTAGGTAGCTACGTGAACGATTTCCTCCTTTTTGACATTTTTGACCCATTTTGTCCAATTTTTCCATCTTTTTTTACTTTTCCTCATTTAATTTATGAATATATTTGTGATGTATTGCCTCTGGTATTTTTTCTTTCAGTCTTTAAGTTACTTTTTTTAAATGAAAATACCTGAAAAATAATGAAAATACCCATGATTCCGAAAAAGATGGATTTATATAGAAATATGATAAAATCATATATATATATATATATAAATATATATATTTAATCAATTAAAGTGAATAAAATCATGGTAATTTTAGTGCTTTTTAAGCACTCATCAGTCATGCCCAAAATTTGGTGAGTGATAGCTAGTGACCTTTAGCCAGTAATGAAATAGTCGGACCAACCATGAAAGTTTAGTGAATAACTAGTTCGGTTAGCTATAACTCTGAAAGTACATCCCATGGAAAAGATGCCATAATAGAGATTCTTTAAAAACAAGTAACGGAACTATAACAAACATTCATTAAGTCTCAAAATTATAGCAATAAATTTAGATAGAGGTTAGTACGGGATGATTATTCAAAATTTTAAACTTTGCTCCATACCCCCGGCCTGTTGTAACAGTCAACTGTCAACCAAAATTGGAGTGTGCATCACAAGATCCTCACTAGTGTCAACCCAATATAACTAAGGAACAACATGTACCTATAGATCTAATGCCTAATCTCATTCCAAGATCTACATACATGACCCCGCCAATCCATGAATGTCTAGCATAAAATGCACCGCATCAATTCCCAAAATGTTTGGGCTTGAGGAATACTACCACTATGGTATGTTCGATACCACTCAATCATCCAATCAGTATCCTTTAAGAAAAACTCAAAGATATGGAGGAAAAAAATGGAGGCAAGAATGAATGATTGGTTCAAAGGTTAGGAAAAACTAAGGCCCTGGGGAAATATCAAAATAATGTGCAATCAATTATCGATAATACCCTTTTTGGATGCTCTTGAGTTAACAACACCATTCCTAAAGTTAATTCCTCCTAAGTATCCTACATATAGGGGAACAAAAGACCCAATGGCCCATTTTATTCAATTTAAGATGGCCATGGACATTGTGAGCTTTCCAGATGGAAAAAAAGAAGCCATGTATTGCAAGTTGTTTACTGCCACCTTCCAAGAGACTGTACAATAATGGTTTATTAGGTTACCCCCTAAGAGTATAAAAAGTTTTGACGCATTGGTGAAGGCATTTGTTACCATTTATGCATGTAGTAAGGAAATTTTGAAGGAGTTGTACCATTGTTTTCAATTATCTAAGAGGATGATGAAACCATAAAGACTTATACAAGAAGGTTTAAGATGGAGAAAATGAAAATTTCACAATATCCAAACTCCATTATCATTGAAGCTTTCCACAAGGGCATCAAGCCTGACATTGGACTATTCATCAAATCGACTAAGACCACCCCACAATATCTGGATATGGACTACAAAAAGACCCAAAAGTTTGTGAACGTGAAGAGAAAGATGAAGTATACCAAGGGATCGGTAAATAGAGATACAACCAAGCCTATACCAAATAAAAGAAAAGAAGATAAGCTACCTTATGGGAAAAAATGCCCTAATATTCCTTGTTTCAAACCTGTGATCATACCTAGGGAGGATAAGGACTTGGGGAAGGGTGTTGTCCCCTTTCAAAAGTCCTTTCTTATGTGTCTCATTGGGTGAGGCTATACAATGTATAGAGTGTGCCAATGATGTAAACTAGCTATAACCTACATAAGCTCTATTTAGGGACCCCAATAAGTATTATGTGTTCTATAAAGATATAGGTCATTAGACCAGGGATTTTTGACACTTCAAATAGGAAATTGAACATCTACTATCAAAAGGATATCTGAGTGATATGGTTAACAAGAATAGGGTCCCCCAAGAAGGAAATATAGTAGTGAATAACCTCACTAATCGAAGTGAGTTAATTCCCCCATATCTTATTCTCAGGGATGCTAATAGACCAAATCAACCTCCCCGAAGAGACATGCACATAATCCATACCGTACATGGAGGACCAATTATGTTGGATTATTCTAGCAACTAAAGGAAGAGACATGCCTAAGAAGAAAGGGACATGAATCAAATTGTATACCATCTAAAGCATAAAGGACCTATCCATCCTATCATCTTCAAGGGACGGGAGGTCCTACTACCCCATGATGTCTCATTGGTTATCATTGTCAATATCGCACATTGTGAGGTGTGTAGAATTCTGGTGGATAATGGTAGGTTTTTCTAATTTGCTGTATTTATCTGCCTTGTTAGATATAGGGATTAACCCTAAGGAAATAAAACAATAGTAGATTTTATTGGTGGGCTTCAACGGTAGTGTAACCATGTCAGTAGGGACTGTATGTTTATTGGTCTCTATGGAAGGAGAAATCATCCTTACAAATTTTGTGGTGTTGAACACCTCACATCTTACAATGTAATTTTGGGTAAAACATGGATCCATAGGATGAGAGTAATCCCCTTCACATGTCATCAACTTGTTAAGTATCATATGGTAAATGGGATAAGAGATATCAAGGAAGCGTAAGACAAGGAAAGGTGTTGCTACAATACAGCCATGAAAAGTGCATTACCCACCGTATCAAAGTAGTAACCAAAGAACATACACATTTTGAATCAGGGATAATGTAATGAGTAGGGAGTCAAACTATGACAGTTATCCTAGAGGATTATGAAACAATTTATATATGGATCCCAAAAATGGATAAATTCATAAAAATTAGTTCTAAACAGGCTCAAGAGTTAAGAGCTTAACTCATCGACTTCTTGAAGGATAATGTAGACCTTTTGCATAGAAGTTGAAAGACATGCCTGGTATCAATCTTGAAATAATTTCTCATGAATTATGCATCGTATACACAAGGAAACCAGTTCAATAATAGAAGTGGAGATTTTCCTAAGATAAAAGTGATATCATTAAGATGAAGGTTAATTCTTTAATAAGTGTAGGCTGGGTTCACAAGGTTGATTATCCATCATGGCTATCGAATGTGGTGTTGGAAAATAAAGCAGGGGGATAACATTGAATGTGCATTGAATTTATTGATCTTAATACCACTACACCAAAGGAATACTTCCTATTGCCAAACATTGACCAATTGATTGATTCCATGGCTGGTTTTGAAACAATGAGCTTCATGGACGCATACTCAGGTTACCATCAGATTTGAATACATCTTAGATATGAATAAAAAATAGAATTTATCACAGAAGAATACACATATTGCTATACGAGAATGCCTTTTGGTCTAAAGAATGTGGGGGATACCTTCCAAAGGCTAGTCAATACAATGATCAAGGATTAGATAGGTGGACGACATGATGGTTAAAATAGAATTTGCCAAGGACTATCTCTTTGATTTGGCAAAGGATTTTCCTTAATAAGAGGTTATTAGATGTGATTCAACCCAAAGAAATGTCTTTGGAATAACCTTGGGGAAGTTTCTAAGTTATTTAGTGTCATCAAGAGGGATAGACGCCAATCTTGACAAAAAATTAGCTTTGATAAACATGAGATCTTCAAGTTGTATTAAGGAGGTCTTACAACTAAATGGTCATATAACCGCATTGATTTATTTCATTTCCAAGTGTACAAAAAAGTCCCTACCATTTTTTCAATTGTTAAAGAAAAATAAGGAATATAGACTCTAAACGAGCTTTACAGTCCATCAAAGAATACTTGGAAAATGTGCCTCTTTTGGATAATCCTACTAGTGGTGAGGTTCTACATATGTACATGGCTTTCACAAATAAAGATGCTAGTGCTATATTGGTGGTCAATAAGGAAGGGATAAAATATCTCATATACTATATAAGTCATTCCCTAACAGGAGCATAACAACTATATCCTCTACTGGATAAGGAAACATTTACAATAAGAATGGATGTATGGTAACTTAGACATTACTTTGGAGCACATAAGATACATTATCATGTCATATCCCTTAAAGAATATCCTAGGAAGGTCAAACCACTATGGTCGCCTTTCTCAAATAGCTATGGAATTAAATGGGTTTGAGACATATTATAAGCCCTTGTTGTTGATTAAAGGACAGTAACTACTCCAAGCCTATGGAAAACATTTGTTGATATTATGAGAAATTCAAGTGGATTGGGGATTGGAATTATGATATTCACTCCCACATGAGGCTTAATAGAGTAACGTCTTTGCATCACTTCCCAAGAAACTAACAATGTTGTCGAGTATGAGGCATTGCTCCTTGCTTTGTGCCAATTAACGGCCTTGAGAGCCAAAATGGTGTTGGTCCACAATGACTCATAACTCATAGTGAATCAAGTCAATGAAATGTTTAAGGTTAAGGAAGAAATGATAAAGCTTTATATGCAAAAGGTGAAAAAAGTAAGGGTATCTTTAGAAACATTCAAGATAAAAAAAAACCAAAATAGGAGAATGTACATATGGACTCCCTTGCTACTTTGGTGTTAACGGTGAAATCAAAGTTGAAAAGTGTCATCCCTATGTCATGTTTTATAGGTAAAGGTAAAAGTCATTCGAGTAATAACTTCTTAATACACACCTTTTGGATGCCTCCATAATTAGAGTTTCTCATTCACGATACCCTACCTAAGGATAAGGATGAGGCATACAAAGTTATGATGAAAGTGAGGAATTAAACTGTGGTTTAGGGGGCACTCTATCTAAAAAATTATGGCTGACATTGGATAAAATTCTTACCTAATCCAAAAGCATAAATAGTTTTGAGATAATTACATGAGGGATGATGTGGGGCACATTCAAGAGGTAGAACCCTTTCTTAGAGAATCATCAGGCAGAGCTACTATTGTCTTACTCTTCTCAAATCTTGCATCGACCATGCCAAAAAAATGTGATAGGTTCCAAAGACATACTAATTTCCCATACCAACTGATTAGTGACCTAAAGTATATTGTTAGCCCATGGCCATTCCAAAATTAGGGTTGGATATTGTTGTCCCATTACAATTTGCCCCAGGACAATGAAAATTTCTAATAGTGGCAACTAATTGTTTTTCTAAATGAATAGAGGCTGAGCTATTGCTAAGAACTTAAGAAGTTTACATGCAAAACTTTATCTAGCATAATGTAATATGTAGGTATGGTTTTCCTTGTGAGCTAGTAATAGATAATGGCTTCCAATTCACAAGTCAACGGTTGGTGTGGTTTTGCATGAAATGGGCATTAAGTTGTCATATTTCATTTCTTATAGACCCCAAGAAAATGGTTAGGTAGAGTGATAAAAAAACCCTTATCAATATATTGTGAAAACATTTGGAAAGAGAAAAAGGAAAATGGGTAGAGAAGCTACTGATGTCTTTGGGCCACAATAATGACCCAAGGGCGGTAACAGAAGAGAGCCCATTTTCAATTGTATATGGCATGTAAGAGATGATCCCATTGGAGATAGAGGAACCTATCCTTCAGTCTAAAATAATGCAAGATGATAATGACTACCTCAGAATAAATGACCTTTTGTTAGTAGAATAAAAAAGAGAGAATGCCTTGATACGAGACAAGTCACAAAAAAGAACAATCCAAAGGTCCTATAAGAGATATGTTAGGCACAAGAACTTCGGTATAGGGGATTAGGTCCTATGAAAAGATTTCAGAAATAAAGTTGAAGTTACCTATAGGAAGTTTGCCACAACATAGGAAGGCCCATATCAAATATATGATATCACTCTAGAAGTGTCTTATCAGATAGAAAATAATGGTATAATAGAGGAACTAAGCTAGAATTAAGAACATTTAAAGAAATATTATGTATAAAACTTCACTTACAAGGTAATGATAGATGATAAAGTTTATTTATGGATCATTCAGGTGTACTATATTGTCTCTTAAAAAATCAACACGATAAACCCTAAGCAAAGAGAGAGGTGGCCAAATGGACCCTTTACTTGAGATGTTGGTTAAGAGGCATGTCACCCATCCTAAGAAAGGGTCTTCAATTCACCAAAGTTAATCCTCTCTTTAAGAAACACATAGAGAAGTAGGATTCAATTTCACCCTTATATTCTCCTGTCTCATGAAAAATCAACACGATAACCCCCAAGTATAGAGTGAGATGGCCTAATAGACCCTTCCACTTGGGAAGTTAGATGTCCAAATGGACCACCCCACTTGGGATGTAGGATAAAAGGCATGTTTATCATCCTATGAAAGGGTCTTGAGTTCACCAAAGTGGATCCCCTCATTAGGAAGAACATGTAAGGGCATGATACAATTTCACACTTACATGTCTCTTGTATCACAAAAATAAAAGCAATAAACCCTATGTACAAAGTGAGGAAGCCAAAAGGACCCCTCACTAGGGATGTGAGATAAGAGTCATGTCGACCGTCGTAAGAAAGGGTCTTGAGTTCACCAAATTGGATCCCCTTTTTGGAAAGTGCATGTAGGAGTAGGATTCAATTTCACCCTTACATGTCTTCTGTCTCACAAAAAATCAATGCGATAACCCTTAAGTATGGAGTGAGGAGGCTAAATGGACCTCCCTTGCTTGGGATGCGGGATAAGAGGCATGTCGTCCATCCTAGGAAAGGGTCTTGAGTTCACCAAAATGGATCCCCTTTTTATGAAGCATATGTAGGGGTAGGATTCAAATTCACCCTTACATGTCTCATGTCTTGCAAACAATCAAAATGATAACCCCCAAGTATAGAGTGAGGTGGCCAAATGGACCCTTCATTTGGGATGAAAGATAAGACGTGTGTCTTCCATCCTAAGAAAGGGTAATGAGTATACCAATGTGGATCCCCTCTTTGGGAACTGGTTGTAGGGGTAGGACTCAATTTCATTCTTACATGTCTTCTATCGCACAAAAAATCAATAGAATAACCCCTAAGTACGGAGTGAGGTGGCCAAGTAGACTCCTTATTTGGGATGTGTGATAAAAGGCACGTTGCCCATCCTAAGAAAGGATCTTGAGTTGACCAAAATGGATCCCCTCTTTGGGAAGTGCATGTAAGGGTATGATTCAATTTCACCTTTACATGTCTCTTATCTCACAAAAAGTCAATGCAATAACCCTCAAGTACGGAGTGAGGTGGCCAAATGAACCCCTGCATGAGATGCCGGATAAGAGGCTTGTCACTGTTGTCTCTTTTAGAGAACATAAAACATGCAAGTATACACGATCACAAGTAATATAATTTGATAAGTGAGTTATCATTCCGAAGGAGATGTTTCACTACAGTTTGTTGAGTACTAAAATTATTTCGTTATGATTTTATCCCAAATAATCATTAATTGGAAGGCGTTAACTAAAAATTTGTATAAGAAAATAAAAGAAATCTAGGATTGCAGTTTTTAACCAAATTAATCCACTCAAATCATATTATTTTCTCTTGATTTCTATTTTTATAGTACATTTAATTTGTCAACCGAAAACTTCTAATTTTATCCATACATATTTTCCGAGCTCCGTATAGACACACCTCGTTAAATTAATTCACTATATTCCTATGAGAATTAAATTTACTAAAATTCATTATGATCTAAGTTCTCAAATGGCCACACATACAATTCGGGTATATTCCTATCCTTCATCATACATGTGATTCTATCTATGAGTAATATACACAAAAATGCCTCTTCCAAGTTTATTTAAGTGCCACAGATCATTTGATAAATTCATAAATAATCAAAAGCATTAAGAACAAATAGAATAAACAAATTCAACGTCTTATAAATCTTTCAAAAATAGTTTAATCCAAGCTTCATAAATTCAGATAAAATGCAACCCTAGAAAAATTAAATTATTACATATTAAAAATTAAAATTAAACAGTTAAGGAATATCAGTTACAGAACACAAAAAATTAAAACTTCATCTTCTCCTAAATATTTGGCACACGTGGAACACAACAGAAGCCAAAAATGGCTTCTGCGTGTTCCACATTCCAGCCCCAAACACTACTAAAAATCCAAAACTCAAAAACTCATCTTAATATCCCATATTTATAACATCAATTTCTAAAAAAAATACATTTAAAAATATATATTTTTACACTCGGGGGACAACAGTTGTGGCGAAAATAATTAAATAATACGCATGGGGACAAAAATTATCGAAAACACAAACTGGGAAATGTGCACATCTCACTTTCTTTTTCAATTCACGTTGCCACGTGTCGCGATATGATTCGTTGAAATAAATAGTGGGACACATGGAAGTATGTAATTGGAGGAAGGAAACGGTTGCACGCAAAATACATCTCACGAGATTTGGGTACGAGAAACATGAAGGACAGCTGTTGGAATGCGTGCGTGATTCTACGCTTTTACGTTCACCGAAACATGCCACATGTCAGCACATGATTAGCTGCAAGGAATGGTGGGACACGTGGCAGATTTTGATTCGTTGTATAACCAGGCATATGTGAATCGGCCGCACAGAATCATGCCTTGGCAGCCACGTGAGACACGTGGGCCTGCACGGCAGGTAGGCCCCACTCGGCACACTGAGCCAGGTGTTCCAGGAATAATAGGTCCATTCCCATTTTTTGGGTTTGAAATACACGCGCTCATCCTAATCATTTCTGGTGTGATCCGACAGTTCATGTTGCACTTGGACTTCTTCTCTCCTGCGTAGAAAAATAAGTTTTCTTAATTGCATTTTAACCCACAAAATTATTTCAAATTATATTTTAAACTTTCTTTAATTACAATAAAGCCATTTTCTAATTTAAATTAAATTTTAAACTTTTAATAATTAATGTTAAGCTCGATTTTAATTTTAATTATATTTTAGACTTTTATAAATTTGCAATTAAGTACGTTTTCGATTAAAATATTTAATTTTCTTAAAAATATATTACTTAACAAATAAAAAATAAATATTAATTTATTAAACTAAAATTAACTAAAAATGTGAAGAACATAGCAATTATAATTAATAAAATAGATGAAAATAACTATATAAAATACAGTTATCAGTCACCTGTCCTAAGAAAGGGTCTTGAGTTCACCAAATTGGATCACCCTCTCTGGAGAGCATGTGTAGGGTTAGGATTAAATTTAACCCTTACATGTCTCCTGTCTTGCAAAAATCAAAGCAATAAACCATAAGTTCAAAGTGAGGAAGCCAAAAAGATCCCTTACTAGGGATGCGAGATAAGAGGCATATTGTTTGTCGAAAAAAGTTTCTTGAGTTTACTAAAGTGGATCCCTCTTTTTGGAAAGTGCATGTAGGGGTAGGATTCAATTTCATCCTTACATGTCTTCTATCTCACTAAAAATCAATGCGATAACCCTTAAGTATGGAATGAGGTGGCCAAATGGACCCTTTACTTGGGATGCTGGATAAGAGGCATGTCCCCCATCCTAGGAAAGGGTCTTGAGTTCACCAAAGTGGATCCCCTTTTTATGAAGCATATGTAGGGTTATGATTCAATTTCACCATTACATTTCTCATGTCTCATAAAAAATCAAAGTGATAACCCCAAAGTATAGAGTGAGGTGGCCAAATGGACCCTTCATTTGGGATGCAAGATAAGAGGTGTTTCGTCTGTCCTAATAAATGGTCGTGAGTTGACCAATATGGATCCTCTCTTTGGGAACTACTTGTAGGGGTAGGACTCAATTTCATTCTTACATGTCTCCTATCTCGTAAAAGGGTCATGAGTTGACCAAAATGGATCCCCACTTTTTGAAGTGTATGTAGGGGTAGGATTCAATTTCACCTTTACATGTTTTCTATCTCACAAAAAATAAATGTGTTAACCCTTAATTACAGAGTGAGGTGGCCAAATGGATCCCTCACTTGGGATGCCAGATAAGAGGCTTGTCACTAGTCCTAAGAAAAGGGTCTTGAGTTCACCAAATTGGATCCCCCTCTTTAGGAAGTGCATGTAGGGGTGGGAATTATTTTCACCCATACATGTCTCCTATCTCGCCAAAAATCAATGTGATAACCCCCAAGTATAGAGTGAGGTGGCCAAATAGATCTCACCACTTGGGATGTGAGATAAGAGGTGTGTCACCCATCCTAAGAAAGGGTCTTTAGGTTACCAAAGTGAATCCTTTTTTTGGGAAGCACATGTAGGGGTAGGATTCAATTTCACCCTTACATGTCTTCTGTCTTGCAAAACATTAATGCTATAACCTCCAAGTACGAAGTGAAGTGGCCAAAAGAATCCCTCCACTTGAGATGCAACATAAGAGGCATGTATCTCATCATAAGAAGGGGTCTTGAGTCCACCAAAAAGGGCCTCTCTTTTACTTAAACAAGAGACTATAGGAATGATTTATTAGCATCTTGTTTTATTATTTGAAGTTACACCCAAAAAAAGAAAAAATTATAGTCGATTTGATCACAAATAAGTTGGTTTTTATTTATCAACCGGGATATGATATGATACTTTCAAGCATATTAGCTTTCTGGCATTCTTCTCTAACGCCTTCTAATTTTAATATTCAGCCAATTTATGTAGTTCATCCCTTTCCTCCTTATACTTACCCTTTTGATTGAGTGCTCGTGTCAACTCTGTACAGGTTTTGTTCAACTCTTATTCCATGGCTCATTAGCATGCCCTTAATCTACATAGCTCTTGATCAACAAACTTAGAGATATCCTAACAAGTCTTTTCTTCTTGCTTTGAGTCCATAGAAATAGACACAGACTACAAAAAATATTGGAGGACCCCAAAGTAATGATATAAATTGTTATGGGCATCAAGGTAATCAAATAGGCACTTTTGAACAAGTCACTCAATCTGCTACTTTCACCCTGTCCAATTTGATGAGAAAAACACTTTGCAATGTACTAATCTATTCCCCAATCAGAGACAATTCTTTGAGAGGTACAAACCTCATTAGTGGATCACTATCCACCATAAGGGTAGATTCAAGGGGCTTCTCGCCAATAGGTAGACCAGGTAGGTCATCTTTTACACCCTTTCTTACCAACAAAGTAACTTGGATTGGCCTAGGGTTGGTCTCCTTGTCTACATCTAGGGATGATGCATAGGATGCACTAGATTTCTTGGTTTTCTTCCCCAAAGGGGTATCATAATGAGGCATTTGATCCACCTTGTCACTTATAGTAGGGGAGACAAGGTGTTCTTTAGTAACAAATGGAAGGGTGCTTGTGATATAAGAAAATATGGTAGCATTTCAATCAAATCATCTAGGTCAATTTATAAGTAGTCCATCAAACATATGACCTAAATATAGTAGCCTTAAAATTTCATACAAATTACTTAGGGTTTTGGTTTAGAATGACCTGGAATCTAAGAGTGGGACATAAATTTCAAGGATGAAGCCTTTAATTCTCAAGAAAATACAAAAAAATATTTCAAAGGGTAAACACAAATGAAACAAAAGGAAATTAAATAGAAAAGAATGAGTTTTTTGTTGGAGCATTTAATTCTTAGATGACAAAAATAAAGAGGTGAATACAATATAATCATAAGATGTGATTTACATTTCAAATAAGTATAGACAGTAAATGACAGATACATTCTATTACATCAAAAATCACATTTTATGTCCTTAAGATTATAGCCTATCAATTGCCCAAGTGTTGACCGAGACTTTAGAGGATGGGTTCCTCCTTAGCCTTTTTAGTTTCATAGTCCTCTTTATCCTTTTTAATTTCATGTTTCTCCTCATACTTTTCTATATTATGTTGTTGCTCTAAAGTTTTACCACTCCTCAAGGCTATGGAATTGTATTAGTCCTTACCTTTTCTTCTTGGGTTTACAATTGTGTCACTTGGAAGGTTACCTTGAGGCCTTCGACTTATAGCCTGAGAAAATTTCACCATTTGGTTCTCCAAATTTCGAATTGAAGCCTCTTGAGTTGACACTTTTGTATTCATTGATTGAATGAAGTCTTTCTTCATCCCCATTAAAGCACTTATATTGTTCTCAGTAGGTAGCTTCTTCTCTTGGGCTCGTGATTGCTATGGATGTTGAAAACTAGGTGGTGGAAATGATTGATGGTTGAATTGATTAACACATTGAATGTTGTTATTACTCCAAGAGAAATTTGGATGTTGTCTCCATCCTGGGTTATATGTGTTCGAGTATGGATTATTGTTTCGATTCACATTACCCATATAGCAAATAGATTCAGGATTATTTGGACAATTATCAAACAAATGAGCTCTTCCATAAAACACATATGACACTCATAAATCTTAGACCTCGTTTAGACTTGTTGGAGAGTTTTGAGCCTTCCAAAGTTTAACCAAAGATGAAACTAGAGCTATAAGTGTTGTGATATCATTTACCTCATGCACTCGGACTACTCTTCTTATGGTTGTCATTTTTTCCATTGGCCATTGATAATTATTGCTAGCCATTTTCTCAAGTAAATCATAAGCTTGATTGTAAGATTTGCAAGAAAAGCTCCATTAGCAGATGCATCAAAAATAGTTCTTATGTGAGCATTAAGACCATTATAAAAGTATCCATTTGAATCCTAATACCATGGTGAGGACACTTCCTTAGCAATTCCTTGAATCTTTCCCATGCTTCATATAGAGATTCTCCTTCGTGCTATTAGTAGGAAGTAATGTCATTCCTAAGATTGTCATTCTTTGTTGGTGGGAAGTATTTCATCAAGAATTTCTCCACCAAACCATTCCTAGTTGTAATGGAATCAGGTGGTAAACATTTTAGCCAAGCTTGAGCACGGTCTCGCAAAGAGTAATGGGAATAATGTAAGCCTAAATGCCTCCTCTATCACACCATTGAACTTAAATGAATCTACAACTTCAATAAACAATCTGAGATGAAGATAAGGATCCTCTGTTGATAATCCGATATATTTTCTCTACTGTTTGTAGCATTTGAAACATCACTGGATTTAGTTCAAAATGATTAGTTTGAATATTTGGCCTTGTAATACTATGATTCAACCCTTCCATAATAGGTATTGCATATTCATTCCTAGCTCTATCTCTATCAGCCATAAAAAAACATTTGATTGTTAAAGTTAGCTCATTATTGTTTATTTCTAATGGATTATCCATTTTTTCCTCTTGAGTGACTTGTTGTTTTCTAATTGATCTCAAAGTACGATCAATTTCAAGATCTAAAGGTAATATTACTCCCTCACGAACTCTACTCGTGGAATAAATTCATTATATTTCTACAATACTAAAAGGGAAGTCTAAATAAAAACTAAATAAATAAATTAAAATTAAACTAATAAAATAAAATAAAATAATTAACTAAAATAAAATAATAATAATAATAATAATTATTATTATTATTATTATAAATTTCTAATATTTATAATCCCTCGCAACAGCTCAAAAAACTTGATCGCCACACACAAAGTGTGTACAATGAATACGTAAGTATACATATCATAACAAGTAATAAAATGATAAGAAAAGATCATTCTTACGAATATTATTTTATTAGAAACTAATTTTTAAAGCTTAAAAAAATAAAAATCAATTTTTTTTCTGTTTTTATATTTTAATGAAGCAAAATTAAATTAACTAAAAGTAAATAGAAATAATTAATTAAATAAAATTTGGTAACTAAAAAGATATATGAGTAAATATAAAGGAATACTTAATCCTCAATTTTCTAAACATGAGAATCACTAAAATCCTCCCAATATAATTATCAATTAATTACATGATTAATTGAATGTGACCTATAGCATGTATTCCTCCCTTAAGTAAACTACATACCATATAGCAATTAATTTAATCACACTCTCACACAAATTAAATTTCATACTACTTATTAAATTCCTCAATTATGGATCACGTACAAAAAAAAATCATTCATCTTTGCCAAAAAACTATTTATGTTATTTAATCAAGATAAACAATTAAATAATTCTCTCAAATATATTTAATTTTCTCTATATATAAATTGTTGGCCAAATAATTAATAGCATAAAAATTAGGTTAAATAATATAATTAAATTATAATTATAATTGGGGTAAAATTTTAGATCATCACATGGTGAAAATTGGGTTCAAAAGATCCCTAGATTAATAAATTAATTACACATAATTGTGTTCATAAATCTCATATTTTTTGTAAATAAAGATATAAAATTGATAAAAAAAAGAGTAGAAAAAGAAATATAATCAATCTCTTGAATTATAGTATTAATTTCCTCTTGCATCTCCACCAAAATTGTGTTTTTCTCTTGAATTTTTCTATATTTTCTCTCCAAAAATTGACCAAATTTATGCTAATAAAGGATAATTAGGGTTTATGGAGTGATGAGAGGCTTAAATAAAGCTCAGGTGTGATCTGGACCATCAGATCAGCTTCAGATCAAGGGTTATGATCAAAACAAGCAAAACTAATAGTTCTAGCCAATCATAGTGAGACACGTGGCATTAGAAATTCATTGGGTGAATCAGGGAGCGATGTGTGGCAGGGGAGACCGGCCAAAGTCAACGCTCATTGAGTTAGTAATATGTGGCATGATGTGATTCACAGAAATGGATGGCGTAGCGCACGGGTAGAACGCGTGGAGCAATGGCATAACGCGTTGACCAATTTCTGAACTCGGATTGAGCGTCGTGTTGACACGTGGCCACATTTCATCCTCCTATATGCAGTGTAATGTGATTCACTCTCTATGCTTGCGTTACATCCGTGTGGCTTGCCCAGTCAGCTCTTCTGCTTGCATGGCATGTCACGTGACAACTTATGATTGGTCCTACGTTAAAAATTCATAAAAATCTCAAAAATTATATTTTTACCCCTTTTCACTTATATTTTAATTTTTTTGGCCATAAAAATATTATTTATTAAATAAAATAATTAAATATTAAGTAAAAAAAGTGCACTAATTACTCTACTTTAATAGAACCATCACACCCCCAAACTTAAATGTTTGCTTATCCTCAAGTAAAGCTAAGTATAATTAAATAAAATAACTTGGGTAGTATATTCATAAGTATACTTCCATTAGTACATGCATATTTCACGAAAAATATCCCTCTAAAAAGTTGTACAATTCTATGATAAAGAGGTTCACATATTCATCAATCAAGTTCCATCAATACTAGGATATGCAAGGTTTTTGAAAAATTGATTCGTGTGTGTGTTCTGCACATGATATCATCCAATGCACTCATGAAATCAACCTATATTAGCATGCTAATCAATTCAATCTTAGAATAAGTCTCATAAGTCTATTTTTCATATCCTTCTCCACTAATATAAATATACACTTAGCTCAAGATCAATAAGGACTTTACATGGCTATAATGTAAGGCTTAGGTGGGGGTCGATAAATGAAGACATTTTAGGCTCTTTCCACACCTTAGCTTCTTTTTTTTCATCATGCACTTTTTAACTGCAATTGAGCTTTAACTTGATATTTTAGTGCACCCTCTTTTGACACTCTTTCCATATTCTTTTATTTAACATCTCTTTTCTCTCTCTCTCTCTCTCTCGTAACTTCATAACACTCTCAAACTTATTTTTAATTCGATTTTCTTTTTATTTAGAGGGATAATTGTGTTGTGAAATTTTATTCTTCTTTTTTTTATAGGGTGTATTACATTTCACCTTACTCTATATCATAACACATGATTGCATTATTTTTCTTTTCATACAAGCTAAAGGTGCAAGGTTTAGGTAATGCTTATTGGTTAGGCATTAAATGTGTCTTAAAGATATGAATGGTTCTTTGTTAGGCTTAAATGGGTGACTAAAGATATTAACAATGATTAGCTTGAAAGGCTCAATCGATCCAAATAAGGCCTAAATCATTTCTCTTGCTAAATACTATTTAAGATTTCGCTCAAGGGTTGAGCAAATAGATTCTAAAACTTGGTAGATCTAATTGACTCGCATAACTCACTACAAATGTTCTCTCAATAAGCACAAAAAAATCAATCATGAACATGTGCATAAGAATTTAAATCAATCTAATCAAAACTAGCAAGCATATCACATGATTAATGTAAATATCTTAACAAATATGTTACATTCCTTATCTTAGTCATAGCAATCAATTTTTATCATTGATTTCATATGTTTCATATCAAGAATGCATGCATTTAGTTTCCATATATTTATCAATTTCTACCCAAATCATGATTAAAAATAATTCCTAAAAATTTAAAATGCATACTAAATACTAATGTAGAGAAAGAAGTTCCATCCCCTAAACTTAAATTACACATTGTCCCTAATGTGCATATATAAATATGAAAAAGTAAAAGGAAAGAAAACACCCTTAGTCATGGAACACCACATCTGTCACTAAACTACTCATTCTTGTTGGGCCATTGCTTTCCATATTTATTCACCTATAAAACAAAAAAAAAATAAAAGTAAAATAACGTCGGGTTGCCTCTCAACCAGCATCACATTTTAAGTCCTTAAATAGACAGTCCTATCAAGTTCTAAGTCACATCCCTTTGTATCCATTTACTTTTCAGTTTTCCTAGAAACATTTTGAGTCTTGATATTTCCAATGATACCTTATGCTCTGACTCACAAAAATGGTGCTCAATTATCTTCTCATTCCATATTTGTGTTTTCATTTTGAACTTTTTGGCATTCTTATAAGCACTCCATAGTAACTCATCCAATTTATGTATTTCCAACTTCTTTTTCACCTCTCCATTGGACTCTTTCACTTTCATACTTGATTGGAGATAGGATGGTAGATGTATGAGGTCTAAACTTTGTGGCTCTTCAATGGATGGTTTGAGTTTAGATCCTATCACAAAATTTTCATAATCTCCTTCGATACATACATGAGAGATGTGATGAGTGCTCAAAAAGCACTAAAATTACCATGATTTTATGCACATTAATTGATTAAAAATATATATATTTATATGTTTTATCATATATTTATATAAATTTGTCTTTTTCGGAATCACGGGTATTTTTATTGTTTTTCAGGTATTTTCGCTTACAAACGTCACTTAAAGACTCAAAAAGGAATACTGGAAGCAATACATCACAAATATATTAATAAATAAATGGGGAAAGGTCAAGCAATAGGGAAAAATTGGACAAAATGGGTCGAAAAGGTCAAAAATGTCAAAAAGGAGAAAATCGCACCCGAAGCAGCCCATCCCATACAAGGCTCAGCCACGGCCACAAGACAAAGACACGTCCGCGGGCATCCGCGCGCAACACAGCGGGCTGTCACTGTTCACGCGCGTGCACCTGTGCGGGCCCCAGCTGCCCTCTGCGCGCCCCGACGCCATTTCGCCCCATTTTTTCACGTGCAGCCGCCCCATGGCGTCATGCTGACGTCATCAATGACCTCACCATTTGCACTATGCGTTTTCACCATTTTTTCACCCAATTTTTCTCTCCATCCTCACCTATAAATACCCCCATTCTCTTCACTTCATACCACACCTCAAAACATACTTCTCTCTTCTTTCTTTCTCTCCATTTCTTAGTTTTTAGGTTTTTTAGTTTTTCTTATATTTTAGCTAGTTTCTCTTAATTTTAGAGTTCTTCCCTTTTTGGGAAGAACTAGTTATGTTTTTGTAATTTATTAGCTTTTTGATTCAATAAATGAGAGTGGAAATTCCGTTTGGAGGTTTTCCAGCTACGGGAATAGCATCGAAGTACTGTAAGGATTTTATTTTCTTTGCAGTTACTTTTTATGCTTATTTCTTACATGTTATATTTAATTTGTTTGTGATTAAATTTAACTGTGCTGGCTGTTTGTAAACATGATATAATAATAACGTTGTTATGCTTGCGAAATATTAAATAGGTAAAAATCTCTAAAATGAATTGATTTTATTTTTATTCAAGATTTTATATTAAGAATGTTAGAGAGAAATATATTATTTTTCATTACAAACTTAAATCTGAAAATTAGATTTTAAGGTTTAGTTATCCGGTCTGATTTAGAGTAGTGCTCTTTTATTTGTTGGTACAATCGCTCGGTAGTTAGAGTGAAGCTCTATTTCAAAAGTTTTTATAAGAATTATTATCTGAAAATGTATTGACAACATGTTTTTAGTAGTGGTTTTAAAACTTGAAAGTTAGTACTCGGATAATTAAATTCTTAGGTTTAATTTGGACACCTTGAATAAAGTTTAAACTGTCTAACCCTACCAAAGGTGGCATTTAAATGGTTCATTTTCAATCTCTTAGAAAAAGGAATTAATTTAATTAACCAAATTAGTTATCAACCCCACCCATAGGTGTTAATTGATTTGTTTAGTTAACAAAGAATATCTAACCCCACCAAAGGTGGTATTCATACAAAAAAGGGAGAATCAATAAATATCAATTCATATCTTTAATAACCTAGATAATATGAGCAAGCATAATTAACTTAGTTATTATATCCATAAATACTCCACTATTTATAAAAGATAAAATTTGCATGAATGTTTATTGAATCTATGTTTAATTTTCTGTAATTAGATTAAAAACACAAAAACCCCAAAATATCGTGACAGGATGTTTAGGATTTAATTTCGTTTTTAAAAGTTTGAATAATAAATTAAAAACCACATACATTCCTTCCTTAGATCGACCTTGGGAGTATACTTATCATTTTCTACGAAATGATTCGTGCACTTGCGAGAATTTTATAAATATAAAACCAAAGTATTGGCAGGATCAGCGATGCCGGTTTTCGCTCATCAAAGTTTTTGGCAATCCCGATTCTGCTCATCAAGATGCGGCCTCCAAAAATTTTACATAGTCCACAATATTAACCTTCAATGCCATACTTTCAAAGTTATAATAGGTTGAGTTGTTTTATAATGAGTTTATGTCCTTGTTTACAGCAACATGTGTTAAAGTCTTAAGTGGGGGTGATTCAACAAGTGTTGTTAAGATATCGATATGAATTTATGCGCCTACATGCGTGTCATAGTATTCATTAGTATATGTGTTTAAATAATTAACAAGCAAAGACTCTAAGGCATGAATAAGGCACATGTCATAAAGCACATAAGTGGTTAGCTAATCAGTGCTATCTATTCGAAAGAAATGTTACTTGTTCATCTTGCACTCATATTGTAAGTTCACCTTTTTGTATATCAACTAGTGCTCTTTCAGTTGCTAAGAATGGATTACCAAGTATGATAGGAATGTCATGGTCTTACTCCACGTCTAGCATAATGAAGTCTGCTGGAAAGATGAATTTGTCTACTTTTACTAACAAATCTTCTATCACACCCCAAGGTCTCTTAATTGATCTATCTACCATTTGTAATGTTACCAAAGTGGGTTTTTCTTTACCAACCCCTAATCTCTTTAAGAACGATAATGGCATGAGGCTAATGCTAGAACCTAAGTCACATAGTGCCTTGCCAAAATGGATGTTCCCAATAGTGTAAGGGATGTAAAAACTACCTAGATCTTTCAGTTTTGTCATAGTTTTCTATTAAGGATGGCACTAAAACCTTCAGTCAAGGTTATTGTTTCATGATCTCCAAGCCTCTTTTTCTTTGAAAGTATATCCTTCGTGAATTTGGCATAAGACAACATTTGTTCAAGTGCCTCTACAAAGGGTATATTTATGTGTAGCTTCTTGAAAACCTCTAGAAATTTTGAAAACTACGAATCTGACTTTTGCTTTTGCAGACTTTCAAGGAAATGAATAATGGGTTTGTAGAGGTTGCTCTTTCCATTACTCTCTTTATCCACTAATTCCTCCTCCTCCTTTTTTTTATGGTTACTCCTTATCATTTTTTGTTTTATAGTCCTCTTTATCCTTTTTAATGTCTTGTTTCTCCTTATCCTTTTTTGTATTATGTTCTTTTTCTAAAATTTTCCCACTCCTGATGAGTGCTCAAAAAGCACTAAAATAACCATGATTTTATGCACATTAATTGATTAAAAATATATATATTTATATGTTTTATCATATATTTATATAAATTTGTCTTTTTCGGAATCACGGGTATTTTTATTGTTTTTTAGGAATTTTGGCCTAAAAACGCAATATAAAGACTCAAAGAAGAATACTTGAAGCAATACATCACAAATAAATTAATAAATAAGTGGGAAAAGGTCAACAAACATGGAAAAATTGGACAAAATGGGTCGAAAAGGTCAAAAATGTCAAAAGACGGAAAATCACGCTGACGCGGCATATACGCCCGGCCCATGACCCAGCCTTGGCGCCAGCGCGCGCACCGATTGCCATTCTTTATGCGGCGCCCGTGCGCGTTCAATCCTCCTTCCGCAGCGCCGCGGCTGCACTTGTTCACGGCTGACAGCCCACCAGCCCGCGCCCAACGCGTTTTTGCCCCATTTTCCACGTGCAGCCGCCCATGACGTCATCTTGGCGTCATTGATGACCTCAAAGATGTCC
This sequence comes from Hippophae rhamnoides, assembly GCA_033030585.1. Classification (NCBI taxonomy): domain Eukaryota; kingdom Viridiplantae; phylum Streptophyta; class Magnoliopsida; order Rosales; family Elaeagnaceae; genus Hippophae; species Hippophae rhamnoides. The sequence continues at coordinate 62,267,496 of CM065427.1, read as the reverse complement.
ATTACACGTTTTTTAATTTTTTAATATTTTTTTTAACATTTTTTACTCATTTTTTCTCTCCATCCTCACCTATAAATACCCCCATTCCATTCACTTCAAAGCACACCTCAAAACCACACTTCTCTCTTCTTTCTTTCTCTCATTTCTTAGTTTTTGAGTTTTTCTTAGTTTCTTTCTTAGTTTATTTCTCTCATTTCTTAGATTTTTGATTCAATAAATGGAAGTGCAAATTCCGCTTGGAGGTTTTCTAGCAACGGGAATAGCGTCGAAGTTCTGTAAGGATTTTATTTTCTTTACAGTTATTTTTATGCTTTATTCTTACATGTTATATTTAATTTGTATGTGATTAAATTTAACTGTGCTAGCTGTTTATAATCATGATATAATAATAACGTTGTTATGCTTGCGAAATATTAAATAGGTGAAAATTTCTAAAATGAATTGATTTTATTTTTATTCAAGATTTTATATTAAGGATGTTAGAGAGAAATATATTATTTTTCATTACAAACTTAAATCTGAAAATTAGATTTTAAGGTTTAGTTATCCGGTCTAATTTAGAGTAGTGCTCTTTTATTTTGTTGGTACAATCGCCAGGTAGTTAGAGTGAAGCTCTATTTCAAAAGTTTTTATAAGAATTATTATGTGAAAATGTATTGACAACATGTTTTCAATAGTGGTTTTAAAACTTGAAAGTTAGTACTCGGATAACTAAATTCTTGGGTTTAATTTGGACACCTTGGATAAAGTTTAAACTGTCTAACCCCACCAAAGGTGGCATTTAAATGGTTCATTTTCAATCTCTTAGAAAAAGGAATTAATTTAATTAACCAAATTAGTTATCAACCCCACCCATAGGTGTTAATTGATTTGTTTAGTTAACAAAGAGTATCTAACCCCACCAAAGGTGGTATTCATACTAAAAAGAGAGAATCAATAAAATATAAATTTATATCTTTAATAACCTAGATAATATGAGCAAGCATAATTAATTTAGTTATTATATCCATAAATACTCCACTAATATAAATAATAAAATTTGCATGAATATTTATTGAATCTGTATTTATATGTATTTATTGAATTTGTATCTATGTTTATTTTTTTTATATTTAATTAATCTGTATATATGTTTATTTTATGTTATTAGATTAGAAACACAAAAACCAAACTATCTTGACATGATGTTTAGGATTTAATTTCGTTTTTAAAAGTTTGAATAATAAATTAAGAACCTCATACATTCCTTCCTTAGATCGACCTTGGGAGTATACTTATCATTTTTTACGAAATGATTCGTGCACTTGCGAGAGTTTTACAAATATTAAAACCAAAGTATTTGCGAGAATTGGCATCTGGTTTCGTTCATCAAGTTTTAGTAGCGGATTCTTGCAGGAAGGAATAGCGTTTTTAATTTATTTATCAAAATTTTAAAAATATTTTTGTGTTGTAAATAATTATGATTTTAAAAAAAATAAAATAAAATAAAAATAAATAAATAAAAAAATTTAATCAAATTTCAAATTTCATAAGAAATAATAAAAAAAAATATATAAAAAAAAAAAATTAAAATTTTAAAAATTTAAGTTAATAAGAAATAAGATAGCGTGAATAGTAAAATAAAATTACCGTTCGTAAAAAAAAAATTAAAAAGTTTAAAATTTAAGTTAATAAGAAATAAGATAGCGTGAATAGTAAAATAAAATTACCGTTCGTAAAAAAAAAATTTAAAAGTTTAAAATTTAAGTTAATAAGAAATAAGATAGCGTGAATAGTAAAATAAAATTACCGTTCGTAAAAAAAAACTAAAAGGCATGAAAAGTAAAAATCTAAGGGAGTTAAATGCAGGAGACTAGTTCTTTGAACGCTTTGTCGCTGTAGTCTTTCCTGGGAACGTTGTTCTGGCTAGGAGAATGGTTTTTAAGGAGCCATTGCACCACCATTCTTTCCTGGGAACACTCTTGGTTAATACTGATTATGTTATTTAAAAAAAAAATTAAATTAAAAAAATAATAATAATAATAATAATAGTAAAAAAAAATTTAACTAGTTTTGTCTAGTGTTTTGTATTAAATGCCATGGAAATTTTCTCTAATTTTTTTATTTTTGTTGACAGGAGTTTTAAATTTACGTTTAAAAATAGTCTATGCGTGGTAGGAGATCCTTAGGAAACCCCCTAACACCATATGTAAATAATATTCATAAATTTAAACAAGTGTCAACAACACTGGATCCTACCCATCAACCTGATTTTGAGCCAAACATAGAACCAAGTCTTAATCCTTTACTAGAACCAAAAGAAATGGAGGAAAACCAACATGTTAGTGGAAACCACGATGAAGGAGTTTGCAAGACCGGTGATTGGCACGGCAAGAATCGCCGCTATCCGATTGGGAGAGGTCGCTCGGAATTATGACCTTAAAAATATTCATTTTTCTATGCTTCCTTCCTTTTATGGGCTACCTAATGAAGATTCTCTTTCCTTTATGAGAGATTTCTATGCTACGGTCCAAACATTCCCTCGGTATTCTAAACGAGGATCAACTTAGAATGAGATGTTTTCCCTACACCTTAAAGGATAAGGCCAAAGCTTGGTTGATGTCACTTCCCAGGTTCTCTCGATGACATGGGGTCACATTTACAATAAATTCATGGGAAAATTCTATTCCCATCAAAAACATCGTAGTGAGAGGAAAGATTGCTACTTTCTCTCGGATGGAAGGAGAACCATTCCATGAAGCTTGGGATAGGTTCAAAATGTTTCTCACTCAATGTCCCCATCATAGCTTTCCCTACGGTTGCAGAACCAATTCTTTTATGATGGACTTACACAACAATGTCGATTCATTGTCGACAACGCTGCGGGAGGAGCAATAGGAGAAAAGGCGCATCGAAACGTATAACCTCTTTGAGATGTTGGGTGCTAATTCCCAACGTAAAAGCTCCCAGAGTGAGAAAAGCTGGTGTTCATGAAATCGACTCCCGGTAATGAAGTTCAACAACAACTTGTTCAACTGACTAAGCAAGTTTCCCTTCTCGCTACACAAACCAACACCAATAATGAACAATATGGTTTGTACGACAACGTGGGACAAGGTAATAAGCACTGTCTATATCGAGGAGATACAACCTGACCTGAGCGAGGTTAATGTGTTGGGAGCATATCAACAGAGACCAAGGTTTGATCCCAATTCAAATACCTATAATCCTGGGTGGAGAAGTCATCCAAATTTCTCTTGGAGGCAAAACAACCCTCATTTCCCTCAAAGCTCAAACCAAAGGGCCAAGAATTCCACCCACCTATTCCAAGAAGCATTCCAAATAAACCAACCCTGGAGGACAACTTGAATTCTTTTATTCAAGTTTGTAGGGATAATCAGTCTAAAACCAATCAACGGTTGGACTCTGTGGAAGCTTCAATCAAAAAGGTGGAAGTTCAAGTTGAACAGTTAGTTGAACATTTGCAAAAAGGCAAAGACTAAATTGAAACTTAAATGAATTCAATGAAGAGGAGACATTGAGTTTTTCATTCTGCAATCTCCAAGCAACGTCTTACTAGAAGACGATAAATTTTAGTCCTACATGGGAGGTCACCCATTATTGTATTTTCCTTTGTTTTAGTTTGCGTGTAATAAAAAAAAATATATTTCAAATAAAATAAATTCGTTTGTTTCAAAAATTGTGTCCCTTCGTTTAAATTAAAATAAAAAAAAAATTTAGGTTCCTTGCATTTTTTTTAGAGATATCTACTATTGTTTTTAAGAGCAAAATGTTGATTCACAATAGGAGGAGGATCATTTTCAACCACAAACAACCATGGGAGATGCTGAAGATAGGCGGAAAAAGATGAAAGACTATACAATGCCAATCATTGGCAATGTAACTTCCGGCATCCAATTACAAGAGGCTGCAAGGAATTATGAATTGAAAAAGATTCATTATTCTTTGTTACCTTCCTTTTACGGTATCCCTAATGAAGACCCTTTGCATTTCATTCGAGAATTCTATGCTATTGTCCAAACCTTTCCACTACATGCAATTAATGAAGATCAACTTAGGATGAGGTGTTTTCCTTACACTCTCAAAAATAAAGCTTGGTCATGGTTCATTACTCTACGGTCGGAGTTCTCTTAAAACTTGGGAGGCGATCATGAAATTTTTATGGGTAGGTTCTATTCCCATCAAAAGACTGTTGATCTAAGAACAAAGATAGCAACATTTTCTCAAATGAATGAAGAGCCCTTTCATGAAGCTTGGGAACGATTCAAACTCCTTTTCATTCAATGTCAAAATCATAGCTTTCCACTACAGCTACAAAACCAATTCTTTTACGATGGATTGACACTACAGAGTCAATACATGGTTGATAATGCTGCTGGAGGTGCTGTAGGAGAAAAGACCACAGAGGAAACCTATAATCTCTATGAGCTATTGGGTTCTAATTCCCAACAAAGAGGTGGTAGAAGGAAAGCAAAGGTCAATGAAGTTGGCTTTGATAATGAGATAACCTTGCAACTTGCTGAATTGACTAAACAAGTGAAATTCCTCACGTCTCACCAAATTTCAAATCAAGAGGTATGTGGAGTGTGTTGTTCAATTGGGCATGGTACTCATAACTGTTCAAATACTTGTGATTCTAGTGTCGATGCCATAGAGGAAGTCCAATGTTTTCAAAAGTATCATCCAAACACCTATAATCACCCAACCTACAACCACCCTTACCCACCAAGCCAATCTTTTAAACCAACCTTAGAAGATAGCTTGAATGCTTTTATTCAAGTTAGTCGTGACAACCAACTGATGACTAATCAAAGGTTGAACACCATGGAGGCTTCGGTTAAAAGAATTGAATCTAAAGTTGGGCAAATGGTTGAACAAATGCAAAAGAAAGAACCAGGAAAGTTGCCCGACCAACCGTAACAAGCAAAAGATGTTAGAACTCTTCAAGTGGTAAGGTAGTCAATACCAGTTTACGAAATCTCTAAACTACCTTGTAGTTCATGTAACAAAGAAGGCGATATTCTAATCTCGCAAAAAGGAGAAACAAGTGTTAAACTTAACAAGCCTTGAAAAACTCAATGGGGTCATCCGACACTCCCAAAATTCAAAAGACAACGAGAACCACACCGGATGCAAGTACCTTTTCCCCACCTATTGAAAGAATCCAAACAAGATAAGCAATTCAATGATCTTTTTAATATGCTCTCTAAAGTAAATATCAATTTACCATTATTAGAAGTGATCATGAATGTGCCCTCATATGCCAAGTTTTTCAAAGAGTTGAACACTAAGAAAAGGAGGTATGAATTGAATGAACGAGTAGTAGTATCAGAAATTTCTAGCGCCAGATTTGAAGACAAACTACCCCTAGGTTGAAAGACCCTGGAGTTTTTATTATAAGCGTAACTATGGGGGATAGGAAGGTTGCTAAAGCAATGCTTGATTTAGGTGCTAGTATAAATTTGATGCCCTACTCTATATTCTTACAGCTCAATCTAGGGGATTTAAAACCCACAACTATGTCCTTGTAACTTGCAGATAGATCTCTTAAATATCCAGAGGGAATAGTTGAGGATGTTTTGGTACGGTGTAGACAAACCGATAATACCTGTTGACTTTGTGGTTACGGATATGCAAGAAAATCCAGGCATTGGATGAGAGAGCATACAATATTGCTTGGTAGACCATTTATGGCAACTACTAAAACTATTATTGATGTCCAAGATGGAAATTTGACAATGGCAGGTCTTAGGAGAGACTGCTCATTTCAAAGTTTTTGATTCTTCACCTTTCCCTTCTATTTCTGCCATCGATGAAATATTCGAAGTTGATCCTTTGGATAATCTTGTCCAAAACACCTTTTTCCAAACCAGAATAGAAGACAAGCTTGAAACCGTTCTTACACTTGAAAAGGGTGAAGAAGATTTAGATGAAGAAATTAAGGGGTACCTTGAACAACTAGACAATAATGAAGTGATGACAAAATCTAGTACACTTTTAAATCTACCCAGTTCTTCATCTGTTAAAGAGGCCAATCCACCTGAACTTGAACTCAAAGACTTACCTGAGCACTTAAAATATGTGTTTTTGGGAGAAGGAGAAACATATCCAGTGATAATTTCTTCAACCTTGACCAAATCACAAGAAAAATAACTCATCAAAGTGCTTAAACAGTTTAAGAAATCTATAGGTTGGAGTATAGGGGATATAAGAGGCATTAGTCCAACAATGTGTATGCACAAGATCAACTTGGAGGATGGTGCTAAACCTGTACGAGAGGCCCAAAGAAGACTAAACCCAAACATGCAAGAGGTAGTTAAAAAGGAAATCCTTAAATTATTAGAAGAAGGGATTATCTATCCTATTGCGGATAGTAAGTGGGTTAGTCCAAAGGTACGTGGTACCAAAGAAATGCAGGATAACAGCTTGTTAAAAATGATAAAAGTGAATTAGTGCCCACTAGAATAATCACCGGATGGAGAATGTGTATAGATTTTAGGAAACTAAATTTATATACGAAAAAGGATCACTTTCCTCTTCCATTCATTGATCAAATGTTGGAAAGATTAGTCAAGTACCTAATTTTCTTGTTTTTGGATGGACTGCCTGGATATTATCAAGTACCCATAGACCAGGAAGATCGTGAAAAGACCATATTTACATGTCCTTTTGGGACATTTGCTTTTCGCAGAATGCCATTTGGGTTATGCAATGCCGCGCCACTTTCCAGGAGATGCATGATATCTATTTTCTCGGACATGGTGGAGAAATTCATTGAAATTTTCATGGACGACTTCTCTGTCTTTGGGAACTCATTTGATGATTGCTTACATAAATTGACTTTGGTTTTAGAAAGATGCATTGAATGCAATCTAACCCTTAGTTGGGAGAAAAGTCATTTTATGGTTCAACAAGGGATAGTTTTAGGACATATAATTTCAAACAAGGGTATTGAAGTTGATAAGGCAAAAGTTGAATTGATATCCAAACTACCTCCCCCTACATCTGTGAAGGGGATAAGAAGCTTCTTGGGACATGCAGGATTTTACAGACGATTTATTAAAGATTTCTCGAAAATAAGTCGTCCTTTATGTAACTTACTATCCAAAGATGCTGAATTTGACTTCAACAATGACTGCCTTATTTCCTTTAATACCTTGAAAGAGAAACTAACATCTACCCCTGTTATAATGGCACCAAACTGGTCTTTACCTTTTGAAATAATGTGTGATGCTTCTGATTATGCAATAGGAGCAGTCCTTGGACAAAGAGTGGATAAGCGTTTACATGTCATCTACTATGCTAGCAAAACACTCAATGATGCCCAAATGAATTACACCACCACTGAAAAGGAATTCTTGGCTATAGTATTCTCTTTAGACAAATTTCGGTCTTATTTAGTAGGATCTAAAGTGATTGTACATTCGATCATCCGCTTTAAGATACCTATTAAGTAAACCAAATGCCAAGCCAAGATTAATCGGTGGGTCTTACTCTTACAAGAATTTGACCTAGAAATCAAGGATAAGAAAGGCAGTGAAAACTTAGTAGCTGACCATTTGTCTAGGTTGATTTCTGACTTCAATTCTCTTAAAGATGAGAGTAATGACGATATAGTTGAAACCTTTCCTGATGAACAGTTATTTTTCATAGGTCCGAACCCATGGTATCCTGATATTGTAAACTATCTTGCCACTGGTGTGTTTTGCGACCTAACACTTCATATCAGGACAAGAAAAGGTTTTTTAAAACTATTAAGGACTATTTCTGGGATGACCCTTATTTATACAAGATTGGTCAAGATCAAGTCATCCGGAGATGTGTACCAGAAGAAGAACATAAGAGCATTCTGACTTTTTGTCATGAACTTCATTGTGGGGGTCATTTTGGAGGTGAAAAGACAGCCCATAAGATATTACAGTCTGGATTCTTTTGGCCCACTCTTTTTAAAGATGCTCATATGTTTTGTGCACAATGTGATAGATGTCAAAGAACAGGAAACATAAGCAAAAGAGATGAAATGCCTTTGACATCTAATTTAGTTGTTGAACTCTTTGATGTATGGGGGATTGACTTCATGGGTCCTTTTCCCCCATCTAATGGTTTTCAATACATTTTGGTTTATGTGGATTATGTGTCCAAGTGGGTAGAAGCTATCCCCACCAAAACCAATGATGCTAATGTTGTTGTGAAATTCTTGAAAGATTTCATATTGAGAGAGTTCGAACGCCTAGAGCTATAATAAGTGATGGAGGTAGCCATTTTTGTAACAAACTCTTTGATGGAGTACTAAACAAGTACAACATCACACATAAAGTAGCTACTCCATATCATCCTCAAACTTAGGTTTAGTGGAAGTGAGCAATAGGCAAATTAAGGGGAATACTTTGGAACGCACCGTGCGTCCGTCAAGGAAGGATTGGGCATTTAAGCTAAATGATGCCTTATGGGCATACCGCGCCGCTTACAAAACACCTATTGGGATGAGCCCTTACCGGTTAATCTTTGGGAAAGCGTGCCACCTTCCAGTTGAACTTGAACACAAAGCTTATTGGGCAATTAAAGAGTTAAACATGGATTTAGATAAAGCAGGTGAAAAACGATTACTCGGCTTCATGAGTTGGAAGAAATTAGGAATGAAGCCTATGAGAATGCCAAATTATACAAGGAGCGTACTAAGCGCTATCATGACAAGAGGCTAGTTCCTAAGACTCTTCACCCTGGAATGAAAGTTCTTTTATTTAACTCTCGTTTGAGATTGTTTCCAGGAGAGCTGAGATCAAGATGGGATGGACCATTCAAAATAGTTCAAGTATTTGAACATGGAGTAGTGGAACTATTGGACTCCAAGACACAAAAAACGTTCAAAGTCAATGGCCATCGTGTCAAGCCTTATTTAGAAGAACCAAACAACATTGCTGAAATGGATTGCATTTGGCTGAGTAACCCTTAGCACCAAAAAGATACGTCTTGCTAAGACGTTAAACTAAGCGCTGGATGGGAGGCAACCCATCATTTTAGCTAAAAAAAACAATAAAAAATAAAAAAAAATAATAAAAAAATAAAAAATAATAAAAAAATAATAAAAAAAATTTTTTTATTTGTTTTATTTACTTAATTTTATTGTTTATTTCATTTTAATTACATGTGAATAATTTTTAAATTGTTAAAACTAAAAATATTTGTTGAGATGTTAGAAGTTTACAGCGATCTGTCTGTATACACTTTAAGGATGAATATGATGGATGCACCTGCATTTTCCATTACTACTTGCACATTCTCAGGAAATAGGTAATCTTTTTTCTCTTCTCTCTTTATCTTTAATTTACAGTTGTTACATTGAGGACAATGTAAGTTCTAGGTTGGGGGTGGTGAAAAGTTACCATACTTAATTAAAAAAAAAATAATAAAAAATAAAAAAATAAAAAATAAAAAAACTTTTCTCACAAAAATTTATCATTTCTTTAAATCAAATTTAAGTAAATAGTTAAGTCTTTTGTACTGTTAGATTAATTTTTGGAAACATATCATGAAATATTTTGTAATTATTTTTGATAATTAGTTAGTTTTTGTCATAATTAGTATTTCTTGATAAGATGTAGAAATTATATTAAACCCAAAATCGGTGTTTATGAGTTTTTTTTAGTGGAGACTACCTTTGTGAGATATAATTTGAGCCTAATTTCCTTTATTCAGAGTGAAATATATATTTTTTCTACTCCAAACACATTTCTTATTTCTTCAAATTTTTAGATGATCTCTATAGGTATTAGCATTGAATGTATGAATTTTTTCATCTAAATAGAGTATCATATATTTTTGATTATTATTTTTGCTTAGATTAAATGATTTGAGTAGAAGTTGATAGTATATGCTTATATCTCATTTATGCATGACTACTACAAAAACAAAAAGACATATCTGGGGTTACCTAAACCAAGATTAAACAGAAAAGCCACAAAATTAACCACTCACCAAAATCCAAAAAAAAAAAAATGTACAATCTGTACATGGGTTGACTCTCTAAAAAAATACACATATTGAAAAATATCTACAGAAAAAAAGAGAGATAAAAATAGTATCATCTACATACTATAACCCGCATTGCCTACAAAGTTGTGAGTAAAGGCTAATTACAAAAGAAAGATATAAGAAGTAATTCCCTAAAAAGTCATTGCAATTTCTTCATTTGTAAAAGGCATATATCTTGAAATTCTTTCTTAATGAGTTTGATTTACGCATGAAAATAATTTTTATATATGATATCTTTATAATTTATACATTTGATTCCTTTCATGAGATCAATGTTAAAATAACACTTTGAGCCTTTATTCTTTATACATATGCGAACATATTAGTTCATTTCTATGCATCAACTCTTTTGCATATAAATTAGTATGAGTGTTTGAACCCATAGGATTCAGTGTTTTGAGAGTATTGACTTGTGAGGAATAGAGTCGGCGAATTCGATTCATGACCGAAATTGGGTGAAATTAAATTGATACATTTTTGATATGAAATATGAAAATGATTTTCGACTAATTATTATAATAAATCATGATTGTTTAAAGAGATTAAAATAACTTATGCTTGAGATTTTAATTATGATCTTAAAGGAGATTAAAAAGTATGAGACATTTTTGTGAGATGTTGATAATTTGTGATTTTGTTGTAAATTTAATTTTTAAGTTGTTTGTTTTTATTGTTTCTTTTGTTTTTACATTTAGTACAATGTTTGTGGGTATCATTACTGAAAACCCTCACGAGACTCAAACTCGTCCACTAGGGCAACCTAGGGGTTTAAAGGCTTGTTGCATAGGCTAAATGCAACCGTGTCAATCCACGGAAGTGATTTAGGATAGTTTAATTTTTAGTTTTTATCGCTTCTCTTGCTAAGGGACTAGCAAGAAGCTAGTTGAGGTTGTGATGAGTGCTCAAAAAGCACTAAAATAACCATGATTTTATGCACATTAATTGATTAAAAATATATATATTTATATGTTTTATCATATATTTATATAAATTTGTCTTTTTCGGAATCACGGGTATTTTTATTATTTTTCAGGAATTTTGGCCTAAAAACGCAATATAAAGACTCAAAGAAGAATACTTGAAGCAATACATCACAAATAAATTAATAAATAAGTGGGAAAAGGTCAACAAACATGGAAAAATTGGACAAAATGGGTCGAAAAGGTCAAAAATGTCAAAAGACGGAAAATCACGCGCCGCGGCTGCGCGCCCGGCCCGACGCTCAGCGCCCGGCCGCGCCGCGCCGCGCGCGTTCAATCCTCCTTCCGCGCGCGCCGCAGCGCGCGGCAGCACTGTTCACGCACGCCGAGCTGCGCGGTAGCGCTCGGCGACGCCCGGCCGCGCGCAACGCGTTTTGCCCCATTTTCCACGTGCAGCCGCCCCCATGACGTCATGCTGACGTCATTGATGACCTCAGCATGTCCATTACACGTTTTTTAATTTTTTAATATTTTTTTAACATTTTTTTACTCATTTTTTCTCTCCATCCTCACCTATAAATACCCCCCTTCCATTCACTTCAAAGCACACCTCAAAACCACACTTCTCTCTTCTTTCTTTCTCTCATTTCTTAGTTTTTGAGTTTTTCTTAGTTTCTTTCTTAGTTTCTAAGCTTTTCTTAGTTTTTCTCTTAGTTTTTAGTTCAATTCTCTTAGGTTTAGAGTTCTTCTCTTTTTGAGAGGAACTTGTAATGTTTTTGTAATAATTTAGATTTTTGATTCAATAAATGGAAGTGCAAATTCCGCTTGGAGGTTTTCTAGCAACGGGAATAGCGTCGAAGTTCTGTAAGGATTTTATTTTCTTTACAGTTATTTTTATGCTTTATTCTTACATGTTATATTTAATTTGTCTGTGATTAAATTTAAGCGTACTGCTAGTATTTATAATCATGATATAATAATAACGTTGTTATGCTTGCGAAATATTAAATAGGTGAAAATTTCTAAAATGAATTGATTTTATTTTTATTCAAGATTTTATATTAAGGATGTTAGAGAGAAATATATTATTTTTCATTACAAACTTAAATCTGAAAATTAGATTTTAAGGTTTAGTTATCAGGTCGATTTAGAGTAGTGCTCTTTTATTTGTTGGTACAATCGCCTTGGTAGTTAGAGTGAAGCTCTATTTCAAAAGTTTTTATAAGAATTATTATGTGAAAATGTATTGACAACATGTTTTCAATAGTGGTTTTAAAACTTGAAAGTTAGTACTCGGATAACTAAATTCTTGGGTTTAATTTGGACACCTTGGATAAAGTTTAAACTGTCTAACCCCACCAAAGGTGGCATTTAAATGGTTCATTTTCAATCTCTTAGAAAAAGGAATTAATTTAATTAACCAAATTAGTTATCAACCCCACCCATAGGTGTTAATTGATTTGTTTAGTTAACAAAGAGTATCTAACCCCACCAAAGGTGGTATTCATACTAAAAAGAGAGAATCAATAAAATATCAATTCATATCTTTAATAACCTAGATAATACGAGCAAGCATAATTAATTTAGTTATTATATCCATAAATACTCCACTATTTATAAAAGATAAAATTTGCATGAATGTTTATTGAATCTATGTTTAATTTTCTGTTATTAGATTAAAAACACAAAACCCCAAAATATCGTGACAGGATGTTTAGGATTTAATTTCGTTTTTAAAAGTTTGAATAATAAATTAAAAACCACATACATTCCTTCCTTAGATCGACCTTGGGAGTATACTTATCATTTTCTACGAAATGATTCGTGCACTTGCGAGAGTTTTACAAATATTAAAACCAAAGTATTTGCGAGAATCGGCGATGCCGGTTTTCGTTCATCAGGTATGAAGTGAAGAGAATGAGGGTATTTGTAGGTGAGGAGAGGAAAAACAGTTGGTGAAAAAATGATAAAAATGGTGGAAATGCGGAGTAGTGAATAATGATGTCATATTGATGACGTTATGGTGATGTGGGGTGAGTTGGCGCGCGTGGATGGGCAGCGGTACGCGCAGACGGGAGCAGGGACGCGTGAGGAATGAAGCAGGATTGCGCGTGATGCACGCGGAATGGAGAGCTGGTGCGCACGGACTGGGAATGCTACGTGCGCAACGCGCACATTGGTCGGCATGTCTGGGCACGCTGCGCTCGTTGGCCGGTGCAGTTGGGCGGCTCCATGCGTGATTTCCTCCTTTTTGACATTTTTGACCCATTTCGTCCAATGTTTCCATATTTGTTGATTTTTTCTCATTTATTTATGAATATATTTGTGATGTATTGCCTTTAGTATTCCTCTTTGAGTCTTTAAGTTACGTTTTTAAGCAAAAATACTTGGAAAATAATAAAAATACCCATGATTCCGAAAAGACAAATTTATATAAATATATGATAAAATCGTATATATATATATATATATATATATATATATATATATATATATATATATATATATATATATATATTTAATCAATTAATTTGCATAAAATCATGGTAATTTTAGTGCTTTTTGAGCACTTATCACATAGCAACACGTGGCATGATGCGTTGACCAATTTCTGAACTCGGATTGAACGTCATGCTAACACATGGCATGAATTTCCTCCTTCTATGCACAGTGTAATGTGTTTCGCTCTCCATGCTTGCATGAATTTCACCCCTTTTCACTAAAACATTTATATTTTAACTTTATTTGCCATAAAAATACTATTTATTAAATAAAACAAGTAAATATTAAGTAAAAAAGTGTGCTAATAACTCTACTTTCATAGAGTCATCAATTAGTCATCAAATCACTTGGTATTTTTTTAATATGATGCTTATCCTTAGTTTGATGGGTAGGCTCACCCTTATTGTCATGCTTCTTCCTGGGGTGGGGTACCTTTGTCACTTTATATATTGGTAAGCGAATGAAAGGCCCCAGTCCTTATAAGGATGATGAATAAGGTGTGATCTAAATGAAGCAGGGAAGGCTAGGATGCTCTCTTTACTAGGTACACCACCCATTATTGTTAGCCTTTCATCGTGACTTCTCAAAACTTCAATAGGTCACTCAACTTATTCTGAGCTCATTGATAAACAGACTGGCATCTCTCCAAACAATATGTAAACTACTTATAGTTATTTTACTTGTATAAATACACTTCAAGTTAAATGTATTTCTTCAAAATTTATAATAAAGTTTGTGTATGCGAAAATGTAATGATTTGTATCAATTTTATAGCTGACTTGTTATTGATTAAATAAATATGTTCTATAATTATTATTTTCCTAAACTTGTCCACTCAATGAGTATTTTTACTCACTCTATTTTATTTTAATTTCTTTTCCTCTCAGACAATAGTAGTTTTTGATTGAAGGCTTCAACACCATCTTAGAAGAAGACCAAAATTAGTTTACTCATTTTACTTTGTATGATTTCTCTTTCTTTTAGAGTTATTAAGAGTTTATTTAGTTCCTTTGTATCCTAGTTGTGTTATAAACTACTTTGTAACCTCTTTAATGACAATGGACTATATAATAGGAAAATGTCAATTATTAGTTGAGTATCACATTCCTTGTATGATTGGTTATATGCATGGTGGGTTTTGGATGCTACAAAATAAATAGATGTTATGTTATATTTTATACAGGTTGGTTTAGAAAAGAAAAAAATAAGAGACGATGTCAAATTGTTTATAGATTCTAATATATGAAAGAACTTCTTTAAATAATTTTGAACATGGAGTGGGTATTGACCGTCAAATTATTGTTTGATTGTTTTTGGCATAGGTTTAAATTATTTTCAAGGGAAAAATATCACACAATAAGGCCAAGAAAAGTGTCTACTTGAGGACAATCAAGAAGTATTCCCAAGCATCAATTGCCAAAAAGAGAATGCTTGACGAGCATCAACAATTTTTCTCAAGCACCAATAACTAAAAAAATAAAGTGCTTGATGAGAATAAATATTGGTTTCCAAACATTATATAACTAAAAAGAGAATGCTTGAAAAAATCAACCAAAATTTATAAGCATTACATAAGAAAAATGGTGTTTAATGAGAATCAACCAAAAACTTCTCAAGCACCTAATAGTTGAACAAGAAAAGTGCTTTGAGAAGAATCAAACTATTATCGAGAATTGTAAATCCAAAAGAAGTGACAAGGCTCAATATGAAGAAAGAGAAATAAAGAAAGATCCAGGTGCTTGAAGAGCAAGATCCTTGATAAAAACTCCTTATAGGAAAAGTAAAAAATGAATTCTAATAATTACAATGCTACAAGGAAAAGACATGACCAAGAAGAGGATAAAAACATGCGGCATCATAAAAGGGAAACACAAGCACAATAGAGACTAAACAACATTGAATTGTAGCAAAGTACTACAAGATTTAGGTGGAGCACTTCTAGAATGAGCATCAAGGGGAAATGTTGGTAATTTATGCACATTCTAAAACAATGAGAAAAATAGAATAAATGTTGAAGAAATATCTAGAAAATCATTTAAAGAAAACTTGAGATTTTCTATAAATAATAACTAAATTTATTAAATGATTGAAAATTTAGAATCATAGAGAACTAAATGTTGAAGGAGTGTTTAAGAAGAATCTAGATATATCTAAGGAAAATGGGTAAAAACTCAAACAAATACAAATAGGTTAAATTTCCCCTTTTAATATTAAGCTCCTAAGATCCTAAGCTTGGATCTTCAATCAATACCAATCAATGATATTTTCCTACACTTTTTAATATTTGCTCTAAGCATATTTTTCATGTTACCTATATCCCAATCATTAACTATCACTTAAGTCAACCAATACACAAACTATATCAAATATCATCATGCTACTTGAGCCTTCCTAAATTCTAACATGGTATCATTACTCATTATAATTTTTAAAGTTTTTTCATAATAGACATAAAAACCATGTGAAGTTTTAAGATTCAGGAAAATTGGACTGCTATATGTGCAAAAACTTCCAATAGATTAGCCATTGATGTTGGATGTTGTATTAATGTTGCAAAATGAGACCCCTCCTATCTCCTAGGAAATCATCATTTATCTACAAAAATTCAAATAGTAGTGGAGATTCCTTAACATCTAAAGGAGTTTCTATAAATGAAATGACAATTATAATGGTTAAACCTTGTTGAACTTTCAAGAACACAAAATTTTCACTTCCTCTATAGGATTCTAAGAAAGTGGAAATGTGGAAGATGATTATCTCATTTGTATTCTTTTTTTATTATTAATATGAAAAGAGGGTTAAGAGTTTTGAATTTCATTTTCCACTTTGTACATATAATTAGAGATGTCAAATGAATTGCTTGCCCATTCAACTCATTTAAAGTTGGCTTAATGAGCTCATGAGCAAAAAAAGGTCCACATCATTTAGCTCACAAGGTTAAATGGAGTTTTGAAAGTGATATAGATGTTATTTATGGTCAATGATGAGAAAAACCGGCATCACCGATCCTGCCAATACTTTGGTTTTATATTTATAAAACTCTCACAAGTGCACGAATCATTTTGTAGAAAATGATAAGTATACTCCCAAGGTCGATCTAAGGAAGGAATGTATATGGTTTTTAATCTATTATTCAAACCTTTAAAAATGAAATTAAATCCTAAACATCTTGTCATGATATTTGGGTTTTGTGTTTTTAACTTACTAACATAAAAATAAACATAGATTCAATAAACATTTATGCAAATTTTATCATTTATAATAGTGGAGTATTTATAGATATAATAACTAAGTTAATTATGCTTGCTCATATTATTTAGGTTATTAAAGATATGAATTGATATTTATTGATTCTCTCTTTTATGTATAAATACCACCTTTGGTGGGGTTAGATATTCTTTGTTAACTAAACAAATCAATTAACACCTATGGGTAGGGTTGATAACTAATTTGGTTAATTAAATTAATTCTTTTTTTTCTAAGAGATTGAAAATGAACCATTTAAATGCCATCTTTGGCAGGGTTTGATAGTTTAAAATTTATTCAAGGTGTCCAAATTAAACCTAAGAATTTAATTATCCGAGTACTAACTTTCAAGTTTCAAAACCACTACTGAAAACATATTGTCAATACATTTTCAGATAATAATTATTATAAAAAAATTTGAAATAGAGCTTCACTCTAACTACCGGACGATTGTACAAACAAATAAAAGAGTACTACTCTAAATCATACCAGATAACTAAACCTTAAAATCTAATTTTCAGATTTAAGTTTGTAATGAAAAAATAATATATTTCTCTCTAACATTCTTAATATAAAATCTTGAATAAAAATAAAATCAATTAATTTTAGAGATTTTTACCTATTTAATATTTCGCAAGCATAACAACGTTGTTATTATATCATGTTTACAAACAGCGAGCAATGTTAAATTTAATCACACACAAATTAAATATAATATGTAAAAATAAAGCATAAAAAATAATTATAAAGAAAATAAAATCCTTATAGTACTTTATTGCTATTCTCGTTGCTGGAAAACCTCTAAACGAAATTTACACTCCCATTTATTGAATCAAAAGTAAATAAATTATAAAAACATAACTAGTTTTTCTCAAAAAGAGAAGAACTCTAAAACTATGAGAAACTAACTAAGAAAAGCTAAAAACTAAGAAAAAACTAGAAAAACAAAAAAAAAACTAAGAAATGAGAGAAAGAAAGAGAAGAGAAGATGTGTTTTGAGGTATGGTATGAAGTGAATAGAATGGGGGTATTTATAGGTGAAGAGAGGAAGAAAAAGTGGGTGAAAAAATGACAAAAAATGAAGAAAATGTGGAGTGTTGAATGATGATGTCATCCTACTGACGTCATAGTGATGTGGGGCGAGTTGGCGCGCGCGGACGGGGAAGATGGGCACAGCGGTGTGCACGGACGAGAGCATGGGCACGCGCGGACTAGGCATGCTGTGCATGTAGATGGCTCCGTGCCCAATTTCCTCATTTTTGACATTTTTGACCTTTTTGATCCATTTTTGTCCAATTTTTCTATATTTATTGACTTGTTCTCATTTATTTATGAATATATTTGTTATGTATTGCCTTCAGTATTCCTCTTTGAGTCTTTAAGTTACGTTTTTAAGCAAAAATACCTGAAAAACAATAAAAATACTCATGATTCCGAAAAGACAAATTTATATAAATATATGATAAAATCATATAAATATATATTTTTAATTAATTAATGTGCATAAAATCATGGTAATTTTAGTGATTTTTGAGCACTCATCAGTCAAGAGAAAAATTGAGGTGAAATAAAGGGTTAGTAATTATAATGAAACTTTTAAATAAGAAGAAAAATATTCACATACCAATAATACTCCTTTATTGGTCACTAGAGATTTGATGATGGTGTAGATGAAGATTAGATTTATAGTTATTTAGTCCCTTTATATATATATATATATGTGTGTGTGTGTGTATGTGTGTGTTTTTTTAAATTATGGCTTTTAAATAATGAACATGCTATTTTTTTTTTCATTTTTACTGTTGGATGTAAATACCCACTATATTGGGTCTTTTATTAGATTTTCTTAAATGAACAACACACTTGAGCTCTCATTAACTCATTTGATATTTTTTAGCTGAACAATGTTTTTTTACTAAACATTGTTTTAGTTGATTATGAGGCAAGAGAACCCATTATAATGAATGAAACTATTACTAATTTTAATACATACATACATACATATATATATATATATATAATTAAAATCATAAGAAAATCACAATGAAGATGATTTAGGGGTTTATGATATTTTTTATGCAGTGGAAAAACATAGTTCTATTCATATGCTACTTGATTTGGTGTCATTTTATGATCTCAAGTTTGAGCAAGTAGATGGGAAGAAGGCTTTCTCTATCATTTTTCACTTTAAGATGAATATGTGTCCTACAAAGAAGATTCTTGGTATGGAGATCATGTGATATTGAAAATCTAAAACATGAACTTATCTCAAAATAACTACATTGAGAATGTTTTGGATACATTTAGAATGCATAATGCAAACCAATTAATAATCCTTTTGCAACTTGTTTCAAATTATCTACAAAAATGTCACCATAAACGGAAGAAAGGAAAGAGTTCAAGTCACAAGTACTAAACTTAAGGGCAATTAGGAGTCTTATGTGTACCATGGTATGTACTAGACCATATATTACTCATGCAATGAGTATTGTTAATTGATATATAGCTAACTCAGATAAGGCTCATTGGTAAGCCATGAAATGGATTCTTAAGATAATAGAAGAGTTCAACAAATATAGTTACAATCTTTGGCAAAGGAACAAATAAAGTTCCTAGTCAGATTACTGGATTTTATGACTTAGATTATACATGTAATCTTGATCGTAAGAGGACCTTAATAGGTTATATTTTCACTCCTAGAGATAGTTCTATAAATTGACATGCCACTTTACAATCCACTGTTGTCTTATCTTTAACAAATGCAGAATATATGGCTATTTCAAAAGTAATGAAGGAAGTTTTAGGGCTTAAAGGTTTAGCTAGTGATCTTGGTTTGATTTAATAAAGCTTTATAGTGTATTGTGATAGTCAAAGGATAAATCACTTATCAAAAACTCAAATGTATCATGAAAGATCAAAGCATATATATTTAGAGATTCATTTCATATGTGAGATGATAGCATGAGGTGATGTGTTAATGAAAAAGATTGCTACTTCATATAATCCAACATAAATGATGATAAAGGCTCTCTCTTTCCTAAAATTCAAACATTGTTTTGATTTGGTTTGTATTTATGTTGATTGACCTTGGAAAGAGTTGGAGCAAAACAAGTTTGACTCCAAAAGATTACTAAAAGTTTAGAGAATTCAAGCCAATGTGAAGATTTATTATGAAATTTGGCTTGAATAAGTCAAATGTTAAGTAATTTTAATATTACTAATAATATCATTAAGAATTTGCTAAATAAATTATGGATGCCAATTGAAAGCTAATGTTGGCCATCCTATATTTAAGTTGTTAGAGTCATATATATGTGTGTGTGTGTGTTTGTAAAGTTTATTTGTAATTCAATAAAAAGAAACTAAGAAGAGAATAAGAGATGAAAAACTTAAATTAAAGAGTTAGAAGCTTTCACATAATCTTTTATTTTTTCTTCAACTAATTTTCTTTATTAAAAAACTTATTTTATAACACATATGATCATTATATCAAATATTTGTAGATAAAATGTTTATCCCTACATGGATGTAGTTTTCTATTGCATCTTAATATGTGTATAAGGACTACGAGTGTTGGCTATTTTCGTGGACAAAACATTTGCCTATAAAATCGAGTCTAGGATTATTATCAAATCTATAAAGCAAAGCCAAAGAAACATCATAGTTATAACTATCACATATGTGATTTCACTCATTCATTCACTAGCACATATTCAGAAGATAAATCAAGATAACATGTATCACCTCATAGTCATAATGCTCCAACCATATGTATTCAGGTACATTTACATACATATTTAAGTACATTTCATTTAGGAGTTTGGTTGAATCAATTCTAATGTTGTATGATTAAGTTATAAGTATTTAAGATAAGGGGATTGACTCTCCTATAAGACTTATCGATCATATTCTGGACCAATCTCTAAACAATCCTCAACCAATTGTGCCTAGAAATATATCAATCTCACTAATAGAGGGATCGATCCCCCTAATGGGAATTGGACTATTTTTTTCTAGTTTTATGCATTATTTAATCCCAATTAGCTGCCACTACTTGTCATATTTTTCCATATTACATGAGTGATATTTTTCTAGTTAGGTTTTCTTTAAATATGTTACCTGCCTTTTAGATACTAAGCACACAAATACAGAGCAATTTTAAGGAGCATGAAATTTTCAAAGTTTGTTCTCTTACCCTTTTGCTTAGATCTAAGCATACTCATTGATTTTGAATATTTGATTTCATATGATTATGCTAATATAGATCTGAGGCTTTTATTGAACTTGTGTTTAATTAAAGTTATATGATTCACTAGTTGATTTGATTTATGTTTTGAATCTTTTAGCTAGGATCATTCATTATTAAATCCATTCTAAAATACAAATTGGCACATGCATTTTTTATGCTAACCATGTTTATAGGTTGATCCGTAAAATTGTCTGATTGGTGAGAAGATAATTAGAATATTGGTCTAGATACTGCTCACACTAGTCTTAGAAACTGTGAAAATAGAATAAGGGCTCATAGGTAAGGTACATTGGGGTAGTATCCTAGAAAGAGTAGTATAAGACCGAATTTTTACATGTACATTTGATTTTAATAGTGGAAAGATTAGATGGTTAGGTAGATCATTTATTTTTCTCTTAAGTCATAGTTGTGACTTAGATTATTTTCATCTAAAAATCTCGTGTGTCATTTACTTATTTTGGCATTTATATGCCATAATTTGTTTGACCATTATGATTAGGTTACAAAATTATAATTTAATAAAATTAAGAATAATCTATTCACCCCCTATAGTCTTATTAGGTCTGTATTATAACTCTCAATTGGTATAAGAGCTCCACTAGACACACTTATTAATTTTGATTTGTAGGGACACATACCCTGATTTATGGACCTAATGAAAAAGATAGGTCATCTATTATACCTTTACTCTTTGATGGGTATGACTACCATTACTGGAAAGCTCATATACAAGCCTATCTTAGACAAAATGAAATAGTCTAAGATTATATTCTAGAAGTTCTAGAACCACCATCCATAGCCAAAGATGGTGTAACAACCATAAAGACAAGAAAAGAATAGACCACCAAAGAAAGAATAGTTAGTGGATTAAACATGTTAATGTATATCTATTAACATATTAATGTATATCATATCTGCTAATGTATATCTAGTTTACTTTAGGCATACCTAGTTTGCTTATAACTCCTATATAAAGGCACCATGTATATTCCTTAACTCACAAAATAAAATACAATCATTAAGTATTTCAAACATGGTATGAGAGCCACTGTTTTTACCTTTTTATTAGCAGTCTTGTCTTTTTTGGTGTTACTCCACCCTTATAGCTTTTGCAGTCCCAATAGCCGTTGCAGCCACTCACCATTGAACCTCCGATGTCTTTCAGCCGTTGTCCTTAGGTTTCAAGCCTATAGTCGCCATTGTTGAGGATTCCCGCACCATACAGACCATTGCACTCATCATCTCTTCCATGCATCTTGCTTTGATAACATTTCTATAGGTACTACAGTGATCATCGCCCCTCGATCCACACAACTATGGAAGTCCCGCAACCATCGGAGTCCACACACTCCCTCATGCACCTCTCAAAGGAACTACACGTCTTCCTCATGTACCTCCAATTGAAACCAAATGTTGTCATACATCCTACTCCAAAAACCATTCTATATATACCATTGTGATCGAATAGACCAGATCTACACAACCGTTGAAGTCTCACAATCATCGGAGGTCGCACGTGCCCTTACGCGTTTCCAAAAGAAACTATGCCTCAGATTCACACGCCTCACTCTAGTCTTGTGACGTCATTAGTAACACATCCCTAGGGTTTATGTCATCATTGCCTTTTGCTAACATCACCATTAATCATACCATTGATCGTTGTTGATCGTTGAATTTTTATAGTTCAGGTCCTCCCTTCCTAGTTTTTCACATAGACCTCGATTTTGCATTCCATTTTTGCATATTGTATTTCCAAATGGATAAAAAAGATGTTTTTCTTCCTTGCCCTATCAATACTGTATTGGAGGGGACCAATAGTTACTTATCATGGTATTAAGCTATGCGTAGTTTTCTTAAAGGTCACATGCTCTAGCATTATTGTATTGGTGCAATTATCATTCCTGTCAAAGGACTAAGTAAAGTGCTCCTTCCTTGGTCGCATGATTGAATGGAATAGTCATAACCACATGATCCTCACATGGATTCAGAATACTTTTGTTCCCTCCATCTCCAATCTATTGGGCAACTTTGATGATACCAAATTAACATGGGATATGTTGGCCAAAAGGTACTCCACTACTTACAGATCCATGAAATATCAGTTAATAGTTGAATTGCATCAACATCGATACGAACCAAGACAATCCATCAATGACTACTATGATCAACTTCACATCCTTTGGGACCAAATTGAACTTTGTGATCCAATTTGGGCATGTTCAATGAATGCTCAACAATATGCTACAGTTAGGGATGAATTTCATCACTATTCCTGATGTCACTTCACAAGGACTTTGAGCCCATCTGAGGTCATCTTCTTAATCGCAGTCATCCTCTCTCTCTTGATACTGCTGTAAATGAGTTGGTTAGAGAAGAAGCTTGGCTTGTAACCCTTCAAGCCCATAATAAGTTCATTGTTTTGGCTATTACTCCTTCTACTCTTACCATTAAGCAACCTCAGCAATTAGTTGATTCCTCTGGCTTTAAAAATCATCGCAGGCATAGCAATAAAAGGTTCTGCAATTATTGCAAGCATCATGGTCACACCATTGAGACTTGTTACCGTCGCAACAAATCTACTATTGATGTTGTTAATACTAAGCCTACTCCACTGATGCCTTCTAGTTCAGTAGAGTCCCAATCTTCTGGATCCACTGTCAACCTCCCCCCCACTGAACTACAGAAGATCATAACTCATGTTGTTCAAATGGTTGGTAATGTATCTCTTTCCACCACTCTCCAGTTCTGCCCGGTAAGTCTCAAACTTGGCTTTTTGATTCTACATGTTATAATCACATGACACCTCACTCATCTTTATTCTCCAAACTTGACCTTGTACCACATCCTCTTAATATTCATATAGCTGATGGTTCCACCATGCATGAGAATAGTCTAGGTTTTGTTTCGACCTCTAACCTCTTTGTTCCCAGGGTCTTCAATGTACCTAACCTATCCTATAATTTATGCTCTATAGGAAAATTAGCTGAACTAGGATATCATCTTATTTTTTACTATTCTGGGTGTATTGTGTAGGATCCGAGGATGAGGTAAGAGCTTGGGACCGGTCATAGGGTCGGGCGTATGTTTCCTACGAACAATCTTCATCTTCCACATATTGCTCCTATAACTACTGTAGTTTCTTCCTTACCTTCTCTCGTACTTTGGAATTCTCGTTTTGGTCATGCCCTATCCACTTGGGTACAACAGTTAGCTTCTAAAGGTCTCTTGGGTTTTGTGTCCAAAGACAATTTTGATTGTTGATGAGTGCTTAAAAAGTACTAAAATTTCCATGATTTTATGCACGTTAATTGATTAAAAAGATATATATTTATATGATTTTATCATATATTTATATAAATCTATCTTTTCTGAATAACGAGTATTTTGATTATTTTTCAGGTATTTTTGCTTAAAAAAGTAACTTAAAAACTCAAAGAAAAATATCGGAGGCAATACATCACAAATATATTCATAAAGTAAATAAGGAAAGGTCAAGAAAAATTGGAAAAATTGGACAAAATGGGTCAAAAATGTCAAAAAGAAGGAAATCATGCATGCAGCCGCGCTAGCAACACGCGCGCATCACCCAGTTCGGGCGCGCCCGTGCCTATCAGCGCCCGGTTCACACGCACCGTATCACCTAGTCCGTGCGTGCCCCACCTATCAGTGCTCGGTTCACGCGCACCATATCACCCAATCCGCACACGCTTGCTTTCCATTCCACGTGCGCCGCACGCCCATCTATGCCCCATCCATACGCGCCGCCGTGCCCCATACTACCATGACATCAGTAATAACATCATCATTCACTACTCTTCATTTCCTCCATTTTTAATCATTTTTCACCCACTTTTTCTTCCTCTCCTAACCTATAAATACCGTCATTCTCTTCACTTCAAAACACACCTCAAAAACATCTTATTCTCTCTTTCTTTCTCTCCATTTCTTAGTTTTTAGCTTTTCTTAGTTTTAGAGTTATTCTCTTTTTAAGAAGAAATAGTTATGTTTTTGTAATTTATTTTCTTTTTGATTCAATAAATGGGACTGCAAATTCCATTTGGAGGTTTTCCAGCAACAGGAATAACATCAAAGTATTGTCACGATTTTATTTTCTTTGTAGTTATTTTTTATGCTTTATTCTTACATGTTATATTTAATTTATTTGTGATTAAATTTAACTTTGCTGGCTATTTGTAAACATGATATAATAATAATGTTGTTATGCTTACGAAATATTAAATAGGTAAAAATCTCTAAAATGAATTTATTTTGTTTTTATTCAAGATTTTATATTAAGAATGTTAGTGAGAAATATATTATTTTTCATTCCAACCTTAAATCTGAACATTAGATTTTAAGGTTTACTTATTTGGTGTGATTTAGGGTAGTACTCTTTTATTTGTTTGTACAATCGTCCGGTAGTTAGAGTGAAGCTCTATTTCAAAATTTTTTGTAAGAATTATTATCTAAAAATGTATTAACAACATGTTTTCAGTAGTGGTTTTAAAACTTGAAAGTTAGTACTCGGATAATTAAATTCTTAGGTTTAATTTGGACATTTTGAATAAAGTTTAAACTATCAAACCCCACCAAAGATGGCATTTAAATGGTTTATTTTCAATCTCTTAGAAAAAAAAGGAATTAATTTAATTAACCAAATTAGTTATCAACCCCACCATAGGTGTTAATTGATTTGTTTAGTTAACAAAGAATATCTAACCCCACCAAATGTGGTATTCATATAAAAAAGAGAGAACCAATAAATATCAATTCATATATTTAATAACCTAAATAATATGAGCAAGCATAATTAACTTAGTTATTATATCCATAAATACTCCACTATTATAAACGATAAAATTTGCATCAATGTTTATTGAATCCATATCTATGTTTATTTTTATGTTCTTAGATTAGAAACACCAAAACCCAAATATCGTGACAGGATGGTTAGGATTTAATTTTGTTTTTAAAAATTTGAATAATAAATTAAAAACCACATATATTCCTTTCTTAGATCGACCTTGGGAGTATACTTATCATTTTCTATGAAATGATTTGTGCACTTGCAAGAGTTTTATAAATATAAAACCAAAGTATTGGCAGGATCAGCGATGCCGGTTCTGCTCATTAATTAGTTGGGCATGAATTTTACTATTTTCTAGATGGAATGTTTGGATATTATCAAGTACCCTTAACACTAGAAGATCAAGAAAAGACCACATTTACATGTCCTTTTGGGAAAATATCTTTTCGAAGAATGCTATTTGGGTTATACAGTGCCCCTGCCACTTCTCTAGAGATGCATGATATCTATTTTCTCGGACATGATGGAAAAATTCATTGAGATTTTCATGGACGATTTCTCCATCTTTGGGAACTAATTTGATGATTTCTTACATAAATTGACTTTGGTTTTAGAAAGATGCATTGAATGCAATCTCACCCTTAGTTGGGAGAAAATTCATTTCATGGTTCAACAAGGGATACTTTTAGGACATAATTTCAAACAGGGGTATTGAAGTTGATAAGGAAAAAGTTGAATTGATTTCCAAACTACCTCCCCTTACATCTGTGAAGGGGATAAGAAGCTTTTTAGGACATACAGGATTTTATAGATGATTTATTAAATATTTCTCTAAAATGAGTCGTCTCTTATGTAACTTGCTATCAAAAGATGTTTATTTTAATTTCAAAAATGACTGCCTTATTTCCTTTAATACCTTGAAAGAGAAACTAACATCTACCCTTGTTATTATGGCACCAAAATGGTCTTTACCCTTTCAAATAATGTGTGATGCTTCTGATTATACTATCAGAGCAGTCTTGGGACAAAGAGTGGATAAGTGTTTGCATGTCATATACTATGCTAGCAAAATACTCAATGATGCCCAAATGAATTATACCACCACTAAAAAGGAATTCTTGGCTATAGTGTTCTCTTTAGACAAATTCAGGTCTTATTTAGTAGGATCTAAAGTGATTGTGCATTCTGATCATGCTGCTTTAAGATACCTATTAAGTAAACCAAATGCCAAAGCCAAGATTAATCAGGTGGGTCTTACTCTTACAAGAATTTGACCTAGAAATAAAAGATAAGAAAGGTAGTGAAAACTTAGTAATTAACCATTTGTCTAGGTTGATTTCTGACTTCAATTCTCTTAAAGATGAGAGTAATGAAGAAATAGTTGAAACCTTTCCTGATAAACAATTATTTTCAATAGGTCTGAACCCATGGTATGCTGATATTGTAAACTATCTTGCCACTGGTGTTTTGCAACCTAACACTTCATATCAGGACAAGAATAGAATTTTTAAAACTATTAAGGACTATTTCTAGGATGACCCTTATTTATACAAGATTGGTCAAGATCAAGTCATCCGGAGATGTGTACCTCAAGAAGAACATAAGAGCATTCTAACTTTTTGTCATAAACTTCATTGTGGGGGCCATTTTGGTGGTGAAACGATAGCCCCTAAGGTATTACAGACTGGATTCTTTTGGCCCACTCTTTTTAAAGATGCTCATATGTTTTGTGCACAATGTGATAGATGTTAAAGAACAGGAAACATAAGCAAAAGAGATGAAATTCCTTTGACATCTAATTTAGTTGTTGAACTCTTCGATGTATGGGGAATTGACTTTATGGGTCCTTTTCCACCATCCAATGGTTTTCAATATATTTTGGTCGTTATGGATTATGTATCCAAGTGGGTAGAAGTTATCCCCACTAAAACCAATAATGCTAATGTTGTTGTTAAATTCTTAAAGGATTTAATATTCAGCAGGTTCGGAATGCCTAGAGTTATTATAAGTGATATAGGTAGCCATTTTTGTAACAAGATCTTTGATGGAGTCCTAAACAAGTACACCATCACACATAAAGTAGCTACTCCATATCATCCTCAAACTTCTGGTTTAGTGGAATAAGTAATAGGCAAATTAGGGAATATTGGAATGAACTATGCGTCCTTCAAGGAAGGATTGGGCATTTAAGTTAAATGATGCCTTATGGGCATACCACACCACTTACAAAACACTTATTGGGATGATCCCTTGCCGGTTAATCTTTGGGAAAGCATGCCACCTTCTAGTTGAACTCGAACACAAGGCTTACTGGGAAATTAAAGAGTTAAACATGGATTTAGATAAAGCAGGAGAAAAAATGTTACTCCATCTTAATGAGTTGGAAGAAATTAGGAACGAAGCCTATGAGAATTCCAAATTATACAAAGAGCGTACTAAGCGCTATCATGACAAGAGGCTAGTTCCTAAGACTTCACCTTGGAATGGAAGTTCTTTTATTTAACTCTCGTTTGAGATTGTTTCCAGGAAAGTTGAGATCAAGATGGGATGGACCATTCAAAATAGTTCAGGTATTTGCACATGGAGTAGTAGAATTATTGGATTCCAAGACATAAAAAACATTCAAATTCAATGGGCATCTTATGAAGCCTTATTTAGAAGAACCAAACAACATTATTGAAATGGATTGCATTTGGCTGAGTAACCCTTAGCACCATAAAGTTATGTCTTGCTAAGACGTTAAACTAAGCGCCGGATGGGAGGCAACTCATCATTTTAGGTAATTTTCTTTTATTTTTTTATTTAATTTCTATTGTTTATTTTAGTTTGATTACATATGAATAGTTTTAAAATTGTTAAAACTAAAAATATTTGTTGAGATATTAAAAGTTCACAGTGATCTGTTTGTGTACACTTTAATGAACATAATGGATGCACTTGCATTTCTCCATTACTAGTTGCATTTTCTCAGGAAATAGGTAATCTTTCTTCTCTTTTCTCTTTATCTTTAATTTACAGTTGTAACATTGAGGACAATGTAAGTTCTAGGTTAGGGGTGGTAAAAAGTTATCATGCTTAATTTCAAAAAAAATATTTAACAATTTCAAAAAAGAAATAAAAAAATATTATTTTATTTTTATGTTCACATTTTCAGTTTCATTGTATAATTTAGTAATTTTTGGAATTTTAGAATTAGTTTTAAAAAATTCTCACAAAAATTTATCATTTCTTTAAATAAAATTTAAGTAAATAGTTAAGTCTTTTGTACTGTTAGATTAATTTTTGAAAACATATCATGAAATATTTTTTTTAATTTTTTTGGTAATTAGTTAGTTTTTTTTTCATAACAAGTATTTCTTGATACTGATTGGGTTGGAGATCCCACTGATCACAAGTCCACTATAGGTTATTACTTTCTCCTTGGTTCTTCTTTGATTTCTTGGTGAAGTAAGAAACAAACTTTCATGGAGCACTCCAGTACTAAAGCATAATATCATGCTCTTGTTGATACCACATCTGAGCTCCTTTGTCTACGATAGCTTCTTAAGGATTTAGGTGTCTCCACATCCTCTACTACTCCCCTTTATTGTGAAAATTAGAGTGCCATTCATATTGCTCACAATGGTGTCTTCCATGAACGGACTAAACACATTGAGATTGATTGCCACTTTATTCGTTCTCATCTTGCGTATGGGGCTCTAAAGCTTTTCCCCATCTCCTTTAATGATCAAATTGTAGATATATTCACTAAGGAACTTCCTAAGGGATGTACTCATAATTTGGTTTACAACCTCAAGCTAGTATTACATCCACCTTGAGTTTGAGAGGGGGTTTTAATGTATATTTATTAACATATTAATGCATATCTATTAATGTATATCATATCTGCTAATTTATATATCTAGTTTACTTTAGGTATATCTAATTTCCTTGTAACTCCTATATAAAGGCACCATGTATATTCCTTAACTCAGAATAAAATACAATCATTAAGTATTTCTAGAAAAACAAAAAAGGGTTAAGTTCTATCTTTGTTATAGTGTTAATGGACGAGTTCCTTCACATCTCAGACTATGAGACTACTAAAGGTATATAGAATTCACTTTCTCTTGCTCATAAGGGAACTTCCTAAGTGAAACAATATCAGTTTGACTCTATTAATATAAGTAACATTAAAACCTTTGGTTAATTTTATGATATTACTAATGCTTGCTCTACACTTGGGGAGAAAATTCATCAACCTATACATGTACATTGATGCTTGAGTTTTTGTGCTTGTAAAATAGCTCGCAAGTATATGAATTACTTTATAAGAAATGATAAGTATATTGTTGGTTAAAGAGGACTTACATGGTTTTTATATGATTCAATAAAATTCTTAAAAAAAAATTAAACCTAAACGTTATGTTACAAAGTTTGGGTTTTGAAATATCTAAATTAATGATATAAAATAAAAGATTGATTTAATAAACATTAGGAAAATAATATTTAACACTTAATAGAGAAC
The DNA here is from genome assembly GCA_033030585.1 of Hippophae rhamnoides. NCBI lineage: Eukaryota > Viridiplantae > Streptophyta > Magnoliopsida > Rosales > Elaeagnaceae > Hippophae > Hippophae rhamnoides. The sequence continues at coordinate 62,237,233 of CM065427.1, read as the reverse complement.
TTTGGGGATAGATTAGTCAATTAATCATGCTAGCTTAATATTAATTAGGTTATTAAATATATAAATTGATATTATTAATTTTTTTGTATTAAAAAATCATAAGGTCGAGATTACCAATTGATCGTTATTAATGGTTTATTTCTAAAGAAATAACAAATCATCTAATTACTACTTGCGATCGAGTATATAATTTGGCCTTTTATTCAAGGTTCTAAAATTAGATTAAAATATGGATATTTCTCATAACTAACTTTTAGATTTTAAAATCTACTATAAAAATATGTCATTAATATATTTTCAAATAGTAATAATTCTTTGAAATAGAGTATAACTCAGATCCAAATAATCAAATACAAAATGTAGATGTTGACTCTAAATCAAATCTAGATAATCAAATCAAAAATCTAACTCTCATATTTTAAATTTGTTGAAAAAAACATTTCTTTAATATACTTTTCTACAATAAAATTTGTAAAATTTGAATAAAAAAATAAAGATCAATTTATTTTATAAACATTTTTTACCTATGTTAATATTTTTACAAGCATAACAACATAACTAATATCTCATAGTAATTTTGTCATACATGCTTATAAATTATCTTTAAATTAAATATAACATTAAGAAAAAAAAACATAAAATTAATCTAAAAATTGAAGAATACATTTAAACTTTATACCTCAAGTGTATCCTTTCAAGTACATAATTTCAGTATTGTTTCTATATCTGAAAAATCTCCAAATACATTTTCCAATATTGTTTATTAAATTTAAAGAAGTAGTACATAAACTTAACTTTCTTCACCTCTCGAAATTGAAAGAAGAACTTTGAAACTAATTTGAAGAAAATAGGAATATAGGAATGAGAGAGAACATTTGTTGTGGAAGTTGGGGGATGATTTAGAATGAATGAGAGATTGTCCTATTTATAGGATTGGAAAACATTTTAAAAAGAGAGAAATATGGTTTAGAGGGTGATGAGTGCTTAAAAAGCACTAAAATAACCATGATTTTATGCACATTAATTGATTAAAAATATATATATTTATATGTTTTATCATATATTTATATAAATTTGTCTTTTTTGCAATCACGGGTATTTTTATTGTTTTTCAGGTATTTTGGCTTAAAAATGCAACTTAAAGACTCAAAGAGGAATACTGGAAGCAATACATCACAAAAATATTAATAAATAAATGCGTAAAGGTCGAAAAATATGGAAAAATTGGACAAAATGGGTCAAAAAGGTCAAAAATGTCAAAACGGAGAAAAACGCGTACCGCGCTTGCCATGGCCTCCGCCCAAAATCTGCGCTGGTATTGTTCATGCGCGCAAAGATCAACGCGGGTTCTTGTTTCATGCTACAAAGACTGCGCGGGTTATCGTTTCATGCGCGCAAAGATCGCGCGCGCGAGGTTACTGCTCATGCGCGTAAAGACCGCGCGCGGTTCTGTTCACGCGCGCGCTGCCAGCCGCCCAGCGCCCAACGCGTTTTGACCCATTTTTCACGTACAGTTCTATGACGTCACGCCGACGTCATTGATGACCTCAACATGTCCACTACACGTTTTTTATTTTTTTTATATTTTTTTAACATTTTTTTACTCATTTTTTCTCTCCATCCTCACCTATAAATACCCCCCTTCCATTCACTTCAAAACACACCTTCAAACACCTCAAAACCTCACTTCTCTCTTCTTTCTTTCTCTCATTTCTTAGTTTTTGAGTTTTCTTTAGTTTCTTTCTTAGTTTCTAAGCTTTTCTTAGTTTTTCTCTTAGTTTTTAGTTCAATTGTCTTAAGTTTAGAGTTCTTCTCTTTTTGAGAGGAACTTGTAATGTTTTTGTAATAATTTAGATTTTTGATTCAATAAATGGAAGTGCAAATTCCGCTTGGAGGTTTTCTAGCAACGGGAATAGCGTCGAAGTTATGTAAGGATTTTATTTTCTTTACAGTTATTTTTATGCTTTATTCTTACATGTTATATTTAATTTGTCTGTGATTAAATTTAACTGTGCTAGCTGTTTATAATCATGATATAATAATAACGTTGTTATGCTTGCGAAATATTAAATAGGTGAAAATTTCTAAAATGAATTGATTTTATTTTTATTCAAGATTTTATATTAAGGATGTTAGAGAGAAATATATTATTTTTCATTACAAACTTAAATCTGAAAATTAGATTTTAAGGTTTAGTTATCGATTCGATTTAGAGTAGTGCTCTTTTATTTGATGGTACAATCTCCCGGTAGTTAGAGTGAAGCTCTATTTCAAAAGTTTTTATAAGAATTATTATCTGAAAATGTATTGACGACATGTTTTCGGTAGTGGTTTTAAAACTTGAAAGTTAGTACTCGGATAACTAAATTCTTAGGTTTAATTTGGACACCTTGAATAAAGTTTAAATCGTCTAACCCCACCAAAGGTGGCATTTAAATGGTTCATTTTCAATCTCTTAGAAAAAGGAATTAATTTAATTAACCAAATTAGTTATCAACCCCACCCATAGGTGTTAATTGATTTGTTTAGTTAACAAAGAATATCTAACCCCACCAAAGGTGGTATTCATACAAAAAAGGGAGAATCAATAAATATCAATTCATATCTTTAATAACCTAGATAATACGAGCAAGCATAATTAACTTAGTTATTATATCCATAAATACTCCACTATTTATAAAAGATAAAATTTGCATGAATGTTTATTGAATCTATGTTTATTTTTATGTAAGTAGATTAAAAACACAAAAAAACCAAACTATCGTGACAGGATGTTTAGGATTTAATTTCGTTTTTAAAAGTTTGAATAATAAATTAAGAACCACATACATTCCTTCCTTAGATCGACCTTGGGAGTATACTTATCATTTTTCTACGAAATGATTCGTGCACTTGCGAGAGTTTTATAAGTATAAAACCAAAGTATTGCGAGAATCGGCGATGCCGGTTTTTGCTCATCAAGTTTTTGGCGCCGTTGCCGGGGATGTCATCAAGTTTTTGGCGCCGTTGCCGGGGAAGGAATAGCGTTTTTAATTTATTTATCAAAATTTTAAAAATATTTTTGTGGTATAAATAATTGTGATTTTTTTGTTTTTGTAAAAAAAAAATAAAATAAAACATTTAATCAAATTTCAAATTTCATAAGAAATAATAAAAAAAAATTAAAAAATTAAAAAAAAAATTAAAAAAAATTAAAAAAAATTAAAAAAAATTAAAAAAATTAAAAAAAAAATTAAAAAATTTTTTAGCGTGAATAGTACAATAATTTAGAAATTTGAAATTTGAGTAAAAAGTTTTTACCGTTCATGAATAGTAAAAAAATTAAAAAAAAAGAACATTTTTAAATAAAAATTTTACCGTGAATAATAAAATAATTTAGAAATTTAAAATTTGAATAAAAAAAATTACCGTTCATGAATAGTAAAAAAAAATTAAAAAAAAAATAAAAAACATTTCAAAAATTTTAAGTTAAAAAATAAAACAAACAAGCAAATAAATAAATAAAAAAATTAAAAAAAATAATAAAATAATAAAAAAAATAAAAAAATTAAAAAAAATAAAAAAAATAAAAAAACCAAAATTTTAATTTTTTTTTAGTTTAATTTTTACTATTTTTTTTATTTATTTTAAATCATAATTTTATTTTTTTTATTTTCTTTTACCTTTTTCAATTTTTTTTTATTATATTATTTTTTATTTTTCTTTCTTTAGTTATTTATTTTTTTTATTCTTGATTTTTAGTTAACTTACTTAACTTAGTTTTTCTTTTACTAACTTAATTAACTTAGATTTTTTTTTAACATGAACTTAGGTTTTTACTTAAATTTTCATTAAATTAATTAACTTAGTTTTTTTTATTTTACTTCACTTAACTTAATTAGGTTAGATTTTTTTTTTTTTACTTCACTTAACTTAATTAACTTAGATTTTTTTTAACTTAACTTAATTAAATTAGATTTTTTTTAACTTAACTTAATTAACTTAGATTTGTTTTACTTCACTTAACTTAATTAACTTTTTTTTTTTTAACTTAGATTTTCATTAACTTAGATTTTTACTTAACTTAATTTAATTAACTTAATAGCATGAAAAGTAAAGATCTAAGGGAGTTCTGTCTAGGAGACTAGTTCTTGGAAGCCTTTGTGCTAATTAGTCTTTCCTGGGAACGTTGTTCTGTCTAGGAGGATGGTTTTTAAGGAGCCTTTGCACCACCATTCTTTCCTGGGAGCACTCTTGGTTAATACTAATTATGTTATTTTAAAAAAAAACAAAAAAAAAAACAAATTTTTTTTAACTATCTCCAAAATTTTAAAGTTTTAATTACAATCTAAGGAGCTAGTTTCTTTGTTTAATCTAGGTACAATTGTGTTTTTATGCCTTAATTATTTTATTTGTACCTAGATGTGGGTTATCTAAAACTCAAAATATGCCTCTAGTTTTAAGTACGAGAAAGAAATCAAAATCAATAGGCGTAGTGAAAAAGTATAGGTAGACAACCTTGTCTTACCTGCAGTTTGATTGACTCAATGATGAGGGGACATTGAAGTTTACTTAAAATGCAATCCCAAGTTACGTCTTGCTAAGACGTTAAACTAAGCGGATGGGAGGCAACCCATCATTTTAGGTAAATTTCTTTTATTTCTTTTATTTACTTAATTTTATTGTTTATTTCATTTTAATTACATGTGAATAATTTTTAAATTGTTAAAACTAAAAATATTTGTTGAAATGTTAGAAGTTCACAAATGACCGTCTTCGTATACACTTTAATGATGAATATGATGGATGCACTTGCATTTTCCATTACTACTTGCACATTCTCGTGAAATAGATAATATTTCTTCTCTATTTTCTTTATCTTTAATTTACAGTTGTTACATTGAGGACAATGTAAGTTTTAGGTTGGGGGTGGTGAAAAGTTACCATGCCTAATTAAAAAAAAAGTTTTAACAATTTAAAAATAAAAATATATATATTTAAAAAAATAAAAAAAAATATACTTTTTCATTTTTTGTGTGTTTGGTTTTATTTCTATTTTGTGTGATTTAGTAATTTTTGGAATAAAAAAAAACTTTTCTCACAAAAATTTATCATTTCTTGAAATCAAATTTAAGTAAATAGTTAAGTCTTTTGTACTGTTAGATTAATTTTTGAAAACACATCATGAAATATTTTGTAATTATTTTTGATAATTAGTTAGTTTTTGTCATAATTAGTATTTCTTGATAAGATGTAGAAATTATATTAAACCCAAAATCGGTGTTTATGAATTTTTTTAGTGGAGACTACCTTTGTGAGATATAATTTGAGCCTAATTTCCTTTATTCAGAGTGAAATATATATTTTTTCTACTCCAAACACATTTCTTATTTCTTCAAATTTTTGGATGATCTCTATAGGTATTAGCATTGAATGTATGAATTTTTTTCTCATTTTAATAGAGTATCATATATTTTTTTATTATTATTTTTGCTTAGATTAAATGATTTGAGTAGAAGTTGATAGTATATGCTTATATCTCATTTATGCATGACTACTACAAAAACAAAAAGACATATCTAGGGTTACCTAAACCAAGATCAAACAGAAAAGCCACAAAATTAACCACTCACCAAAATCCAAAATATGTACAATCTGTACATGGGTTGACTCTCTAAAATACATATATTGAGAAATATCTTCAGAAAAAAATAGAGAGATAAAGAATATATAGTATAATCTACATACTATAACCCACATTGCCTACAAAGTTGTGAGTAAAGGCTAATTACAAAAGAAGGATATAGGAAATAATTCCCTAAAAAGTCATTGCACTCTCTTCATTTGTAAAAGGCATATATCTTGAAATTCTTTCTTAATGAGTTTGATTTATGCATGAAAATAATTTTTATATATGATATCTTTATAATTTATACATTTGATTCCTTTCATGAGATCAATGTTAAAATAACACTTTGAGCCTTTATTCTTTATACATATGCGAACATATTAGTTCATTTCTATACATCAACTCTTTTCGCATATAAATTAGTATGAGTGTTTGAACCCATAGGATTCGGTGTTTTGAGAGTATTGACTTGTGAGGAATAGAGTCGGCGAATCGATTCATGACACTGAAATTGGGTGAAATTAAATGGATACATTTTTGATATGAAATATGAAAATGATTTTCGACTAATTATTATAATAAATCATGATTGTTTAAAGAGATTAATATAACTTATGCTTGAGATTTTAATTATGATCTTAAAGGAGATTAAAAAGTATGAGACATTTTTGTGAGATGTTGATAATTTGTGATTTTGTTGTAAATTTAATTTTTAAGTTGTTTGTTTTTATTGTTTCTTTTGTTTTTACATTTAGTACAATGTTTGTGGGTATCATTACTGAAAACCCTCACGAGACTCAAACTCGTCCACTAGGGCAACCTAGGGGTTTAAAGGCTTGTTGCATAGGCTAAATGCAACCGTTTCAATCCACGAAAGTGATTTAGGATAGTTTAATTTTTAGTTTTTATCGCTTCTCTTGCTAAGGGACTAGCAAGAAGCTGGTTGGGGGTTGTGATGAGTGCTCAAAAAGCACTAAAATAACCATGATTTTATGCACTTTAATTGATTAAAAATATATATATTTATATGTTTTATCATATATTTATATAAATTTGTCTTTTTCGGAATCACGGGTATTTTTATTGTTTTTCAGGTATTTTGGCTTAAAAATGCAACTTAAAGACTCAAAGAGGAATACTGGAAGCAATACATCACAAAAATATTAATAAATAAATGCGTAAAGGTCGAAAAATATGGAAAAATTGGACAAAATGGGTCAAAAAGGTCAAAAATGTCAAACGGAGAAAAAGCGCGCGCTTGTAGCGCGCCAAAGACTCAGCTCCGCCTAAAACTGCGCGCTGGTACTGTTCATGCGCGCAGCACCGCGCTGGTTATTGTTCATGCGCGCAAGATCAGCGCGGGTTGCCACGCGCAGCGCGCCGCCAGCCGCTTGACCCGCGCGCCCAACGCGTTTTTGACCCATTTTTCACGTGCGGCCCCTATGGCGTCATCGACGTCATTGATGACCTCAAGATGTCCACTACACGTTTTTATTTTTTATATTTTTTTAACATTTTTTACTCATTTTTTCTCTCGATCGTCATCTATAAATACTCCCCTTCCATTCACTTCAAAACACACCTTCAAACACCTCAAAACCTCACTTCTCTCTTCTTTCTTTCTCTCATTTCTTAGTTTTTGAGTTGTCTTTAGTTTCTTTCTTAGTTTCTAAGCTTTTCTTAGTTTTTCTCTTAGTTTTTAGTTCAATTGTCTTAAGTTTAGAGTTCTTCTCTTTTTGAGAGGAACTTGTAATGTTTTTGTAATAATTTAGATTTTTGATTCAATAAATGGAAGTGCAAATTCCGCTTGGAGGTTTTCTAGCAACGGGAATAGCGTCGAAGTACTGTAAGGATTTTATTTTCTTTACGCTTATTTTTATGCTTTATTCTTACATGTTATATTTAATTTGTCTGTGATTAAATTTAAGCGTGCTAGTCAGTTTATAATCATGATATAATAATAACGTTGTTATGCTTGCGAAATATTAAATAGGTGAAAATTTGGAAAATGAATCGATTTTATTTTTATTCAAGAGTTTATATTAAGGATGTTAGAGAAAAACATAATATTTATCATTACTACCTTAAATCAAGATTAGACTTTAAGGTTTAGTTATCAGGTCTAATTTAGAGTAGTGCTCTTTTATTTGTTGGTACAATCGCCTAGGTAGTTAGAGTGAAGCTCTATTTCAAAAGTTTTTATAAGAATTATTATGTGGAAATGTATTGACAACATGTTTTCAATAGTGGTTTTAAAACTTGAAAGTTAGTACTCGGATAACTAAATTCTTAAGTTTAATTTGGACACCTTGAATAAAGTTTAAACTGTCTAACCCCACCAAAGGTGGCATTTAAATGGTTCATTTTCAATCTCTTAGAAAAAGGAATTAATTTAATTAACCAAATTAGTTATCAACCCCACCCATAGGTGTTAATTGATTTGTTTAGTTAACAAAGAATATCTAACCCCACCAAAGGTGGTATTCATACAAAAAAGAGAGAATCAATAAAATATCAATTTATATCTTTAATAGCCTAGATAATATGAGCAAGCATAATTAATTTAGTTATTATATCCATAAATACTCCACTAATTTAAATGATAAAATTTGCATGAATATTTATTGAATCTGTATTTATATTTATTTTTTTATTTATTGAATTTGTATCTATGTTTATTCTTTTTAGATTATATTTAATTAATCTGTATATATGTTTATTTTAATGTTATTAGATTAGGAACACAAAAACCAAAATATCGTGACAGGATGTTTAGGATTTAATTTCGTTTTTAAAAGTTTGAATAATAAATTAAAAACCACATACATTCCTTCCTTAGATCGACCTTGGGAGTATACTTATCATTTTCTACGAAATGATTCGTGCACTTGCGAGAGTTTTACAAATATTAAAACCAAAGTATTTGCGAGAATCGGCGATGCCGATTTTCGCTCATCAGAGGGTCGCTCACCATGGCATGCAACTTTCCACTATCCTAGAATGCAATGATTTCATACGCATTGTAATCTCGATCCAAATCACTTGGGTCGCAGCGTACATTTTTCTCTACTATTGCACATGTCAAACTGCGTAGTTTCCATTTTCTTAATTTTACCCCTTTATAAGCTTGGTTGGTATATATGTAAGGCTTTTTCTTTTATTATTCTTTGGTTGTAATAAGTACTTTTAGGTACAATTCTTCTAGTTGAATCATTTTGATATTAGATATGCCTATAAATAACTAAACATGCCCGTAATTCAGAAAACATAGACTTGTTCAAATAATAATAAATTTATGCACATACAAATCTATTTTAACATTTAAAGTGCATAAAATCACATTTTAATTAGTACTTTTCAAGCACTCATCACAACTCTTAACAAACTTCTTGTTAGGCTCTAGTAAGAAAAGTAAAAAAAACTAAAAAGAATAATTAAATAAAGTAAACTATCCTAAATCATATTCATAGATTGGCACTACTATATTTAATATATGCAATAAGCCTTTAAACTCGTAGGTTGTGGATGAGTTCAAGTCTCGTAAACTCTTTTCAAAAATGATATCCATAAATATAAAACTAAATACAAATAAAAAAACTAAAATAAATAAAGCAAAACTTTAAACAAAATAACAAAATTATAAGGTAAGAATAAAAATAAAAAACTTCTCATGCTTTAATTTATTTTAAGTTCATAATTAAAATCCAAAGCATATGTTATTTTAACATCTTAAGCATTTATGGTTTATTGTAACAATTAGTTGAAAATCACTTTCATATCCTACATAAAAAATGCATCAATATTGATTTTCCCAACTTTAGTGTTTGGAATCCGAATTTCCTTTACTTCTAAGCCTCATAAGTCATACTATCAATGTCACGTTGATCCTATGGGTTAAATTACTCATTCATAGCTATATGCAAATAGAGTTTATACAAAGAAATGAACTAGTAAATTTGCATATGTTTAAAGAATAAAAGGCTCAAAATAGTGCATAACATCGATTTCATGAAAGGAATCGAATGAAAGGATTTATAAAAAAATCACATGTTATACTCATGCATCAATTAAAATCATCAAATAAAAGTTTCAAGTTATATGCATTTTAGAGATGAAGAAAATGCAATGACTTCTAGGAGATTTATTTTTTATCTTTTTTTTTGTATTTAGATATTTCTCACAACTTTGTAGGATTTTTGAGTCATAGTATTTAACATGTACTATTCATTTTTTCTTTCTCTCTCTTCTTTAGAGATTTCCATTCTATTTTTTTAGAGAGAGGACCCATATACAGTTTATACATATTTTATATGATTTTAGTAAGTGACTAATTTTGGATTTATTTTTGTATTAACTTAGTTAAACCCATATAGCTTTCAATTTCTATTAAGTCATTCAATTTAAGCAATAAAAATAAATATATGATACTTTATCAGATATAAAAATCCTAACATTCAATACATAAATAGAAATCATCTAAACAATTTGAAACTATAAGAAGAGTATTTAAAAGAGCAAAACAAATATTATCACTTAATATATAAAAAGATAAAGATTCAAAATATTCTTACTAGCTAGTCTCCACTATTTGATTCCTAAACACCACTTTCAGCTTTATTGCAATTTTAAAATTTTATCATGAAATATAAATTATGATAAAAACTAACTAATTATCACATTATTCTATAATATGTTCAATAAATTAATATAATAGTGAAAAGATTTAATTATTTGCTTAAAATTAACCAAAAGACATGATAATTTTGTAAGAATTTTAAATTTAAACCTAAAATTCCTAAACCAATAAAAATAAATAGAAACAAAAAAATAAAAGGAATAAAAAAATGTATACTCATATTTAATAAAACATTTAAAAATTACTAAAATTTATGTAATTGTAACTTTTCCACTCCAACCTAAAATTTACATTATCCTCAATATAACATTTGAAAATTAAACATAAAGAGAAAACTTATCAATTTGCTAAACATGTTTAAGTATTTGATTTGATGATTCAGGTGGATTTATCATCTAAAACATATTAATTCATATAGATAGAATACTATGTACTTCTTACACATCTCAACAAACATTTATAAATCTAACACTTCCAAATAAAATAAACCTTGTTCATATAACATGAAATTAGAACAAACTAAATAAAAAAAATTACATGAAATGAAAAATAAACATGAGATAAAAAATTAAAATTAAAATAATTAAAATAAAGTTCACAAAAAAAACTCAAAATAAAATAAAAACTCATAAATATTTTAGAACAAGTTTGGAGTTCAACCCTCCATGTCATCCTATCCTTTTTATTTAGGATGTGGTCATGATTATTCAGGTAATGTAAAGATGAAATCATACTTAATCCTTAGGTTATCTTAAATAGCTTGTATCCACCGAAAGATGGTTAAGTTGTAACTTATGCATTTCGAAGAACATATGAATCTAAGTCACTTGATCATGGTGTTGTTGGTTTGCAAAAGTGGAATATTGGGCAGTGTAGGCTTGTTGAAAATCTAAAGTAGTCATTCTTTCATTTAATTGATGAACTTCATCCTTCAATGTTTTTCTTGATGAAAAATCACCAAGCTAAAGCATAACTTCATCTTTTCGGTAAATCACCCCTACTTTAGAACATAAAGTAGATATAAGCTAGGGGAAGAAATGACTCAAGAAGGTGCTATTAGCAAACAACTTCATCCTATTATGAATTATTACTCCAACATCCATAGTCATGTGAATTGTTATGGCACATAATGGTATTGTCCATTCTCTATCCACAAAGTTGTAATAAGTAGTAAGCATTGGTCTATAACAAAAAAAAATGTATTGCTATATGCGGGAAACCTTATCCAAATACTTAGATTTAAAGCCCCTATATTTTCCCTAGCATAAATCCATTTACTACCTTCTGCTACAATGATTTCAATTATTGGAGCATAATCCACATTATTCAGGTAAGTTAATACTCACCCTGGCCTATATCTCTTATTCCATATTGGGCATTAATATTAGATGATCCCAAATGGGACTAGCACACCCCATACTCTAACTTTATTATCAACATTATTGGGAAGATCTGCATAAAATTTATGAACTATTAATTCAATAGTGAATTTTGATTCCTTTATGAACCTTATCCAACCTAATGCCACTATTTCATCAAAAATACCCTCAAATTTGGAATTTGGTCCAAAATCTAAATCCATCCCCCCTTTATAATAAAAATTTTGTTTAATTTTGTAGCCCTATGAAATCTTAACTTAGCCTCATTGCAAGGAATTTGGTCCTATTAAAATTAACATAAGTTCTTGTCTCCTTTTCGTTTTCAATTCTATTCTTTGTTGGTGCTTTCTAAAAAAGTTTAACAAAAACCAAATCTAAGGTTTTTCATAGACAATCCACAAAACATAGTATAAATTAATCCAAAAATTTCCTTACCCTCACTATTGTCCAAATTAGAGTTTTGAACTCTTTTTAATCCAAAAACAGTCTACAAAATTTATAGAATTTATTTTAAGACTATGCATTCTAATTTTTTTTATTACTTGTGTTGTTGAAAATGATGAATTTGAATAACACCCATTTGAAAAAGATAAAGTTTTTTTAATTTATTGATGAATTTTCCAAAATTAATTCAATGGAATGGATAGGGAATAGATAGGAATGAAATTTTTGTAAAAATATTTGAAGGTTTATGGGGAAAAGATGTAATTTTTTAGAGGCATTTTGTGTTTCAAAGGAGAGAAAATTGTAGGGTTTGTGAAAAAGAAGAGAAAATGTGTGTAAAACGCATTAGGCCTAGTATTTGTGGGAAAAATTTATATGTGTGTCATGGCACAAAACAATGCATCCAAGATGAGCCTTTTGAATTTCCATCCAGTTTTAAGTATAAACACCCATGCCGCAGTGGGGTAAAGTGATGCTGAATGAACATGCTTCACAATGAATTTTACGAGACCTCCTCTCTTTTTTTTAATTAATTCTAATAAAATAAAAAAAATAACAAATAAAAAAACTATAATTAACCACAAAAATCTATACCTAAATAGTTTTAATGATTAAAATAAAACATTTATAAATGTGAAAAATAAATTAAATTAAAGCAAAAATAACAACGGGCTACTTCCCCTCAAAGACTATATTTTATTATCTTTAGTAAGACGTTGCTTAGAGGACTTCATCATTTAGTAAATTCAATGTCCTCTCATCATTGAATTCAATTGTTATTCTAGCGTGACAATTGTTCTTTGCCTTGCTTCTATAAGTGCTCAACTAGTTGCTCAAGTTGTACCTTTACCTTTTTAATGGAAGGCCCTACTAAGTCCAATATTTTATTAGTTTTAGATTGGTTGTTTCTATTAACTTGAATGACTTGTGCATCCTTTGGTGGTACTATTGGTACTATTGATTTTAATTTTGGACGAATGGAGGATTATTTTGCCTCCAGGAGAAATTGGGATGATTCCTCCATCCTAGGTTATAGGTATTTTCATTGGCATTATACTTTGATTTTTGTTGGTACCCTTCTAACGCATTGACTTGTTCAAGTCCAGCAATTGCTTCCCCTTTTTAGGGATAGGTATCAATACCATATTCCAGTGTATTACACACTCCGCATTTTTTGTGTGGTAGTATGTGTAGTGAGAAGCACAACTTGCTTAGTCAGTTGTGCAAGTTACATCTATACTTTTGTATTGGATTCAATTTCATAGACTCCAGCCCTTCTCACACGACAACTTTTATGTTGGGAATTAGCACCCAACTTGGTTGTAAGTTTCTAAGGAATTTTTTTCTCCCATCACTTCTTCCATAGAATTGTCAATGATGAAATTTACAACTATAGAGGATAGCTATGATAGGATCACTAAGTGAGGAAAAGTTTCAAATTATCCCAAGCTTCCTAGAAGAGCTGTCCATCCATTTGAAAAAATGTTACGATTTTTGCCTTCAACTCGGCAGTCTTTTAATGGGAAAAGTATCTACCTATAAATTTTTTATAGATTACCCCCACGTAGTTGATGAACTTAGATGTAGATTCATGAACCAAGACTTAGCTCTATCCTTAAGGGTGTAAGGAAAACACCTTATCCTAAGCTAATCTTCATCCAATCTTTATAATGGAATTGTTAGCATAGTAGTGATGAGCGAAAACCGGCATCGCCAATTCTCGCAAATACTTTGGTTTTAATATTTGTAAAACTCTCGCAAGTGCACGAATCATTTCGTAGAAAATGATAAGTATACTCCCAAGGTCGATCTAAGGAAGGAATGTATGTGGTTTTTAATTTATTATTCAAACTTTTAAAAAAACGAAATTAAATCCTAAACATCCTGTCACGATATTTTGGGGTTTTGTGTTTTTAATCTAATAACAGAAAATTAAACATAGATTCAATAAACATTCATGCAAATTTTATCTTTTATAAATAGTGGAGTATTTATGGATATAATAACTAAGTTAATTATGCTTGCTCGTATTATCTAGGTTATTAAAGATATGAATTGATATTTATTGATTCTCCCTTTTTTGTATGAATACCACCTTTGGTGGGGTTAGATATTCTTTGTTAACTAAACAAATCAATTAACACCTATGGGTGGGGTTGATAACTAATTTGGTTAATTAAATTAATTCCTTTTTCTAAGAGATTGAAAATGAACCATTTAAATGCCACCTTTGGTGGGGTTAGACAATTTAAACTTTATTCAAGGTGTCCAAATTAAACCTAAGAATTTAGTTATCCGAGTACTAACTTTCAAGTTTTAAAACCACTACCGAAAACATGTCGTCAATACATTTTCAGATAATAATTCTTATAAAAACTTTTGAAATAGAGCTTCACTCTAACTACCGGGCGATTGTACCAACAAATAAAAGAGCACTACTCTAAATCAGACCGGATAACTAAACCTTAAAATCTAATTTTCAGATTTAAGTTTGTAATGAAAAATAATGTATTTCTCTCTAACATCCTTAATATAAAATCTTGAATAAAAATAAAATCAATTCATTTTAGAAATTTTCACCTATTTAATATTTCGCAAGCATAACAACGTTATTATTATATCATGATTATAAACAACTAGCACGCTTAAATTTAATCACAGGACAAATTAAATATAACATGTAAGAATAAAGCATAAAAATAACTCAGAAGAAAATAAAATCCTTACAAGATTGACGCTATTCCCGTTGCTAGAAAACCTCCAAGCGGAATTTGCACTTCCATTTATTGAATCAAAAATCTAAATTATTACAAAAACATTACAAGTTCCTCTCAAAAAGAGAAGAACTCTAAACCTAAGACAATTGAACTAAAAACTAAGAGAAAAACTAAGAAAAACTAGCTAAAACATAAGAAAAACTAAAAAAAAACTAAAAACTAAGAAATGAGAGAAAGAAAGAAGAGAGAAGTGTGGTTTTTGAGGTGTTTGAAGGTGTTTTGAAGTGAAGGGAAGGGGGGTACTTATAGGTGAGGATGGAGAGAAAAAATACAGACAAAAATGTTAAAAAAAATGTAAAAACGCTGGATTAGTGATTGCCGACGTCATCAATGACGCCAAGATGACAGTGGGCGGCTGCACAAGATCATCGCTGGATGAACAAGACCGCTGCTGCAAGCACCGCGGATGAACAAGTAACGCGGATGAACGGTCGCGGATGAACAAGACGCCGGATGAACAAAGGCCGCGGATGAACAAGACCGCTGATGAACAGTCACCGCGGATGAAACGATCTGCTGAGGATGAACAAGACCCGCGGATGAACAGTGTCAGGCGCAGCTTGGGCGGAGTTAGCGCGGCTGAGCGCTGGCGGCCTTGTGGCGCTGCTTTTTCTCCTTTTTGACATTTTTGACCTTTTTGACCCATTTTGTCGAACTTTTCCATATTTGTCGACCTTTACGCATTTATTTATTAATATTTTTGTGATCTATTGCTTCCAGGATTCCTCTTTGAGTCTTTAAGTTGCATTTTTAAGCCAAAATACCTGAAAAACAATAAAAATACCCGTGATTCCGAAAAAGACAAATTTATATAAATATATGATAAAACATATAAATATATATATTTTTAATCAATTAAAGTGCATAAAATCATGGTTATTTTAGTGCTTTTTGAGCACTCATCACAACCCCCAACCAGCTTCTTGCTAGTCCCTTAGCAAGAGAAGCGATAAAAACTAAAAATTAAACTATCCTAAATCACTTCCGTGGATTGACACGGTTGCATTTAGCCTATGCAACAAGCCTTTAAACCCCTAGGTTGCCCTAGTGGACGAGTTTGAGTCTCGTGAGGGTTTTCAGTAATGATACCCACAAACATTGCACTAAATGTAAAAACAAAAGAAACAATAAAAACAAACAACTTAAAAATTAAGTTTGCAACAAAATCACAAATTATCAACATCTCACAAAAATGTCTCATACTTTTTAATCTCCTTTAAGATCATAATTAAAATCTCAAGCATAAGTTATTTTAATCTCTTTAAACAATCATGATTTATTATAATAATTAGTCGAAAATCATTTTCATATTTCATATCAAAAATGTATCAATTTAATTTCACCCAATTTCAGTGTCATGAATCAGAATTCGCTTCGACTCTATTCCTCACAAGTCAATACTCTCAAAACACTGAATCCTATGGGTTCAAACACTCATACTAATTTATATGCGAAAGAGTTGATGTATAGAAATGAACTAATATGTTCGCATATGTATAAAGAATAAAGGCTCAAAGTGTTATTTTAACATTGATCTCATGAAAGGAATCAAATGTATAAATTATAAAGATATCATATATAAAAATTATTTTTATGCATAAATCAAACTCATTAAGAAAGAATTTTAAGATATATGCCTTTTACAAATGAAGAAATTGCAATGACTTTTTGGGGAATTACTTCTTATATCTTTCTTTTGTAATTAGCCTTTACTCACAACTTTGTAGGCAATGCGGGTTATAGTATGTAGATGATACTATTTTTATCTCTCTCTTTTTTTTTCTGTAGATATTTTTCAATATGTGTATTTCTTAGAGAGTCAACCCATGTACAGATTGTACATTTTTTTTGGATTTTGGTGAGTGGTTAATTTTGTGGCTTTTTTGTTTGATCTTGGTTTAGGTAACCCCAGATATGTCTTTTTGTTTTTGTAGTAGTCATGCATCAATGAGATATAAGCATATACTATCAATTTCTACTCAAATCATTTAATCTAAGCAAAAATAATAATAAAAAATATATGATACTCTATTAAAAGGAGAAAAAAATTCATACATTCAATGCTAATACCTATAGAGATCATCTAAAAATTTGAAGAAATAAGAAATGTGTTTGGAGTAGAAAAAATATATATTTCACTCTGAATAAAGGAAATTAGGCTCAAATTATATCTCACAAAGGTAGTCTCCACTAAAAAAAACTCATAAACACTGATTTTGGGTTTAATATAATATCTACATCTCATCAAGAAATACTAATTATGACAAAAACTAACTAATTATCAAAAATAGTTACAAAATATTTCATGATATGTTTTCAAAAAATTAATCTAACAGTACAAAAGACTTAACTATTTACTTAAATTTGATTTAAAGAAATGATAGATTTTTGTGAATTTTTTTTTTTTTTTTATTCCAAAAATTACTAAATCACACAAAATAGAAATAAAACCAAACACACAAAAAATGAAAAAAGTATATTTTTTTTATCTTTAAATATTTTTTTTATTTTTTTTTTTATTTTATTTTTTTTTTAAATTGTTAAAACTTTTTTTTTATTTTTTAAGCATGGTAACTTTTCACCACCCCCAACCTAGAACTTACATTGTCCTCAATGTAACAATTGTAAATTAAAGATAAAGAGAAAAGAGAAGAAAGATTACCTATTTCTTGAGAAAGTGCAAGTAGTAATGGAAAATGCAGGTGCATCCATCATATTCATCATTAAAGTATATACAGACAGATCGCTGTGAACTTCTAACATCTCAACAAATATTTTTAGTTTTAACAATTTAAAAATTATTCACATGTAAATAAAAGAAATAAAAGAAAATTACCTAAAATGATGGGTTGCCTCCCATCCAGCGCTTAGTTTAACGTCTTAGCAAGACGTAATTTGGGGATTGCATTTTAAGTAAACTCAATGTCCCCTCATCATTGAGTCAATCAAACCTGCAGGTAAGACAAGGTTGTCTTCCTATACTTTTTTTTTTCAGTCATGCCCTATTGATTTTCAGATTTCTTTCTGTACTTAAAACTAGAGGCATATTTTGCGTTTTAGATAACCCACATCTAGGTACAAATCAAATAATTAAGGCATAAAAACACAATTGTACCTAGATTAAACAAAGAAACTAGCTCCTTAGATTGTAATTAAAACTTTAAAATTTTGGAGATAGTTAAAAATTTTTTTTTTTTTTGTTTTTTTTTAAAAATAACATAATCAGTATTAACCAAGAGTGCTCCCAGGAAAGAATGGTGGTGCAAAGGCTCCTTAAAAACCATCCTCCTAGACAGAACAACGTTCCCAGGAAAGACTAGTGGCACAAAGGCTTCCAAGAACTAGTCTCCTGCATTTAACTCCCTTAGATCTTTACTTTTCATGTTATTAAGTTACGTTAAATAAAACTTTAAGTTAATGAAAATCTAAGTTAATTAAGTTTAAAGAAAAGGTTAATTAAGTTAAGTGAATTAAAAAATCTAAGTTAATTAAGTTAAGTTAAAAAAATCTAAGTTAATTAAGTTAAGTTAAAAAAATCTAAGTTAATTAAGTTAGTAAAAAGTTAATTAAGCTAAGTGAAGTAAAAAAAATCTAAGTTAATTAAGTTAATTGAAAAAAAAAAAGTTAATTAAGTTAAGAAAAAAAAAGTTAATTAAGTTAAGTGAAGTAAAAAAAATCTAAGTTAATTAAGTTAATGAAAATTTAAGTAAAAACCTAAGTTAATGTTAAAACAAATCTAAGTTAATTAAGTTAGTTAAAAAAAAACTAAGTTAAGTAAGTTAAATAAAAATCAAGAAGAAAAAAAAAATAGCTAAAGAAAGAAAAATAAAAAAAATAATAAAATAAAATTGAAAAAGGTAAAAGAAAATAAAAAAAAATAAAATTATGATTTAAAATAAAAAAAATAGTAAAAATTAAACTCAAAAAAAATTAAAATTTTGGTTTTTTTTATTTTTTATTTATTTTAAATTTTTTTTATTTTTTTATTTTATTTTTATTTTATTTTATTTTTATTTTTATTTATTTTTATTTATTTTTATTTATTTTTATTTTTTTTATTTTTATTTATTTTTATTTATTTTTATTTAAAATTTATTAAAAAAAAAATTTATTTTTTTTATTATTTCTTATGAAATTTAAAATTTGAAATTTGATTAAATTTTTTATTTTTTTACAAAAAAAAAAATCACAATTATTTACAGCACAAAAATATTTTTAAAATTTTGATAAATAAATTAAAAACGCTATTCCTTCCCCGGCAACGGCGCCAAAAACTTGATGAGCGAAAACCGGCATCGCCAATTCTCGCAAATACTTTGGTTTTAATATTTGTAAAACTCTCGCAAGTGCACGAATCATTTCGTAGAAAATGATAAGTATACTCCCAAGGTCGATCTAAGGAAGGAATGTATGTGGTTTTTAATTTATTATTCAAACTTTTAAAAACGAAATTAAATCCTAAACATCCTGTCACGATATTTTGGGGTTTTGTGTTTTTAATCTAATAACAGAAAATTAAACATAGATTCAATAAACATTCATGCAAATTTTATCTTTTATAAATAGTGGAGTATTTATGGATATAATAACTAAGTTAATTATGCTTGCTCGTATTATCTAGGTTATTAAAGATATGAATTGATATTTATTGATTCTCCCTTTTTTGTATGAATACCACCTTTGGTGGGTTAGATATTCTTTGTTAACTAAACAAATCAATTAACACCTATGGGTGGGGTTGATAACTAATTTGGTTAATTAAATTAATTCCTTTTTCTAAGAGATTGAAAATGAACCATTTAAATGCCACCTTTGGTGGGGTTAGACAGTTTAAACTTTATTCAAGGTGTCCAAATTAAACCTAAGAATTTAGTTATCCGAGTACTAACTTTCAAGTTTTAAAACCACTACCGAAAACATGTCGTCAATACATTTTCAGATAATAATTCTTATAAAAACTTTTGAAATAGAGCTTCACTCTAACTACCGGGCGATTGTACCAACAAATAAAAGAGCACTACTCTAAATTAGACCGGATAACTAAACCTTAAAATCTAATTTTCAGATTTAAGTTTGTAATGAAAAATAATGTATTTCTCTCTAACATCCTTAATATAAAATCTTGAATAAAAATAAAATCAATTCATTTTAGAAATTTTCACCTATTTAATATTTCGCAAGCATAACAACGTTATTATTATATCATGATTATAAATGACTAGCACGCTTAAATTTAATCACGCATAAATTAAATATAACATGTAAGAATAAAGCATAAAAATAATCAGAAGAAAATAAAATCCTTACAAGATTTCCGACGCTATTCCCGTTGCTAGAAAACCTCCAAGCGGAATTTGCACTTCCATTTATTGAATCAAAAATCTAAATTATTACAAAAACATTACAAGTTCCTCTCAAAAAGAGAAGAACTCTAAACCTAAGACAATTGAACTAAAAACTAAGAGAAAAACTAAGAAAAACTAGCTAAAACATAAGAAAAACTAAAAAAAACTAAAAACTAAGAAATGAGAGAAAGAAAGAAGAGAGAAGTGTGGTTTTTGAGGTGTTTGAAGGTGTTTTTAAGGTGTAGGGGGGGGTATTTATAGGTGAGGATGGAGAGAAAAAATAGAGAAAAAAATGTTAAAAAAATGTAAAAACGCGGATTAGTGATTGCTGACGTCATCAATGACGTCAGCATGACAGGGGGCGGCTGCACAGTACCGCGGATGAACAGGACCGCGGCTGCACAGTACCGCGGATGAACAGGAACGCGGATGAACAGTGTCGCGGATGAACAGGACGCTACGGATGAACAAAGTGCCGCGGATGAACAAGCATCACGGATGAACAAGTCACGGATGAACAAGACTTCACGGATGAACAAGACTTCGCGGATGAACAGTGTCAGGCGCAGCTTGGGCGGAGTTAAGGCGGAAGCGCGGCGGCCGGCCAGCGCGTTTTTCTCCTTTTGACATTTTTGACCTTTTTGACCCATTTTGTCCAATTTTTCCATATTTGTCGACCTTTACGCATTTATTTATTAATATATTTGTGATGTATTGCTTCCAGTATTCCTCTTTGAGTCTTTAAGTTGCATTTTTAAGCCAAAATACCTGAAAAACAATAAAAATACCCGTGATTCCGAAAAAGACAAATTTATATAAATATATGATAAAACATATAAATATATATATTTTTAATCAATTAAAGTGCATAAAATCATGGTTATTTTAGTGCTTTTTGAGCACTCATCAAGTAGCACGAATTTCTCTAATAAAGTTTAAAGGATCTTTATTAAGGATACCATGAAATGAAGGTAATAAGGAATAATGAATATTTTTGAATTCATAATTCCTTGGAGCATTTCCCAATTGTATGCAAGAGCTAGTATTGCCAATGATTGACGATGTGTACTCCTTCATCATTTTCTAATTATATTGAGCATTACTTATATCTACTTACACATAGGGTTATTCTTCCTCCTCATGATAACTATCCATATTTCATGACAATTTTTCAAACTTGTAGATGTTAATAAAAAGTACGAGTTTATTTCTCAAATACCTTTTACCTTTTGTACATTAATAATAATAAAAAAATAAAGATAGGAGATTTCTTAGCACTAGTATATCAATACTATCATAAATAAAAAAAATAAAAAATAGATAAACACTATGCACAAGTTATTAAAAGAAAATAAATTATACTAAAAATAAGTTAGCACACAGAAATATTAAACATAAAATATAAAAGAAATAATATCGAATAAAATAACTAGTATTTAAAGTAAATAAATAAAATAATAATTTAATTTTTTCAATTAATTAAGTAAAGAATTTTTAAGTTTTATTTAAAATTTTAATTTCATTTATTTATTCATTTATTTTTTGTAAATTTAAAATTTAAAATATCTAAAGTTATTTAGTAACTTAGATATTTTAAGATTTTAAATAAAATCACAATATTTATAAATTGTTTTTTAAGATTTTAATAATACAATTTTTAAATGTTATTCTTTCTCGATAATAGCATCAAAAACTTAATCATTGAGTTTTTGTATTTATAAAATAGCTTACAAGTATACAAATTATTATATAAAAAATGATGAGTATATTTCCAAGTTCACTTTTAAAAAAAAACTACGTGATTTTTAAATAATTCAACAAAATTTTTAAAAATGAAAATTAAACCCAAATATTCTATCATAAAGTTTGGGTTTTAAAATATCTAAACTAATGATATAAAATAAAAGATAAATTCAATAAACATTAGGAAAATAACTTTTAACACTCAATACAAAATTTATAGGATAAATTAATTAGTTATTCATGCTTATTCAATATTAATTAGGTTATTATTAATTTTTTTATTTTTTGTATGAAAAATTCTAAGAATGGGATCATGTTCATTATTAATTATAATCAATTAAGGATTACCAATGGATTATTATTAAATTATGATTTATTTCTAAGAAAATAGAAAATCATCTACTTACTTCTTAAAACCGAGGACATAATTTAGATTCTTATTCAAGGTGTCAAAATTAGATTAAAATATTGATGTATATGAGAAATAACTTTTAGATTTTAAAATCTACTATAAAAATATATCGTCAATACATTCTCAAATAGTACTTCTTATAAAAATATTTGAAATAGAGTATAACTTAAATTGAAATAATTAAATACAAAATATAGATATTGACTCTAAATGAGATCTAGATTATCAAAACCTAAATATAACTCTCATATTTTAAATTTGTTAGAAAAAAGATTTTGTTAATATATTTTTCTTTAACAAACCTTGTAAGACTTGAATAAAGAAATAAAGATCAATTTATTTTATAAAATTGTTTTACTTATGTTAATATTTTTGCAAGCATAACAACATAACTAGTAATTCAATCACACATGCTTAATTTAGTAAATTAAATATAGCATTCAGAGCAACAAATAAAATTAATCCAAAAATAAAAGATTATATTTGAAATTTATACTTGAAGTGTATCCTTCCAAATACATAATTTCATTATTGTTTCTATATCTGAAAAAGCTCTAAATAGATTTTCCAATATTTTTTATTGAATTAAAAGAACTGCTACATAAACTAAATTTTGCTATTGAGAGAAGAACTTTGAAACTAAACTAAAGAAAACTAGGAAAAGAGATATGAGAGAGAACAATTGCTGTGAAAGATATGGGATCATTTGGATTGAAGAGGAAGTGATCCTATTTATAGGATTGGAAAATGCTATAAAATGAAAAAAATGGATAAAAGGATTGCACGTCGCGGCATGCAACTTTCCACCGTCACGGCATGCGATGATATTATACTCATTTTACTTTTGACCCAAAACACTCACGTCGTGAGATAATTTTTTCGCTATCCCAGCACACATCAAATTGCATGTTTTCCATCTTCTTTTGTTTCACCCTTTTATAAGTTTGGTTGGAACATATGTAAGGCTTACATAAAATGTCTTTTATTCTTCTTTGGCTATAATGAGTGCTTTCAGGTAAAATTATTCAAGTTAAATCATTTTGATATCAAAAATACCTGAAAAATAACTAAATATAATCGTGATTCTCAAAACATAGATTTTTTCAAATAATAATAAAATTTTGTAAATACAAATCTATTTTAATATTTAAAGTGCATAAAATCACGTTATAATTGGTGTTTTTTTTAGCATTCATCATATGTAAATTTCTAATTTCATTAATAGGAGATTATAAGATAATGGAGAGTAAGAATTAGAATATTGATCAAATAGTTAGGTACATCCAAACATTTGAGCTTACTCTTGAGCCACCTAATAAGAACAAGGACTTATCATTCAAAAGCTCCAAAATAGTAACTTCTAATAAAGATAATGATTCATATGATGAATATATTGTTTCATTTGCTTATATATTCAATAAGTACCTTAAGACAAAGATCCAATAAAAAAACTCACCAAACAAGGGAAATAAAAATCGGTTCAAGGACATAATGTCAAAGGAAACTAACCTTAAGGGTTTAGATGGTAAGAAATCTATACCTACTAGTCCTCAATGTTTTACTTGTAGTGGTTTTGGCCATATATCTGTAGAGTGTACAAAAAATAAGAAGAAATTTGAAAAGTACTAAATAATACTCTTATTGATATAGAGAATGAATAGGAGAAAGAAAATAATTTAAAAGATGATGGAACCAACCATTATGCCTTCATGGAAAAATCTAATGTGCATTCAAAACACACCGATAGTAACTCAGATGAGCATGATGAGAGAGTTAACTCTTATTTTCTTTTAGCTAAATATAATGCAACTAGTTTTGAAGAATTATTTAAGAATTGCATAAGTGCAAAGGAAAAAAGAGACAACAAACTTAATTAAAGTGACAAAGTTGAGTGAAATAATTAGTGTTCACAAATTAAACACTTTTGACTTAGAAAAAAGGAAATTTAAAATTGTTTAAGCATATTGATACTCTTGATCAAAGTCTTCTAGGAACAAAACAAGAAAGCTACAGAATCAAAGAAGAACTTACATCTTTTAAGGAGACAGTGAAAAACTTGACATTAGATGCTGAAAAACTAAATAACAGTTGAAGTTATGGCAAGTCACATTGTTATACACGTGGTATTGGCTATAAGGATGAGAGTTTAATACCTTTAACATCAAAAAATCATATTTGTAAAGCCTTCTAACTATACTCTTATTGTTACTAATTATGCATAAAGAACCATTTCACCCATGCTAGGAAAAACTTTCAAGTTGATACAAGTTTGTTATAATTGTGGAAGGAAATGTCATACTAGGCCCAAATGTAGATTCTTAATGACAACTACCCATTTTCATAATTATTTCCATGCTCCTAGTTCTAGGACTAATTATCATCATCCTATCATACATGTTGCATCTTTATTTAGGATGAAAGTGAAAAGCAAAGCTATGTACAAGAACATGCCTATGAAGACAAAGGCAGTTAATTCCCAACCCAAAAATATAGAGAAACTAAAATTCAAGAAAAATTAGGTTAGAAAAGATTGTATTGTTCTAGTCACTTGACCGTCTGTTATTGATTCATATAGGGACTTTTGTTAAAGTTCTTAAATGATCCTAGGTGAGCAATTTCGTAGGATTGAAATTATTTTATTTTTAGGTTCTTTTTAATTGTTAATTTTTTTAAAAAAATTAAGAGTGAAATCCTTTTTGGCCAACAAGGTCATGTTAAATAACACCTAAAAACATACAACCTTATCTTTAGTGGCTCAACTTGTTTGATTATTATAGTATAAATGATTCTACAATTTTAACTTGTGCATACACATGTAGTTTTACATGTGATAATCAATATTGACATGAACTTATCCATATACTAACGAACACACACATATATTATTCTTGAAGTTTATGATTCTCTTGAAATATTCTAGGACTTTAACTAATTTTGACTATAAAATTGTATTGAGTTCTATTTCTTACTTTTTAGAGTTTTATCGTAGAAAGACACTTAGTATTGAAAGGGATACCTACTATGATGTGTGAAGCTATCATAATAAGCAGAAAAAGATATCTCACAACTAATGTGAAAGTCATCATGTTAGATTTATAGATAATGCATGTGAAAAAATAAATTAAGAAGATTATGTAAAAAACGACTATGCTTATAAAAAATATACTTGGCATGCAAAAAAAAAGTAAAAAGAGGTTAAAAATAAAAAAAAAAATCATGTATCTCATTTATAAAATAAAAAGAAATTAAAATTTTAAGTCCTTTTTTAGTAGATATATTTTATTTTGTAAGATTGAATACATTAATTACAGTTTTACATAATAGTTGATATTTTTCTTTTTAGTCGTTTGTGATTGATCATAAATGAATTAAATGGCATATTCATGGAGTTCAAACATGTATACTATTTTTAAGTAAATGTCAACATGTTGTTATATATGCTAAGTGTGTATATGTGCCTTTTCTACTATGCTTGCTTATTTATAGAATAGATTATCAAAATTTGAGCAAAATAAGTTCTCAATTGGTTATGTGCTTGTTTGTGATTAAATGAGTTTATTAACTTATATGTCTATCTATGTAAATTAAAAAAATCATATTTTAATCTTTTTATTTGTAACTTCTTCTTATTTATTAACTATTTAATGGATTTTACAATTAGGCATTCATAGGAAATAGAAAGAGTTTAAACCATCTTGCACTTTTACATTGATCTATTTTTACATTGCAATTAAATTTATAATTTGACCACTACTTTGTATATTTCCTATGTCAGAGAGGGGGATGGTTATTCATACCTATCTGTTCTCATATGTCATGTTGTTACTTGATTGATGTGAATGACTACACTACCTGATTTCTCTCTACACATCACTTATTTTTATATAAACTTAACTAATGTATAATGAAGTTACCAAGCCAACTTGTCATATGTTTTGTCTATGTGATTTCAATTACATACAAAACTGATGAGTGCTCAAAAAGCACTAAAATAACCATGATTTTATGCACTTTAATTGATTAAAAATATATATATTTATATGTTTTATCATATATTTATATAAATTTGTCTTTTTCGGAATCACGGGTATTTTTATTGTTTTTCAAGAATTTTGGCCTAAAAACGCAATGTAAAGACTCAAAGAAGAATACTTGAAGCAATACATCACAAATAAATTGATAAATAAGTGGAAAAAGGTCAACAAACATGGAAAAATTGGACAAAATGGGTCGAAAAGGTCAAAAATGTCAAAGACGGAAAACGCCACAGCGCCCGGCCGCGCTTGGCCATGTACCAGAGCATACGCCGCACGCGTTGATGCACAGCTTCATGCTGCTGGCACTGCGACGCCAAGGCTGAAGCGCAGCATTTAGCCAAATGCAGCAGCGGTCAGCGGCCCAACGCGTTTTTGACCCATTTTTCACGTGCGGCCGCCCAATTACGTCATGCTTACGTCATTGATGACCTCAGCATGTCCACTACACGTTTTTTATTTTTTTAATATTTTTTTTAACATTTTTTTAATCATTTTTTCTCTCCATCCTCACCTATAAATACCCCCCTTCCATTCACTTCAAAACACACCTCAAAACCTCACTTCTCTCTTCTTTCTTTCTCTCATTTCTTAGTTTTTGAGTTTTCTTTAGTTTCTTTCTTAGTTTCTAAGCTTTTATTAGTTTTTCTCTTAGTTTTTAGTTCAATTGTCTTAGGTTTAGAGTTCTTCTCTTTTTGAGAGAAACTTGTAATGTTTTTGTAATAATTTAGATTTTTGATTCAATAAATGGAAGTGCAAATTCCCCTTGGAGGTTCTCTAGCAACGGGAATAAGCGTCAATCTTGTAAGGATTTTATTTTCTTTACTGATTATTTTTATGCTTTATTCTTACATGTTATATTTAATTTGTCTGTGATTAAATTTAAGCGTGCTAAGCATTTATAATCATCATATAATAATAACGTTGTTATGCTTGCGAAATATTAAATAGCTGAAAATTTCTAAAATGAATTGAGTTTATTTTTATTCAAGATTTTATATTAAGCATGTTAGAGAGAAATATATTATTTTTTATTACAAACTTAAATCTGAAAGTTAGACTTTAAGGTTTAGTTATCCGTCCTAATTTAGAGTAGTGCTCTTTTATTTGTTGGTAGAATCGGCAGGTAGTTAGAGTGAAGCTCTATTTCAAAAGTTTTTATAAGAATTATTATGTGAAAATGTATTGACAACATGTTTTCAATAGTGTTTTTAAAACTTGAAAGTTAGAACTCGTATAAGTAAATTCTTGGGTGTAAATTGGACACCTTGGATAAAGTTTAAATCGTTTCAACCTCACCAAAGGTGGCATTTAAATGGTTCATTTTCAATCTCTTAGAAAAAGGAATTAATTTAATTAACCAAATTAGTTATCAACCCCACCCATAGGTGTTAATTGATTTGTTTAGTTAACAAAGAGTATCTAACCCACCAAAGGTGGTATTCATACAAAAGAGAGAATCAATAAAATATCAATTTATATCTTTAATAACCTAGATAATATGAGCAAGCATAATTAACTTAGTTATTATATCCAAAAATACTCCACTAATATAAATGATAAAATTTGCATGAATATTTATTGAATCTGTAATTATATTTATTTGTAGATAAATATTTATTGAATTTGTATCTATGTTTATTTTTTATTTAATTAATCTGTATATATGTTTATTTTATGTTATTAGATTAGAAACACAAAAACCAAACTATCGTGACAGGATGTTTAGGATTTAATTTCGTTTTTAAAAGTTTGAATAATAAATTAAGAACCACATACATTCCTTCCTTAGATCGACCTTGAGTATACTTATCATTTTCTACGAAATGATTCGATGCACTTCATGAGAGTTTTAAAAATATTAAAACCAAAGTATTTGCGAGAATCGGCGATGTCGGTTTTGCTCATCAAGTTTTAGCGCCGTTCTTGAAGGAATAAGCGTTTTTAATTTATTTTTCAAAATTTTAAAAATATTTTTGTGCTGTAAATAATTGTGATTTTTATTTTGTAAAAAAAATAAAAAATAAAAAATTTAATCAAATTTTAAATTTCATAAGAAATAATAAAAAAATAAAATTTTTTTTAATAAATTTTAAATAAAAATAAATAAATAAAAATAAATAAAAATAAAAAAAATAAAAAAATAAAATAAAAAAAATAAAAAAAATAAATAAATAAATAAAAAAATAAAAAAAAAATAAAAAAAATAAAAAAAAATAAAAAAATTTAAAAATAAAAAAATAAAAAAAAAACCAAAATTTTAATTTTTTTTTGAGTTTAATTTTTACTATTTTTTTATTTTAAATCATAATTTTATTTTTTTTATTTTCTTTTACCTTTTTCAATTTTCTTTTATTATTTTTTTTATTTTTCTTTCTTTAGCTATTTTTTTTTCTTGATTTTTATTTAACTTACTTAACTTAGTTTTTTAACTAACTTAATTAACTTAGATTTTTTACTACACTTAGCTTAATTAACGTTTTTTTACTAACTTAATTAACTTAGATATTTTTAACTTAACTTAATTAACTTAGATTTTTTTTAACTTAACTTAATTAACTTAGATTTTTTTTAACTTAACTTAATTAACTTAGATTTTTTAATTCACTTAACTTAATTAACCTTTTCTTTAAACTTAATTAACTTAGATTTTCATTAACTTAAAGTTTTATTTAACTTAACTTAATAACATGAAAAGTAAAGATCTAAGGAGTTAAATACAGGAGACTAGTTCTTGGAAGCCTTTGTGCCACTAGTCTTTCCTGGGAACGTTGTTCTGTCTAGGAGGATGGTTTTTAAGGAGCCTTTGCACCACCATTCTTTCCTGGGAGCACTCTTGGTTAATACTGATTATGTTATTTAAAAAAACAAAAAAACAAAAAAAAAAACAAAAAAAAACAAAATTTTTTTGAACTATCTCCAAAATTTTAAAGTTTTAATTACAATCTAAGGAGCTAGTTGCTTTGTTTAATCTAGGTACAATTGTGTTTTTATGCCTTAATTATTTGATTTGTACCTAGATGTGGGTTATCTAAAACTCAAAATATGCCTCTAGTTTTAAGTACGTAAAGAAATCGAAAATCAAAAGTGGCATGATCAAAAAGTATAGGTAGACAATCTTGTCTTACCTGCAGTTTGATTGACTCAATGATGAGGGGACATTGAGTTTACTTAAAATGCAATCCCTAAGTTACGTCTTGCTAAGACGTTAAACTAAGCGCTGGATGGGAGGCAACCCATCATTTTAGGTAATTTTCTTTTATTTCTTTTATTTACATGTGAATAATTTTTAAATTGTTAAAACTAAAAATATTTGTTGAGATGTTAGAAGTTCACAGCGATCTGTCTGTATACACTTTAATGATGAATATGATGGATGCACCTGCATTTTCCATTACTACTTGCACTTTCTCAAGAAATAGGTAATCTTTCTTCTCTTTTCTCTTTATCTTTAATTTACAGTTGTTACATTGAGGACAATGTAAGTTCTAGGTTGGGGGTGGTGAAAAGTTACCATGCTTAATTAAAAAAAAAAGTTTTAACAATTTAAAAATAAAAAAAAAATTAAAAATAAAAAAAATATACTTTTTCATTTTTTTTGTGTGTTTGGTTTTATTTCTATTCTGTGTGATTTAGTAATTTTTGGAATAAAAAAAAAAAAAGAGAAAGTTTCACAAAAGTTTATCATTTCTTTAAATCAAATTTAAGTAAATAGTTAAGTCTTTTGTACTGTTAGATTAATTTTTGAAAACATATCATGAAATATTTTGTAATTATTTTTGATAATTAGTTAGTTTTTGTCATAATTAGTATTTCTTGATAAGATGTTGAAATTATATTAAACCCAAAATCGGTGTTTATGAGTTTTTTTAGTGGAGACTACCTTTGTGAGATATAATTTGAGCCTAATTTCCTTTATTCAGAGTGAAATATATATTTTTTCTACTCCAAACACATTTCTTATTTCTTCAAATTTTTAGATGATCTCTATAGGTATTAGCATTGAATGTATGAATTTTTTTTTCATTTTAATAGAGTATCATATATTTTTGATTATTATTTTTGCTTAGATTAAATGATTTGAGTAGAAGTTGATAGTATATGCTTATATCTCATTTATGCATGACTACTACAAAAACAAAAGACATATCCGGGTTACCTAAACCAAGATCAAACAGAAAAGCCACAAAATTAACCACTCACCAAAATCCAAAATATGTACAATCTGTATACGGGTTGACTCTCTAAGAAATACACATATTGAAAAATATCTACGTAAAAAATAAGAGAGAGATAAAAATAGTATCATCTACATACTATAACCCGCATTGCCTACAAAGTTGTGAGTAAAGGCTAATTACAAAAGAAAGATATAAGAAGTAATTCCCCAAAAAGTCATTGCAATTTCTTCATTTGTAAAAGGCATATATCTTGAAATTCTTTCTTAATGAGTTTGAATTATGCATGAAAATAATTTTTATATATGATATCTTTATAATTTATACATTTGATTCCTTTCATGAGATCAATGTTAAAATAACACTTTGAGCCTTTATTCTTTATACATATGCGAACATATTAGTTCATTTCTATACATCAACTCTTTCGCATATAAATTAGTATGAGTGTTTGAACCCATAGGATTCAGTGTTTTGAGAGTATTGACTTGTGAGGAATAGAGTCGAAGCGAATTCTGATTCATGACACTGAAATTGGGTGAAATTAAATGGATACATTTTTGATATGAAATATGAAAATGATTTTCGACTAATTATTATAATAAATCATGATTGTTTAAAGAGATTAAGATAACTTATGCTTGAGATTTTAATTATGATCTTAAAGGAGATTAAAAAGTATGAGACATTTTTGTGAAATGTTGTTAATTTGTGATTTTGTTGTAAATTTAATTTTTAAGTTGTTTGTTTTTATTGTTTCTTTTGTTTTTACATTTAGTACAATGTTTGTGGGTATCATTATCGAAAACCCTCACGAGACTCAAACTCGTCCACTAGGGCAACCTACGGGTTTAAAGGCTTGTTGCATAGGCTAAATGCAACCCTGTCAATCCACGGAAGTGATTTAGGATAGTTTAATTTTTAGTTTTTATCGCTTCTCTTCCTAAGGGACTAGCAAGAAGTTCGGTTGGGGGTTGTGATGAGTGCTCAAAAAGCACTAAAATAACCATGATTTTATGCACTTTAATTGATTAAAAATATATATATTTATATGTTTTATCATATATTTATATAAATTTGTCTTTTTCGGAATCACGGGTATTTTTATTGTTTTTCAGGAATTTTGGCCTAAAAACGCAATGTAAAGACTCAAAGAAGAATACTTGAAGCAATACATCACAAATAAATTGATAAATAAGTGGAAAAAGGTCAACAAACATGGAAAAATTGGACAAAATGGGTCGAAAAGGTCAAAAATGTCAAAGACGGAAAACGCGCAGCCGCGGCCCAGCCCGGCCGCCAGGCGCGCCGGCCAGCGCGCGTTGATGCTGCTGCGCTGCGCGCTTGCTGCTCACCGCAGCGCGCTGCTGGCAGCGCGCGCCCCACGACCAGCCCGGCGCCGGCCAGCTGCGCGCCCAACGCGTTTTTGACCCATTTTTCACGTGCAGCCGCTTCATGACGTCATGCTGACGTCATTGATGACCTCAAGATGTCCACTACACGTTTTTATTTTTTAATATTTTTTTAACATTTTTTTAATCATTTTTTCTCTCCATCCTCACCTATAAATACCCCCCTTCCATTCACTTCAAAACACACCTCAAAACCTCACTTCTCTCTTCTTTCTTTCTCTCATTTCTTAGTTTTTGAGTTTTCTTTAGTTTCTTTCTTAGTTTCTAAGCTTTTATTAGTTTTTCTCTTAGTTTTTAGTTCAATTGTCTTAGGTTTAGAGTTCTTCTCTTTTTAAGAGGAACTTGTAATGTTTTTGTAATAATTTAGATTTTTGATTCAATAAATGGAAGGGCAAATTCCGCTTGGAGGTTTTGTAGCAACGGGAATAGCGTCAATCTTGTAAGGATTTTATTTTCTTTACAGTTATTTTTATGCTTTATTCTTACATGTTATATTTAATTTGTCTGTGATTAAATTTAACTGTGCTAGCTGCTTATAATCATGATATAATAATAACGTTGTTATGCTTGCGAAATATTAAATAGGTGAAAATTTCTAAAATGAATTGAGTTTATTTTTATTCAAGATTTTATATTAAGGATGTTAGAGAGAAATATATTATTTTTCATTACAAACTTAAATCTGAAAGTTAGACTTTAAGGTTTAGTTATCCGGTCTAATTTAGAGTAGTGCTCTTTTATTTGTTGGTACAATCGCCCGGTAGTTAGAGTGAAGCTCTATTTCAAAAGTTTTTATAAGAATTATTATGTGGAAATGTATTGACAACATGTTTTAATATAATTTCAACATCTTATCAAGAAATACTAATTATGACAAAAACTAACTAATTATCAAAAATAATTACAAAATATTTCATGATATGTTTTCAAAAATTAATCTAACAGTACAAAAGACTTAACTATTTACTTAAATTTGATTTAAAGAAATGATAAACTTTTGTGAAACTTTCTCTTTTTTTTTTTTTTTTTTTTCAAAAATTACTAAATCACATAGAATAGAAATAAAACCAAACACACAAAAAAAATGAAAAAGTATATTTTTTTTTATTTTTAATTTTTTTTTATTTTTAAATTGTTAAAACTTTTTTTTTTTTAATTAAGCATGGTAACTTTTCACCACCCCCAACCTAGAACTTACATTGTCCTCAATGTAACAACTGTAAATTAAAGATAAAGAGAAAAGAGAAGAAAGATTACCTATTTCTTGAGAAAGTGCAAGTAGTAATGGAAAATGCAAGTGCATCCATCATATTCATCATTAAAGTGTATACAGACGGTCATTTGTGAACTTCTAACATCTCAACAAATATTTTTAGTTTTAACAATTTAAAAATTATTCACATGTAAATAAAAGAAATAAAAGAAAATTACCTAAAATGATGGGTTGCCTCCCATCCAGTAAGTAGTTTAACGCCTTAGCAAGACGTAACTTAGGGATTGCATTTTAAGTAAACTCAATGTCCCCTCATCATTGAGTCAATCAAACCTGGCAGTAAGACAAGATTGTCTACCTATACTTTTCGATCATACGCTTTTGATTTTCAGATTTCTTTCTGTACTTAAAACTAGAGGCATATTTTGAGTTTTAGATAACCCACATCTAGGTACAAATCAAATAATTAAGGCATAAAAACACAATTGTACCTAGATTAAACAAAGCAACTAGCTCCTTAGATTGTAATTAAAACTTTAAAATTTTGGAGATAGTTCAAAAAAAATTTCTTTTTTTTTTTTTTGTTTTTTTTTTTTTTTTTGTTTTTTTTTTTTAAAATAACATAATCAGTATTAACCAAGAGTGCTCCCAGGAAAGAATGGTGGGGCAAAGGCTCCTTAAAAACCATCCTCCTGCATTAACAACGTTCCCGTAAAAGACTAGTGGCACAAAGGCTTCCAAGAACTAGTCTCCTGCATTTAACTCCTTAGATCTTTACTTTTCATGTTATTAAGTTAAGTTAAATAAAACTTTAAGTTAATGAAAATCTAAGTTAATTAAGTTTAAAGAAAAGGTTAATTAAGTTAAGTGAATTAAAAAATCTAAGTTAATTAAGTTAAGTTAAAAAAATCTAAGTTAATTAAGTTAAGTTAAAAAAAATCTAAGTTAATTAAGTTAAGTTAAAAAAAAAATCTAAGTTAATTAAGTTAGTAAAAAGTTAATTAAGCTAAGTGAAGTAAAAAAAAATCTAAGTTAATTAAGTTAGTTAAAAAAAACTAAGTTAAGTAAGTTAAATAAAAATCAAGAAGAAAAAAAAATAGCTAAAGAAAGAAAAATAAAAAAAATAATAAAATAAAATTGAAAAAGGTAAAAGAAAATAAAAAAAATAAAATTATGATTTAAAATAAAAAAATAGTAAAAATTAAACTCAAAAAAAAAAAAATTAAAATTTTGGTTTTTTTTTTTATTTTTTTATTTTTTTATTTTTAAATTTTTTTATTTTTTTTTTATTTTTTTTATTTTTATTTTTATTTATTTTTATTTTTTTATTTTTATTTAAAATTTATTAAAAAAAATTTTATTTTTTTATTTTTTTATTATTTCTTATGAAATTTAAAATTTGATTAAATTTTTTATTTTTTATTTTTTTTTACAAAATAAAAATCACAATTATTTACAGCACAAAAATATTTTTTAAAATTTTGATAAATAAATTAAAAACGCTATTCCTTCCCCGGCAACGGCGCCAAAATTCCTGAAAAACAATAAAAATACCCGTGATTCCGAAAAAGACAAATTTATATAAATATATGATAAAACATATAAATATATATATTTTTAATCAATTAAAGTGCATAAAATCATGGTTATTTTAGTGCTTTTTGAGCACTCATCAAAAACTTGCCTAGTTGTAGTAAAAATAGATTCATTGGATCATAGGATAGTTCCAATAGAGTCTAGGACAGTTCTACTATGGATTCTAGGACATCAACATACTTTTATTTTATTCATATGAGTGTCATGTAATGAGAGAGAGGTTTGCTACATGAAAATTCCAAAGGGGGAGTTTGTAAGGACTATGAGTGTTAGCTATTTTCAAGGATAAAACGTTTTCCTATAAACTTGTTTCAAGAATCATTATCAAGTTTATCGAGCAAAACCAAAGAAACATAATAGTTTAAAATAGTCATACTTTAAGTATATATTTTATAACTATCACATATTGTATTGCACTCATGCATTCACTAAAACAACATGAACCAAGATAACATGTATCGTATCATAGTCATAGTGCTCCAATGACTCATATTCAGGTACCGTTGCATACAAATTTAAGTGCATGCCATATAGAATTTTAGTTGAATCAATTTTGATGTTTTGTGATTGAGTTATAAGTCTTTGAAGATAAAGGGATCGATTTAAGATAGACAGATTGATCTCCCTAGTAGATGGATTGATCCCACTATGGAGCGATCAGTAAACGATTTTCAACCGATCATATCAAATTGCGTAATGTTTTTTAAAAAGAGGTTTAGATAAAGGGATCAATCCTTACATGAGATAGATTGATTTGTTGTCAAGTTGGCATAACTTAATTTGGAGAAGGATCAATCCTCTTCATAAAGAGGTTGATCCCCCTTATGGGAATTGGTTGATTTTGTCTAATTTCATTCATTTTTTAAATCCCAATTAGTTGCCAATTACCTGTCATATTTTTCCACATTAGATGAGTGATGTTTTTCTATTTAGGTTTTCTATAAATATGTTACTTTCCTTGTAGAATCTAAGCACACAAAGAATTAATTTTAAATAGCATAAATTTTTCACAGTTTGTTCTCTCTACCCTTTTTCTCCTTTTTATTTAGATTGAGCTTCATTATCTTATTTATTATATTTATATGATTATGCTAGTATAAATCTGAGCCTATTTATTGAACTAGTATTTAATTGAATTTTTATGATTCGCTAGTTGATTTGATTTATATTTTGAATCTTTTAGCTATGATTATTCATTATTAAATCAATTCTAGAAAACACATAAGTACTTGTGTTTTTGTGCTAAACCTATTTACTGGTTAATCCATCAATATGTCTGATTGGTGAGGAACTAATTAGAAAATAGGTCTAGATATCGCTCATACTAGTCTTGAAAACTGTAAAACAAATAGAGCAAGAACTCGTAGGTAAGGTATATTGGGCTAGTATCATAAGGCGGGTAATATAAGATCGAGTTTATACTTTCACATTTGATTTTCATAGTAGAAATATTAGATGGTCTGATGGATTGATAGTTTTCCTCTTACGTTATGGTTATGGCCTAAGCTATTTCTACCTAATAATCTCCTGTGTCAAGCCTTTGTGATTCAGTTACGAAATTATAATTTGATAAAATTAAAAATAATCTTTTTACCCTTTAGGTTTATTAGGTACATATTATAACTCTCAATGTGCAATCTTACTTAAACTATATATTTTAATTGAGTTCTATGTGAAGCTACTACCATCTTTTTTTTGTTTGGCATAAAAATATGAACATAAATTAAATCGTAGTATGTGGACTTGTTAACTTTAATGTCCGTGCACTAATTACATCTTATAAACTCAATTTTTGGCAAGATGTTGGTCTTTCGCAAATATTGTTTTGTAATAGCCATGACCATATGACATGCCATAACCTATAGTTTCTCAAGAACAGGAGATATAACTATAAATATTGTCTAAGTGGGATAAATATTTCAAACTTAGAGTCATATCAACAATATTCCAACAACAAAATTTTTGGAAATTGTGAATTTTAATAACTACCGTCTGATCGGTCGAGCCTGTATGCATGAGGTGGCATTTTTTATTGGAATTTTTTTTAAAATTACTTTTTCACTAAAAAAAATAGTCGTTACTTTTTTTATTTATAAAATAGCATTTATTTTTCTTAACTTAGGAAATAACTGTTATTTTTCTTTACTCAAAAAATGGCCATCATTTTTCTTTACTCAAAAAAATATCTGTTACTTTTCCTCTCAGAAATATTTGTTACTTTTTCACTCATAAACGACCGTTACTTTTTCCAAACATGACCGTTATTATCTTAAATGTCACACATTTTCTCAAACCTATAAATAAACAGCCTCATCTCTCATTTTAGACACAAAAATCAGAAATATCTCTTACTAGAAAAAGATCTCAGAAAGAAAAGAAGAAGATACTAAATTGCTTTTAGTTTTCTGAGCAACTTAAACTTTAGAGGTGTAGCAATTCCAGTCTTTATCAGTGTAATGAAGTTCCAAGACAAAAAAAAAGATTTTGGATTGTTTTATCTTGGGGACGACGGAGTTGTGTTTTCTTGCACAAGTTTAGGTAGAGCCACGAAACGTTATTGGTAATATTGTTCTTACATGTTTTTCACCTACTTGTTCCAAATTAATAAATTTCTCATTTCCTAGCTTTTATAGTGGGTCGGTATGTTAGTAAATAAAAATATATCCTATATTAATTAAAAAAGATATTGATGTAATGTGTATAATTAGTATGAGACTTACGTTCATTTGAAATTAACTTTTAAGATTAGGTTATTCATATTGCGCATATAATATACAAAACTTATATGATATCATAGTTTCGATCAATCAATGATTCAAGAAAAAACTAATGACAAAAAGATAAAACTACAACAAAACATGGGCATAGCAATAAGAAATAAAGACAAATGATACAAATAGAATTAGAATATAATAAAAATATGTTAAAACACAAAGTGTTACACCATATAAATAATTCATGTTAATGTATATCTGTTAATATATAAAATTTACACGTTCAACATTTTGTCACTAATAATACTACTAAATAATTCATGTTAATGTATATCTGTTAATAGATTTACATGTTATGGGCTTTAGACACATCTCGTTTACTTGTACCTCCTATATAAAGGCACTATGTATATTCCTTAAAATACAGAATACATTACAATCATTAATTATTTATAACAATTCTTAATTAATATTATTTTCAACATTTAAGCTTATTATATATTTCCTAGTTAGGGTAAACAACTGATCAAAGTTATTTGTTTTTGATCAATTCGAATCAGATACAATCTGAATCAAATTTGAAGATTTTCAATCTAATAATGTAACAAATCTAAACCAATTTGAATCGAAACTGATTGGATTTTTCGGATCAAATAAAGTAAGATTAATATTAAAATTTATTTATGAATTTTTATCATATATAAAACATGACATACATAGCATTTAAATTTTAAATGTGTATTTATAGTCATAATTATGAAAAATAAAACAAACAAATATATTTATACAATTATTAAATTATTATAAATATATATTTAATTTTAAGTTAAAATAATAATATAATGTAATTATGGTATGTATAATATAAATTAAAAATAAAATATATATTTATTTATAATTTAATAGTAATTCGATCTGATATGATATAACGAATTATAAAATCTATAAATCTGAATTCGATATAAATATAAATATTTGTATAATTTTTAATCTAAATATAATCCAAGATTAGAATATGATAAATTGAATCAAATTTTTTAATTTAAATAAATTAATTGAATTAGTTACTCGTAATTATATTTACTATGGCTGATGACTTCACGTATACTCCTATCGGCTATTTTATTACCTATTATCAGAGGTTTTCATTGTACTCCCCCCGTTCTACCAATCCATTTGATTAGAGAAAAAGTAAATGAAATTACAAATTATCATGATCAATTTTGTTTTCCTATTTTTCAAGATCCCAAACTTGCAATGTAAAATAGATATGGTATTTGTTGGAATATTAGATACTAAGAATATTAGTTTAAATAATTAAATTTATTCATGTTTCTAAAGTTTTAAGACGTAAAATTTAATTTTAAATTTTTAAATTTTCATATATATATTTTTAAACTCTTAAATCATACCATTTAATTCTTAAAATTTCAAAATTATATATATATATATATATATATATATATATATATATATATATATATATATATATATATATATCTTAACTTAACTACTAAAATACATAATTAAGAATTAAAATCATATTAGTTTTAATTTATATATTCTTTTTACCACTAATTGAGAGTACCCGTAAACTAAATTAAGCTACAGACGTCCACATCTTGCTTAGATAAATTATACTGTGGTTTAGTTTCTACACAAAAAG
Organism: Hippophae rhamnoides; assembly: GCA_033030585.1. Classification (NCBI taxonomy): domain Eukaryota; kingdom Viridiplantae; phylum Streptophyta; class Magnoliopsida; order Rosales; family Elaeagnaceae; genus Hippophae; species Hippophae rhamnoides. The sequence continues at coordinate 62,198,076 of CM065427.1, read as the reverse complement.
TCGTGTTCTCTGGAGTTTTAATTACGTCAATTTTTTTTTTTTGTATTTAGTACCATTTCAGCTGCTATCCTTTGGAAGTTTTTAATGAATGATAATCAGGTGGTGTTAAAAAGTCCTGCTAAAAATTTTCTAAGACAGAAAAAATGTATGGTCGTAAAAATCTAAGACACTCAGAATAATTTTTCAAATCAAAATAAAACAAAAATGACACCAAGATTTTGCGTAGAAAAATCTTTTAAAAATGAAAGCAACAATCACGGGATTTGTAAACCACTTGAACTTCCATTATAATAAAATGAGATTACACACTTCACTTTTAAGTAGATCTCTCACAAAAATATAATAAATATGTATATTCAATTTGTAGGTAAAACTTCACAAATGAACTTTCTTAATTTTTCCTCTCAAAAACTCTCTCAGTTTTCTTTTTCCTCTATTTCTGATATATTTTCTATTGAGATGAAATAAGGTTTTTATAGAGCCAAAACTCCATCATTTTTTTCGGAAATCTTCGAATTATATGTTGAGATTTTTTACCTTTTTTTTCTTTTTCTTTTTTCTTTTTTCTTTTTTTTTCATTTTTTCTTTTTTTCTTTTTTTTTCATTTTTTCATTTTTTCTTTTTTCCTTTTCTTTCAACGCAATACCATTATTTCTTCAATATGTTTGCACACTTTAGTTGAACAACAATATATTCATTTCGTTGCCTACAGGTATGGATTATTTATCTAAACAAATTGTGAACAGTGAACTTAGTTGTATTTTTTTATTCATTGCTGGAGATTAAGTAGAATTTTCAAATCACGTGATGTTATAGATTGACTTGCTTCATTTGGTAGTCGCAATTTATTTCTTCAATTTTGATTGGACCTGTCGAATTAAAATCCTGATAACCAAAGACGATATGACTATCAGTAATTATTGTATAACAAACCCAAGCAAACTCAGAAAGGTAGTGTTTTTCGAAGCTGGGTAATCCATGACTTCTTTAGAAAAGATAGCTAATATATTGTTAATTTCCTCCTTCCTTGTGATTCCATTTTGCGTTTCCCTTGAGATTAACATCATTACACCAACCCAATCCCTTAGAGACGGTGACGTTTTGGTCTCTACCCAGAAGAAGTTTGCACTTGGGTTTTTCAGCCCTGGGAATTCTCGCTATCGCTATGTTGGAATTTGGTACAACAAAGTTCCTAAGCAAACTGTCGTTTGGGTTGCGAACAGAGACAATCCCATCAATGATTCCTCTGGAATCATGTCAATCAGTGGCCAAGGAACCCTTGTCATATATGCCTACAATAAAACAGGCACTAGTTTATGATCGGCAAATATATCAACAACCTCTTTGGCGAAAAATTCCACAGCCAAGCTTTCTGATCAAGGAAACCTTGTTTTGGTTGAGAATGGAAATAACACTCTCATTTGGCAAAGCTTTGAATACCCTTCGGATAGTATCCTTGGAGGAATGAAAATTGGGCTGAATCGTCATTCTGGACTGCATATATTTCCAACATCTTGGAAGTCCAAAAATGATCCAGGAACTGGAACTGTCTCTTTCAAGGTTAACACGACTGGATATCCACAATTCTTTCTATACAAGAACGAGAGCCCATCGTGGCGGGCAGGGCACTGGACCGGAAAAAGATGGAGCGGAGTACCCCAAATGATCCGAAATTTCATATTCAGTTATAGTTTAATAGACAATCAAGATGAGATATATATCATCATCAACATGGTTAATAATTCAATCTTTTCAAGAATGGTCATTAACGAATCAGGATTAATAGAAAGAACAACATGGCACGATCAAATTCATCAATGGATTGCATTTTGGTCCGCTCCGAAGGAAGGGTGTGAAAACTACGGGTGGTGTGGTCCAAATGGATATTGTGACTCATATATGTCAGAGGTATTCTTGTGCATGTGCTTACCTGGGTTCTTACCTAAATCTTCACGTGATTGGTGTTGTGTGCGGAGGCAATAAATAGCGGTATATGAATATATCAAAGCGATAAAATGAGCAACGCGTAATTTACGTGATTCTAAGCGGTCGCCAGGTCGCGGAGAGCGTGAATATTATTTGAATCGAGTAGGAAATATACGTAATACGATCTGATTTCCTCACTAATAATATCTCTCAAGTGTTTCCCAAAACTCACAAGTATTTTCTCTCTTTGAGTTTGCTTATACTCTCTCTGATTTTTTCTGATTTTTGCCTTGTTCTTCAATGCATGAACTCTTCCCTATTTATAGATGAAGAAAGGCTCCCTTTTCCTAAATTGTGCCATAATTTAAGCCTTAAATTAGGCCACCAATTTCCTTAAATTATGCCACTATTTTCCTTAAATCATGCCACAAATCATGCCACAAATTAGGCCACTAATTTCCCTAAATTATGCCACTAATTTGTTACTTTTAGAGCCAATATTCAACAATCTCCACCTTGGCGAAAAAGTTCATAACGCTGCCTCCAAATGCGCCCTAGGCGCCCTAAGCTCGAGAGATGTTGATCAAGTTCAAGCAGTGTTGAAACTTGATCCCTGTAACCACCTTTGTAAGCATATCTGCAGGGTTATCTGCAGTTTCGACTTTCTGGAGTATAACATTCCCTTCATCGACGATTTCCCGAACAAAATGAAATCGAACATCGATGTGCTTGGTGCGACCATGATGAACTTGGTTCTTTGCCAAACAAATGCCTGTCGCAGAAAACCTCCACGTTCTTTTGAACAATACCCAAATCCTTACTCAACCCGAGAAGATCTTCTTTGAATGCTTCTGTTACAGCCATATACTCTGCCTCTGTAGTAGACAAAGCTACAGTTGACTGCAATGTTGATCTCCAACAAACTGGTCCTCCTGCCATTGTGAACACATAACCAATTGTAGATCGACGCTTATCCAGATCTCTAGCATAGTCAGAATCCACATATCCAACTAGGTGTTTACCTTCAGTCTTGTCTCTCTCAAACTTCAAACCAATATCCACAGTACCATAGATGTACCGTAGAATCCACTTCCCTGCTTGCCAGTGTCCTTTACCCGGATTATGCATGTACCGACTCACCATACTAACAGCGTGGGAAATATTAGGTCTGGTGCGAACCATTGCATACATCAAGGCACCAACGGCATTTGCATATGGAACACGTTCCATTTGCTTCGTCTCATCGGTGGTGCTAGGTGACATTAATGCACTTAATTGAAAGTGAGAAGCAAGCGGTGTACTTACTGGTTTTGTTTTTTCATCAATGTCAAACCTTTGTAGTACTTTCTTCGGATACTGAGTCTGTGTCAAACAGACTGTACTTGCAACTCTATCTCTTGTGATTTCCATCCCAAGAATTTTCTTAGCTTCTCTAAGATCTTTCATTTCAAATTCTGAACTCAACAGAGCCTTCAATCTGTCGATCTCCACCTTGCTCTTAGATGCAATCAACATATCATCAACATATAAGAGCAAATAAATGAAGGTACCGTCTTAGAGTTTCCGAAAGTATACACAATGATCAAACTGACTACGTGTGTACTTTTGCTCTCTGATGAAGCTATCAAAGCGCTTGTACCATTGTCACGGTGATTGCTTCAAACCGTAAATTGACTTGCTCAGCTTGCAAGCCCAATTCTCTCGTCCTGGAATTTTGAAACCATCCGGTTGAGACATGTAGATTTCTTTGTTCAAAGTACCATGGAGAAAAGCTGTTTTGACATCGAGTTGAGCTAACTCGAGATCAAATTGTGCTACCAAAGCCAATAGTATCCGAATAGATGAATGCTTAACAACAGGTGAGAATACCTCATTGTAGTTTATTCCTTCTTTCTAAGCATAGCCTTTTGCTACCAGTCTGGCTTTGTATCAGATGTTGTCTTTACCAGGAGCACTTTCCTTCTTGGCATAGACCCATTTGCAACCAATAGTTTTCTTTCCTTTGGAAAGTTGAACCAACTCCCAAGTCTGATTCTGATGTAGAGACTTCATCTCTTCATCAATTGCCATTTTCCACTTCATACTATCAACTCTTTGCACAGCTTCTCTGTAAGTGCACGGGACATCATCATCAATTACTGGAAGTGCGAATGCTACCATGTCTGTGTATCTGGTAGGCTTTCTAATCTCCCTTCTCGGTCGAGTAGTGGCAATAGATTCTGGCTGCTGATTAATCGGTGGTGATGGTGAGAGAACCTCCACCTCAACTGAGATCTCTTCTTGATCATCAATTTCATCTTCACCACGATCGGTAATGGTGCAATCTTTTCTCGGATCTTCTAAGTCTCAAGCATCACCTTAGAAAGAGTATTTGGACTTTCATTCTCTTTCTCTCGAATTTGTTTGTCTCAAAGATAACGTACTCATCGAATGCAACATCTCAGCTTAAGACGATCTTCTTGGATTCACCACACCAAAGTCGAAATCCTTTAAATCCTTCCTTAAAGCCCAAGAAAACAACTTTCTTTGCTCTCAGATCCAGTTTGGATTCACTAACATGAAAATATGCAGGACATCCAAATATTCGCAATGAATCATAATCAGTAGCAGGTTGTCCAGACCATACCTCTTAAGGAGTTTTTCCATCTAATGCAGTCGTAGGAAGTCTGTTGACTATATGAGTTGCATATGATAAAGCCTCAGCCCAAAATGCCTTGCTCAATTTGGAATGAGATAGCATACATCGAACTTTCTCAACCAAAGTACGATTCATTCGTTCTGCAACTCCATTCTGTTGTGGTGTACGAGGAACTAAAAAATGTCTGATTATCCCTTCATCTTGACAAACTTTAAAGAAAGGATCTGATTTATACTCGCCACCATTATCAGATCTGAGCCTTTTAATCTTCCTGCCTGTATGAGTCTCGATCATTTTCTTCCATTTAAGAAAGATATCCAAAACTTCATCTTTGTGACTCATAGTGTATATCCCGATATATCTAGAGAAATCATCAATAAAAGTCACAAACCAACGTTTACCTCCAAGTGAAGCATTCTTGGAAGGTGATGAGTGCTCAAAAAGCACTAAAATAACCATGATTTTATGCAAATTAATTGATTAAAAATATATATATTTATATGTTTTATCATATATTTATATAAATTTGTCTTTTTCGGAATCACGGGTATTTTTATTGTTTTTCAGGTATTTTGGCTTAAAAATGCAACTTAAAGACTCAAAAAGGAATACTCGAAGCAATACATCACAAATATATTAATAAATAAATGCGTAAAGGTCGACAAATATGGAAAAATTGGACAAAATGGGTCAAAAAGGTCAAAAATGTAAAAAAGGAGAAAAACGCAGCCGCGCCAAGACTCAGCCCGCCCCAAACTGCGCGCGAGGTTATCGTTCACGCGCAAAGATCGCGCGGTTACTGTTCATGCGCGCTAAAGATCACCGCGCGAGGTTATCGTTCATGCTAGCGCAAGATCGCGCGCGCGGGTTCTGTTCACGCGCGCGCCCAACAGCCCGCCCACCGCGCCCAACGCGTTTTCACCCCATTTTTCATGTGCAGCAGCTCCTGTGACGACATGCTGACATCATTGATGACCTCAGCATGTCCATTACACGTTTTCTAATTTTTTAATATTTTTTTAACATTTTTTTACTCATTTTTTCTCTCCATCCTCACCTATAAATACCCCCCTTCCATTCACTTCAAAACACACCTCAAAAACCTCACTTCTCTCTTCTTTCTTTCTCTCATTTCTTAGTTTTTAGTTTTTTTTAGTTTTTCTTATGTTTTAGCTAGTTTTTCTTATATTTTAGCTAGTTTCTCTTAGTTTTAGAGTTCTTCCTCTTTGGGAAGAACTAGTTATGTTTTTGTAATAATTTAGATTTTTGATTCAATAAATGGAAGTGCAAATTCCACTTGGAGGTTTTCTAGCAACGGGAATAGCGTCGAAGTACTGTAAGGATTTTATTTTCTTTGCAGTTATTTTTTATGCTTTATTCTTACATGTTATATTTAATTTGTACGTGGTTAAATTTAACTGCTATTGCTTATAATCATGATATAATAATAACGTTGTTATGCTTGCGAAATATTAAATAGGTAAAAATCTCTAAAATGAATTGATTTTATTTTTATTCAAGATTTTATATTAAGAATGTTAGAGAGAAATATATTATTTTTCATTACAAACTTAAATCTGAAAATTAGATTTTAAGGTTTAGTTATCCTATTCGATTTAGAGTAGTCTTTCTTTTATTTGATGGTACAATCGCCTAGCTAGAGTGAAGCTCTATTTCAAAAGTTTTTATAAGAATTATTATCTGAAAATGTATTGACAACATGTTTTCGGTAGTAGCTTTAAAACTTGAAAGTTAAGACTTGATAACTAAATTCTTAGGTTTAATTTGACACCTCAATAAAGTTTAAATCGCCTAACCCCACCAAATGTGGCATTTAAATGGTTCATTTTCAATCTCTTAGAAAAAGGAATTAATTTAATTAACCAAATTAGTTATCAACCCCACCCATAGGTGTTAATTGATTTGTTTAGTTAACAAAGTTAATATCTAACCCACCAAAGGCCAGATTCATACAAAAAAGGAGAATCAATAAATATCAATTTATATCTTTAATAACCTAGATAATACGAAAAGATAATTAACTTAGTTATTATATCCATAAATACTCCACTATTTATAAAAGATAAAATTTGCATGAATGTTTATTGAATCTATGTTTAATTTTCTCGTTATTAGATTAAAAACACAAAACCCCAAAATATCGCGACAGGATGTTTAGGATTTAATTTCGCTTTTAAAACTTTGAATAATAAATTAAGTACCACACAAATTCCTTCCTTAGATCGACTCGAGTATACTTATCATTTTCTACGAAATGATTCGTACAGACATGGTAGTTTTACAAATATTAAAACCAAAGTATTTGCGAGAATCGGCGATGCCGGTTTTCGCTCATCAAGTTTTTGGCGCCGTTGCCGGGGATGACATCAAGTTTTTGGCGCCGTTGCCGGGGAAGGAATAGCGTTTTTAATTTATTTATCAAAATTTTAAAAATATTTTTGTGTTGTAAATAATTGTGATTTAAAAAAAAAAAAAATTTAATCAAATTTCAAATTTCATAAGAAATAAAAATAAAAAAAATAAAAAAAATAGATAAAAATAAATAAAATAAAATAAAATAAAATAAAAATTTAATTATAGCATAAATAGTAAAATAATTTAGAAATTTGAAATTTGAAGTAAAAAAAATTTTACCGTTAATGAATAGTAAAAAAAAAATAATTAAAAAAAAATTTGAAATTAATAAGAAATAAGATAGCGTGAGTAGTAAAATAAAATTACCGTTCGTAAAAAAAAAAAATTAGCGTGAATAGTAAAATAAAATTACCGTTCGTAAAAAAAAATAAAAATAAAAAAAAAAATAATAAAAAAAAATAAAAAAAAAACCAAAATTTTAATTTTTTTTGAGTTTAATTTTTACTTTTTTTTATTTTCTTTTACCTTTTTCAATTTTTTTTATATTATTTTTTATTTTTCTTTTTTTTAGCTATTTTTTTTATTTTTCTTCTTGATTTTTAGTTAACTTACTTAACTTAATTTTTCTTTTACTAACTTAATTAACTTAGATTTTTTTTAACATGAACTTAGGTTTTTACTTAAATTTTCATTAACTTAATTAACTTAGATTTTTTTTTACTTCACTTAGCTTAATTAACTTTTTACTAACTTAATTAACTTAGATTTTTTTTAACTTAACTTAATTAACTTAGATTTTTTTAATTCACTTAACTTAATTAACCTTTTCTTTAAACTTAATTAACTTAGATTTTCATTAACTTAAATTTTTATTTAACTTAACTTAATAACATGAAAAGTAAAGATCTAAGGGAGTTAAATACATTTCTTAGACTAGCTGTCTCAGGCCACTAATTTTTCCCTGAACGTTGTTCGCAGGGAGGATGGTTTTTAAGGGCCTTTGCACCACCATTCTTTCCTGGGAGCACTCTTAGTTAATACCGATTATGTTATTTAAAAAAAATTAACTATCTCCAAAATTTTAAAGTTTTGATTACAATCTAAGGAGCTAGTTTCTTTGTTTAATCTAGGTACAATTGTGTTTTTATGCCTTAATTATTTGATTTGTACCTAGATGTGGGTTATCTAAAACTCAAAATATGCCTCTAGTTTTAAGTACGTAAAGAAATCAAAATCAATAGGCATGACTCAAAAAGTATAGGAAGACAACCTTGTCTTACCTGGCAGGTTTGATTGACTCAATGATGAGGGACATTGAGTTTACTTAAAATGCAATCTCAAATTACGTCTTGCTAAGACGTTAAACTAAGTTACTGGATGGGAGGCAACCCATCATTTTAGGTAATTTTCTTTTATTTCTTTTATTTACATGTGAATAATTTTTAAATTGTTAAAACTAAAAATATTTGTTGAGATGTTAAGTTCACAATGACCGTCTTCGTATACACTTTAATGATGAATATGATGGATGCACCTGCATTTTCCATTACTACTTGCACTTTCTCAAGAAATAGGTAATCTTTCTTCTCTTTTCTCTTTATCTTTAATTTACAGTTGTTACATTGAGGACAATGTAAGTTCTAGGTTGGGGGTGGTGAAAAGTTACCATGCTTAAAAAAAAAAGTTTTAACAATTTAAAAAAAAAACAAAATATTTAAAAATAAAAAAAATATACTTTTTCATTTTTTGTGTGTTTGGTTTTATTTCTATTTTGTGTGATTTAGTAATTTTTGGAATAAAAAAAAAACAAAACAAAAATTCACAAAAATCTATCTTTTCTTTAAATCAAATTTAAGTAAATAGTTAAGTCTTTTGTACTGTTAGATTAATTTTTTGAAAACATATCATGAAATATTTTGTAATTATTTTTGATAATTAGTTAGTTTTTGTCATAATTAGTATTTCTTGATAAGATGTAGAAATTATATTAAACCCAAAATCGGTGTTTATGAGTTTTTTTAGTGGAGACTACCTTTGTGAGATATAATTTGAGCCTAATTTCCTTTATTCAGAGTGAAATATATATTTTTCTACTCCAAACACATTTCTTATTTTTCTTCAAATTTTTAGATGATCTCTATAGGTATTAGCATTGAATGTATGAATTTTTTTTTCTCATTTTAATAGAGTATCATATATTTTTTATTATTATTTTTGCTTAGATTAAATGATTTGAGTAGAAGTTGATAGTATATGCTTATATCTCATTTATGCATGACTACTAAAAAAAAGACATATATGGGGTTACTTAAACCAAGATCAAACAGAAAAGCCACAAAATTAACCACTCACCAAAATCCAAAAAAAAATGTACAATCTGTACATGGGTTGACTCTCTAAAATACATATATTGAAAAATATCTTCAGAAAAAATAGAGAGATAAAGAATATATAGTATAATCTATATACTATGACCCACGTTACCTACAAAGTTGTGAGTATAGGCTATTTACAAAAGAAAGATATAGGAAGTAATTCCCTAAAAAGTCATTGCAATTTCTTCATTTGTAAAAAGCATATATCTTGAAATTCTTTCTTAATGAGTTTGATTTATGCATGAAAATAATTTTTATATATGATATCTTTATAATTTATACATTTGATTCCTTTCATGAGATCAATGTTAAAATAACACTTTGAGCCTTTATTCTTTATACATATGCGAACATATTAGTTCATTTCTATACATAAACTCTTTCGCATATAAAATAGTATGAGTGTTTGAACCCATAGGATTCAGTGTTTCGAGAGTATTGACTTGTGAGGAATAGAGTCGAAGCGAATTCTGATTCATGACACTGAAATTGGGTGAAATTAAATTGATACATTTTTGACATGAAATATGAAAATAATTTTCGACTAATTATTATAATAAATCATGATTGTTTGAAGAGATTAAAATAACTTATGCTTGAGATTTTAATTATGATCTTAAAGGAGATTAAAAAGTATGAGACATTTTTGTGATATGTTGTTTTCTCTTATTCAAAAAAAAATTAATTTTTGATTTTGTTGTAATTTTAGTTTTTGATTTCATTGTTTTTATTGTTTTTTTTTTTTTTTACATTTAGTACAATGTTTGTGGGTATCATTACTGAAAACCCTCACGAGACTCAAACTCGTCCACTAGGGCAACCTAGGGGTTTAAAGGCTTGTTGCATAGGCTAAATACAACCGTTTCAATCCACGAAAGTGATTTAGGATAGTTTAATTTTTAGTTTTTATCGCTTCTCTTGCTAAGGGACTAGCAAGAAGTTCGGTCGGGTTGTGATGAGTGCTCAAAAAGCACTAAAATAACCATGATTTTATGCAAATTAATTGATTAAAAATATATATATTTATATGTTTTATCATATATTTATATAAATTTGTCTTTTTCGAATCACGGGTATTTTTATTGTTTTTCGTGTATTTTGGCTTAAAAATGCAACTTAAAGACTCAAAAAGAAATACTTGGAAGCAATACATCACAAATATATTAATAAATAAATGCGTAAAGGTCGACAAATATGGAAAAATTGGACAAAATGGGTCAAAAAGGTCAAAAATGTCAAAAAGGAGAAAACGCGTCATTACGCCAAAGACCTGGCCCGCCCAAATCGCGCGGTATTGTTCATGCGCAAAGATCGCGCGGGGTTACTGTTCATGCGCGCAAAGATCGCGCGCGAGGTTACTGTTCACGCGCAGCAAAGATCGCGCGCGCGAGGTTATCGTTCACGCGAAGATCGCGCGGCTGGTTATCGTTCACGCGCGCAATTGGCCACAAGGCCAGCCGCCGCCAGCCGCCACCGCGCCCAACGCGTTTCACCCCATTTTTCACGTGTGCAAGCCTCGTGACGTCATGCTGACGCCATTGATGACCTCAGCAGGTCCATTACACGTTTTTTAATTTTTTAATATTTTTTTTAACATTTTTTTACTCATTTTTTCTCTCCATCCTCACCTATAAATACCCCCCTTCCATTCACTTCAAAACACACCTAAAAAACCACACTTCTCTCTTCTTTCTTTCTCTCATTTCTTAGTTTTTAGTTTTTTTAGTTTTTCTTATGTTTTAGCTAGTTTTTCTTATGTTTTAGCTAGTTTCTCTTAGATTTAGAGTTCTTCCCTTTTTGGGAAGAACTAGTTATGTTTTTGTAATATTTTAGATTTTTGATTCAATAAATGGAAGTGCAAATTCCGCTTGGAGGTTTTCTAGCAACGGGAATAGCGTCGAAGTTCTGTAAGGATTTTATTTTTTTTACAGTTATTTTTATGCTTTATTCTTACATGTTATATTTAATTTGTCTGTGGTTAAATTTAACTGTGCTAGCTGTTTATAATCATGATATAATAATAACGTTTTTATGCTTGCGAAATATTAAATAGGTGAAAATCTCTAAAATGAATTGATTTTATTTTTATTCAAGATTTTATATTAAGAATGTTAGAGAGAAATATATTATTTTTCATTACAAACTTAAATCTGAAAATTAGATTTTAAGGTTTAGTTATCCTATTCGATTTAGAGTAGTGCTCTTTTATTTGATGGTACAATCGCCTAGGTAGTTAGAGTGAAGCTCTATTTCAAAAGTTTTTATAAGAATTATTATCTGAAAATGTATTGACAACATGTTTTCAGTAGTAGTTTTAAAACTTGAAAGTTAGTACTCGGATAACTAAATTCTTGGGTTTAATTTGGACACCTTGAATAAAGTTTAAACTGTCTAACCCCACCAAAGGTGGCATTTAAATGGTTCATTTTCAATCTCTTAGAAAAAGGAATTAATTTAATTAACCAAATTAGTTATCAACCCCACCCATAGGTGTTAATTGATTTGTTTAGTTAACAAAGAATATCTAACCCCACCAAAGGTGGTATTCATACAAAAAAGGGAGAATCAATAAATATCAATTTATATCTTTAATAACCTAGATAATACGAGCAAGCATAATTAACTTAGTTATTATATCCATAAATACTCCACTATTTATAAAAGATAAAATTTGCATGAATGTTTATTGAATCTATGTTTAATTTTCTGTTATTAGATTAAAAACACAAAACCCCAAAATATCGTGACAGGATGTTTAGGATTTAATTTCGTTTTTAAAAGTTTGAATAATAAATTAAGAACCACATACATTCCTTCCTTAGATCGACCTTGGGAGTATACTTATCATTTTCTACGAAATGATTCGTGCACTTGCGAGAGTTTTACAAATATTAAAACCAAAGTATTTGCGAGAATCGGCGATGCCGGTTTTCGCTCATCATAAGGTCCCCAAACATCCGTGTGAATATAATCAAGAGATCCCTTAGTACGATGAATGACAGTGCCAAACTTGACTCTTGTTTGTTTTCCCATTACACAATGCTCACAGAAATCAAACTTTCCAGTCTTGGCACCTTTCAAAAGACCTTGCTTCATTAAGCCTTACAAAGCCTTTTCACCGACATGCCCTAAGCGCATGTGCCACAGGCGGGAAGAATCATTTGCCTTTTCTTCAGAACTTCTTGAGACAGCTGCCCTTCCTGTAACTATACACCCATCTAGGAAATACAAGTTCGCTTTCCGAGTACCCTTCATTGCTACAAATACACCTCGTACAACTTTCAAGACTCCATTTTCCAATGTTACCTTGTAACCATAAGAATCTAGAACACCTAAAGAAATAAGGGTTTTCTTTAGGTCAGGAATATACCTTACATTTGTAAGTCGTTTGATTGTACCATCGTTCATCTTTAGTCGTATTGTTCCGATCCCTTTTGTTTGACAGGCATTGTCGTTGCCTATAAGCACAACTCCTCTATCGAGCTCTTCAAAACTCGAAAACCAATGTCTGTTTGGACACATATGATAAGAACATCCAGAATCAATGATCCACTTATCTGAGTAGGTTTCTGATGATGAAACTGAAAAGGCTGATTCTTCATCTTCATCGGCCTTCTGTGCAACATTTGCATTTGACTTGTCCTTGTTTGGACAATCTTTCTTCCAGTGCCCTTTCTGGTGACAATAGGCACACTCGTCCTTCGCAGGACGTCTTCTGGATGACTCTCCTCTGGACTTTGATCTAGATTTCCCCATATTATTTGATCCGCCAGATTTTTTGTTGTTAGTCCTACCTCTGGCTGCCGTCAATGCTTCTGATATTGAGTCTCTGTGATCATGTTGATCCTTCTTCCGGTACTCGTTATTTACCAAAGCATTTGAAACATCTACGAACTTAACCTCATCCTTTCCATATAACAGGGTTGTGGTTAAATGCTCATAACTCTCAGGTAATGAATTCAATAACAACAAAGCTTTATCTTCATCGATAATTTCAACATCTAAATTTTGCAGATCGGCCAAAATTTTATTGAAATTATCTAAGTGCTCAATCATAGGGGTACCTTTCTTTGTCTTGGAAACGAAAAAGTTTCTTCTTCAAGTAGAGTCTGTTCTCAATACTTTTCGTCATGTATTTGTCCTCTAGTTTCTTCCAGAGAACTGCGGCTACATTCTCTTTCATGACAAAGTACTTCTGATCTTTTCCTAAGCACAGTCGAATTGTGCCACAAGCTTTTCGGTTGACATAATTCCAATCTTCATTTGAATAATCTCCTGGCCTAGTCTCCAAGGCTATATTAGATCCTTCTCAGAATAATATATCTAATACTTACATTGCCACATGCCAAAGTTATTTGTGCTGTCGAATTTCTCCACCTCAAACTTTGCGTTGGAAAACATAGTTCTTCGAGTAGAACTTGGTTTGCCATAAATTCTATGGTCAACTTGTTCACCTTCTTCGATCTCTCCTTTATCAGCCATAAGTACAAACTGATAACAGAAATTTTGCACTTACAACTTAAAATAGTGTTTTTCCAAATTTTATACCTTATTTGAAAAAACTGAGTCCGTAGTTGAATTTGGAATGCTCTAATTAGCTAAGAATAGATCCAACTCAGTTGAAAACGGATGAAAAATAGACCAACTCGGTCCAAATATCACTAGTGACTGAGTTGACTCGGTCCAACTCGGCGAGTTGACTCAGTTGCTGGCAGTAGGACTCCGGCAGCTTCTGGCGGTGATTCTGACTTCCGATTTGAGCGACTCTTTCACCGTTGCGTTCGTATCGTCAAGAGATTCGATTTGATATATAATACTGCTATATTTGGCTCTGATACCAATTTGTTGTGGGCGGAAGCAATAAATAGCGGTATATGAATATATCAAAGCGATAAAATGAACACACAGAATTTACGTGGTTCGGCAATTCGCCTAGGTCCACGGGAGGCAACAGATATTATTTGAACTGAGTAGGAAATATGCTGTAATACGTATCTGCATTTCCTCACTAATAATATCTCTCAAGTGTTTCCCAAAACTCACAAGTATTTTCTCTCTTTGAGTTTGCTTATACTCTCTCTGATTTTTTCTGATTTTTGCCTTGTTCTTCAATGCATGAACTCTTCCCTATTTATAGATGAAGAAAGGCTCCATTTTCCTAAATTGTGCCATAATTTAAGCCTTAAATTAGGCCACCAATTTCCTTAAATTATGCCACTATTTTCCTTAAATCATGCCACAAATTAGGCCACTAATTTCCTTAAATTATGCCACTAATTTTTACTTTTAGAGCCAATATTCAACAATTGGTACTTAAGATGGTTCGGCTGGTTGTGTAAGAAAACAAGGAGTCTCCACTTGTCAAAATGGTGAAGGATTCGTTCTAGTGTCACGTGTTAAGACACCCGATACTTCGATTGCACGTGTTAGTAGGGGTATAAGCTTAAAGGAATGTGAGAAATGTGTTTGAATAAGTGTTCTTGTATGGCTTATGGCAATGCTGATGAGAGAATGAATGAGATTGTGTGCTTAATGTGGCATGGGGACTTAGTTGATATAAGGACATTCACCAATGCGGGACAAGATTTATATGTTCGGGTTGATGCAGCTACATTAGGTATCCTATGTTATACTTTTGATGTGCTATTATATGTGCCACTAACATGCACCCACTTTTGTCTATGCACCTGCTGCATATTGATGGCACATATATTAATACCATGAAATTTGATCTCATCCTTCTTAGATTAGTTACAAATAAAATTTTAAAACTGATTCATATTAATTTTGAAGCGGCATATGCAAAAGGGTCTAATAGTCCCATCAGTAACAAAGGGAAAGTGGGTATATCTATAGCCTCAACGATAGTGTTGCTTCTCTTGCTATTTCTTGCCTATATGTTGGTTACGGCTAAGAGAAAAAGAACAGGTAATCATTTTGAGATGATGTTTCAGAAAGAACTATTTAACTACATTAATTAAAAATAAAATTTTGATGTTCTTTTATTACTTGATACCTATATTACTTAATTGAAAAATTATATATATCATTACCTTTAACATAGTTTGTTTCTAATGTTAAAGCAATCGAAAGGAAAATTCAATATTTATCAAAACTTTCTATGAATTCACCTTATTTTGAAGATTCAACTGGTGATCTGTCATTCTATAATCTAAACACAATAGCTATAGCTACCAACAATTTTTCTGATGATAACAAACTTGGAAAAGGTGGCTTTGGCTCTGTTTATAAGGTAGTTGTTTGTGTTATGAGTTCAAAAATTGAAATTTCTATAAGATGTTACGTATAATTAGGGATCGTGAATCTCCTCTCATTATGGAAATTGTTTACCTTAGGGTGTTCTTTCTGAAGGGAAGGAAATAGTAGTTAAAAGATTATCAAAAAATTCAGGTCAAGGCATTCAAGAATTCAAGAATGAAATTATGTTGATTTCAAAACTTCAACATAAGAATCTTGTGAAAATTTTAGGATGTTGCATTCAAGAAAATGAGCAAATGTTGATCTATGAATATGTGGCAAATAAAAGATTGGACACCTTCATTTATGGTTGGTCTAAAATTCTCTTATTTTCTTCCCTAATTATCTTTGCTAAATGAATTTAAGAATATTGTCTATTTTAATATTTTTTTATAGTTTTTATTATTACTTTGGTATCAGATGAAACAAAAAGGGTAACGTTAGGTTGGAGTTAACGTTTTGACATAATTTGTGGAGTTGCTAGAGGGATGTTGTATCTTCATCATGATTCTAGATAAAGAATCATTCATAGAGATCTAAAAGCAAGCAACATATTATTGGATGATACTATGAATCCAAAGATTGCAGATTTTGGTATGGCTAGAATAATTAGAGGAGGCCAAATTGAAGCAAATACAAAACGTGTGGTTGGAACATAGTGAGTCAATCTTGAATTGCTTCCATGATTATCATCAACTTAAAAGATAATATATTTACCAAGCTTTATATGATAAATAAAATGCAGTGGTTATATGTCACCAGAGTATGCAATGGGAGGAATGTTTCCAATAAAGTCAGATGCTTATAGCTTTGGAGTTTTGATATTAGAGATAATCACAGGCAAGAAGAACATCAGTTATTATAACCACGATAATCCAGAGTCAAATTTAATTGGACATGTATGCAAGTTATGAAAAGTTACTCTTAAGATTTAGAACTAATTGCTAATGTAATTGCCAAACTATCTAATGTATAAAAAAATGTTGTAGGCATGGGACTTGTGGAGAGAAGGCAAAGTGTTGGATATTATAGATTCATGTTTGGAGGAAGAATTTGATAACAAAGTCCTAAGATGCGTAAAAATTGGATTGTTATGTGTCCAAGAGCATGCATTTGATAGGCCAACCATGTTTGTAATGGTGTTCATGCTTGGTAATGATGATTCAACTCTGCCTTCTCTGCCACACTTAAATGATATCAGTAAGTCTTCAATCGATATAATGGGAGAGGAGAAGGGGAGAGAGAGCCTGGGCTGTATCAGTTTTTTCTTTTCCATTTTTTGTTCACTTAATTACCTATTAAGTTTTATGATTAGACCTTTGATTTTTAATAAAAATACGAAGTCTTTTTTTAACTACAACATGCAAATACAATATAAATTCTTAAAAGTATGGTTTGTACTGCTTGTATTTTTTTAATTACGATACTACACATATAAATTAAGTTGACATTGGGCAAAAAAACCGTTGGATTGGTTATCCAAATCAGTGGTTCGGTTTTTAACCGGTAAATTTCGAGAACGGTGATGATTTCGAGTAAAAAATGAACATGAAATAACGGGTACGGTTTGGTTACGATTATACTAAAAACCATACCCATATCATACTAAAAATTAATTATATTTAATTAATTAATTTATATATTAAATTAAAAATTAAAAATTAATTATATATATTTAATAAATTAAATTATATTTTTTTCGAATTTTTTACTAATCATCCCGAACCTTTATCCTTGAGTAAAAAACTGTCCCAAATCGTAACGATTTTTGGACGATTTCGGGTATAAATTTTATAATTCATTTCGAGGACGATTATATCAAAAATCATCCCTACCTATACCCGTGCCTATCCCTATTGACAGTTGTGAATTAACCTTCATAATTTGGGCTTGGGTGTTCTAGTTTAGGAATATGTATTTTAATTGTGAATAATTGAAGTTGTAATTATACGTAAAAGTTTGAAGATTTTTTTTTTAAAATAACCATAATCGATAAGTCGTGAGGTGAAAATAGTTATTATAATACCAAAATTGTGGTTAACTTAAATAAAAAAAATACTAATATTAATTTTATATATATATAATTATTAACTAAATGTATCAAAAAATGATACAAGATGAATAATTATTAACATAAACATCTTAGCATGTATATAAATAGTAATTTAATGTGAAATTATTACTTAATTTTTTCGTAATAATAATAAAAATATGAATTAGATATAAAAAAAAATATTATTTTTAATATTTTATATATAAATTTCCACTTATCTATGCCATGAGTATCAGAATATGTATCACGAAATTGTTTATTTTTGTAAACGGTGATGAAGAATTTGCTTTAACAATAACAACATTATATCAACACTATTCTAACGGAAATTCTGAAATATATATATATTCCAATAGCAAAATTAATTAATTTCTCTTGCATTTATTGAAGTTAGTTTATCCCGCATTTATTGACTAACTTAATAACAGAAAGTTCGGTACACTTATAAAAAAATATTAATATAATATTTATAATTAAAGCTTTTATTATTTTTAATGATAATATTTAAAATTATTTTATATATATAAATTTATATGATATCATAACTTAATTCAATAATTTAAAAAAAAAAATCCATGAAAAACAATAAAATATGTTTATTGTAAAAAATGATACAAATAAAATAAAAATATAATAAAAAAATTAAAGTATAAAGTATTGTGTGAAAACGGTACAAATTTTGAGAAAAATATAAATAAATAAAAAAATCTCACGTTAATTAAAAAATATTAAAATATGTTTAAATCATATTTAAAAAAAATAATATTTTAGCATTAGATGATGATATATACTTAATATATAAAAAAATATAAAATTTATACTATGAACATTTTTTCCATCAACCGATTAAAAAATAGTAATAATGCTACATAATTCCTGATGAATATCAATTACAACGGTCAAGCTTATTCTATATATAGTTCCTAGCCATATAGAATGATTGATTTTTATGACTTTAATTAGGTCTATTTTATTAACTATTAATATTATCAGGGGTTTCTATTTTTATTTTTTTCGAACTGACTCATTCTACCAATCCATTTGGTTAGAGAAAAAGTAAATGAAATTAAATTACAAATTATAATGATCAATTTTGTTTTCCTATTTTCCAAGATCCCAAACTAGCTATGTAAACTAGATATTGGGGTTTGTTTGAATCATTGAGAAGCTACTACCTAGAGTAAAAATTAGGATTGTTGGCTTGCACAGATGCACGAACTTTAACTCATATTTGTTAATATATATATATATATATATATATATATATATATATATATATATATATATATATTTAAAATGATTCTATTATTTTATATTTATATATAAAAATAATATTTTAATTACTATGAGTAAAAAAATAAGAAATGAACTTATAAATTAATTTACATAATTTTTTTAAATAATTATTTAATAAAAATAATACAATTGATATAAATATAAAATTTAAAATAAGATTATAAATTGCTTATAAAAATAACATTATAATTTTTTTATAGTATAATTTTTTTTAATTCTATGTATCACGTCTTGAAAAATGAGTGTGTAAAATAGAACGAAAAATTTTAAAATATGTTTAAAAGAAATATTTTTTAAAAAATCAATTATTTATAAATCAATATCATAAACAATTTGGGTACCCTTTAGAAGTTTTTTTATTTAAAATGAAAAATTCATTATAAAATCATTAAATTAAATCTAATCAATTAAAATTTGTTAAAGTATTCTTAGCATCCCTTATAATAACCAATAAAAGAAATAAGGTTTTAAGTTAAACCGCGTGACATCGAATTCTTCTCTTCATGATCATCATATCTTTATTATAATTATTTCAAATAACACAATTAGGAAGTGAGAAAAGATTGAGGTGAACTACACGTAACTTAATAGGGATTTATTCTAAAGTTTTATTATAATAAATAAATATTCATGATGCATGTTCATTTTAATAAATTTTCACGAATATAAATAATCATTATCAGTTCGTAGTATAGAGAGATACCTAGTGATTAAGGCAAAATGGACCAAGTTTAAAATGCAATTATGACTAATCAAGATATACTTATATTTACTCGTTTTCGGGGAGTCGAAAGAGTGTATAGTCTAGATATCCCAATGCTGGCTCATACAATATAAAATATGTCATGCAATACAAATCTAATGCATGATATGCAACTTTAAGCTATCTAACTACGAGATGCATGTGAATCCACCTTTGACTCCATGTACGATCATAATACATAGGGTACATATATCCATCAAATCACATCATGTGGGTCCTTGTCTATAGATAAGTCGAATCCAAAACATAAGTTTAAGTCTTGATATTATTATTATATATATATATTACATTTAAAAATTAAATTTTTTAAATTCATATAAAAATCTTAATATTATTATTGTGTATAAATATTGCATTAAGAATTCAAATTTTTAAATTTATTAACCTAAAAAAATAAAACTTATCATAATTTCATAATAAAAGAATAAGTGTAAAGTATCACATTTAAAAGCACAAGATCAAGTTTTGGTAGTCATTATACGTATTATATTTAAAAATTTAAATTTTAGATTTATAATATAAATTTAAGTGTTTTGATATTATCATTATTGAATATAAATTATATTTTAAAAAAAGAAGAAAAGAACGATGACAATTTCAAAAAAATGCACCTTTTTTACAAGTTATAGATATTAGATATTGGGATAAAGTTTGATATTAGTCACTAAGTTTTAATTATATTTATATATAATTTTTTAAATTTTTTAAATTTATGATTTTGTCCTAAACATTTAAAATTTCATACATACGTTATTAATTTTTTAAATCATATAATTTAATCCTAAAATGTTTAGAATTTCGTACATAAATTCTAATTTAACAACTAAAATACATATTTGTGAATCAAAAATTTAAGATACACAATTAAATAAGGAAAATTAAATAATAAAC